>CM053033.1:149555298-150755298 GCA_028564925.1 Lithobates sylvaticus
TAGGGGGAGGGGTTATGGGCTCTGACGTGTGTTGTGTTTTTTACATTAGGGGGCGGGGCCGACGTCTGACGTCATTGATCGGCTTTCCCGATGACCGGGAACAGCCAATCAATGACAGGCAGAGTAGGAAGCGCGGGGAGAGGTTTGTTTACACAAACCTCTCCCCGTTCTTCAGCTCCGTAACCCGATCGCGGGACACCAGCGGCGATCGGGTCCGCTGGTCCCGCGGCCGGGGTCACGGAGCTCCCGACCGGGTCGCGAACGCGCCGCGCGTGCGACCCACGGGCAGGCATTTAAAGGGCCGCGTACAGGTACGTGGTTTTGCCTGCCCGTGCCATTCTGTAGACGTATATCTACATGAGGCGGTCGGGAAGCGGTTAACAGGAAAGGGAGAAAGTATTTTTTAAAGGAACTGGTTTGAACAATGACTTGTCCAATACACCTAGCTAAACAAGCAGGATGCCTTTTGTGAGAACCTTAAAGGGGTTGAAAGGCAGAAGATTTATCTTAATGCATTAAGATAAAGCCTTCTGTGTGCAGCAGCCCCCCTCACTCTTGCTGCGGGGGCACTGAACAGGAAGGAGGGGCCAGGATCACAGAAGAGGGACCCTGAGAACAGGAGGAGGATCTGGCCTGCTCTGTGCAAACCCACTGCAACACAGCAGTTAAGTATAACATGTTTTTTTCCCTATAAAACACAACGAGACTTTAAAATAGAGCTGCACGATTAATCGTTAACCACTTTAAGACCAGCCTCGTTTTGGATTTTAGGTGTTTACATGTTTAAAACAGGTTTTATTGCTAGAAAATTACTTGGAACCCCCAAACATTATAATTGTTTTTTTTTCCTATCACCCTAGAGAATAAAATGGCGGTCGTTGCAATACTTTTTTTCACACCGTATTTGCGCAGGGTTTTACAAGCTCACTTTTTTTGAATAAAAAAAAATAAGACAACGGTAAAGTTAGTCCAATTTTTTTATAGATGAAAGATGTTACACCGAGGAAATTGATACTTAACATGCTATGCTTCAAAATTGTGCCCGTTCGTGGAATGGCGTCAAACTTTTACCCTTTAAAATCTCCATAGGCAACGTTTAAAAAAAATTCTACAGGTTGCACGTTTTGCGTTAGAGGTCTAGGGCTAGAATTATTGCTCTTGCTCTACCGATCGCTGCGATACATCACACGTGTGGTTTGACCACCGTTTTCATATGCGGGCCGGGGCGCTTTAAAAAATAAATAAATACAATGGGTCACTTTTATTTTTATTACAAGGAATGTATATATCCCTTGTAATAGAAAAAAAGCATGACAGGTCCTCTTAAATATGAGATCTGGGGTCAAAAAGTCCTCAGATATCATATTTGGACATAAATGCAAAAAAATTGACATTTGAAAAAAATGTGCCTTTAAGAGGTATGGGCGGAAGTGACGTTTTGACCTGCTATGGTATAGAGACGGGTGGGGGCCATCTTAGCCTCACTCGTCTCCATACCCAGCGCAGGAAAAGACCCGATCGCCTCCACCGCTACCGACGGCTGCGGTAAGCGGCGGAGGCACCTCTCGCGCCAACGGTGATCTTGCTGTGAATCCGCCGCGGAAACCACCATTATCGTAAACATGACCGGTGCCCGAAGAGATGGATATCTCGGTTGTGGCAGCAGCTGCTGCCGTTACCGAGATATCCCTCTTCAAAAAAGGGACGTACATCGTGATCTCGATTCAACCCCCTCACAATCTCTATGCAGAATTTGTGTAGAAGTGTAGAGTTCTCAGCTCACTCAGCTATCAAAAGAAAAAAAAAAAAAAAAAACAGGCAGCCTGACAAGTTTTTCACAACATTGTCCTACCTATAAACATTGTAACTTTTCCTTCTTAGGCCCCTTTCACACATGTGGACTTTTCAGGTCCGCCTAAAAAAAAAAAAAAAAAAGACTGACAGGCGGACCTGAACGGACACTCTATACAGTTCTATAGATGACGGATGTCAGCGGTGATCTGTCCGCTGGCATCCAATCCGCTAAATTCAGACAGATGGAAACCCTATTTTCCATCCGTCTGGCGGATCGAATGTATTCAGTCTGATCCATTTTCATCCGATCCCCCATAGTGGAGAGCGGAGATCTGAAAGGTCCATCTCTGCAGTGAGCAGAGATGGACCCGTCATCCGCCAGCTCAGCAGGGATCAACGGAGCGATCCCAGCTGAGCAAACAGTCTGTCAAAAACAGACATTGGGGTTGATTTACTAAAGGCAAATCCACTCTGCACTACAAGTGCACTTGTAAGTGCAGTTACTGTAGATCTGAGGGAAGGTTCTGCTGATTTTTATCATCCAATCATATGCAAGCAAAAACCTTAGTTAGACTTACCGGTAACTGTTCTACAAGTCTTTCAGGACAGCACCTGGAGAGAGCGTAGCTCCACCCACTTTCCCAGGAAACACTGCAGTCAGTTTTCTTTATAGACCGGACACTTCCACCATGGCCTCAGTTGTTCATAGAGTACCTCCAGCCATGCTGAAATTAGATAAGCACATTTTATAATACAATTAGGGCGGGTCATCGGCGCTGTCCTGAAAGACGTAGAAATACAGTTACTGGCAAGTCCAACTAAGGTTTTCTCCATTCGTCTTTCAGAACAGCACCTGGAGATAAGAGCGTACTTACTCTAGGGTGGGACCACCGCCTGCAGGACTTTCCTGCCGAACAATTGCGCCGATGCCGATAGCAAGTCCAACCTGTAGTGGCAGGTCAAGGTGGAAAAGCTTGTCCACATGGCCACTTTACAGATCCAACCCGGAGAAGCCCCTGCTTGTTCCGCTCAGGACGTTGCTACTGCCTGTGTTGAATGGGCCACTACCCCTGCGGGAGGATCTGCCCCAGAAGCTCGATAGGCTTCACTGATGGCCATTCGCAGCCATCTTCCTATAGTGTTTTTAGAAGCACTGTACCCTTTACGTAGTCCTGAGAATAAGAGTGAATTCGATTTTCTGAATTCTCTTGGGACTTCTAGATAGTGTAGTAAACACCTTATGTCCAGGCTATGGAAAGACCTCTCCCTAGAGCTGGATGGTGTAGGGCAAAAGGTTGGGAGATCTATCTACTGTGTCCTATGAAATGCTGTTGGCACTTTTGGCAGAAAACCCAGGTCAGTTTTTAGCACTACCGGGTCTGAAAATATATAACAGAAAGGTTCGACTATAGACAGGGCTTGCAGTTCAATCACCCTCCTAGCTGATGTAACTGCCACTAAAAGAACTAATTTGAGTGACCAAAATCTGATTGTCGCTTCCTCTGGAGGGTCGAAGGTTTTTTTTAGTCAAACCATGTAATACCAGTGATAGGTCCCATTTCGGGAAAAAAATTAAAAAAGGTACTGGCCTAGCTCTGGCCAATGCCTTAAAAAAAAATCTTATAAGTGGCTCCTGAGATAGCGGTCTCAAGAAAAAAAACGATAAAGTGGCCACTTGGACCTTCAGGGTACTAGCCGCCAACCCCATCTCCATTCCCTCATGGAGAAATTCTAAAACCAAAATAATTTCCTGTGGTGAACAAACCTTAATTGTGCACCAGGAATTAAAATGTTTTAAAATAAATTGCTCGGGTGACCTTTTTTCAGCTACTTAATAGGGTTGAGACTAGTTTGTCTGACCAGCCTTTTCTTTTTAGGATCTGCTCCTCAGTAACCAGCCTGTCAGTCTGAGGTGCTCGATATTTGGCTGTTGAAGGGGTCCCTGGGAGATCTCTCCGCAGTGAAAGAACCCAGTGAGGTTCCACCGCCATCCTCTGCACAGTTGTAAACCAGGCCCGCCTGGGCCAAAAAGGGGCCACTAGAATCATACTCGTGGCCTCTTTTTGCAGCTTCTTTAACAGGATTATTTGAAAAAGGGGGAGGAGGCGTAGCACAAGCGGAAGTTCCGCGGCTGTGCTAGTGCATCCAATCCTCTCGCGGGATCTTGCCTGTTTAGTGAAAAATAAGCCTCCACCTTTGTGTTGGTTTGGGATGCGAACAGATCTGAGGAGTTACCCATCTTTCCATTAGCTTCTGGAATACCTCTGAGTTCAGACTCCATTCTGATTCTAGTACAGGGGGTCCCCGAGTAACGAACTCGTTAGGGAATGCCCGCCTGTACGGAAGTCGGAAATGTTCGTAAGTCGGCCGCGCATGCGGAGACCGACAAATACGGACATTGCCGATGTTCCGTCTAATGTCGTTCGGCGCATGCGCAGCAAATTACGGACATTTCCGAAGTTTGCCGGCATTTTCCTAGGCGCCGTATGGCCACGCATGCGCAGAACGGCCGAAAGACAGCGAAAAATGGCGGAGGGTCCCTGCAGCGCCCGGTTCTTAAGTAGGGGATGTTTGTGGGTCGGGCATTCGTAAGTCGGGGACCCCTTGTATCCTTTCTCTTCTCAAAATCTGCTACTAGATTCAGATCTCCCTTTAGGTGCCACGCTGTTAGGGACCTCAAGCTGCTTTCTGCCCAGGACAGAATCTGAAGGGCCGAGGATAGCAACACCCTGCTTCTTGTGCTTCCTTGCCTTGTTATACAAGCCACTGCTGTGGCGTTGTCCGACAACACTTGAACATGGTAACCCTGGACTAGATCCTCGAAGGCCCATAGCTCCCTCCAATTGTAGGATCTCTTAGCTTCCCTGTTTGTCCAAGTTCCTTGAGCCATCTGCCCTTCCAGATGAGTGCCCGAACCCCAAGAACTTGCGTCTGTTAACCTCCTTTCTATGGGAAAAATGCTTGCAGCCTTGCTCCCACAGTTGGAAGACTGTCACTGGTCCTTTTTTCTTTGTGTAGGGGGCGAAACAGTACCCCTGACTTGCCCCTCCCTCTTTGGGACCGCCAGGGTTTTTTGTTACCCGTCTTTCGTGTCATGGGTTTTGCAAAAAGGATGAACATTTTTCTTGCCCTGAGGGATCACTTTCTTCTTGACTGGGAAGGCCTTCTTATCGTCCGTTCTATCAAGTACGGCTTCAAGATCAGGACCGAAAACGAAATCTCCCTCAAAGGGTAGACCACATAGTTTGGTTTTTGAGGCTGTACCCCCTGACCATGTTTTAACCCATAGAGCTCCACGAGCTGAGTTTACCAAGGCTGAGGATCTGGCTGACATTTTTACAGATTCAGCGGAGGCACCTGCCATGTACCCCACTGCTTTTAGTAGTACTGGCAGTGTATCAAACAGGTCCTTACGGGGACTGCCTCGATATGGGTTTTCAACTGTTCAAGCCAGTGCTATAGGTTCCTGGCCACCACAGTTGAGGCCATGGCTGGCTTCAAGTTTGCCAAGGTCAAATCCCATGCTTTCTTTAATAGGGAGTCTGCCCTTTTATCCATGGCGTCTTTTAGGATACCCATAATCTCAAAGGCAAGGTCTATGTTCCTTGATACTTTGAGAGAAAGCCGCATCAAGCTTTGTTTTTTTATTCCAGACTTGAGAGCTATCCTCTGAACGGAAACCTCCGTTTGAGGGATTTGGAAAAGAAAGCAGCCCTCTCTGGGTCCTTCCATTCTCTTTTCACTGTTTCCGATAGAAACTTATGTACTGGAAATACCCAATGCTTCACTTCACTCATGCCTTGGAACATTTTGTCATGCAATGACAACTGGGTTTTATCCTCCTTGATATTCAAAGTTGTGTGGATAGTCTTTAAAAGATCATCCACTTCATCTAAGGATAGTTTAAAGCGTGAAGAAGAAATCTCTCTCTTCGTCCTCTTCTTCCTCGGAATCTGGGGAAACACTTTGCTCTTCATCCTCTGAATCACTGCCCCCTCTGGATGCAGAAACAGATGAATAAGAATGGGGTACTGCGCTGCCTCTAGGTTGTGCAGCTAGGCGTTTATCCAGATAGGAACGGAACGTCTCAAATGTGTCTGCCAGTTCCTTCCAGGAGCTTAATAATTCTCCTTGTTGAGTCACAGGTGTAGCTGGGGAGGTTTACTCCTTAACTAAATCTGCAATACAGGACCTGCATAACACCTTGGTCCAGGACTCTCCAAGTACATTTTTGCAGGATGGACATTTCCTCTTAGGGAGGAATGTCTGGTCTTTTCTTTAACTTTCTGAAATGCACCAAAACCAGCCCTCAATTAACATGTGCATCTACACAAAAAACAGTAAACACTTGAATGTAAAAACATAACATGCTGTTAAACAGAGGAGCTAACCCTTTAACTTTTGTGTTTGATACCACAGCTAGTGAATCCCCCCCACAGAGTCACTTTTCTAATAGACAACACGTTCTTCCTGGTACACAGCAATCCAGAAAGAGTGGTGCAGGCTCCCCTAACTACCCCATGGGAATAAGGGAGGGAAACAATATATGACCCATAGAGTAAGGCACAGAGACCACTGTCCCTGCTTACCTGGGCCTGGCTGGTGTGAGTAGCTCTTGCTCCTGCCACCGCCATTTGTTCCTCCTCCATGCTGCAAGGGCTACAAATGGCGTTCAGCTGCTGTATTTAAAAAATTCCCGGTCCGCTCGCCGCTGCGAGAGCCGAGATGACACCAGCCGAAGAGAACGCCCCCTCGTTCTGCGTTCCAGCCACCAGAACCGGAAGCCATGTCGTGCCGCCGGAAGTACCTCCCCCGGCCGGAATGACGAACTCGTCATCGGGACCGGGAAGACAGAGGCGCGAAATGCCGCCAGTCTAAAAGAGCGGAGACCCCCCCCCCCCCCCCCCCCAGGTCTGACCCTCGCCCGGTATGAGGAGGAGACGCCGGAGCATCCCCCTCACGCAAGGGAGGACGCTGGGCTGGCATGCTGACAAAAAAATAATTAAAAAATAGACAAGCTTACAGGTATACCCCATACTCTCCCCACCTGGAGAAAGCATAGCACACCCCTGGTTCCCTGAAGCGCTTCCACCAATGGTGGAGGAAACACTACAACTGAGGCCATGGTGGAAGTGTCAGGACTATTAAAAAAAAACTGACTGCAGTGTTTCCTGGGAAAGTGGGTGGAGCTACACTCTCTCCAGGTGCTGTCCTGAAAAGACGAAGGGAGAAAATGCAGATTTTTATTTTCCTTGCATGTCTCCCTCAGATCTACAGCAACTGCACTTTCAAGAGCACTTGTAGTGCAAAGTGGATTTGTCTTTAGTAAATAACCCCCATTATGTGTGAAAGAGACCTTAGATGAAAGGAATAATGGTCTGTAAGGAAGTTTAACCACTTAAAGTGATTGTAAACCCTAGATTAAGGCTTACCTGTAGGTGCTGGTAATATCTCCGAAACCTACACGGTTTAGGAGACATTTACAATTCCCCGTACGATGAGTTCTCGCTGGCGCATGTACACTTTAAGGAAATGTGGATAAAAAATGTAGTGCTAAAACATATGCACTTTGTGAAAAGTGAACAAAGAAGGAATGTATATAATAGAATAACCACGGTGAACGTGAGCATTAACAATCATAAAACATAATAATGGTGAATACCCATAAAGTGATGACATACACTAAAAAATTAGTAAATGCCAATCCAAAAAATACAATGTATATAAAGTCCGTATCATGTAGACACTGATAACCCCAGATAAATCCCTCGAAAAAACTCAGGAGCAGGGGAGGCTGGAACAACACGAATATGGACCGGCTTGTCTGATAAGGAAAAGATTGAATACTCTTACCATAGATGTTGGATACAGCTACCGTACGGTATTTGTATCAAGCAGGCTTAAATGCTGGAACTCTTGCATCAGTGGGTACCAGATGAGGCAGATGGGAACCACGGCAATCAGGAACCAAGCAGCATGCACAGCAACCAGTGAACCTCCAATCAACCGGAAGATCCCAAGAGGAATGGTCACACAAACAGGGGGAAAAGGAGGGAAAAAATGGAAGCAACTCCAAATGGTGCAGGTCAAAAATTATTGATAAAATTTATTCACATTGGTATGTGACAAATCAAACAAAATAAAAATCTCGAGATGAATAAAAGAAATAGGTCAGCAATGTGGAAAGTATGAGACAGCTGGCCCGACGCGTTTCGACACTATCGGTCTTCTACTGGGGCGCCATAGTAGAAGACGGATAGTGTCGAAACGCGTCGGGCCAGCTGTCCCATACTTTCCACATTGCTGACCTATTTCTTTTATTCATCTCGAGATTTTTATTTTGTTTGATTTGTCACATACCAATGTGAATAAATTTTATCAATAATTTTTGACCTGCACCATTTGGAGTTGCTTATATTTTTTCCCCTCCTTTTCCCCCGGTTTGTGTGACCATTCCTCTTGGGATCTTCCGGTTGATTGGAGGTTCACTGGTTGCTGTGCATGCTGCTTGGTTCCTGATTGCCGTGGTTCCCATCTGCCTCATCTGGCACCCACTGATGCAAGAGTTCCAGCATTTAAGCCTGCTTGATACAAATACCGTACGGTAGCTGTATCCAACCTTTTCCTTATCAGACAAGCCGGTCCATATTCGTGTTGTTCCAGCCTCCCCTGCGCCTGAGTTTTTTCGAGGGATTTATCTGGGGTTATCAGTGTCTACATGATACGGACCTTGTATACATTGTATTATTTTTTGGATTGGCATTTACAAATTTTTTAGTGTATGTCATCACTTTATGGGTATTCACCATTATTATGTTTTATGATTGTTAATGCTCACGTTCACTGTGGTTATTCTATTATATACATTCCTTCTTTATTCACTTTTCACAAAGTGCATATGTTTTAGCGCTACATTTTTTATCCACATTTCCTTGACTTTGTTTGTTTTGTATGTTAGCTGCTTTTTCACATTGAGTTGTTTTCAACAAAGGTAGCGCAGTTTTTTCCACATTTTGCATGTACACTTTAGAAAGGGCGCGCTGTGCCGTTTCTAGCTGGGGTCATGCTGTGACTGGCGGCTCCCGCGCGCATGTGCAGGAGTGACGTCACGTGACTCCGGACAGTCACAGAGCCAGAGTTCGCGGCCCTGGAAGGAAGAGGGCTGAAGATGGACGCTGCCAGCCAGCGGGGACATCGCAGGCTTCGGTTTCAGGTAAGTGACACATAATGGGCTACTATGTGATGCATAGTAGCCCATTATGCTTTACCTTTTCAGGGAAACAGAGGAAGTAAAACTCATCAGGGTTTACTTCCTCTTTAAAGATTTTCTGACACTTGTTTCTTACAAAGTTAAAAATCAATATTTTTTGCTAGGAAATTAAAATTGATAACAAACATGTCACGCTTCAAAATTGCGCCAGCTCTTGGAATGGCGACAAACTTTTACCCTTAAAAATCCATAGGCAAAAATTCTACAGGTTGCATGTTTTGAGTTCGAGGAGGTCTAGAATTATTGCTCTCACTCCAGCGATCGCAGTGATACCTCACATATGTGGTTTGAACACAGTTTTCATATATGGGCGCTACTCACGTATGCATTCGCTTCTGCACGTGAGCTCGGCGGGACAGGGCGCGTTAACATTTTACTTT
This sequence comes from Lithobates sylvaticus, assembly GCA_028564925.1. Taxonomy (NCBI): domain Eukaryota; kingdom Metazoa; phylum Chordata; class Amphibia; order Anura; family Ranidae; genus Lithobates; species Lithobates sylvaticus. The sequence continues at coordinate 149,564,743 of CM053033.1, forward strand.
TTTTTTTCCTTTTTTAAACTGCTTTAAAAAAAAAAAAAAAGTTGTGTCACTTACTGTTATTACAAGGAATGTAAACATCCCTAATAGAAAAAAAAAAAAGCATGATAGGACCTCTTAAATATGGGATCTGGTGTCAAAGACCACAGATCTCATATTTACACAAAAATGCAATAAAAACAAATAAAAAAATAAATAAATAAAATAAGTCCCTTTAAGAGCTATGGGCAGAAGTGACGTTTTGACGTAGCTTCCGCCCTGCAATGGTATGGAGTTGAGCGGGGGCCATCTTTTCCTCATTCAGCTCCATACCACAGAGAAAACAGGATCCGATCGCCTTCGCCGGTAAGTGGCGGAGGGCCCCTCTCCCGCCACCGATAAAAGTGATCTTGCGACGAATCCGCCACAAAGACCACTTGTATCTGAAAGCCGACCGCCAGCTGAAGGAGCTAGCTGCTGCCATAACGATATTGCTTTTTAAACAGCTGACGTATAACAACGGCGGGCGGTCAAGTGGTTAACGAATAAAAAAACAAAAAAAAAACTAAAAAAATGTTTTTTTTTGTATAATGTGAAAGATGTTACACTGTGATAATTGTGATATTCTAAGAAAAAAAATATTTAAAAAAAAACAAAAAAAATCGCAATTCTCGTTTTAGCCAGAATCGTGCAGCTCTACTTTAAATCACTTTAGACTCTGTGCACACCGTGCGTTTGACACAATTTTGTAAAGGTCAAAAGGTCAATGTAAAAAGCAGAAAACACCTGTAATCTGGCAAAAAAAAAAAAAAAGCTCCTGTACTTTGAGCTTCAGGCATTTTGCTTCAGATGACAAAACGCGCAGATGTGAACAGGGGCCATTGAAATGAATGTGATCTGTCTTGTTGGGCAATGCATTTTTAGAGCTGAGGCTTACAGCAGAAAAATGCCCAAAAACGCCTAGGTGTCAACAGAGCCTTAAGGAAAACATCTGAAGGTCTAAAAGAGGCTGTAGCATATATCTAAGCAAGTACAGCAAGAACATCTATAAAAAAAGGACCCCCCTGGAATTTTTAGGAGCCAGAAAGTAAGACAGGAGGACATACTAGTTAGGCTGAAAGTAGGATCCTACTTTGGACAAAAATGAACTCTTGGGTCTTAAAGCTGCATTAATTCCTATAAAAAAATAAAACAAAGCCCTCCAGCAACACGCCGTACTGCTGACAGGGCTTCCATCTTCACTGGGTCTGCCTTCCGTATTCGTGGGCCTTGGCCGCTTTAATAGCAGAGCCGCAATTACGTCATGGCAGAGTGCAGTGCAGATGCACCATGCTAGACATTTTAATATCTCCTAAACAGTGCACGTTTAGGAGATATTCATTTAACCCACAGGTAAGCTTTATCCACTTCAATACCCGGCCATAGACAAATGACGCCTACAAGGTGGATCTCCCATCCTGGGTGGGCGTCATATGACGTCCTCGGCCTTCCGCCGCTACTGCGGGCCCGCAGAGCGGCGATCGGGAATCCGGTGTGTCCCTCGGGACACAGCCGTCCCCCGATGGGGGTACTGAAGTGGCCGTTGTGTCCAGAGCCGGTAGTCTAAGCTGTTGCAGCGGCGCCGTTCGCCACGGTCTGTGTCCCGGAAGCGGCGTGCACTGCGCGCGAGCGCTCCCGGGAACGTTCAGTGACGTGATCGGGACTGAGGCTGGCTGAGGCTTTTGCCTTAGATACAGCTCAGCCCCGATCAAAGTAAAAATAAAAAATAATTGGCTATTTAGTGACTGGCTGTGTCCAATGACAGCCAGTCACTAAATGTAAACAAAAAAGTGAGGTAACTCCTGTTGCTGGGTTCTCCTCTTCACACAGCGATACTGTGTGAGGAGGAGATCAGCTAACAGTGAGTTACCTATATACTGTACCCACTAGTTTATATACCCATCTTTGCCCAGATCACCCCCTCTAAATAAAGAGAACCTGTCATCAGGTGTACCTGTCATCAGTAGTACCTGTCACCTCACGAGAGTACCTGCCACCAGAGTACCCGCCACCTCACCACCTGCCAGAGTACCCGTCACCTCACCACCTGCCAGAGTACCACCAGAGTACCCGCCACCTGCCAGAGTACCCGCCACCTGCCAGAGTACCACCAGAGTACCCGCCACCAGAGTACCCGCCACCAGAGTACCCGCCACCAGAGTACCCGCCACCTCACCAGAATACCCGCCACCAGAGTACCTGCCACTATGTCCAAAAGGGTGTACACCCCAGAGGAGGCATACCAAATACTCAGTCTGAGCGATGAGAGCATCGGGGAGCTCTCACCGCTAAGCTCCGTTTCAGTTTCTGGCTCAGAATATGAGCCCTCTGAAGGCAGCACCTCAGGATCCAAATTGGAGGAGGAAGCAGTACCTCCGAAAAGAAGACGGTCTGAACCCCAGGCATCTACCAGCAGTGCCAACGGCGGTAGACCCCAGGAGGAGAGGCCCAGTTTAAGCGCTGCTAGACCCCAGGAGGAGAGGCCCAGTGCGTGCCAAAGAATTAGGGCCCATCTGCCAGAAAGCTTGGCAAACCGGTTGTGGCTGCCTTCTACCACAGGGTCAGCCACGATCCCCCCTTTTACAGCACAGCCAGGTGTGCAGGTCAACACTGCGGGTTTTTCCCAGATGGATTTTTCACATTTATTTTTCCCAGAGGAATTGCTTCAAGTCATCATGGACCAAACCAATCTTTTTGCCCAACAATTTATTACAGCCAACCCCAGCTCCAGCTATGCACGCCCTTTTGAATGGCGACCCCTAACAATGGCGGAGCTGAAATTGTTTTTAGGCCTAACGCTAAACATGGGGCTTACAAAAAAAAATGAAATACATAAGTATTGGTCGACCAAATCCATCCATCATATGCCAGTTTTTTCTTCAGTCATGTCCAGGTCCCGTTACGAACTTATAATGCGCTTCCTGCATTTTAGTGACAACTCACAGTGCCCCCCACGGATTCACCCAAAATTTGACAAGCTATATAAAAATCACCCCCTAATTAATTTTATTTCCAAGAAGTTTGCCGAACTTTATGTCCCTGACAAAAACATATCTGTGGACGAATCCCTGGTGCATTTCACAGGCCGGCTGGGTATCAAGCAATATATCCCCAGTAAGAGAGCGAGGTATGGCTTGAAGCTCAACAAGCTCTGTGAAAGCGCCACCGGTTAAGTGCACTCATTCCGCGTGTAAGAAGGCAAAGATTCCCAGCTCCAGCCCCCTAAGTGTCCATCGTACATGGGAATTAGTGGAAAAATTTTTGGGAGTTGGCATTCCCACTCCTCCAAAAGGGGTATCATATTTATATGGACAATTTTTATACTAGTTTGCCTCTTCTCCGCCACCTGTACCTAAAAAAAACATTGGCCTGTGGTACAATAAGAAAAAACCGAATGGGCTTCCCACATCGTCTTGTCGCCACAAACATTCGAAGGGGGGAATCGGTCAGCTTGAGGAATGAGGAAGTGCTGGCTGTGAAGTGGAAGGATACTAAAGATGTGTATATGATGTCCACCATCCACAATGAAACCTCAGTGGAACTTCACAGAAGACGCGGTCCCGTTCGCAAGCCTTCCTGCATCAATGCATATAATAAATTTATGGGGGGGGGGGGGGGGGGTGGATTTAAATGACCAGATGTTGCAGCCCTATCTGTCGACAAGAAAATCCCTTTTTTGGTACAAAAAAGTTGCAATTTACTTTTTTCATTTGGCTCTTTTAAATTCTTTTATAATTTACCAAAAATCCTCAGCAACACCCACCACCTTCATAAAGTATATTGAAGAAATTGTCACTTTACTAATTTATCAAGAAGAATCCCCCCCAGAAAGCATTCGCTCAGATTCTGGCGTCAGGCTACATGAGTGTCATTTTCCAGAACATATTCCACCAACAGCATCCGGAAGACTACGCCAAAAAAAATGCCGGGTGTGCACTAAGAGAGGAGTTAGGAAAGACACCAGCTTCTATTGTCCCGATTGTCCCTCCCTACCTGGCCTTTGCATCGGACAATGCTTCAGGTGATATCACACTCTGGACCACTATTAGCCCATATTTCCAATAGACTGCCATTTCCCCCCAATTTCTGTCATGAATATTTCCCTGCCTCAACCAACCATATCATTGTCTTCCATGTGAACTGACCCTGGCCTGTTTCTCGACAATGCCTCTGCCTACCGTCTGCATTGTTTATCCGCCATGTTTCTGCCTTTCAAGTGAACTGACCCTGGACTGCATCGACTATGCCTCTGCCTACCGTCTATGTCTGCCTTTTACCTGCACTGACCTCGGCTTGTTGACCATGTTTTTGCCTGCCCCTTGGACTGATCTTTTACCCTGCTACACAGGGGTCTCACATATGTGGGGGGCTCCAGAATAGTGTTCGGAGTTCAGAAAACCAGTTTTTCTGTGTTCCCATAACAGGGTCTGGTTGTCCAGAGGCTTCAAAGAGATTTGGGTGGGAGAAGCCTCTACCCCTGTCCCCATTCTTCCCTGACCGATGCCCTAAGCTTGATGGTCCTGTCTGCTCCCTGGAAAAAATACTCTGGCTGTGCTGACCATACCTCTGCCTGCTGCCTTAACTAATTATGGACAGTATTCCTGCCTGCTGCATGGACGATCCTTTGATCCTTTTGCTGCTGCTGACCACATCACTGCCTGCTATCTGGACTAATGCATTGGCTGCGTTGACAACATCTCTACCTGTGCTGACTATTCCTGCCTGCTGCCTGTTTTGCTGTCGCTGTCTACGTTCCTGCCTGCTGCCTGGAACGATGCTCTTCTCTGTGGACCACTGCACTAAAACCGTAGGTAATCTTTTCTTTACCCTTTGCTCAGCAGAATGTATTTTGGTTTGTAATTGGTATGTACAGTACATGCTATGTGTTAGAAATATGAAGGGCCTTCAACAATGTGATAGGTTGGCAGGAATTTGTGTGTAATTTATGCTCCTAGAACACCTGACAGTGCTACTTGGGCCTCTGTATGTGGCCAGGCTGTGTAAAAGTCTCACACATGTGGTATCGCCAATAGTAATTTGCAAAATTTTATAATAGAAAACAAAGAAAAATTTTTACAAAAAAAATGTCATTTATAGTGCAAAAAAAAATAAGACAAGGTGATCAAATACCACCAAAAGAAAGCTCTATGTGTGTGGAAAAAAAAAAAAAGAACAAAAATGTCATATGGGTACAGTGTTGCATGACTGAGTAATTCATGTCATTCAAAATGTGAGCACTGAAAGCTGAAAAATTTGTCTGGTTAGGAAGGGAGGTTTAAGTGCCCAGTGGGTAAGTGGTTAAAAAAAAATAATTCCTGCTGACGCCACAGATTGTGGAAGAGTTCCACATACTTATTGCCCCGACAGTGAATAACCCCCTACGTCGCTTAAGGTTAAACAGCTTCTCCTCCAGTCTCTTAGAGAGGCCCTGTGTCTTCTTACACTCCCCGAGACTGAATAGTTGCCTACCTACGCTGGGATCACAATTGAAATATTTTTTAATTCCTATCAGATCTCCTCTCAAGTGTCTCTTCTCCAGGGAATACAAGTATAACCCACTTCCCGCCCACCGGCCATCATATGATGTCCTTGACTTTGAGTGGGTATATCTGAATGATGCCTGCAGCTACTGGCATCATTCAGATATTGAATATTTCAGCCGGCGATTCCCTACACCATAAGAATGATCATAGCGGCTGTTCAGGCGCCTGATAGTTCTTTACGGGCGCCCCCCTCCGCTGCTTCCACCGACTCCCCGCTGCCATCGGTGAGTCGGAGACAGGATCCGCCGGCCCCGGATGTTTACCATAGAGAGATTTCCGCTGGAATCTCTATGATCGTTCGGAGGCCGGCGTGATTTTATGACGTCACGCCTGGCCTCCGCATTCAATCAAAAGGCACCGCCTTGGGTGGGAAGTTAAAAAGTGTCCAATTGGGGGGGGGGGGGGGGGGAGTGGCTAAGCAATGGCTGAGTGAGAACGTCTTCGCTGTGTGCTCCTGGCTTCCCTCAAAAAATAGACGACTATTAAGCACAGCTACAAATGGCATGCTAACCAACAAAATACCCAGGAACAGGTCAATTCCCCCGCAGTAACCACCCGCTCACCCTGAGAAGCAGAATACAGAGATACTTTCGGGATATGCAGCAGGCCTCCCTAGGCGCCATTACGGATCTCCCACGTGCCCAGGGCATAGAAAGCAGCAACGTTTCTCACTCATCTACAGCCTCCCCACCGCCCGCTGAGCAGGAGCTATTTCAAAGCACCCCAGTAGCCTTCAGATCAGAGATGGCAGGCCCTTTGCAGCAGATGAGCAGCCTACCGGAGGACCTCCAATCCATACTACAAGCCTTACCTACAAAGGCGGACATAGATGCTCTGGTGAACCGCATAGAGGAGGCCCACAGACAGGACATTCAGGAAGTAAAGGCAAAAGGTACGATCACTTACTGTGCGGGTGGAGACTGGGGAGGCTTCTGTTACTTCCCTGGAGCGCCGAGTGTCAGCCCTGGAGAGTACCCAGGCAACCCAGACAGCCACGGCCGTGGACTTGCAGCTTCATCTGGAGGATTAGGAGGACCGCAGCCGACGAACTAATCTTCGGCTACGGGGACTCCCAGAAGCCACTGGCATGGAGGACCTAGCGGAGACAGTGGTGGCCATCTTCTGGGAAGTGCTGGGGGCTACATCTTCCCTCTCTGGAGCTGGATCGGGTCCACAGAACCTTGGGGCCCAAGCCCCCAGACCGCCCCCCGAGACGTATTGTGCCAACTCCACAGATTTACCCACAAAGAGCTCATACTCCGTAGAGCTTGGGAGCATGGGGAGGTTAACTTCGATGGAGCTGCAATCAAAATTCTGCCGGACTTATCAAGGGCCACTCTGCAGCGGAGAGCCCTCCTGAGGCCGATCCTGGATGTAGCCAGACAAAGAGGACACACCCACTGCTGGGAATACCCTCTAGCGGTAACCTTCCGCAAAGCCATGGCCTCTTTCACCCTACGTATCCCGACAGATCTACCAGCTCCATTCACCTTTCTAGAGTCGGAACCAGTGCGGATACCAGACTGGCTGGCTATCCTCCCGCGTCAGACGGGTAGGGCAGGATCTACACTCTATCGAAGCAACCAACCTCCACACCAGCAGCGATACACCAGGAGACAGAGGGCGCCTTCTGTAGACGGGTCGCGTGAGTCTTAACCTGACAGATCATTATCCTAACCCCCATTAACCCCGCTCAGCACGAATCCTAGTTGCTTTTACTAGCCATGCTGCCAGCAGTTATGTCAGCCCCCTTCCCTACATAACGATGGATTCTATCAGACACACCAACTTCCCATACTTACCCTCCAGTAGTTGCAAATCACACCCGGAACATTATCTACTGCTAGAGGGGACTATGGAACAACCACACGATCACCAAAGATCCCCCCCCCCCCCTGTTTGAAAGGCTTTCTACCTGTCAAGACATTCTTGGGGTTGGACACTTGGTGCACAATACCTACCAGAGCAAGGAGGGTGGGGCTAGATGCGGCCCCGTGTCCCTCTCCGCAGTGCTCCTATAAAGTAGCCGTACACCAGGCACACCCCCACCTCAAGTAAAATGCAGGCACCACTGGTGGTAACAGGTGATATACACTTTTATTGATTTATCCATCCAGGGATCCTCCCCCTCTTCTTGGAGACAATGTAGTCGGGACTGGATGAGAGGGGGGGCTCCCAGACTGCTCTCACGCTGCTCACTCCTGAAGCATAAAAGCCTGTGGGCTCAACACGGCTGTTAATGTGTGACATCAGCCCCTCCCTAGGAAGGATGTGATGTATATTGAACTGGGAAAGCCCTTAGAGTGCTCCATGGGGTGAGACATGACTATTACAGTGCTCGACAAACCCCGGTCGCCAGGTCGCATTGGCAACTAGAATTAGTGACCTGGCGCCCGGGGGTATCCTGACTCCATAGTGCAACCCCCCCACGCACGATCGCGCCGGCCAATTGAGGCCGCGGCTTTGCGGCCTTGTGCAGTCCTATGGTACTTCTAGAATATGGCGCCCTCTTGTGGTGGCCGTTGGTATGACACCCAGCAATGCTAATGGAGCTGTTTGTTTTCTCTGCCTGCCCAGCTCCTTCCCTTTAGAACCCCCAAACATTATATATATTTTTTATTCTAACACCCTAGAGAATAAAATGGCGGTCGTTGCAATACTTTGTCACACCGTATTTGCGCAGCGGGCTTACAAGCGCACTTTTGGAAACACCGCCTTGCATACCAAGATTTAAACCTCACCGTCCCGCCGGCCCCTCAGTTCGTCAAGAGTACCTCTGGCCAGCTGGGGAGACACGTCATACTAACCTTTATCTTACCTGACGGTCTCATGCGATGAGTTCTTCAGTAGTATCCAACAATTTGGGTGGGTATCTGTGCTGTCCTGAAAGACTCCTGGATAAGGATGTTACCGGTAAGTAACTCCATTTTTCCCCTACCGTCTTTCAGGACAGCACCAGAGAGGATAAGCGAGCACCTTACCTTGGGGGGGGGGGGGGGGGGGGGGGAGACTACTGCCTGCAGAACTATGCGCCCAAAAGCTTGATCTTCTGCCAACAGCAGGTCCAATCTGTAATGCTTTACAAACGTTTCAAAACTTGACCACGTTGCAGCTTTACAGATCTGCTCTGGAGAAGCACCAGCCCACTCTGCTTGGGAAGACGCCATTGCCCTGGTGGAATGTACACCAATACCCTCCGGGGGCTCTGATCCCCTGACAACATAAGCCTGGATAATGGCTAACCTAATCCATCTGGCTATTGTACGCCTAGAGGCTTTGGATCCCTTCCTAGCCCCTGAAATTAACACAAAAAATAATTCCGACTTCCTAAACTGTTCTATACGATTTAAGTTCCGAAGAACGCACCTTCTAATATCTAAATTATGAAATTTATATTCCTGTTCCCTCACAGGATCTGAACAGAAAGTAGGCAAAACTATTTCTTGGCCTCTATGAAAATTAGAAGTAACCTTTGGCAAAAATGCCGGATCCGTTTTAAAAATCACACGATCCGGGAAAACCTGAAAAAAGGTGCCCTGATTGAGAGGGCTTCGAGTTCGCTCACACTCCTTGCTGTCGTGATCGCCACCAAAAACACAGTTTTGAGGGTGATCATTCTTAACGTACAGGTCTCCAATGGTTCAAATGGTTCACCCGTAAGAGCCTGTAAGACTAACGAAAGGTCCCACACTGGGAAGGAGGAGACCCTTACTGGTCTCTGCCTGTTTAAGGCTTTGAAAAACCTGGCTGGCTATCCACGGATCTATCGCTAGCTGTCTTTCTAAAAAGACACTCAAAGCAGATACTTGCCCTTTCAGTGTACTAAGCTATAACCCCTTATCTGCCCCTGACTGTAGAAACTGCAATACCGCTACAGAGCTGTGTACCTCAAAGGAACTCTCTGTGCACCAGCTATTAAAACGTTTCCACACCTTCAGGTAGATAGTGTTTCCCTCTTTCTACAACTTAGCAGGGTTTTTACTAAACGATCCGAAAAACCCTTGCCCCTCAGCAGTTCCTCCTCAGTAGCCAGGCTGCGAGGTTCCACCGCTCCACCTGAGGACAACCGATTGGCCCCTGAGAAAGAAGATCCTCCCGCACTGGTAGAATCCAAGGAGGTTCTACCGCTAGACCCTTTAAGATGGAAAACCAGGGCCTCCTGGGCCAATGGGGTGCAATCAGAATAAGAGTTGTGCTCTCCGCCTGGAACGTTCTCAGTACTGCTGGAATTAACACAGGAGGGGGGGGGGAGGCATAGCACCTGGAGAACGCCCAGCTCTGAGCCAGAGCGTCCACTCCCAGTGCCCCGTCCCATTTGCTCAGGGAGAAGAACCAAGTCTGTTTTCTCTCGAAGCGAAGAGGTCTACACATGGCATCCCCCACTTCCGAGTAATTGCCATGAAGACCTCCTGGTTCAAAACCCAGTCGCCTTCCCTCAGCGTTCTCCTGCTGAGAAAATCCGCAACCTGGTTTTGATCCCCCTTCATATGTACTGCTGAAAAGGGACTGAATGTTTGCTTCGGCCCACAGGGATCTGCTCCTGGTACCTCCCTGCCTGTTTATATAGGCTACTGCTGAGGAGTTGTCGGATCTGACTCTCACATGCTGCCCCTGGAGTTCTCTCTGAAAGGCTCTGAGTGCCAAAGCTATCGCCCTCAGTTCCCTCCAGTTAGAGGACCTCTTTGCGTCCCTCCTCAACCAAACACCCTGGACCATTCTGGAGTCTAGATACGCCCCCCAACCTGTGCCGCTCGCATCGGTTGTGACCGTTGTGGCTACTGGTAGGACCCAATTCAGACCCTGTGACAGATTGGCCCCCTTTCTCTACCACCAGAGAGACCTCTTGACCTGCCCTGGCACCGTTATCAGGCAGTCCAAAGACCCCTGACTGTGGTCCCAAATCCCCAGAATGAAATGTTGTAAGGGACGAAAGTGAAGCCCTGCCCACTGTACTGCTGGCAGAGAGGATGTCAACAGGCCTAGAGCTTACATGGCCTTCCTTACAGTGATCTGCTGATTGCTTTGTAGCAACAGCATAGCCCTGTCTACCTTCTGGATTTTTTTCTACCGGAAGGAAGACTTTTTGACTTCTTGAATCCAACCTGTAGCCCAGAAAGATGATCTCCTGCGACGGGACCAAGCTGGATTTTTCCAGGTTCAAGAGCCACCCTAGATTTTCCAGGATATCTCGTTACCTGTAGATCCTGAGACAACTGTTCCGGAGAAGAGGCAAACAGGAGTAGATCGTTCAAGTATGCGATTACTGAGATGCCTCTGAGTCGCAGAAAGGCCAACACCTCCACCATGACCTTGGTGAAGATACAGGGGGAAGAGGATAGCCCGAAGGGGAGGGCCCTGAACTGTAGGTGAAATATCCCTTCTGTGGTATTTACCACCAACCTGAGGAACTTCTGGTACCCCTCTGCAATGGGAATGTGCAGATAGGCATCTTTCAAATCCACCGATGCCATGAAGCAGTTCGGGGGAAGAAGTGCTTTCACCGAGTAGATTGAGTCCATACGGAACCCCTTGTAGGTGATCGAGACATTCAGGGGCTTCAGGTTCAGGATGAGCCTTAACTTTCCCGACGGTTTGCGGATCACAAAAATGTGTGAATAGAAGCCCCTGCTGGTCTCTTCCGTAGGTACTCGTACCACCACCTCCTCTTCCTCCAACTCCTGTAGAGAGGAAAGAGGGGCCGAGGCCTTTTCTGCACATTTTGGCAGCTCGGTTACCAGAAATCTGAGTGGGGGAGGGGGTTGAGAACTCCAACCTGTATCCTCTTCTTATGATTCCCAAAACAAACTGGTTGGAGGTTATCTCCCACTGTGGGAGGAAGGACCCCAATCTTCCTCCCACTGTGGTTCCGTCATTCTTTTTGGGCTGTTCAGGAGGGCGAAAAATAGCCCCCCCCACGCCCTTTGCCCTTCCTGTCCCCAAACTTTCTTTGGCTGCTCAGTTTGAGGGTTCAGGCTTCCTCCTAGGACGAGACTTTCTTCTAGTCTCTGTAAACTTCCTCTTAATAGGAAAAGCCTTCTTGTCAGCCGTCCGATCTAAGACGGCTTCCAAGCCAGGACCAAAAAGCAAATCCCCCGTGAGAGGGATCCCGCAGAGCTTAACTTTAGACGCGCTATCTCCCTGCCATGTATTAAGTCATTAGGCCCTCCTAGCTGAATTTGACAGGGCTGCAGACCTCGCAGACATAAGTACTGATTCTGCAGAGGCATCCGCCAGGTAAGCCACCCCTTTCAAGAGCATGGGAAAAGAAGCCGTTTCTTTTGATGTTCCTGCTTCTATGTGCGCTTTGATTTGTGTCGACCAATACTCCATGTTCCGTGCCAGCACTGTGGACGCCATGGCAGGCTTGAGGTTACCCAGGGATGAATCCCAAGATTTTTTCAAGAGAGTCCATCCTCTTGTCCATAGGGTCTGGGAGCGCACCCATGTCCTCAAAGGCCAGGTCAGTGTGCCTGGAGACCTGAGAAAAGGCAGCGTCTAGTTTAGGAGTTTTATTCCATACCAACGCTTCTTCCTCTGCAAAGGGAAACCTTCTTTTCAAAATTTTTGAAAAGAAAGGTTTCCTTTCCGGGTCTTGCCACTCTTTATTAATGGCATTGACCAAGACGTCATGGACCAGCAACACTTTTTATGTTCCCCAAGACCCCTATACATCTGGTCATGGAGTGACAGCTTCTTCCTTTCCTCTTGGATACCCAAAGTGGTATGGATAGCTCCTAAGAGCTCCTCCACTTCTTCCAGGGAAAGCTTGTAGCGAGAGGCTCTCTCCCTCTGATTCCCCCCTGGGAATCTGAAGAAGCACTATCAAGCTCCTCCTCGATTTCTTCTCTGGGGCCTCCTGGATTCTCTCCACTCACGAGGGAGCATCCATTAAACTTGGAGTAATACTCTGCTGTGCTGGCGGAGGGTTTACCTGGGGCTGTGGTAACTGGAAACTAGAGAATATCGACAAAAGACTGCACGGTGCTAGAGAGTTCCTTAACGGATGCTGCTAGATCCGTGCATTGTGCTGCTGACTGTTCCCGAACTAACCCCTCTATGCACTCCCTACAGAGTGCCTTAGACCAAGCCTCCCCCATCGTAGTCCTGCAAGAAGGGCATTTTTTCTTCGAATTATGGGGCGACTTGACTTTTTCCGTAGGTTTGCTCTGAAAACCCAAAAAAACAAAGCAGTCAGAAATCCACCTAGACAACCAGCACAGAGGGCCACCAGGGGTGCTCTTGCTAGGACAACCACCACCAGGGTCCTACAGCATCCACCCCCCCCCTACCACCACCAGGGGAGGAAAAACACCCTTGGAGCTTGCAGGAGATAGGTAAGGGAACACCACCCCAGGGTTCCACTTACCTTTGAGTGGCTGGTGCTGGATTCTCCAGGAGTAGTTCTTGAAGCCTCTGCTTCCGACATCTCCCGCCGAGGAACGTGGATCTCTTTTCTCTCCGAGCGTTGTCCCCACAAAAAGAAGAGGCAGCACCAGCCCGTCGCACGGCCCGCTTTCAAACCCCGCGGCCGGAACCGGAAGCCGCGGGTAAGGCGGAAGTGCTGACCGCCCGCCGGAAATGACGTCACCCGCCATCAGACTCAGCGCTACGAGCTCCAACGCTGATACCCATGCAGGGAGCCACCGCACTTCCGCCTATTGCCACCCCCGGACAAGGAGAGCGGGCCCCTCCAGCCTTACTCTTCCCCAAGAGAGACTGGAGGCGCGAAACAACCGGCAGTCATCCAGGTACCCAGCTCCCTAGCCTTTAAGACTGCCGCATTAGAAGAGGAGTAGGGAGATAGAGACATTGCCCCCCCCTTCCCCCCCTCCTCAGGAAACAACCGGCCTCAGCCTCCCTAGCTGTTTAGCCCCTGGCCCCTTAGCAGTGTCTCCCCACCGGAGGAAACACCAGAACTGAGGGGCCGGCGGGGCGGTGGAGGTTTAAATCTTGGTATGCAAGGCGGTGTTTCCTGAGATGAGAGGAGCCAAGGTCTCTCTATGGTGCGGTCCTGAAAGACGGTAGGGGAAAAATACTTTTTTTAATTAAAAAAATAACACAATAGTAAAGTTAGTCCAATTTTTTTTTTTTTATATTGTGAAAGATAATGTTACAGCGAGTAAATTGATACCAAACATGTCACGCTTCAAAATTGTGCCCGCTCGTGGAATGGCGACAAACTTTTACCCTTTAAAATATCCATAGGCGACGTCTAAAAAAATTCTACAGGTTGCATGTTTTGAGTTACAGAGGAGATCTAGGGCTAGAATTATTGCTCTTGCTCTACCGATCACTGCAATACCTCACATGTGTGGTTTGAACACCGCTTTCATATGCGGGTGCTATTCACGTATGCGTTTGCTTCTGCAAACAAGCTCGGCGGGAAGGGGCGCGTTTAAAATTATTTTTTTTCTTATTTATTTTAACTTTTATTTTCAATTTTTTCACTGTCCTTTTAAAAAAAGAAATTGTGTAATTTTTATTCCTTCTACAAGGAATGTAAACACCCCTTGTTATAGAAAAAAGCATGACAGGGCCTCTTAAATATGAGATCTGGGGTCAAAAAGACCTTGGATCTCATATTTACACTAAAATGCAATAAAAAAAAAAAAAAAAAAATTGTCATTTGAAAAAAATTAAAAATAAAATGTCCCTTTTAAGACCTATGGGCGGAAGTGACGATTTGAAGTCGCTTCTGCCCTGCAATGACTTGGAGACGGGCGGGGGACCTCTTCCCCCTCACTCGTCTCCATGTCGTAAAAAAAAAAAAAAAAAAAACCTGGCTCCTAGGTTCCAAGCAAATTTGTCAAGCCCTGCTCTATTACCATCATAATAAGCCTGAGACAACACTTCTACATAGATTCTAATCTTCCTAGGGGTGGGCATTAAGACGTCGGAACATCAACCAGCCGGTAATTGAGGCCGCGGCTTTGTGCAGTTCTATGGTTCCTTCTAGAATCTGGAACCTCTTGTGGTGGCAGTTGGTATGACATCCAGCAATGCTAATGGAGCTGTTTGTTTTCACTGCCTGCCCATCTACTTCTTCCCTTTACTTAGAATAAAAAATATATGTAATGTTTGGGTGTTCTAACACCCTAGAGAATAAAATGGCAGTCGTTGCAATACTTTGTCACACCGTATTTGCACAGCGGACTTACAAGCGCACTTTTTTTGGGAAAAAATACTTTTTTTAAAATTAAAATATAACACAACAGTAAACGTTAGCCCAATTGTTTTTTATATTGTGAAAGATAATGTTACGGCGAGAAAATTGATACCCAACATGTCACGCTTCAAAATTGTGTCCGCGCGTGGAATGGCGACAAACTTTTACCCTTTAAAATCTCCATAGGCGACGTTTAAAAAAAAAAAATTCTACAGGTTGCATGTTTTGAGTTACAGAGGAAATCTAGGGCTAGAATTATTGCTCTAGCTCTACCGATCACAGTGATACCTGACATGTGTGGTTTTAACACCGCTTTCATATGCGGGCGCTACTCACATATGCGTTCGCTTCTGCAAACAAGCTCGGCGGGACAGGGCGTGTTTAAATAAAAATTTTTCTTATTTATTTTCTTCATATTTTACTTTTGTTTTTAATTAAGGGTGGTACAGAATGCATAATCACAAAACAATTCATACACACACACACACACACACACACACACACACACACACACACACATATATATATATATATATATAGCAGGAAAATTCCAATCCCTACTAACTTAGGAGGCAAGCATATCATACTTATATCCCCCTTTATCATTACTATTCGGGACCTTTCAGAACACTCTTCCTCCGTGCTCTATGTTCCCCTTTGCATTCTTACCCCCTCGTCTTTATCTCCTTTAAAGCAACCCCTTTCCCTTCCTCGCCCAGGCTACCCAAGTAAGGAGACTATTTGGCCATAGTAGGTAGCACAAAGTCCTCAGGAGGGGCACTTAGCAACCCATACATTTTTTAAATCAACCGGGGGAGAGGTTCTCTCTCATTACAGTATTGTTCAAACTTGGTTAAATGTCGTTCATAGTTTTCCACCGGCCCCAGGGATCTCAGAAAATGTTGCAATTGTATTGCTCGCCATGTATTTCATAAGGTCCCCCCGGACATATCAAAGTCGCTATTGTAGGCCAATCTCCATTTTGAATAAAGTGTGAGACTTGGAAAATTCCCTTCTCCTCTAGTTTTTTGAATGCCCCTGCACCTGGTGGGAACCCCGGGTTACCAAGCACCAGTATCAGGGGTGAATTTTTCAACGAGATTTTGGGGTCCCGACTTAGGGTTGCACTGATCCGTATTGTAGTTCCTATAATGGGATGCTTTCTAATCGAGTCCGGTAATGATAATGAACCAAGGTGCCCTACTTAACCGCTTCCCGACCGCCGATATACGTCGGCAAAATGGCACGGGCAGGCAGAATCACGTACCTGTACGTGATCGTGCATGTGCCTGCCTGTGGGCCGCGATCAGGTTACGGAGCTGAAGAACGGGGAGAGGTTTGTGTAAACAAACCTCTCCCCGGGCTTCCTACACTGACTGTCAGTGATCGGCGATTCCCTGTCATCGGGAACGCCGATCAATGACGTCACACGTACAGCCACGCCCCCCTACAGTAAAATGAACACAACACGTCACACTGACTCCTCCCCGCCCCCTAGTGGTTAACCCCTTCACTACAACTGTCATTTACATAGGAATCATTGCCATTTAAATAGCACTGATTTCTATATAAATGACAAATGTCCCAAAATTGTGTCAAAAATGTCCGATGTGTCCGCCATAATGTCGCAGTCACAATAAAAATCGCTGATCGCCGCCATTACTAGTAAAAAAAAAAAAATATTAATAAAAATGCTATAAAACTATCCCCTATTTTGTAAACGCTATAACTTTTGCGCAAACCAATCAATAATCGCTAATTGCGATTTTTTTACCAAAAATATGTAGAAGAATGCGTATCGGCCGAAACTGAGGAAAAAAAAATGTTTTTTTTTATATATTTTTTGGGGATATTTATTATAGCAAAAAGTAAAAAATATTGCATTTTTTTCAAAATTGTCGCTCTATTTTTGTTTATAGCGCAAAAAATAAAAACTGCAGGGGCGATCAAATACCACCAAAAGAAAGCTCTATTTGTGGGAAAAAAAGGACGCCAATTTTGGAGCCACGTCGCACGACCGCGCAATTGTCAGTTAAAACGACGCAGTGCCGAATCGCAAAAATGGGCTTGATCCTTTGGCTGCCAATTGGTCCGGGGCTGAAGTGGTTAAGGGGATCGCACTAAACTACTGTTCCAAATCCACCCATGACTTGAGTTCTCCATGCCTGCACCAGTCCACCACCCTCCCAAGATGCACTGCTTGGTAGTATTTCCCCAAGTCTGGGACGGCTATTCCACCAAAACGCCTGGGCAGAGACATAATACCTCTTGCTATCCTTGGTTTTTTTCTTCACCCATATAAATTTTGTAAAGAGCGAACCAATTTGGCGAAGAAAGACCCGTGGAACGGCAATTGGCAGAGCTTGAAATAAGTACAAGAATTTAGGTAAAATGCACATCTTAATGATGTTACATCGGCCGAACCATGAGTGTATACCCTGATGCCATTTCTCCAGTAACAGCCTTACTGAGTTGTATAAAGTTGGAAAATTTGCTTTAAATGTCTTTCCTATATCTGGTGGAATCTATGTGCCCAGGTAACTTAGTGCCGCCGTCACCCATTTGAAGCTAAAATTTGGTTGAATCCTATTGCGAGTCGTGGTTTGCAACGCCACTCCCATCGCTTCTGATTTAGTATAGTTTAAAGTTGGATAAACTACCATAGATTTCAAATTCTTTCATAAGGTTGGGAGTCGAGGTGTGTGGAGCAGACATGGAGAAGAGCAAGCCATGCGCATAGGCTGAAATTTTATAATTCCGCTCTCCTATTTTTAGACCTTGATGTCCGGGTTCTGCCTTATTTTATTTAATAATGGTTCTATCGACAGGGAAAACAGCAAGGGTGAGAGGGGGCATCCCTGTCATGTACCGCAGGGCTTGACAAATTTGCTTGGACTCTAGGAGCCAGCTAAAAAAGTTAGGAGCCAGGTTTTTTTTAGTGGGCGTCGGTGCGGGCGACGGCGAAAAAGGGTTAAAACCCCCGCAAGCGGCGCTTTGCCAGCGGTATTGCCGCACTGTCACATTGATTTCAATGGGTAGGAGCGGTGAATACACCGCTCCTTTACCGCTCCAAAGATGCTGCTAGCATGACTTATTTACCGTCCTGCTAGCGCACCGCTCCAGTGTGAAAGCCCTCGAGCTTTCACACTGGAGTGAAAGGACCCGCTTTTTTCAGGCGCTATACAGGCGCTATTTTTAGCGCTGTAGTGCCTGAAAAACGCTTCGGTGTGGAAAGGGGCCTAAGGGTCTGATCAGGTCCGCCTGAAAAACTGACAGGTGAACCTGATCAGACAGCCTGTGTAAAAGGGACCAAGCAGGGAGATTACAAATAATAAAATTAAAAATGTAAGAAAAAAAAAAAAAAAAAAAGCTATATAAATTCAAACTATTCTCTACTTTAGGAAGGAGATGGGCGGGCAGTGAGAAACAGGCAGGGCTTTGAAGCTCCATTAACATTGCATTAGCAATGTTACCACCACAAGGCGCCATATTACACATTAGTGCTTCAGAAGGCCGCAAAGCCGCGGCCTAAATTACTGACCGGAGCGGCCCGATTCGATCGCACGGTGGAGTCGGGGTCTGCAGGAAGACAGGATACCCCAGCTGTGTCGCCCCAGGCGCCAGGACCCCAATTCTAGTCGCCATGGCGCCCTGGAATTGTCGAGCCCTGGTGTACCGTTTGAAATTTTAAAAGGTTTAGAGAATATTCCATTCACTTTTACCTCCGCTTTTGGAAAAGTATATGCGCTCATAATCCACTTGATCATTTGATCACCCATGCCCACAAATCTCAAAACTTCAAACAGGAAGGACCATCTCACCCTGTCAAACGCCTTCTCCGCATCAGTGCTCAAGAAAACACAGGGGGTACTTGTCTTATGGGCATGGTGGACCAAGTTAAGCACTTTAATCGTGTTATCAGGTATATAAACCCTACTTGATCCAGATCCACCAGTTGACTAAGCAGTGGCTGAATTTGTGATGCTAAAACTTTAGTAAAAAGCTTCAAATCTACGTTTAGCAATGAGATTGGCCTATAACTGCTGCATTCCGACGAGTCCTTCCCTTCCTTCTGGATCACCATAATATACGCCAAAAGTGAATCCGGTGGGAATGCAGCAGTTTGGCCTAAGGCATTGGAAGACCCTTACCAACTGGTTTAGCTGTAGTGACATTTTTTTATAATATTGTAAAGTGAAGCCATTCGGGCCAGGGGCCTTCCCTTGCTTCACCGTTTTTATCACTGCATTCAATTCCTCCACCGAAATAGGGGCTTCCAATTTACCACGTTCTAAGGATGGTAACCTTGAGAGTTTTGCCGAGGAGAGATATTCCTCCAATACCGATGTGGGCGTCGGCATTGATTCCAAATTATATAGTGAGGAATAATATTCTCCGAATATCTGAGCTATCCCTTTCGGCTGAAAAATTAATTGCCCATTCTTCCCCTTTATTTGAGGTATATATGTTGTCATGCTTTTTTCTTACCTGCTAGTAATTTAGTACATTTATCTCCCAGTTTGTAAGCTGTCCTCCTGCCTTTCTGTATTATTGCTTTAGCTTTAAACCGCATAATGTCCGTGAGCTGGCACCTCAAGTGCTCTAGGTCTCTACCCGTAGAGGATATCTGCGTCCTCTTGTGCTGAAGTTCCAGTTCCTGAATCTCCTGTAAAAGTTTAACTTGTTATTCTTTCTTTCTTTAGTTTAGTACCATATTTAATCAGGATGCCCCTGATTACCGTTTTGTGGGCCTCCCACACTATACCGGGATTACTTCCAGGGGTGTAATTTATCTGAAAGTAAGCCTCAATTTCTTTTGCCACTTCTTCCTGAATTTCAGGGTTCTGTAGCAAGCTCTCGTTCAAGCGCCACCTTCTATCCAGGGCGCACCCTGCACTAGAAAATGATAGACACAAGGTAATCGGGGCATGGTCTGACCACGTTATGCTTCCTATAGTCACCTCTGATATCATAGAGAGTAGATAATGTGGGATCAGGAAGAGATCAACGTAGGAATAAGTCTGGTGGGGATTAGAGAAGGTATAATCCCTCTCTCGATCTAACCCCCACAGCGTGTAGGGCGCCATTCAAGTCAAGATCCAAAAGCCGCGCCTCCTTCTCCTCCTCGTCCGTGATAGGAGGAACACTGTTTTCCCAGCAGTCAGTGTGCAGTGTTCCACCTATCACGGACATCCTCTCATCTTCGTCCATGAGATGAGAATGACAGGACGTCCGTGATAGGCGGAACACTGCAAACTGACTTACTGCTGGGAAAGTAAGTGTTCCTCCTATCACGAACGGGGAGGAGGAGGAGGCGCGGCTTTTGAACACTGTCGTCTGTCTGCATGACACGCATATGACTCGAATATAAGCCGAGGGGGGAATTTCAGCCCTAAAAAAAGGGCTGAAAATCTCGGCTTATATTCGAGTATATACAGTAGTTTTGTAAGGGTCTTTCTTAGGAATGAGTCTTGTAGAACATTTGGCGCATATAAAGTTGCCAGAGTCACCTTCACCCCTCCCATATGTCCCTCCAGAAAAAGAAACCGACCCTTTAGATCTACCCGTTTGTCTATCAGAGACCAAGGGACCCGACTCGCAATCATAATCGATACCCCTTTTGATTTTGCCTCCTGGTTTGAGGCATGGTATACACATGGGAAAAATCTATTCTGAAGAAGCGGAAATCCGCTTGCTTTAAAATGGGTTTCCTGTATGAAGGCCACGTCTGTGCGCATATGTTTCAGATCATTGAGAAGCATCCTTTTTTCTGGGACATTAAGTCCTTTGGCGTTCATAGAGGTCACCCTGATTTCCTCCATCTCCCAGGGAAAAAGGAAAAAAAATAAAATAATTCAAGTCAAATCCCCGCTACTTACCCTCCCCCCACCCCTCCCTCTTTTATAACCCCTAAGGGAGGCACCCACCTCTGAACCACACACCTATGGCTCAGTGGGTGCAGTCCTATCTAGGGGGTTGGTCCAAAATGACTACGGAGGTCTGCTCCCTCCTCCCTCCCCCGGCGCGCTCTTGTATGAGTAATTTAATTAATTCTCCATACATCTGTAGGTGCCTTTCTTCTTCAACCCTTTTGGGGAGGAAAAAAAGAAAAATAAAGAAATAAAAATAAAATAGAGAATAGAAAACCCTAACCTGACATATCCATATCATAACTGCAAACTGGAGAGAGAGGGGGTCCGGAGGATTAACTTCACTTATTATCTTCTATGTCCTCAAGTTCCCCTTGCCCCTCCTCCCTTCTACCTCTATGTAATCCTACCCCAGTCCCATTCCCACTCTCCTACTTCTACTGTCTCCTTCTCCTCCGTCCCCTCTTTTTATCCCCCCTAAGTAACCACCCCCATTCACTCCCTTCCTCCTCCTCCCTCCCCCCGCTCCCTCAGGGTCTAAATTATGGGTATTCTCCCAATTCCTCCAGCTTCCTCTCTCTCCCTCTTCTATATTGTCCCATTAGTTTACTTCTCTTTCCCACACAGGTGCTGATTTAGTTCCCTTGGGTTCCCTCCCCTACCATTTCCTTTTTAATTACAAAACCCCCTCACTCAGTTACACCTCCCCCCATCCTTATCCTCCCCCCTATACCTTTTGTTACCCCACCCCCCCTTAATTCATACCTTGTGTGTTTATCACGACGGAACCTGTTATATTCTACCCATTTCCTGATAACTAATGGTCCTTATTTTTGACGGACGGAGAGAGGGAGAGGGAGAGAGAGGGAGAGGGAGAGGGAGAGGGAGAGGGAAAGATAATATAAATAATCAAAATATGACATGTGACCGTGTATACCTTTTGTGTAAGAAAAAAAAAAAAAATACAAATAAAAAAAATGTAATAAAAAATGAGGAACTCTGATTGCCACCTAGGAGGGTGCAGGAGTTCCACATCCACCTCCCCTCCCATTTTCCAGTGCATTTCTAGTTTTAGTTGCGCTAAAGAAGCAAACTATGATCCCCCCCCCCCTTATATGCATATGTGCATCCACACATCCGAATACATTTGTTTATCCAACTATCTAAAAAAATAAAAAAAATTAGCACAAAAAAAAATATATACTTTAAAGTGAAAATACCCCCCAGTACCAGAAGTGTACCAAAACATATCCTTAAAAAAAAAGTGCATAAGAAAAAAAGAAGGGGGGTAAAACTTTCCCCCTCTTTTTCCTCCCCATTACAATACCGAGTGCTTTTAATTAGGTGGGTGAAAACCTAGAGGGCTCCCTGGTTACATAAATCTTCCTGAGTCAGAAACATTGATAAGCCAGAAAAATAGCAGGGATCCCCACACATATACTGATATACATATAATATACAGCCGCTGCACCACCGACTGCACTTGCGGTGGATCTCTTCTATACGGGACATCCATCCCTCCAAATCTACTCGTGTAGGGAGTGCCTGCAGGTATGCCCGTGTTGGGAGAGTTCGCAGAAGCACTCTGAGGTCTGCTTCTTCTCCCTGTGTGTTCGGGGCCTCAGCCCCCCTCGGTATCTGCCGAAGCGTCTCCTCTCCTTCCCCCTCCACGCCCGCCTCCTCGCTCTGCGTGACCGGCGTCCCCAGCTGCAGCGTCGACAGCGTATGGGAGGAGCTTGCCGCGTTCCCCAATGGACTCGGTTCTCCGTCCAGCCTCCCTCCCGATTCACACATACGAGAACCCGCTGCTCTTGTGCAGGGAAAATATTGCGGAATTTCCGGCTGGACAGGTCTCCTCTGGTTTCTCTCCTCTCTCCTTCTCATTCCGGCATATAAGTCACCCGGAGAAATCAGTCAATTTAAACGCCGGGCTAAGAACAGTCCGGCTTCACATACAAGCCTGGGGGAGGGAGCAAAGCTAGAGTGTGTCTTCCTACTCCATCATCCTAGACCACGCCCCCCGTAATGCTCCCCCTTATCGTTTTCAACCCTTTTTTCTTATTTATTTTAACTTATTTTACATTTTTTCATTACAAAGGAATGTAAAAAAATAAAAACAAAATGATATATATATGAAAAAAAAAAAAAAAAACGTCCCTTTTAAGAGCTATGGGCGGAAGTGACGATTTGAAGCGCTTCTGCCCTGCAATGACTTGGAGACGGACGGGGGACCATCTTCCCCTCACTCATCTCCATGTCAGGCCAGGGACAGGTTCGGATCGCCTCCGCCGTTACCGATGGCCACAGTTAGTGGTGGAGGGCACCGGAGTGCTGCGGGAGGGGGAGCCCCTCTCCCACCGCCGATAAAAGTGATCTCACCGCAGAGACCACTTTTATCTGAAAAAGAGAACCCTCGGCCAGTAACATAATGGGGTAAAAAAAAAAAAAAAATTAGCCCTTTATAGTACAAAAAGAGCAAATAATCGCTACTGTAAATATTACTTTCACAGTTCTACAGTAAAAAAAAATGAACCCCTACAGTAGTGATCTGCTTTTTTTTTGTACTATAAAGGGATAATTTTAGTTTTTTTAACCCCCGTTATGTTACTAAACGTCTCAGGCCTGGTTCAGAAACACACTACAGTTCATTTACATGGTTTACTATGGGACACGTTCACATCTGTGCTTTTTTCAGCCACTGCTGTTTGAAAAGGGTCAGGGACTTTTTTTTTTTTTTAATGCAAAACAGTGCTTTTTTGGTTCAATATACTTCAATGGAGAAGCTGCAGAAAAGCATGTAATGCGTTTTTGCAGCAATTTGTGTTTTTTAATCTGCCCAACAACTAATTGGGCAAAAAAAGTATATTGCTTCTGTCCGTTATTCTCAGAGTGGATTAAATATTTTGCTCCCTAACCATATAGTTGGAGATTATATATATATATATATATATATATATATATATATATATATATATATATATATATATATATATATATATATATATATATATATATATATATATATATATATATATATATATATATATATATATATATATATATATATATATATATATATATATATATATATATATTGGCTTTTTTTTAAACTTTACATATTAACTAAATTATACACCACACTTTTTTTTTTTAAGGTTATTAACCGATTATTCGAAAATCGTTAGTTGCAGCCCTAGATTCTTTACCTCAAGAAGTTAGATTACACCAGCCAATAGGAAATACATTAACAGTGCTCCAGAGCCTCCCTGAAAGCCTCTTTTTTTTTTTATTTATTCTTTATTAGAAAAAAATTTCTTACAAACATTATTATTACTACAGTAAATTAATTGTTATTCTTATATACCCATCTTCCTTTACCTCAGATTTTTTTACCCTTTTATAACATCAGTTAGTACAATCACGTTCATACACATTTTTAACTTATTCCTATCTTAGGAGTATGCAATAGACTATAGAGAGTTTAAAGCAACTTCAGTGAGGAGACGTTTCAATGGATCTCAGTACCGGATCCCCGCTTCCACCTACTCTCCTTATTCTCCCTCTACCTTGGTTACTGCTATTAACTCCTATCCCTCCCCCACCCTACACCAGTCTTTAGCCAATCTTCTTCTCCTATCACCTTATACTATTTTCCCTTCATCCATGGACTCCACATCCTGTCAAACTCTATAAGATTACGTCTCTTCACATAAGCTACCCTCTCTTTAGTAAGGGTTTCATTTACTGCATCTATCCAGTTTTCTACTGTCGGTGGGTATTTTGATTGCCATTTCTGAGCAATCAATTTCCTAGCTTGAAACATACCCCTCAAAATAGCAATCGTTGTGGTCCTCTTTTCCCTTTGCTCCTGCCTATATCCCAGAATACACACTACCACCTCTTTTTTTAACTCAGTTGTAAATCTTTTATTCAGTATCCTTATCACTCCCTCCCAGTAACGAAATAATTTGGGGCATCTCCACACCATGTGTAGGAGATCCCCTGACACCTAGGACATCTATCATCTGCTCTTTTACCGAAATTAAACAGACGCTTTGGGGTATAATATGCTCTATTTAAAAGCATTAAAAAAATGGGATATTTTCTGTGAGGGCAAGACTGAAACCCATGGGCTCAACTCAAGAATTCTTTTCCACTGCTCCTGAGTTATCCTCCCTATGTCCTGTTCCCATTTAGCTTTTACCAAGTCCAGTTTCTCCTTCCCATTAGCTATTTTACTTATTTGCCCGTATATATCCGAAATTAGGCCCTTCGTAGGTCCCCGCCGGGATATACGTTGCATCAGGGGGGTTTCTTCCCATTGCAGGGGGTGAGTTCTAAACTGAACTCTCAACGCATGGGTTATCTGGAGATATGTATAATATGTATTCTGGGGTATTTTAAATTCCCTCTTTAACTCAAATGTTAAAGAGTATTTCCTACATAGAGAGTTGTCGCAGTCTTTTTATTCCCTGATTTTCCCATACTTTATTCCTTCCTATCGAGAGGGTTTCCTGCAGGTTATTATTCCATAACGGGAGTAAATTCATTAAATCCTTTATATTTTAAAAGCTTTTTAGTCACCTTCCATACTTTGATTATCATCCTGATCGTTGGATACTTGTGAAGAAAGGAGTCCGCCTCCAGTGCCTCCACTATTGAGTCGTGCATTATCCCTAACAGGATTTTCCCGTTCGGGGTTCCTCCATTTAACTCCCCACAGCCCATTAGTTGCTGCAATTGTGCTGCCAAATAATAATGCTCAGGGTTGGGTAACGCTACACCCCCTTCCCCAACTGGGAGCTGTAATGTACGTAAGCGTATCCTAGCTTGTCCCCCTTTCCATAACAATTCCCTAAACAAACGTTCAATTTTACTAAACCACTTTTTTGGTATCCGCACTGGTGAGTTATGCAATACGTACATCAATTGTGGCAACCACAGCATTTTTATCAGGTTACATCTACCTGCCACTGAGAGTGGTAGTCGCTTCCAAATATCAATTTTTTCCCTAAATTTTTTCAAAAGGGGGTACAAGATTTTTATTCATATATTGGTTAGGGCCTTTTGTTATAACTATCCCCAAGTACTTCAAAAGCGTCTACCACTGCCAGCTGGGGTTTCCCCGATATTATTTCTTCCCCCGTTGGATCTATAGGGAATAACTCAGATTTTGACCAATTAATCTCCAGCCCTGTGAAGCTGCCAAATGTCTCCACTAAGCTCATTGCACTAGCCAATGAATGTCCCATATCTCCCAGGAACAAAAGAATATCGTCCGCATATAGCGCAATTCTTTCCTCACCTAGGCTCCTCTGAAATCCAGTTATTTCGGGACTTTTTCTTATAGAGATAGCCAATGGCTCCATTGCCAGAGCAAGGGAGACAATGGGCATCCCTGCCTTGTTCCCCTTTCCAATACTATCCTGTCTGACAGTTTATTATTAATTTTTAATCTTGCCGTAGGTTTATCATATAACAACATTTTAATCCAGCCTATCAGTGAGGGGCCAAACCCAAATTTCTCCAACACCTTCCAAATATATTCCCACTCTATAGTGTCGAAGGCTTTTGTCACATCCAATGACAATATAGCTCTCGCACCCTTATTTTTTACTGGTGATTGTAAATTTAAAAAAGGTCCTTCTAATATTTGTACTAGTAGATCTGTTGGATATGAACCCCACCTGATCAGGGTGGACCAATTTATAAATCAGCCCATTCAGCCTAGTTGCCAGTACTTTAGCTAGAATTTTTGCGTCTGTGCATATGAGAGAAATTGGCCTGTACGCCGCTACATCCAGTGGGTCCTTCCCTTCCTTATGAAGTACAATAATTGTTGCCTCAAGCATTGAAATAGGGAGGTGCCCCAATTCAAGCGCCCCTCCCAGTGTTTTTAATAGTTCCGGGATCAATATCTCTCCGTAATATTTATAAGTTTCAATTGGCAGCCCATCCGGGCCCGGAGCTTTCCAATTGGCCATTCCCACTACTGCATGCTGTAATTCCGCAAGTGTTATCGGAGTTTCCAATGCATCTCTCTCCTCCTGTGAGATAACTGGTATCTCTAGTCCAACCAGAAAATCCTCCATTATTCCCTCCACTCCTTTTTTTTGAGCTTTATATAATTTTTGATAGTATTCCCTAAAAATCTGAACTATCTGTATAGGGTTTGATATTTTTTTCTCTCCTGTGGACCTTATCGCCATAATCATAGATGAAGGGGAGTTGGCCTTTACCAGTTTTTCCAGCATCCTTCCCACTGTTTCACCCTCCATAAAAGGAGGCCTGATGCTGTAGGAGGATTTTTGTCTCCTCCCTCTGCATATTTACTAGTTTATACTCTTGTTGTTTAGTCAGCCAGTTTGCCTTTCCAGGGTCGGATCTATTATATATTTATTCTCCGCTACTTTTACCTCCCTTCTGCTGTTTTCCTCCTGGGCCCTCGCCGCTTTATTGTGTTTAGCTATTTGCTGAATTAAAACACCCCTTAGATAAGCCTTTAATGTATTCCATACTATCGTAACAGATGCTGTACTTCATTATTTTCCATTAATTCCCTCATTTTAGGGAGAGTACCACTTGAGTCTTTAAATAACTCAAACCAGTGCGGATTTATTTTAAACTCCTCCTGCGTTTTTTGATCCCCCATTTTTAATGCTATCACTAATGGCAAGTGATCAGAGACCCCCCTCGGCCAGTATGTTCCTTTTTCCGTAAGATATAGCATTCTGTCATTTCCTAATGCCATGTCTATCCTAGATAACAGGAATACTGCTGAACTCCCGGGTTCCGTACCCTCCATAGGTCCACCATACCTACCTCTACCAACAATCGGCTTAACCTACCCCTCTCTATAGTCCCGGTCTCGTTCCTTATAGGGAATCTATCAATCTTGCCATCCAAAACCTCATTGAAATCTTTCTATTATAGTTGGAATATCTTGCTTATCTATCAAAAATTCATTTAATTTCAACATAACATCTATTTTGAAAGGTGGGGGGGATATAAATATTTGCTACCACTATCGCTTTATTATTGATTAAACAAAGTAAAAAAACATAACGACCCTGTTCATCTATACTGGCTTGCCTGCAGGAGAAATTCACCCCCGTCTTCACCAGCACACTTACCCCTCTGCCATAGGAACTATAGACTGAGTGATACTGTAGCTGATATTTTTTTCTCCCCTGGATTTGCTGAATTGTATCCTTAGTTAGGTGTGTCTCCTGCAGGCAAACCAGTTCCGCACCATACTTCATCATAGAAAACACCACTGCTCTTTTTACCATTGTACCCAGACCTCTTACATTCCATGATCCTATCTTTAATATTTTATCCTGCATCAGAAATTCACATACATACACACTAGCCAAAACTGGTTAAATATCAAATTCTTCTAATTTCCTCACCATTGTGTATCTTTAAATATAATTTGTGTTTCCCTCCTCTTAAAAAAAACCGTGACAATAAGTATTCTTACTTTGTGTTGTTACTGACTTCCGTCCATTGTAATTACCATTAGTGCCTTTATCCCTTTTCTTCATTATTAATTCTTGAAATATACTGGTGTACCCTCCCCCTCCCTCCTGTCCTCCCCCTCCCTTCCCTACACCACCCTCCCAGGTGTCCCCCTAGGGGGCACACAGTGACCTTTTTCCACACTTCTTGCTCCACCTTTCTACCCACACATAAATTCTCTTAGATCACCTCCCTTCCATTCGCTGTGCAAAAACCGCCCTCACTCCACTCCCATTTCATAATTACACAAAACCTTAATTATACAACTTAAACCTCCCCCCCTCTCCCCCCTTTTAATCTCAACTCATCCCTCCACCCCCTTCCCAGTCAGGCTGTTTGAAAATGTTCCTTATTTTCTTCTATCCACTTTTCCACCCCAGCCGGGGATTCAAAGATCTGGTTAGATCCTAATGCAGTCACTCGTAACCTTGCAGGGTAAAGGAGAGCATAAGTCACTTTAAATTTTTTTAGGGTTCGTTTAACCTGGATAAACTCAGTTCGACGCTTCTGAAGATCCAATAAGGAATCTGAATAAAAATAAAATTTTTATGCCATTATAAAGAATAGTTCCTGCTTCTCTGGTTTTCCGTAGCAGCGAGATCTTATCCTTACAATTCAAGAATTTTAATAGTAAGGTCCTGGGATAACCCCCTGCCGGGGGGGGGTCTGAAGGGAACCCTATGCGCTCTTTCTATACAAAACATTGTTGAGAATGCCTCTCTCCCAAAGAGCTCAATTAACCATTTTTCTAAAAATTCAATAGAGTTAGGACCCTCGCTTTTTTCAGGTAGTCCCACCACTCGTACATTATCCCTCTGGCTCCTGTTTTCCAATTCCTCCATCTTGAGCTCTTGCCTAAGCAACTGTCCTTTCATGTTTTTTAGCACTTTTTTTAACGGTAGTATCTCATCTTCCATCTGGGAGACCCTACCTTCCAACGCAGTGGTTCTTTAAGCTGTTTTTTGCACATCCAGTCTGACCATATTTAAGTCCTCTTTAACCCCTTTCATTTGTTCACATAAGTCTTTAAAGCGGGATTCCACCCTAAAGTGGAACTCCCACTTTTCGGAACCCCCCCCCTCCGGTGTCACATTTGGCACCTTTCAGGGGGAGGGGGGTGCAGATACCTGTCTAAGACAGGTATCTGCACCCACTTCCGGCATAAACTCCCGTGGGAGTTTACGCAAGTTCCTGTCCCGGCAGACAGCGATGAAAATTCTCATTGCGCCGCGCGACTCGCGCATGCGCAGTAGGGAATCGGGAAGTGAAGCCACTTCCCGATTCCCTCACCGAGAATGGCACCGGCTACAGCAGAGAGCCGAGCGAGCGATCGGCCTCTTCTGCCGACACCGCTGGAACCAGGGACAGGTAAGTGTCCATTTTTTAAAAGTCAGCAGCTGCAGTATTTGTAGCTGCTGGCTTTTAAAAAAATTTTTTTTTCAGTACAGTCCCGCTTTAAGTGATTCATTGCATGCTCTGACAGCCAAAAATACATCCATTAGTGTCGGCTCTTTCACTAGGGGTGCATTGAGCCTGGCTATCCCATCTGTTGTTTCTGTGTTATTATTTAGATTGTGTTCAGGAGGGCATAAGGTCTTGTTGGTCTGTATTTTAGTGGTCTGGGCCCGTGGGGTTGAAAGAGTGGCTTGACTTTGACCCTGACTTTTCCTGTTGTCCCTCCCTGCTGCGTTTTAAACTGCTGCGTTCCCTTTTTTGTGGGAGATTGTGAAGAGATATGTGCATACTGCTCTAGCTTTGCTGCCGCAGCCATACCCGTTTGTTGGGAGTTTTTATCTTTAGCTGAGCGGAGTTGCTGCTGCATTTTATAAGGGAAAGGAAAGAGGGATTTGTACTTTCCTAGGTTGCTCCTACTCCACCTCTCCTAGATAATCCAGTAGGGCCCTAAGCTCCTCTCTTTGCTTTTTCCTTGCAAATCTGAAGATATATTTTAATTAGGCACCTCCCAAGACCGCTTGGGAGGGGGAGGAAAAGCAAAAAAAAAAAAAAAACACACAACAAGACAAAACAAGCGCTACAAATATGCCTTATTGCAATATCTTCTCCTCAGATGTCCTGTTTTGCATTGAGCAGTCCGTAGGGTTTTATCAACCTGTTCACCCGTCCGTCACTCAAAGCCCTTTTTTTGGATTCCCCCCCAAAAATAAGAGAATCCCCAGCAGAGACAAACAAAAAGGGTCAAGGGGGGAGAGAGGAGGTAAGAAAGGGTATATGTAACTGTTGTACTGGCAACTCAGACTCTGATTTCTGATATCTCCACCAATAATATTGGCACCACAGAGCACACTGTCTCTAATATCGCTACCAACAGTCTTCACAGATACACTCCATGTACTGCAACATTTGTTATCACATTAACAGTGAATGTTTTTTTTTTTTTCTTATAGAAGACCGTCCTCTTTGATACTGGGCTTACTGGGGGAGCTTTCTACTTTTCTTTCAAATGCCATATAAAGTCATACGCACATCAAAAATGAGCACAGTGAGTTTTGCAACTGTATTTCAGTTTACATTTATATTTGCTGTATTTTTTTTACTCACGTGTCCCCGTTTTCACCAGTTTCATTAGTAGCCATATCATGTACCTCTGTCCAGGGTTTTGCATAGGGTATCTCTAAGAAAGTCTCCATGAAAGGTAAAAAAACAAACGCTCATTGGGGCCATGATCTTCCTCCGGTCTGTGTAGCTAGTACAGCTATCACCGGCTTCCTCTTCCCCTCTCGTCGAGTCTCACCAGCACCGCACTTGGCGTGTGACGTCACCCTCGGATGTTCTCGGCTCCACTCGCCACTGTGTGGACTAGCCGCCGTACGAGCCTGCTTCAGGTAAACTTTACGGATCCGTCCGAACAACCACTCGTCACACTTCCTCTCTTTGCCCGTGCTATGCTGCGTTGTTAGGGGGAGGGTAACTTAAAACACATGCTTCCACTGCATATCAAGCCGGGTGAGGTGAAGGGCGGACAATCACACAGCTAACTTTCACTCAGCTCCCATCACATCTGACTCACATGTCCGGTCACGCCCCCCCTGAAAGCCTCTTTAACGACCAATCACCATTGGGACATCCCTGCTTCTCTCCAGGACTGTCATCAACAGCATTTCAAACATTGCGAGCTGCCAGCGGTAAACTTGCCTCCAGATTTGTGATCGAGGGAAGGTGGCCCACTATTGTGGAGCTAATGGACACCGCAGGCCCTTTCCAACTCGCATTCTGGCCTGCAGCGCAAATACACCACTTTCTCCATTCCCTTCCTAACCCTCAACACTACTCCCGCCAATTAACCACTTTTGAAGAGCTCCGCTCTGGAACTGACCCCCTGCGTCAGGTACTTTCCACAACATATGTATTACTGAACACACCTAAAGAACAACCACACCTAGCGTGCATTGAAAAATGGGAGACGGATTTAGGCCGCACCTTCACGACATTACAGATACAGAACATGTTAAGATTTTCACTCGAATCACACATTGTACCAAAATCCAAGAGACCAACTTTAAAATACTGACAAGATGGTATCTGACACCGAGCCGTTTACACCTCATCTTCCCTGACACATCGGACAGTTGCTGGAGATGTCAGAGACGTAGGGACGATATTACATATCTTCTGGACCTGCCCTAAACTGACGGAATTTTGTACAAGTGTCCGTACCATATCCCAAAAATTTACAGCCTATACAATTCCTAATGACCCCGTGTTATACGCCGATCCCCCCCCCCCCCCCAAAAAAAAGTGACAAAAATGGCGAGCGGCGCGGAAATAAAAGACCGAGCCGACTGTTCGGCTCCGCTCGTAGTCCTGCCTCCCTGCGCTCGCTCCCGAAACAGCAGGGAGGCGGGACTGCGAGAAGAGCCGAACAGTCGGCTTTGGTCTCTTTCGGCAGCGCTTCGGTCTTTCTAGGTGGCGCACGCGCGGTCTGTCTCGGCAGTGGGAAATTTAAACGCGGGCAAGGCTGCAAATGACACTTAAATGTAATTTTTTTTTTTGCCCTAAACTTCCCTCCTAAAACTTTTTTTCCTTAAAATGTCCTCCTAAACTTGGGGTGCGTGTTACACAGATAAATACGGTACTTTATTTTCTTCTATAGAATAAGCAGACCTACAGGAGGTCTGTGCACCAAGGTATAGAAAACGTTAAAGCGATTCTGCACTGTCTGTAGTGTTTTTCTATCTTTAGTGCAATGCAGTAGATTATGAGATGTAAATCAGGTACTCACGTGTCCCATTTCTGTGACTCTCTGCTGCCGGTTTTCGTCATTTAAAATAATTTTTAAAAATCTGTCCTGCTGGTTGCCATCTTGCCTGTGAGCATGTGAACCCACACAGGCACTTCAGATGGCCCAGCATGCACCGCCGTTACTGCGCCGATCTCACGCGTGCGCAGTAACGCAAAGAGTAGCTCATGTTCCCGGATATCTTCCGAAATCTCGCGAGATTTTGGAAGATGTGACCGAAATCTCGCGAGATTTCGGAAGATGTCCGCACTGACTCCTGGGATCAATGACACCAGATCCCAGGAGACAGTGCGGCGTGACGACGATCGGCGCAGAGACCCCGCCCACCGCCGCAGAGACAGAGGAAAGGAAGTCAGCGATTACAAGGCAAGTGAAAAAAAACAAAAAAAAAAAAAACACTTCATTTAGTACTCTTTGCCTGATTTGGAAGGCAAAGAGATTTACTAAATGAAATGTGTGCAGAACCGCTTTAACTCAAGTACTGACGTAAATATCACTTTGTCCTCATGGTATAAAGTTATTAGAGGCTGCAACCTCAACTGTTTACATGTTTATGATGTTATATTTGGGCCTGGCCCTTTCTTGAACTTGAATAAAATTATATTAAAAAAAAAAAAAAAAAAGGAGTCCAGCTAAAAAAATAAAAAGGAACATTAACAAAAAAAATTTAAAGTGCACCTGTCCCCGCACGCAGAAGCGAACGCATACGCAACATATGAAAACGGTGTTCAAACCACACATGAAGTATCGTCACAAACGTTGGAGCGAGAGCAAGAACTGAAATCTGCGATTATGATTTGCCAACTCATTTACACAGGCATTAGGTATTATGGATAGATTACCACTAATGCCTCCACCAGTACCCTCTGACCTTCGCTCATCGACAAATTTTGCTTCATCCTTGTGACAGATTGACTGAACTGTCCTAATAATCGAGTCCTCTACTACCAGTACCTGCCTTACCCCCATCTTACCAGAGCAGCCATTCCCCTGGCAGCTAGGGGAGGAAGGCCGTTCCAGCAATGCTACCCTGGAGCAGATATCCCCAACATCAGGACTGTCCTCCCTAAGGCTCTTCTCCCTACCCCTCCTGTCACCCAGCTACCTACCTCTGACTCCTGTAACTATTTCTCCACCACCCCCTCCTTCTACACTGGCCTCTGTCAGCACCTGCTGGGTAATGCCCAAGCTCCATTCCAGGTTGCTGATGCTGCAGTGTTGCCACCCAATTCTCTAGATCCAGGATCTGGGCTCCCACTGAAACCACTAGCTTACAACTTGCACGGAAGTAGTCGCCCTCGAACGGCTCCTCAAGGAACCTATACATGAAGCAAGATGTGCACTGGGTTGCATCACCAATCCTGTTGGACATTTTACCCATTACCAAATAAAATACAACTCTACAATACAGGGGGTCCCCGGGTTACAAACAAGATAGGAACTGTAGGTTTGTTCTTAAGTTGAATCTGTTTGTAAGTCGGAACAGGTACATTTTTTAAGTGTAGCTCCAGCCAAAAAATCTATTTTTAAGTTTTTTTTAGATAA
Organism: Lithobates sylvaticus; assembly: GCA_028564925.1. Lineage (NCBI taxonomy): Eukaryota > Metazoa > Chordata > Amphibia > Anura > Ranidae > Lithobates > Lithobates sylvaticus. The sequence continues at coordinate 149,598,661 of CM053033.1, forward strand.
CAGAGAAGGGTTATCACCCCTGTAACATTTGTTTTGCTGTCTGTGCCCCTGTTCAGAAGATTTCACCTCACCTTCTGTCCCAATGACAATTGGATTTTGAAAATTTTGGGTTGTTAGGGAAGCATGGACTGGTGATAAAGCATCGGTGGATACACCTGTTTCCCTAATTAACTCTTATAGGAGTGAATTTCCCTTCCTAGGGGTGGATTTCCTCTCACTTCCTGTTGTCTCCCTCCGTTTGTAAGTAGGAGTCGTTTGTAAGTCGGATGTTTGTAAGTAGGGGACCCCCTGTACTCCAAGTTACTCCTGCTGCTACAGCTAATCCAAGTTCCTCTCAGTCTCTCCCAGTACTCCATGTTATGTCAAGTTACTCCAGTACTCCAAAACACTACTCAATACTCAAAGTTACTCCCAGTACTGTGTCAATATCACTCCCAGCTTTCCAATGTTGTTATAAATTACTTAAGGTTGCTCTCAGTACACCAAGTCACTAACTCAGTACTCCAAGTTATTCAGTTACTCCCAATAGTATGTAACTCACAGTATACCAGGTTAACCTCAGTACTCCGAGCTACTACAAGGTCATTCTGTCACTACAAACATTTTTACACAAAAATTCCTCCCAGTGCTTTAAGTTATTACAAATACTCCAAGTAACTACAAAAAAATACTCCCAGGCCAGTACTCCAAGTTACCACAGATATGCTTCTCAGCGATAAGTCATTAATTGTGTGCATCTCCCTCACTCAGTGTGTCCGCAGCTCCTCCTCAGTCCCTATCCCCACGCTCAATCGGCACCAGCTCTCACGCAGCTTCACCTGTCAGAGCCTCTGTCTCATTGGCTCTAGCGCCTGCTCCCCGCCAGTGTCCCTACCCCACTAATCAATCCTCTTACTGCTGCCTTGCAAGCTGCCAGTGCCTCCCATTCTTCAGCTTGCAGCAGCGGCTCCCTTGCAGCGTCTCTTTTGGCATGCAGCATGCTCCTCACAGCGTGCTTCTCCAACCTAACATATTGCCCCCTCACCACCTGTCAAACACACTCTGATCACTTTTCAGAGGAGCAACAGTGCCTGCTGCACTTGTAAATGAGCCCTTAGCTGTATTCGGCAGCAGCAACCTTAGTGCTCATTCACATGTAAAGTTGTGGGGGTGGTAAAACCCTGCGGTTGAGATAGTTTTACAACCCCCAATTCCTACCCCCTTTAGCTGCTGAGGCAGCAGCCAAAAGGTGTACACATGGCACAGCAGGAAATAAACCCCCTGTTGCTTTTGTTGGGTGCTACCACCTGTCACTCACGACCCATTCAAGTAAATGGGGCCACACTGCAAGAGCCCCACATCTGCATGCTTTCGCAGGTGCCAAAGCAGATAGTGAGAAAGCATCACAACGCTGCAAGCTTTAACCCCTTGTTTGCTGTACTGCACAAGTTTGCAAAGCAGCCTCATTCACTTGAATAGGTCATGCTTGGCAGGTGCTACACCCACCAACCATGACAGGGCGTAAAGTTCCTGCTGCAGCTGCGACACGTGTACACTCCTGGGCACTGCAACTAAAAGGGGATGTGGTTGGGATGGCAGTAATAAAAACAAAAAAAAAAACACACACACACACACACACACACACACACACACACACAGGATATATATCTATCTATCTATCTATATCTATCTATCTATGGGGTTTAACCACCCCTAAATTGCAAATGTAAATTAACCCTTACTGTTCTGAGTCTTTTAGAAAGCTGCGTTCAAACTAATGTGCTACGGTTTACCGGCACTGCAGGAAGCATTGCAACTTTCCTTGGTTAGCTACACTTTGCCATAGACTTCTATTATATCCTGCAGGTGTGGTGCACTTTCTGAAAGTGAACCAAAATATAGGTACAGGTGCCATCTGATAAAGTGGAATGAATGTTACTAAAAAAAAAAAATAAATAAAAAAAAAAAAAAAAACTTTAGTTAGATCTACCGGTAAAAGGTATTTCTACGAGTCTTTCAGGACAGCACCTGGAGAAAGCGCAGCTCCATCCACTTCCCAGGAAACACTGCAGTCATTCCTTTAAAGCCTGGACATTTCCACCATGGCCTCAGTTGTTACCGAGTACCTCTAGCCATGCTGAAATTATATAAGCAAAACATAGCAACCACAACACATTAACATTTATAAACGTTGTATAAACGTTTTTAACCCAAGGGAGGGTCATTGGAGCTGTCCTGAAAGACTCGTAGAAATACAGTTACCGGCAAGTCTAACTAAGGTTTTCTTGCCTCGTCTTTCAGGACAGCACCTGGAGATGACAAACGAGTACTTACTTTTAGGGTGGGACCACCGCTTGCAGGACCTTCCTGACAAACGACTGCTCTGCTGCCGAGAGCAGGTCCATCCTATAACGACGAGTAAAAGTGGAATAACTCGTCCATGTGGCCGCCTTACAAATTCAACCTGGTGAAGCTCCAGCTCGTTCTGCCCAGGACGTAGCTACAGCCCGAGTTGAATGGGCCACCACCCCTGCGGGAAGTTCCATTTCTGCAGCCCTATAAGCTTCGTGGATAGCCATCCGAAGCCACCTACCAATCGTGCTTTTAGAAGCTCCGTAACCCTTACGAGACCCCAAAAAAACAAAAAGAATTGGATCTTCTAAACTCCTTTGTTACCTCTAGATCAGGGGTCTCAAACTGGTGGCCCTCCAGCTGTTGCAGAACTACAATTCCCATGAGGCATTGCAAGGCTGATAGTTACAAGCAAGACCCACATAGGCAGAGGCATGATGGGACTTGTAGTTCCGCAACAGCTAGAGGGCCGCCAGTTTGAGACCCCTGCTCTAGATAGTGTAAAATGCATCTCTTTACATCCAGACTATGAAATTATTTAGGGCCTGTTGGATTTGGACAAACGTTGGTGGGATTATCTCTTGAGCTCTGTGAAAGACTGAAGCCCTACCCGGTCTGGGAAAATTGTCAAGAAAGGCTCAATGATGGATAATGCCTGAAGCTCACTGACCCTTCTAGCTGAATTGACTGCTATCAGCTAGTTTTAAAGACCACATTTTAATTGTGGCCTCTTCTAGTGGTTCAAAGGGCCTTGTCAGACCCTGTAATACAACTGAAAGATCCCATTTTGAAAAACACTCAAAAGGCACTGGTCTAGCTCTAGCTAGTGCCTTGAAAAACCTGATTATCCAAGGGTCTAGAGATAACCTTCTCTCTAGAAAAACTGATAATGCAGCCACCTGAACTTTCAAGGTGCTTGCTACCAAACCCTTTTCCATTCCGCTTTGTAAAAATTCCAAAACAGAAAAGTTCCCCTTTGGAGAGTAATTTTTTTGAATCACACCAGAAATTAAAGCATTTCCAGGTCTTAAAATAAATGGCCCTTGTGACCTTCTTCCTGCTATTTAGCAGGGTACAAATTAAATTACTAGACAAACCCTTACTTCTCAGTAACCAAGCTGTCAGGTTGATTTGGACTGCGTTGGGATGCAGAAGGGGACCCTGAGACAGCAGGTCCCTTTGGACTGGGAAGAACCAATGGGGCTCTACCGCCAATTTTAGTAGGCCTGAAAACCAAGGCCTCTTGGGCCAATACGGGGCCACTAAAATTAGAGTTATCCTTTCTCCTTGTAGCTTTCTGAGCACTAACGGGATCATTTGTATAGGGGGAAAAGCCTAACACAAACTGAAGGTCCAGCGCTGCGCCAGTGCGTCCAGACCCTCCGCTTGGTCCTGCCTGTTCAGGGAATAGTAGACCGGAAACTTGGCATTTATCTCTGATGCAAAAAGATTCCCCATCTGTTTACTATCCGCTGAAAGACCTCCTGACTCAGACTCCATTCGGACTCTAGCACTCTTTCTGCTTAAAAAGTCTATTTGGTTTAGGCTGCCCTTCAGATGTGTTGCTATTAGTGAAGCCAAGTTGTCCTCTGCCCAGGTCAGTCTGAAGGGCTAGGTTGAGAAGACACCTGCTCCTTGTGCCCCCCTGGCATGAAATATAAGCCACCGCCGTGGCGTTGTCCGACAATATCTGGATGTGTTGGCCTCCGATAGTCTGTCTGAAGGCCCACAACCCCAGAAAAATGGCCCTTAGTTCCCTCCAGTTTGAGGATCTCCTGGATTCCTCCACTGACCAGGACCCCTGAGCCAACTGGTTCTCTAGGTTCCCCAGGAGCTCGCATCTGTAGTGAGAATGTTTGCTGCGGGAAAAATCCAGAGTAAACCTTTGCTCAAATTCGCCCGATCCCTCAACCGCCACAGCTTTCTCTTTACTGGTGTTAGGATCTTTATCTGTATTTCTAAGAGACTCTCCATAGGCCCAACTCTGTAGGATTGCCTGTTGGATGTCTCTCGCATGGAGGCGGGCCCACTGAACAGCTGGGATAGAGGCTGTAATAAGCCCCAGTGTTGACATGGCAGCTCAAACTGACACAGCCAGATTTGTCTGCACTCTCTTTACTGCCGCCTGCACTTTTACTATCTTTTCCTCCGAGAGAAAAAACTTTTCCTGCACTGAGTCAATCCCATATCCCAGGAAAATGATCACTTGAGAGGGAATTAGGCTTGATTTTTCTTTGTTCAAAATCCAGCCCAGACTCTCTAAATGGCTCTGTGCCGTTTTCAGATCTCTGCATAAAAGATTCTCTGAGCTGGTGAACAAAAGGTCGTCCAGATATGGTACTACAGATACCCCTTCCAATCTGAGTGGTGCCAATGCCTCTGCCACGATCTTCGTGAAGATCCTTGGAGAAGCAGAGACCGAACGGGAGAGCCCTGAACTGAAAGTGTGACACCATTACCCCATTGCCAGACGCAGATATTTCTGTGACTCCGGTGTTATGGGAACAGGCAGGTATGCGTCCCTTAAATCTATGGAGGTTACAAAGCACCCTGCTGGCAGGAGCTTCCTCACGGAATAAATCGTGTCCATTCAAAAATTTTTGTGCTGGATAGACTTGTTTAAGATCTTTAAATTCAGTATTAACCTGAATTTCCCTGACGACATTCTTACTAGAAAAACATGAGAATAGCACCCTAGTTCTTCCTCCCGCCGGGGTACTGGGATGATTACTTTTTGTTGCAGGAACTCCTGCAAGAGCGAGGTAATTTCCACCGACCTTTCTTGATCTCTGGGGAGCCGTGTCAAATAAAAACAGGACGGTGGGCTTTCCCAGAGCTTCAGTGCGTACCCCTCCGAAATCACTTTGAGAACAAACGCACTGGATGTCGCCCCCTCCCACTGCAGAATAAAGGACTGAAGACTTCCCCCCACAGTCTGGAGACAGTCACTGTGTTTTAGCGTGTTGACTGGGGGGGGACGAAACACCCCAGACTTCCCTCTGCCCCTTTGAGACCTCTAAAGGTCTCTTCTGTCCTGTTTCCTTTGAGTCCCGGGTCTGGAAAAAAAGAAAGAAAATTCTTTTTAGGCTGCGGTGTCACCTTCTTTTTGGTCGGGAATGCTTTTTTTCTTGTCCGCTGTTCTATCTAGAACAGCGTCAAGATCCGGACCAAATACTAGGTCCCCCTCGAAGGGTATGCCACACAACTTTGCTTTGGAGGCCGAATCCCCCGACCAGGTCTTGACCCACAGAGCTCTTTTAGCAGATTTAAAGCTGAAGATCTTGCAGAGATTTTAATAGACTCAGCTGACTGGCAAAGTATCTAACAAATTCTTTCGAGAGGTACCTACCTCAATATGGCCCTTCAGTTGTTCCAGCCAGTATTCTAAATTCCTGGCCACCACTGTAGATGCCATAGCTGGTTTGAGATTAGTTAGTGTAGAATCCAAAGCTTTTTTCAATAAAGAATCAGCTTTTTTGTTCATAGTGTCCTTTAAGACCCCCATGTCCTCAAAAGTTAAATCAGTGTTTTGCGACACCTGCGAAAAAGCTGCATCAAGTTTAGGTCTCTTGTTCCACACTTGGTGTTATTAAAGAGAAATCTCCTTTTGAGAGACCTGGAAAAGAAAGGGGTCCTCTCTGGATCCTTCCATTCCCTCTTTATAGAATCTGTCAGCACTGTATGCAGCAGAAACACTCGATGCTTGAACTTATCCATGCCCTGATACATCTCGTCATGTATTGACAATTGAGCCGTATCCTCCTTAATATTCAGGGTTGTGTGTATGGTTTTCAGAAGGTCCTCTACCTCTTCCAAAGATAACCTATAAACGAGAGGAATAAATCTCCTTTTCCTCCTCTAAACATGAAGACTCATCCTTCTCAGACTCACTAATACCTCTCCTGGCTGTAGAGGAGGTGCGAGCGCTGGGCGGAGAACTCTCTGCTGACTGTGCTACCGGACAATTGTCCAGATAGGAAAGGAAGGATTGAAAAGTATCTTCCAATTCCTTCCGGAAAGAAGTTAGCATCTCACCAGGCTGGACAGAGGGCTCTTTAGTGGAAGTTTCCTCTCTGACCATATCTGCTATGCAAGTTTTGCACAGTGGTTTAGTCCACGCCTCCCTAAGGGCAGCTTTACATGCAGCACACACGTTTCTTTAGGGGGAGAGGAAACATGCTTGGATTTCTGAAAAACACCAAACCAACAAAACACCTTTTAAAACGATTTGTGTATAAGATCTTCTCGCTAGCAGATCTCGTTTTAAAAAGCAGATCTTTTTAAAACAAAAACACAGACAATGGCACAAAAGACATACCCCAACACCACCGCTGTAAATTAAAACACACATGCTGCACAGAGAAATCATCTGTGCAGTGTGCGGCAGGCTCCCCCCCCTCCCCACAGAGGAGGAAGGGAGGGAAACAAAACATAGCCCCGGTATTATAGAGACCCCTGTGTCTCCCACCTGGGTGTGGCCTGTGGCTCCTGGTTGTTCTGGCTCCATTGTGTTTTTCTAGTGTACCACAGCCGTCCGGTAGCCATAATTGCTCCTTTTATATTTTAATTTCCCGGGTCCTTCTCCGTTGCGAAGACCGGAAATTGCACAGGCCGAGGCCGCCTCCCACTTCCGCGGCCGGAACTGGAAACTGCCATGCACCGCCGGAAGTCCCACCCCATCCGGCAGTGACGTTGCATGCCACTCGGAACTGCCGAGTGCAAACTTCACAACTCCGCAGACGGAGCAGTCCGCACCCGCCGTCTATCGGAGCGGGACCCCCAGCAGCCTCTGCCCTCTCCGGGCTTGAAAAGCGGGAGACACCGGAATACCCCCCACCCATGGGGGGGGGGGATATTGGGCTGGGCCTAGAACAAGAAAACAAACCGACAAGGTATGCCCTTAACTCACTCCACCTGGAGAGAGCGCAGCACACCCTTGGTCCCCTGCAGCGCTTCCACCATGGCCGGAGGAAACACTACAACTGAGGCCACGGTGGAAGAGTCAAGGCTTTAAAGGAATGACGGCAGTGTTTCCTGGTTAGTGGATGGAGCTGCACTCTCTTCAGGTGCTGTCCTGAAAGATGAGGTGAGAAAAATAAACTGTGGAGAGGTGAGATTTTTAATGCAGAAGAGACATACTATGTCTCTTCTGCTTTAAAATTCAATTACCTGCCTGTCCACACTGTACAATGAGCTAAGCATGAGCAGCTCAGTGTAGAATTTTGACAAATGTGAGATGATAGAACTACCACACATGGTCAGGAGTGAGGTCATCTCAATAACTGTGGAAGTCGCGGACAGAAGAAGATGTCAGCAGCCAGTTCGGACACATCACAGCGCTGGAGAGAAGATATAGCTCTGATCCAATGACCCAGAATCAGCGTGTACTGTAAAACGTCACTTTCCGGACCTGGTGTCACTGTATGACTGGGGAAGAATCTAATGGAGTGTGATATGCACTTAATTATATTCACTGGATGGCAGCTGAGACAGGAGGGCTCTTTTAGACCCCTGATGTCTCATTTAATAAAACCTATCACAAAGAAAAAGAAAAAGGCATCACATAGGGGACTTCTTGTCCCCTTTGCAATGCGGGGGGGGGGGGGGGGTGGCACCCAAAATAACGAAAAAATTGTGATAAGAAAAACGAAGGCCAAGTCCCAATCACAATAAAGTCCATATGGGTCTATGTAAAATATTGAAACAAAAAATAGTAATTACTTACTTATATAAAAAATTGTGAATCGGTGAAAAATAAACAAGAAAACTAAGGCAGACTCCCAATCACAATAAAGTCCATATGGATCTATGCAGAGTATTAAACCAGTGAAGTTGCAGAAAGAAGAACGTGACATAAGTCGACACCCAAAAAGTGAGCTAGCCTGCTTACCAGAAGGCCGTGACTGCCAGGACAGTCTCATCAAGCTCGGGAAATAATGGTCTCCCCAGGACCAGATTGTTATCCAAAACCGCAACTAATATTTCTGAATCAACTCGGAAATATAAAAGAAAAAAAAAAAAAAAAAAACTTTCATAGTGCAGTATTTATTTTCAAAAAGATTTAATAAATTAATAAATTGCACTTACAAGAATAATAGTATGTCAGCAAGCAGCAATCAAAAACAGAAAGGTAGGTATTATTCTTGGAAGTGCAATTTCATTCATTTTATTAAATCTTTTTGATTATACATACTGCACTATGAAAGGGTTTTTTCTTTTATATTTCCGAGTTGCTGTTTCGGATATCAATCAGGTCCTGGGGTGAGGTACCCTCATGTTGTAAAGCGTTGCGCAAACTGTTGGCGCTATATAAATCCTGTATAATAATAATAATAATAATAATAATAATAATAATAATAATAATACAGAACAAATAAAATGAACCTTCCGAAGAGGGACACAGCAAAAGAAAAAAAAAAAAAAAACACACAACAGGTGTTTAATTAATTTTTCCTCTATCCCAAACTTAAAGTTTCATCTTTTGTTACAGTTTAACCACATGCCGACCGCGCTATAGTCGAAAGACTGCTACAGCGCGGTCGGCTTATCCTGAGTGGACGTCCTACGGACGTCCTCCCAGAAACATGCTCCCGCGCGCCCCCTGGGGCGCGCACTCGGGAACATCCGTGACCGCCGGGTCCCGAGGACCCGGCGCATCACGGATCACGGATCACGGTAAACAGCCGCTGATAGCGTTTACCACGTGATCGCTCCGTCAAATGACGGAGCGATCACATGTACACAAACCGGTTCCTCCCTCCCCTCTCTGTACCGAGAAGGGAGAAGCGGAGAGGGGGAGAGACGGGACCAGCGCTGTGGGCTGGATGTGTAGTGCCCACAGCGCTGGTCAATACACTGCCACCACTGTGCAATGCTCTGCCACCACTGTGCAACACTGTAATACTCTGCCAATACTCTGCCAATACTCTGCCAATAATTTTTAATAGAAACAAAGATTTTTTTTTTTTTTTTTTACCGAATTTTCTGTATTTTTTGATTTATAGCGCAAAAAATAAAAAACCCAGCGGTGATTAAATACCACCAAAAGAAAGCTCTATTTGTGTGAAAAAAAGGACACAAAATTCATTTGGGTACAGTGTTGCATGACGGAGTAATTGTCATTCAAAGTGTGAGAGCACCGAAAGCTGAAAATTGGTCTGGTTAGGAAGGGGGTTTAACTGCCCAGTGGGTATGTGGTTAATTCTAAACTGATGACCTGCAATTTAAAGCATCACCTAAGAAAAATACAGGGTAGAGAAGTATGTTAACGTTTCATGGGTGCAAGCAATTTTGTGCCTTGACATACTGGATATTTATTTTATATAGTTTGCACAACCACAGCGCTTCTATTTTCTCAAAAAACTGGGTAAAATTGATTATTTTTTTACAGGGTGACTGCTTTCAGAAAATACATGTTTGTTTTCGGGTTTTTGTGATCTTCAGGACTAAAATGATGTGTGCAAAAGAAGAAAATAAAAAATAAAAACACACAAACAGCCCAGTAATGCATTTGCTTGGCATCCTTCCCTGTATTTAGTGTTTCCACAATAAGGACCGAGCAGCTCCACGGTCAGCAATCCTGATTATAACCACGGTGTACAAAAAAAAGAAACGACGGGTCATTCTGGAACACTGATCGAAGACTAATTACATTGCCTCCAAAATGGCAGCGGCACACACAGGCTGGTCTTTTCCCCTCTCACCTTCAGATCGTTCTCGGGTAGATATTTGCACTGCCTGGCGATTTCCACGTACTTGTCTAGATCCAAAGGCGCCATTTTCCCTGCGGAAGCAACTGTTAGGGCGGGAGCCAACAAGCGAACGTAACATCCGGCCCGTGCTGTTTCCTGTGGACGGAAAAGGAGGAGGAGGGTTACGATTCTTTATTCCTTAATTGACTTCATTAGCAACAAACTATTTACTTATTGCACTTGTCGGCTTGCTTTTACAGATTCGTAGATTACAGCGTCTTCTGTGGTAAGAAGAATATAGCTGGAGAACTTAGCTAAAATGAATTTGTGAACGTTTTAGTAATTGCTTTTCGATGAGAATTTAGCATTGGCAAAAGTTTGCCTCGACAAAAAGAGAAGCGATCTCCATGGTTACCGGGCCTATCAGCGTGAAAGTTGTAGTAGGAGAGTCATGAGCCCAGCGCTGTGAATGAGTGCCTGACCTGACTATTCACCTTCATGTATATTTTTATTTAGGGAACAACGAAAAATATAATCACCTATTGCAGTCAGAAAATTTTTCTTTGTTTATGGGCACTTTGAACAGATAAAAAAGGAGCTTTGATCATACTTAAAGGCCCGTTTACCATGTATAGGCATGTGTGAACGAACACTAAAGTGGAATTTATTTAGGGCTCATTTATACCACAATCTCTGCATTCACTGTGTGTTTCTGCATGTGCATTTGTGCATGTTTTTCAGTGCGTTTACAATTTTTCTTAATAAGTTGCAGACATCCCAACCTGCAAAAAACTAATTTCAGGGAGGTGGCAAACTCATTTCAGGGTGGTGGCATTTCACACCCGCAACCCCAGTTGCAAAATATTATGTATGTGGCAGTGGACCGTGTCTGTAGTTTGTTTTATTATTAATAATAGATTTTTTTACTATTTAATTTGTTTTTCACAATACTTTTTGGAGGAGGGGGTTGGGGCAGTGGACAGTGTTGGTAGGGCAGGGGAGAGTGGTGTCAGTAGTTTTTTATTTCATTTTTTTTACACATTTTTCATTTTTTTGATTTTTTTTTTTTTTTTTTTTTTTTTACAATAATTTGTTTATATATATATATATATATATATATATATATATATATATATATATATATATATTTATTTCTTGGAGGCTTTGGTGAGATGTCAGGGGTCTAAACAGAGAGAGAGAGTCATATGCATCATTAAAGTGATTGTGAAGTCTCCTTTTTTTATTATTTTTTTTTTTTTTTATTATTTTTTTTTTAGCCCTGGTTTACACTGACTGCCAGAATGAAATTGTGCGAGTTCAGCTGAACTCGCACAATTTCATTGCCGCATTTCAGTCATGACTTTGGGGGCGATTTCAGAGACATTGCATGACAAATCGCATCAATGTGAACCAGGGCTGAATTAAAATAATAAATATGTTATACAGTGAGGGGAAAAAAGTATTTGATCTGATTTTGGATATTTGCCCACTGACAAAGAAATGATCGGTCTAAAATTTGAATGGTAGTTTTTTTTTTTTTTAACAGTGAGAGACAGAATAACAACATAAATATCCAGAAAAACGCATTTAAAAAAAATATATAAATCGATTTGCATTTTAATGAGTGAAATAAGTATTTGATCCCTTCGCAAAACATGACTTAGTTCTTGGTGGCAAAACCCTTGTTGGCAATCACAGAGGTCAGACGTTTCTTGTAGTTGGCCACCACATTTGCACACATCTCATTTTGTCCCACTCTTCTTTGCAGATCCTCTTCTTCTTCTTTTTTTTTTTTTTTAAATCAAAGATGTTTTTATTGAACAAATACAAAACCGAAGAAATACAGAATGAACATTCAGTACAATTTTTACAGCATCAAACTCAGACAGGTTCATAGTTACAGATCCGAAGGGTACAGTCATTTCTGCAGGAAGGCACATCAATAATTCAGCTTCGTTATTCCCCCAACTCCCATACTCATACATTTGTTGGTACAAAATACATTCTACCATGGTCCATGAACGGTCCCAGCACGTACACATCCAGTAATTATTTCCCAAGCGGACCTCTGGTCCATCTATTCTTTCTACAGTAATCGGTCCAATATCAAGTCAATCGGTGATAATCCTGGTGTGTCCAACCAGGGAGCCCAAAGGCTGTCATATTTCTCTGGGCAACCCCTGTGTTGAAAGACATATTTCTCCAGTCTAATAGTATCCCCCATTTGTTTTATCCATTCTCCCAGCACCGGGGGCTCCGAGGCCTTCCAATGCCGGAGAATCATTTTTCGTGCCTGAAACAAGGCCCTAGCGACCGCCTGCCTGTTCTTAGGTGTCATAGGGATGTCGTCCAGTATCCCGAGTATACACGGTTTAGGGTCAATTGGTATATTAAGTCGTATGCTCCATTGATCGTGGTCACCACTCCTGTCCAGAACAAATAGAGCTTGGGGCATCTCCATAATAGATGGATCAGATCCCCATGATCCCTTGCACATCTAGGGCATTTATCATCCTGTCGTATCCCCATCCTGTGAAGTCTAGCAGGCGTAAGGTGGACTCTAAGTACTAGGTAAAGTTGGGACAGTCGCTGGGCCACATTGAGCGAACATTATTGGACTGCCTGGAGAGCCTCCTCCCATTGCTCACTTTCAAACGTGCCCACGTCCTCCTCCCATTTTGCATAGGCTGTCTGTGGGAACCCAAGGTGAGTGTGTAGAACTAACGAGTAAACCCTTGATATGAACCCCCGAAATTGCACAACATCCTCCATCATTCTGAAAATAGGGGTCGGTGAAAGAGTCCACAGTGCGTCACCGGACTGTGTCCGCACCGCATGCTGTAGTTGTAAGTAGTGAAAAAGCATCGTCTGAGGGAGCTGAAACCTCTCCCTCAGCACCACAAAGGGTATCAGGCTGCCCGTCTCAAAAATATGTCTCAGATGTGTAACTCCGTGTCTCTTCCACCGTTCCCCAGAATCCAGTGTGAGCAATTCCTCAAAATATTTATTGTCCCATATCGGGCTGTATTCAGTAAACCCCTCCACCCCCTGTATCTGCCTAAGCTTGTTCCAAACTTTCTGCATTAGTGTGTAGGTGGGGTATCGCTTATTTGATTTTGCATATGCTAGGGCCTCCATGCCCCTGGGAACCTCAGCATGGCCAGAGGTCAGACACATCAGTTGCTTGGTGGGGTCAGGCTGAGGGGGTGGCGCCACCCCTTCCTCTATAGTCGCCATGGCTCTGGCAATGTGCTGCGCCTGTGCAGCCAAGTAGTACACCCAAGGATTGGGGAGGGCAAGGCCTCCTGCCTCCTTGGGCTTTTGAAGCTGTTCCAGTTTTATCCGTGGGGGTTTGTCCAACCATATAAAGCTTCTAAATAATGAATTAATAATTCTAAATAGCTTGAGGGGGATCACCATAGGGGTGTTATGCAGAATGTACAGGAGCTGAGGCATGAAAATCATCTTTATTAAGTTGATTCTACCCACCAGTGACATTTTAAGTTTTGACCATATTTTGATCCTATCCCGGATCTTATTCAACAGTGGGGTCAGATTGAGTAGGATATACTCAAGCGGGTCCCGCGTTACTCGTATGCCCAGGTACTTCACACCAGTAGAAACTGGTATAACGTGAAGCGTCCGGTTAGTTGTATCCGAGGTGTCGTCAAGCAGCAACAGTGCTGATTTCGACCAGTTGATGGTCAGGCCCGAATAGAAGCCAAAGTTACGGATCATGTCCATGGCCCCCCTGAGAGAGTCCGCGGTGTCTCCCAGTAGGAGCATGGTATCGTCCGCGTAAAGCATGACTCTTTCCTGGAGGTTTCCATATTGGAACCCCTGGACCGCCGGGCTCGCTCTGATCAGGGCTGCCATGGGTTCGATGGCGATGGCGAAGAGGAGAGGAGATAAAGGGCAGCCTTGACGGGTGCCTCTGTGCAGGGGGAAAGTATCTGAGATGCGTCCCGCCTCTCGAATAGTTGCCCGGGGCGAGCGGTACAACAGCTTCACCCAGGATAGAAACCCCTCGCCAAAGCCAAACTTACCCATGACAGCCCAGAGATAATCCCACTCCACGCTATCAAACGCCTTGTGGGCGTCCAGTGAAAGCAAGGCTCTATCTCCCATATTTTCGGACAGTGTTTGAATGTTTAGGTATAGCCTACGTAAATTAATGGCCGTGGATTTTTGGGGCATAAAACCTGCCTGATCTGGGTGGATAATAGTGGAAATGGCTCCATTAAGTCTGACTGCCAAAACCTTGGCCAATATTTTGATATCGCTCTGCAGGAGCGATATTGGTCTGTATGATCCTGGATCTAGAGGGTCCTTCCCTGGTTTTAAAATGAGAACAATACTGGCTCTAGTCATGGATTCGGGCAGTTTCTGGGTTTCCCTCACGTGATTGAGTACTACTAGGAGGCGAGGTAGAATTACCTCTGCGTACTGTTTGAACACTTCCATTGGGAGCCCATCGTCTCCCGGTGCTTTAGAGTTAGGAAAGAGGCTAAGGGCGCCCTGTAATTCTTCAAGACTTATAGGGGAGTCCAGGAGTTTGCGCTGAGAGTCGGACAGTCCAGGCAGTCCAATGTCCCCCAAGTATGTCTCTAGGTCAGTTGACGTATAGGTCACTCTAGATCGGTATAATTCTGAGTAAAATCTCACCAGTTCTGACATGACATGTGACTGTCCATTTACCAATCTCCCACCCTCTGTGCGTAGGGCCCCAATGGACGGGGACATCTGAGAAGCCTGTGCAATTTTGGCCAGCAGGCGGCCTGTCTGTTCTCCCTCCTCATAGAAGGTCTGTCTGTTAAAAAATCTTTTCCGGTCGGCTGTTTCCCCTGAGATTCGTGTAACCGCTTCCTGAGCCGCCAACCATGCGTCTCTGGCCACGTCTGAGGGGTCAGCAATGTATTCTGCTTCTAATCGGCTCGCCAATCGGTCTGCCTGCTCCCTTATGGCATGCGTAGACCAACAGTGGCGAGTGATCCGACACCCCCCTCACCAGATAAGCAACATACCCCAGCAGGCGCTCTGTCTGAGGCGTGCAGAGACGCATATCAATCCTGGAGAGGGAGAGGTAGGATTTCGAAAAACATGAAAATTGTTTCTGGAGGGGATTGCGGCCGCGCCACGGATCCACCCATCCAAACTCCTCCGCGAACTTCCGCAATGCCGTTCGGGCCCTGGTGCGGGAAGCCGGGGGAGCCGGATGTTTGTCTAAGACAGGATCCATGTAGCAGTTCAGATCACCCACCAGAATAAACGGCACCCCTGGGTGTCCCAGCTGGAATTCCAGTAATACCTGTAGAACATCTGTGGAGAAGGGGGGTGGTATGTACACAGCAGCAATTATACATTGTAGTTGGTAGACCTTGCACAGTAATAGCACATAACGACCCTCCCCATCAATCAGTTTATCCAGCAGTTGGAAGGCGATGGCCCGGTGCACCAGTACACTCACCCCCCTTGAAAAGGAGGTGTGAGTGGAATGGTACATACTCCCCACCCACGAGAAGCCCACACATGAGACCGTCTCCGGTGTCAGGTGAGTCTCCTGAAGAGCATATATGGCAGGGGAGTGTTTTTTAAGAATAGTAGTTACCATTGTGCGCTTTAGGGGGTTCTGGATTCCCCTAATATTCCAAGACATTATAGACACAGTACCCATTTATCAAGACATATCACAATATTCACAGAATATAATATCATGTGTACCCTAGGCGCTGTAGGGAGTGTAAAACTGCAATGCGCCAAGTGTGACAAAAGAAAAGGAAACCAGGTACCTGTACTCCGAGAGGAATACCTGAGTGTGTCCTGGGAGATGAGGTTATGTACGTCCCAGTCCCTCCTGCTCACGTGCCAAGATCCGTCTGAGGTTGAGCTGCGGTGCAAACAGGGCAAAAGAGAAAGGAAAAAAAAAGTGCATAACTAGGAAACGTACCCAGGGGGTCCTCCTCGCCACAGCTGCCATCTAGGGAGTGGAGGCCCCAACGTGGGGAGGAGAGAGCCCCCCTCTTTATACGAAGGAGGATACAGTCATCTAGTTGAACCTAACTTGAGGGAGGTATGTTAATAGCATAAAACATTGGAGTATTCAGTTAACCTGACCTCCCAACTGCCGCCCAAACTGCGGCCTGAACTTGTATAGTAGTGCAAAGTAGTAGTTCACTGAACTGTGTTGTAGAGTTCTTTCACTTGCTCACGTCGCTTGTGGAATGCATAGGATAATGGCTTCCCAGCCAATGGGTATCAAACCTGGATGGGCCTAGGCCCCGGTGTGGGGACAGGGAGTCAGTCCCCGGCTGCTGCGTCCCTGCCCGCCTGTCTAACAGAGTGCTCGTTGGCATCCAGCCACGCTGAAGCCTCTGCGGCTCCTTCAAAAAAGTGGGCCTGTCCCCCTGCCGTAATCCGGAGTTTTGCCGGGTACAGCATAGCGTATTTGGCCCCCAGCCTCTGAAGTCGTTTCTTGACATCAGTAAATCTGGCCCTCCGTTTTTGTACTTCAGCTGAGTAATCAGGATAGAATGAGATCCGGGCTCCATTGTATTGTATATTACGTTGCTCTCTTGCCTAGCGCAGGATGATCTCTTTATCTTTGTAGTTAAAGATCCTGGCTATCATGGTGCGTGGTGGGTGGCCTGGTGGAAGGGGCTGGGACGGCACCCTGTGTGCGCGTTCCACCGAATATAGCGGGGTAAATACCTCCTTACCAAATGCCTGTATCAGCCATTGCTCAACAAAGTCTGTGGGGTCTCGGCCCTCCGACTTCTCGGGAAGTCCCACTATACGGACATTGTTTCTTCTCAAACGGTTTGCAATCTCATCAGATTTAATTTCGTTTGCTTTAGTAATCCTGGCTGTGATTTGGGCCTCTCTCATCAGGGGTGTCAGCCTGTCTTCTATCGCACTGATGCGGCCTTCAGCAGCAGTGGTGCGCTCCCTTGTCTTCTGTAACTCATGCCTGATAAACCCCAGCTCTTCCTTCAAGCCTCCAAATTTATCTTGCAATATGTGCACCGAGGCTGTGCATTTTTGCACTGCCCTCAGTATGTCAGCTAGGGAAGGCTGTGCTATCTCCTTGTCTTCCTCCTCTGCTTCTGGGAGACTCTGGCTGGGAGAGGGTGCTGGGCCTGGTGACTGTGTCTCATCCTCCTGTTGCGTGTGAAACACTGCAGGGGTGGCCGTCATATCTTCCCCCTTACCCTGGGCTACTGGGGCTGTCAGCTTCTGTGTAAAGTACAGCATGTCCCTGGGAGGCTCTTTGGCTGCACTTTTGGGGGTTTTAGGAGGCTTACCCTGTTCCTTGGGCTTCTCCCAGCTGCGTGTGCGCTGTGTAGATGGCGCGACGGCGCCATGTTGAAAATCCGGCGGCCCGGTCTCCGCGGCCTTGCGGGTCTGCATACCCGTATATTCGGCGGGTATGAGGTCCGGGGGGTGCTGGGGGTGTCCCCGATGGTAGCGGTGCCCTGTTTAGGGCGAAGTTTCTGGCTGGGAATAGGATCGATGAAGGATCTGAGCGGGAGCTCCGTGATGCACATCCTCTCACATGCCGCTCTCGGCCACGCCCCCCCAGATCCTCTTCAAGTCAATAAGGTTTTGAGATTTGGTTACTCGAACCTTCAGCTCCCTCCACATATTTTCTATGGGATTAAGGTCTGGAGACTGGCTAGGCCACTCCAGGACCCAACAGTGGAACTTCCGCTCATTTGTCTCCTCCCCCCACCGGTGCCACATTTGTCACCTTTAAGGGGGGATAGATAGGTAGCATGTCCCCACTTCCGGGAGACCGGGCCACCGCGAATTACACCAGCGGTTAGACTCCCTCCTCCTTCCCCTGCCGCCGGGCCAGTAGGAAAGCGCAGCGTTGCCTCGCGCATGTGCAGTAGAGACCAGGAGTGAAGCCTTAATGCTGAACTACCGAGTTCACATACCGGCAGTCTCGGCAGCATCACCCGACAGCTGATGGTAACATCAGCTGCGGTGCCAACATCGCTGGACTCCAGGACAGGTAAGTGTCCTATTTTTAATGCCGTATGTGTAGCTGCCTATTTTACATTTTTGCAGGGGTGGGCGGACCTCCGCTTTAATGTGATTCTTCTTGAGCCACTCCTTTTTAGCAATTGCCATGTGTTTTGGGTCAATGTTATGCTGGAAGACCCATCCACGACCCATTTTCAATGCCCTGGCTTAGGGAAGGAGGTTCTCCCCAAGATTTTTTACGGTACATGGCCCATCTATCATCCCTTTGATTCGGTGAGGTTGTCCTGTCCCCTTAGAAGAAAAACACCCCCAAAGCATAATGCTTCCACCTCAATGTTTGACGATGGGTCCAGATAAAAGTGTGTGTGTGTGTGTGTGTGTATAAGGGCGCTCTGAGTAACTGACCAAGCAGATATCAGTCTATGTAGAAATAGAAGAGGGTGTTCATGTACTTCATGCAAACACTTGAAGAGAGAAGCAAACTCTGGAAGTGAAATGAAAAGAAAAGGGGGAAAAAAGGTGCCTCTAAGTGCAGAAGTAAAACTTTTTATATTTCCCAAAAGGGTTAAAAACACTTACAAAACGGTGGATGTGTAGGAGCACATCATATAAGTAATATGGCAGGTGGTCCAGCGATCTAATAGTCCCAAGGAGTCTCGAGGATATCCGGAGGTGTAATTCTATGGCAGCATTTTTTAAATAAAACATTTGAGAAAAAAACGTTTTTTTTACCTTACTAGAAATCCCTGTTGCTAGGTAGTCTTCGTAATCTACCTCCTTCCTACTCCGCGGTGATCTTCGGTCTTCTCTCCTCCTCCGCGTTGTCTTCTGGGTAATGGGGCACGCTGTGTTCTGGGAACTGTGTGTTCCCTAACACAGCGCGTCCCATTCACAAAGCGCAGCGCGACTCGCGCATGCGCAGTAGGAAACGGGCAGTGAAGCCGCAAGGCTCCACTGCCTGTTTCCCTTAGTGAGGATGGCCGCGCTGGGACCGGAGAGCCGAGGGACATGTCGGCCTCGGCAGCCGACATCGCGGGCACCCTGGAAAGGTAAGTGTACTTATTAAAAGTCAGCAGCTACTTTTTTTTTTTTTTTTATTATTTTTTTTTTTTTTTAGCTGCTGACTTTTAAAAAAACTTTTTTTACAGCTGAAACACAGCTTTAAAGGTACATCATATACCAGGCTGCACATTATACACCGGGCTCTGCACATCATATACCAGGCTGCACATTATACGCAGAGCTCTGCACATCATATACCAGGCTGCACATTATACTCAGGGCTCTGCACATCATATACCAGGCTTCACATTATACACAGGGCTCTGCACATCATATACCAGGCTGCACATTATACACAGGGCTCTGCACATCATATACCAGGCTGCACATTATACACAGGGCTCTGCACATCATATACCAGGCTGCACATTATACACAGGGCTCTGCACATCATATACCAGGCTACACATTATACACAGGGCTCTGCACATCATATACCAGGCTGCACATTATACACAGGGCTCTGCACATCATATACCAGGCTGCACATTATACACAGGGCTCTGCACTTTATATACCAGGCTGCACATTATACACAGGGCTCTGCACTTTATATACCAGGCTGCACATTATACACAGGGCTCTGCACTTTATATACCAGGCTGCACATTATACACAGGGCTCTGCACTTTATATACCAGGCTGCACATTATACACAGGGCTCTGCACATCATATTCCAGGTTGCACATTATACACAGGGCTCTGCACATCATATTCCAGGTTGCACATTATACACAGGGCTCTGCACATCATATATCAGGCTGCACATTATACACAGGGCTCTGCACATCATATACCAGGCTGCACGTTCTGTGTAGTAGTATGAGATCATACTACGATCATGGGCCACAGGTATGACCTCATACTACAATCATGGGTCACAGATATGAGAGCATACTTTTGTTGCTATGGGCATTTGTATAGTGACTTTATAGTGACTTTATTGCAATAATATTGATATGTAAATGAACCAGATAGCTAGGTTTTGAAGATGAGCAGAGGAAGTTGGTGTATGCAGGAAGTGAGTGGGAGGGGCATGGAGAGGGATGAGCCCCCAATTGTAATGCTTTGCATCTATCTATTAAGTTTTTGTGGTAAAACCAAGGAAGCTTAGACTTCTGAAGTGTATCAATGCTTTACTAAAACAGGAAACATCTGCACATACAAACTGTAGGATGAACAGTACAATACAATACAACTTATAGCTTAACATATAAGCATGTATAATATGTACACATTAAGTAAACTAAACAGTTACTCAACTTAGGGGTTAAGATGTCCTTCATAGTTCCTTGTTCAAAGTCCAACTCACAAAAGCATCTCCAACGTTATCCGGCTCCTTGGAAGCCATCTTCTCCTTTGTCCTCCAAAAAACAACTGTTCCTCTGTCCCAAAACACATGTTTTCTTTCAAACCCTCTCCATGCCCCTCCCACCCATTTCCTGTATACACCAACTTCCTCTGCTCATCTTCAAAACCTAGCTATCTGGTTTATTTACATATCAATGGAGGGGGAAAGGGCCTCTGTAGACATATGCTGTTACTAAATCTAAACTCTATATTATTGCAATAAAGTCACTATACAAATGCCCATAGCAACAAAATACTGCAAGCATCAGTCACAGGTATGATATGAGATCATGAGTATAGTCTTTGATAATAACCATAGCTTAGTTAACAAGTACCAATGTTGTAGGAACAAGGGGTTGTTAGGCTACAAACGCAGGTGCTGAGTCTGCGTCCAATGAGCCAACAACCCACAAGACTTTTGGGGAAAAGAAGAGGAAATTGGACTATCTCGGTACTGGTAATGGGTAAAAGAAAATGGGGGTAGAGATGATATTAACAAAAAACAAATTTTAATAGAAAAGACAATTACATGAATAAAAAATGTAAATTTTTTTTATTCATGTAATTGTCTTTTCTATTAAAATTTTAACAACCCCTTGTTCCTACTACAGTCACAGGTATGAGATTATACTGCGATCATTGGTCACAAGTATAAGATCATACCACAATCATCAGTCACAGGTATGAATTCTCTGAGATCATACAAGATCATCTGTCTAAGGTATGAATTTCTCTTATATTCACCGACTGACACAGCTTCTCTCTTTAGACCATTGGGTTGTTATGCCACCTTCAGGAGAAGACTAGGCATTACATGTGATAATAAACTAGAACTTTCTAGTTCTGCCCAAGGGGCGGTCCCTTAGGTAACAACCCCTCAGCATGCTACTGCAGTCTCAGTTTTATTTTGCCTAGTGAAGGAGAAAAGACCTAGGAACCCTGATGGGCCCATCGGTCCGTCTATGTTTCTGCAGAAGCTTGTTTTTTGCGCAAGATGATAGATCCTGTGATCTGCTATCAACAGCCGGCTGGGTGACAGGCTGGATACCCTTATCCTTGTAGTCTCCCCAGTCAGGCCATCGAGCGTGTGCAGGTCACAGCTACGGCTCGGCAGGCCACGACGAAACCTCAGCTCCAGAGGTGGCCGGTGAGCTTTTATGCTCCGGGCATACATATGACCGGGCTACTGATGTCTGCGTCACAGTATGCCGGGCCAGCAGCTACCCTGTACTGATCAGTGAGTAGTTCTGCGATGGAATGTCTCCCAGCTCTTCAGGACTGGTAAATACAGCTCTCCCTGCCTCGGTGGGGTTGAGCAGCTGGGCATTCCCTTGGAGGTCGATTCGGGGGTCCCTCTCCCCCTCTCCTCTCTCCCTGTTCCCCTCTCCCTCCCTGTGTACTGCTGTGGGGTGTGTGTGTGTCTGTGCAGGGCTCTCACCTGGGGGGGTTTAGCGCTGGCTGTGTCCTGGGTCCTGTTTTCCATGCCCCTGGAGGTGCCTGTGAGTTTCTGTCCCTCCTGGTTCTGCATTTGGAAGCCATCTTAGGTGTGGGCATGGGCTTCGGCGGCCATTTTCCCTGTGATTTTTGTCCTTACACTGGACGTCGGCGGCCATTTTCTGGAAGCCTGAACACATTTTTCCAGTATTCTCTAGCAGCGGCATGTGCTCCTGTGTTCTGGTGGCCATTTTCCCTGTGTTTTATGTCCTTATACTGGATGCCGGGAGGCCATTTTCTTTGAGCCTGAGCACACTACTGAGAGGTTTCAGTGCCATAGCAGCTGCTTCCACCGACAGAGCTGTTTCCTCTGCACCTGGGAGCCAACAGAGACTACAGGCACTACCTGCTGGATAGCGCAGAACCCCTCAGGGTGGTGAGTCTTGCGGGAAAGGGCCCCTTAGCCAGCAGCAGTAAGGAGGGTGGGACTGTCACTGTCCTAAGTCCCCTTTGGGTGGCAGACAGGGTAGGGTCAGCATGACTTCAGAAACTGGTGTTTCTTCCCCTGAAATCCAGGCAATTGCAACCGTGTCACCTGCGGACTGCGCAGTACCCTTGGACACCTTGTCGGCAGTCCTCAATTCGTTCGTTGCCAAGAGGGAGGCGGTGCGTGAGTGCAAAGGTGCTAAAAAGCGGCCCATGCCCCCCCCCCGTCCTCTGGGGAGAGTTCTGACGCAGACTCGGGACCCGCCTAGGCTGATGACCCCTGCTCTGTCATGTCAGATGACGCTGACCAGGACTGTTCGGACAGTGAGGATGAGTCCCCGTCCGGGTCCGTGCGCGACAAAGCGCTTGTTGGCGCTCTTATCACAGCTGTGCGTGATACCCTGAAGATTCAGGAGCCAGCAGATTCCTCTGCTGAGGTAGCGGTACCTTTTGGGTCCCGTAAGCCAGCCCGTTCACCTAAGGTGTTCCCGTATCTGACTTATTTTGACAAGTTAATTTACAAGGAATGGGGTCGACCGCAACGGACCTTTTCGGTCCCCAAATACATGGCGGTGTGTTACCCTTTTGAGGAGAGCCTTCTCAAAAAGTGGTCGGCTCCTCCGGTCATGGACCCCCCAGTATCCAGGTTAAACAAAGTAACCACGATCCCGGTAGAGGGGACTCCTGTATTTAAGGATCCCACGGACAGGAAGGCCGAGGCAGTGGCTCGTTCCTTGTTACGGTTGTGGGGTCAGCCGTGCGACTAGTACTGGCATCCGCACTTGTGTCGCTGACACTAACTGAGTGGGCAAAACTGTTGCACCGCGAATTGGGAGAACAGGCTTCTCCTGTCTGCGTGGAATTGGCAGACCAACTAGTGCAAGGCCTTAAGTACATTTGTGATGCGGCCCTGGATCCCCTCCCTCTGTTATGCAGGGCTTCAATGTCAGCAGTGGTGCTGAGGCGCCCGATTTGGCTAACATGCTGGTCTGCTGACCAGGCATCCAAAAAAGCCCTGACGGATCTTCCCTTCCTTGGCGACCGGCTCTTTGGAGCCTCTTTGGATGACATTATTAAGAATGCCACAAGTGGTAAGAGTACTCTACTCCCACAGGCCAGGAAGGCTAAGGAGCCATGCCGTAGGCAGGGGCCCTTTTTTCCACTCAAACGGCTTTTTCGTCCGCCCGAAGCTTCGGCCAAACGTCCTCAGTCCGACAGGACGACCACGGAAGGACAGAAACGTCCCTGGAACCACGAGCCTGCCTACGAAACAAGCCTGCGAACAAAAGTGCTACAGCATGAAGGTTTTCTCCCACCCATGTCTTGGGTAGGGGGTCGCCTTCGGGAGTTGCAACCCGGTGGTCCTCTCGACTGTCCGACCAATGGGTCTGCGATCTGATTGCCTATGGCTACAAGATAGAGTTCCTCTCTTGGCCGCAAAACAGATTCTTCCCCTCCAGCATACCCGTACTCCCGGCTCGCCAGGAGGCCCTCTTGGGGGCAGTAAGGGTCCTGCTGAATCGCGGGGTGATTGTACCTGTTCTGGAATCGGAACGTTTCTAGGGGTTCTACTCAAACCTGTTCCCAAGAAAGAAGGGGTACGTCCAATCTTGGATCTAAAAGCCCTCAATCACTTAGTGAAAGTGCAGAGGTTCAGAATAGAATCAGTTTGATCAGTAGTCGCTGCACTCCATCAAGGGGACTCCCTTGCTTTTCTTAGACATCCAGGATGCGTACCTGCACGTTTCTGCGGTTGCAGTCGGGGAAGCCCACTACCAGTTTGTGGCTCTCCCTTTTGGTTTGGTATCAGCCCCCCCAGTCTTTACCAGGTATTGGCTCCTGTGTTGGCGTTGCTAAGGCAACGCGGGATCGCGATCGTGGGTTACCTAGACGATATCCTCCTGAGAGCTTCTTCCGCCTCAGAGTTAGAAGAGGATGTGGCGATCACCGTGCAGACCCTGCAAGGATTTTGGTGGCTGTTGAACCTAAAAAAGGTCGGTGATAGTACCGACTCAGCGTTCGGAGTACCTAGGCTTGCTGCTGGACTCCAGGGAAGTGGCAGTGTTTCTCCCTTCGGTCAAGCTGCAGACTCTCAGAGCCACGGTAAAACTGCTGATGAACCACAAGTGGTCGTCACTGCGCTTCTGCATGCGAGTCCTGGGTCTCATGGTGGCCTCCTTCGAGGCAGTACCATATGCCCAGTTCCACACCAGAGTCCTGCAGAAGGAGATCTTGGCAAAGTGGGACAAATCTCCATTGTCCCTGGATCGACAGATCCAGGTGAGCCAGTTAGTCAGGGATTCCCTGATCGGGTGGCTGAGGTCCCCGGTGCTTCAGTCCGGGAAGTTTTTCCTACCTCTGAAATGGGTGGTGATCACAACGGACGCCAGCCTTTTCGGCTGTGGCGGAGTAATTGGAGTTCAGTCGACTCAGGGCCTCTGGTCGACGGGGGAATCCAAATTGCCGATCAATCGGCTCGAACTGAGAGTGATCAGGCTATGCCTCTCCACATGGTCAATGAGAATGCAAGGGCGTCCGATCAGGATCCAGTCAGACAACGCCACTGCTGTGGCATATGTCGCTCACCAAGGAGGAACAAGAAGCTCGGCCGCCGCACAGGAGGTCGCTCACATACTTCTGTGTGGAGAGCGACATGTACCGGCTCTGTCGGCCATTTGCATCCCGGGTGTGGAGAACTGGCAGGCGGGCTATCTAAGTCGTTAGATGCTGGACCCAGGAGAATGGGCGTTGCATCAGGGGGTGTTCAGGCTACTGTGTCTGCGGTGGGGCACACCAGACATGGATCTTCTGGCCTCCCGTCTCAATCGGAAGGTGCCGAGATTCATGTCCAGGACAAGAGATCCGTGGGCAGACGCGTCAGACGAGCTGGTGGCTCCGTGAGATCAGTACCAGCTGATCTACGCCTTTCCTCCAATGAAACTGTTACCACGTCTGCTTCGCAGAGTGGAAGCCGAGGGGATCCCAGTAATACTGGTTGCCCCAGATCTCCATCCTGCTTTATCATCGCTGGAAATCTTCTTCTCGGAAGATATATCTTCGTACCTGGAAGGCCTACCTCTCCATTGTGAGGAGAAAGGATGGCATCCGCGCTCCTTTTTTATATATACAGGATCCTGCTGTTTCTTCAGCAAGGGGTGGACCAGAAGTTGGCGTTAAGCACCATTGAAGGACAAATATCAGCTTTTGCTGTCCTTTTTCAGCGACCTCTGGCGTTTCACTCTCTGAGTACTTTTGCTCAAGGGGTGCGACATGTAGTCCCTCCTGTGCGTCCACTGTTACCCCCGTGGGATCTGAACCTAGTATTATCGGCGCTTCAAAAACCGCCATTTGAAAATATCAGAGAGTTTCCCCTGTTGACTCTTTCCCAGAAAGTGGTCTTTCTAGTGGCCATCACATCAGCCAGGATGGTTTCGGAACTGGCGGTCTTGTCCTGCAAGTCGCCCTATCTAGTTATTCACGAGGATAAGGTGGTGTGCGTCTGCAAGCGTCTTTTCTGCCGACAGGTAGTCTCGGCCTTTCACATCAATGTTACCATCTCTGTGTCCTAAGCCGACACATCCTAAGGAGGTGGCCCTTCATGCTCTGGAAGTGGTTCGGGCTCTGAAGGTGTATTTGTCTGCCACGGTTCCTTTCCGGAAGTCAAACTCACTGTTTGTTTTGGTGGCTAGTCCAAAGTAAGGCATGGCGGTTTCGTCTGCCACCATTTCCAGGTGGATCAGACAAATTGGAGTACAATCCTACGCCTTGAAGGAGCAGGTGCCCCCCTTTCCGGTCACGGCCCACTCCACGAGGGCAATCGGAACGTCTTGGGCCTTCGACATCGAGTGTCTGTCGCTCAAGTGTGTAAATCGGCGACCTGGTCGTCTGTCCACACGTTTACAAGTTCTACAAGGTAGATGTCGGTGCATTGGGTGATGCCTGTTTTGGCCGCAAAGTTTTGCTGGCGGCTGTATAGTTGCAATTGCATATGCAATTTTTTTCCTATTGGTTTTGGTAAAAACGCAATACCTTTAAGTTAATGCACTGTTGCATTCGTTGCCACAATTTTTGATGCGGTTTGAGGGTAGTGCTTCTCCGTTGAGGAGCACCCTGTTTTTTTTTTGTGGTGGTTTTTCCACATACTGTAGTTTTTTTGTGGGTAAAGTTATACTAGTTCCCACATGCCATGGTGGATGAAGTTTTATGCTGTTTTCCCACCCCTCGTTTTGGCACTGCTTGGGGACGTCCCAATGGTCTAAAGAGAGAAGCTGTGTCAGTCGGTGAATATAAGAGAAAATAGGATTTTTTGTACTCGCCGTAAAATCCTTTTCTCTGTAATTCACCGACTGACACAGCACCCGCCCCTCATTTTTCTTTACGCTATACTGCTTGTTGACGTACTGAGGCTGCAGTAGCATGCTGAGGGGTTGTTACCTAAGGGACCGCCCCTTGGGCAGAACTAGAAAGTTCTAGTTTATTATCACATGTAATGCTTAGTCTTCTCCTGAAGGTGGCATAACAACCCAATGGTCTAAAGAGAGAAGCTGTGTCAGTCGGTGAATTACAGAGAAAAGGATTTTACGGCGAGTACAAAAAATACAATTTTTTTTAAATCATACAGCGATCATCGGTCACATTTATGAATTCATACAATCATCAGTCACATGTATAAAGTCTCTCAGATCATACCATTATCATGAGTCTCAAGTATGAATTTTTTTGAGATCATACTGCATTTATAAGTCAGAGGTATGAATTTACTGAATGATTATCGATCACAGATGTATGTTAACGGAGGTCATGCAGCGATCAACGGTCGCAGGCATGGATTTACCGAGATCTTGTTGCCGTTATTGGTCACAGCACAGGTATTAATCTACTGAGAATTTACTGAGGACAGTCACAGGTCACACATGTGTACACAAATGTGCACCTTCTGCTGCCGTCTGTCCAACCAAAGTTCAGCAGAGTTAATAAGTGTGTGGGGGGGGGGGGGGGGGGGGGCTGCTGCTGCATTTCTTTTTGAGAGAGTAGAGTCATCTTACATCGTTGTGATATAAAACATCTTCGTATTCAGCCTGGATGTCCAGTAGAAACTGTTTAAACTGGCGGTGGCACAGGGATTTAGAGCAAATAAAATTAATAGTCTTCACCACCGGTTTCATAAAATGGTCATATTTGAGATGTTTAGCACAGAGAACTTGTTGATGAATGATACAATGGAGTTTAATAGCTTTGCCTCCTTCTTCGATCACCTTGTTACAGATTAGGGTTGCTAATCCACTTCGCTCACAAGCCATGGCAGGTGCCCCAATCAGTAATAATCCCAGTAACTTTGTTCCAAGGCAGTTTCATGTCATTTATGGCTGAACTAACAGAAACAAATAAATCTTTTTCCTCTTGTTTGGTCCGTAGGGCTCTGGAGGTCAAGAAGTTCTTCAGTCACATTCATTTCATCGTCCACCCCTCTCATAAAAATCAGCAACTGAGCCGTGTCAGATAGGTCTGTGCTTTCATCACAGGCTATTGAAAAGAAGTCAAAATCCACTCCTTTGGATGTCAACTGTCTCTTAATATCTGATGAAATCTCTTCAATTCTCCGTGCTACAGTGTTACGAGCCAGGCAAATGTTGGCAAACTCTTGCTTCTTCTCGGGACAGATATTCTCCACCATTTTCATAACGCATTCTTTGAAGTCACCCTCAGCAAAAGATTTGCAATTTTTAGCAATTAACGTTGCCACCTCATAGCTTGCCTTTGTGGCATTTTCATTTGACTCACGGGCTCTTGTGAAAAATCGCTGTTGCGACATTAAAACAGCTTCAAGTTGCTTCAACTTTTCACTGCGGTTGCGCCCTGTTAGCTTGTCGTATGTGCTATGTCGCGACTGGTAGTGTCTCTTTGACATTTAAATTTCTTATAAACAGCCACAGTCTCTTGGCATATCAGACAAACACAGTGATTCCGTATTTCAGTGAAGAAATATTCCACTTTCCACTTGTCCTGGAAGTGGCGGCCCTCACTGTCAACTTTCCTTCTCTTGTTTACAGTCGCCATTTTAGAAATTGACCAGAAGGGGAAGGGATCATGTGAGCGCAGTGTCAGAGGTTTTGGTCTAAGCGCGTTCGTCCAATACACTAATACACTGCCCAACAAGTATTCGGCCACGTACACACGATTGGACTTTCCGGCAGGATTGTCCGCTGGACTAGAGTCTGCCGGACATTCCGACCGTGTGTGGGGCTCCGGCGGACTTTTTCTTCCCAAAAGTCCGGCGGACCTAGTTTTAAGTTTTGACTTAAAATTGTCTGCCGGACTCGGAGTCCGGCGGACAATCCCGCCGTCTGTGTGCTAGTCCGCGGGACTTTTGAAATGAACGGACTTGCCTCACACACGGAGGAAAATCTGTTCATTTAGAACGTGACTCCAGGTAGACGGGATTAGTGAAGGAAGTCAATGCCGCCGCGCTAGCCCCGTCACCTGGTATGGATTTAAAGGGGAATCCTACGCCGGAAAAACCGCGTGGGGGTCCCCCCAAATCCATATCAGACCCTTATCCGAGCGTGCAGCCTGGCCGGTCAGGAAAGGGGGTGGGGATGAGCCAGCGCCCCCCCTCCTGAGCCGTACCAGGCCGCGTGCCCTCAACATGGGGGGTGCCCTGGGGAAAGGGGGGCCCTGCGCCCCCCCATCCCAAAGCACATTGTCCCCATGTTGATGAGGACAAGCGCCTCTTCCGTACAACCCTGGCTGTTGGTTGTCGGGGTCTGCGGGCGGGGGGCTTATCGGAATCCGGGAGCCCCCTTTAATAAGGGGGCCCCCAGATACCGGCCCCCCACCCTATGAGTATGGGGTATGATGTACCCCTACCCATTCACCTAAGGAAAAAAGTGTAAATAAAAATAAAAAAATACTTTATTGCACAGCTCCGGGGGTCTTCTTCCATCTTGGGGGGTCTTCTCGCTGGACTCCTCCGCTATCTTCTGCTCTTTTACTAGCTCTTTTCACTAGTGTAGGAGCCCGGCTTTCTCCTTTGTCGCCGCCGTCTGGGGGTCTTGTTCCGACTTTGGGGGTCTTGTCCCGCTCTTCTTCTGTAACTTCTTGCCGGGCCTCCGCTTTCTTCTTCTTCCAGCTTTTTTACGAGCGGTGGCCCGGGCTTCTGTCGCCTTCTGCTTCTTCTTCTGCTTCTTCCGATGTTGACTCGGCGCTGAGCCATTAGAGGAGACAGCGCCGAGTCAACATCAGAAGAAGAAGCAGAAGCAGAAGGCGACAGCGACGGCAACAGAAGCCCGGGCCACCGCTCGTAAAAGAGCTGGAAGAAGAAAGTGGAGGCCCGGCAAGTGTGTGGGCAAGTCCGTTCATTTCAAAAGTCCTGTGGACTTTCGCCAAAACTCCGGGCGTGTGTGGGTAAGTCCACACGTTCAGAAAGTCCGGTGGACCTTCGCTGGAAAATCCGGCGGACTAAGTCTGCCGTACAGTCCGGCCAAAAAGTCAGATTGTGTGTACGCCGCATTCTTCTACCTTTTTGTGATTGTGTGTGGTGAAGATGAGCTGTTATTTGGAGAGATAGATAGATAGATAGATAGATATATATTATATCTATCTATCTATCTCAACTCTTTGGCCCCCAACAAATTCCAGAGACTTCTGATCAGGTCAAGGATGAGCTATTACTTTATATTCTTTCTGGCCCCCACTTGTAATCTTCCCCCCGGGCTCAGATCAGGGCAAGGATGAGCGTGTGTGTGTGTGTGTGTGTATGTATGTATGTATATATATATATATATATATATATATATATATATATATATATATATATATAAATTAGTGGAGATGCAACCCCATGTCACAGGAATACTAATTGCACACCTGTGGGCTGGGTTCATAAATGTCCCAGGAAGAGAAGTCTGTGCTCAGACTTGGTGACGGCTCCGCCCAGCAGACAGGAAGTCTGGCCAGGAGGTCGGGAGGGTTCCAGGAGAAAGAGACAGGATCCTAAGACTGCAGGTGGCAGTCTGTGCGTACGTCTGAAGCAGGCAGGTGTAGCCTGTGACTTAAGCAGCACGAAGCTGACAGTGAGTAAACCAGGAGGCTATCGTTTGTTTATGCAGTGATGGTGGAACCCCCTGCGAGGGAAGATTACTGTTTGTTTGAACTTTTTCGTTTCCTTTAAATAAAAGTGGGCTGCCATGCCCTAAACACGCTGTAGTCTGGAGTGCCACGTTTCTAGAAAATTGCATGCACCACTTGAACCTAATCACCCGGATCGTTTATATATATATATGTGTGTGTGTGTGTGTGTGTGTGTGTGTGTGTGTGTGTGTGTGTGTGTGTATGTATGTTTGTGTGCTGACTTATCTTTCTTTCTTTTATCTTTCTCCCCGAGCCCCTCTCACCTCAGTATCCAATATGCGAGGACGCTGACCGCGCGCGGCGCAGCAGCCAACCACAGCCGCCAATCTCAGCCGCCAATCGCAGGCACTGAGAGATCTGCAGCTGCCGCAGGGACATAACTCAGTGTCTGCTATTGGCGGCGCGTGCTGTCAGCTTCCCGGAGGCTTTTGGAACACCCCCAGCCCCTGCTTGTCAGTGAGGCGTTTGCAGCCAATCACCGCTGCCAATCAATGCCGCCAATCACAGGCACTTTGAGCTCTGCAGCTGCCGCACACGCCCCATCCCCAGCTTGTCAGTGAGTCGTTCGGGGGTTACAACTCACTGTAGCAACAGATTTTTCAAAGTCAATGTGCGGAGTCAGGGGGGCCACAGGAGTGAGAAAAGCTGGGGGCAGGTGGGGGCCGTATAAAACCGGGCCGCAAATGGCCCAAGTCCTTACCCCTTTAGTTGATAAGCGGGGGGTAGCCATCCGACCACCGGAATAAAATTGTTAGGTTGATAAGTGGGGTGGGGGAGATGTCCGGAGTCTCCGAAGTCTGTGCCGCCGAACATCAGTATAAGCTTCCGATCTACTCAGGCGGGATGCTGGACTGAGCAGACGTGCCGACGTCATTTCCGGTAGCGCTGCTCAATGCATCAGAGTCTATTCACTCGCCCGGCCGGTCCATCGCACCGGAAGCTGTGGCGCGATCGACCATGCCACAGATCGATTTTTTTTTTTTGGGGGCAAATGATGCGCCTCGTCTGCAATCTCGTGATTGCATAGACGTGGCGCTTCCCATATTGCACGGCGCCGCGACACAGTGCTCGGAAGGATGTTTAAAAAAAAAAATGGACATGATTAAATTTTTTTTTTTTTTTTTTTACATTTTTCACCGGTGCGTTCTTTCTTTTTAAGGATGTTCCAAACAGTTGATTTGGTTGAAATGTTTTTGCTATCTCTCTGATGGGTTTGTTTTGTTTTTTCAGCCTAATGATGGCTTGCTTCACTGATAGTGAAAGCTCTTTGGATCTCATATTGAGAGTTGACAGCAACAGATTCCAAATGCAAATCGCACACTTGAAATGAACTCTGGACCTTTTATCTGCTCCATGTAAATGGGATAATGAGGGAATGACACACACCTGGCCATGGAACAGCTGAGCAGCCAATTGTCCCATTACTTTTGGTCCCTTAAAAAGTGGGAGGCACATATACAAACTGTTGTAATTCTTACACCGTTCACCTGATTTGGATGTAAATACCCTCAAATTAAAGCTGAAAGTCTGCAGTTAAAGCACATATTGTTAGTTTCATTTCAAATGTATTGTTGTGGTGTATAGAGCCAAAAAGATTAGAATTGTGTCGATGTCCCAATATTTATGGACCTGACTGTATATACGATGCAGGAATTTAAATTGAATAAGTTGGTCCCTAGCAGAGACCAATCTAGTAAAATTAATGTCCCATACATCAGGGCTCGACAAATCCCAGGCACCAGGTC
This sequence comes from Lithobates sylvaticus, assembly GCA_028564925.1. Taxonomy (NCBI): domain Eukaryota; kingdom Metazoa; phylum Chordata; class Amphibia; order Anura; family Ranidae; genus Lithobates; species Lithobates sylvaticus. The sequence continues at coordinate 149,630,877 of CM053033.1, forward strand.
GCCATGGCGACTAGAAATTGTGTCCTGGCGCATGGGCTGTGGGGTCTTGGCTGGGAAGGTGGAGATGGCCCAGGCCTCGTAGGCTTTCCAGACACAGAGTACTGCCCGGCACTGTCATCATTAGGGAACGCGTTTAGCGGTGGCAGCGGGGATGGAGCAGTAAGAGAGCAGCGCGGCAGTCCACTGACATGGCTGGAGGAGCAAGCGGCCATCAGAGTACAGTCCAGCTGGGGATCCCTGGTGGCTCGTCATGCCCGCTGCTGTCGCTCTCACCTAAGGTATTACTGGAGCAGGCCCGGCTGAGGGAGGCGGCGACCGGGCTCAGGGACATGGGGGCCCCGGAGTCGGTGGTTTCCCGACACAAGAGCACCCTGCTCCTCTGGGTGGAAGAGAAACTGAGCCGGGGAGAAGAGGTGCTGAGCCTATTTTTTTTTAATTGCTTTATCAAATTCTATAATTTTCCCATAGTAGGCTTGCTGAGCCTAGTAGTCCTTAAAACTTTTTATTGCATATTTTTAATTTGTTCACTTCAATGCTGCACAAGGAAAATGGATACTGTCAATGTAATATGAGCCCTGTGTATGATAGCATCGCGCGCAGCCCTCTGCATAAATTGTCCAATACTTGAGAAAAAAGGGGACACCCCCCCCCTGAAATATGTCACCGGCTGCCCCTATGTGCAGCCTTCTTAACAAGGACAATATATGACGCAGACGTTGAATCGGACAGTTCCCCCTCATTGCAGAGTAATACCAAAAAAAAAATGGCTCCTAACTTTTTTAGCTGGCTCCTAGATTCAAACAAATTTTGTCAGACCATGCCATACATTATCCCAGTCATCCCCATCCATCTGGGGGAACACCTCATCCTACACTTTGCAAGGAGATCTCCTCACCGAACAGTTGTTTATATATTCCCTCAGTAAAGACTCCAAATCACTCATTTTCAAGGTAATACCAATATCTCCAAATTGGGCATTGTGTGCATGTCTGAACTGAAGACAACGGAACAAGTGAGTGTTGGGAAGATTAAACTTAGTTTTCAAGGCGTCAAACTGCAGAAGTTTCCCACCACTCACTATGTCTTTCAGCGTCTTAATACCAAATTTGGTCCAGATGATTGGATCAGGGTACTCGCAAAAGTGTATTAATTTAGGATTCTTCCAAAGTGGTGTGTGAGGAGAAATCTCAGAAGTGCTACCCATCTTGGTCACTGCTACCCATGCCCTACTGGTTGCATGCATGGATATTGTGAGCCTATACGGAGCCCTGATACCCCGATACGAGAGATGTGTATAAGTTGATCTATTCTTTTGAATATATATCTCGGTATCCAAACAGGAGAATTCCGAAATATATATAAAAACAGAGGTAAAAATTTAATTTTTACTAAATTCACCCTACCTATGAGAGTTAAAGGTAGATTCTGCCATGCCTGCAGTCTGGATTTTAGTTTAGTCAAAAGTGGATCGACATTCAAGGCAATAAAGTCTGATACAGAGTTGGAGATACGTAACCCCAAATATTTGATCACCTCTACCCTCTGCAAGGGACAATGTGCGGGAATCTCACATCTGGGTGATGGTGTCATGAGTGAGAGAATCTGGGATTTTCCCCAGTTGACTTTCAGACCCGAAAAATGAGCAAGGGAATTTAGAATGTCTAAAGCTGCCGACAGGGAATTCTCGGAGTCTTGCAAAAAAAGAACCATATTGTCCGTATATAGTGCAGTTTTTCTTGGTCAAGCTACCCACCGTACCTTGTACCTCCTCAGTGGCTTGCAAGGCCACAGCCAAGAGTTCAATCATAATAGAGAAAAGACCCGGGATAGAGGGCATCCTTGGCGAATGCCCCTATGCACTGGAAAAAATTCCGATAACATTTTGTTTAGCTTTATGGCTGCTGTGGGGCAATGATATAGAATGTCGATCCACTTCCAGAGGACCAAACCCGAATACCTCCAGTACCACCCTCATGTAGTTCCAGTCCACTGAATCAAAGGCCTTTTCTAGATCCAGAAAGACCAGTATCCCACCGCTGGAAATATCCGGGCCCAACTGAGTGTGGGTGAAAACCCTGGGCAAATTAATATTCGTGGCCTTTTTGGGCATAGAACCTGTCTGGTCAGGGGAAATAACATGCTGCAATACCAACATAAGTCTAGTAGCTAACAGTTTGGTCAATATTTTGAAGCCCATATTTATTAAAGAGATGGGCCTATAAGACGAACACTGCAGTGGGTCTTTATCCAGCTTAGCCAATAGTACAATATGAGCCTCATAAAAGGAGAGGGGGAGGCTTCCCTTCTGAAAACAGTCTGTGTATAATTGCAGTAATCTGGGTGCCAGGGTCTCTGAGTATGGTAACATATACTGAAGTGGCCGGCAGATGGAATCTACAACTCTCCTGGATACTGGGAAGACCGCATGGAAGCCGAATCCAGGAAGTGACGTCAGCGGGAAGGGATCAGCAACCAGCGTGGATAGCAAACCGGAAGTGATGTCGTCAACATGCAATGCGTTTCAGAACAGCTAATTGGTTCCTTCTTCAAGTAATGGTCATGGACAGCTGGGGGAGCACAGTAAAGCTTGTGAGACCAAAAAGCAAAGCGAAGAGTCATGTACAGTGGGTATAGAAAATAATCACCCCTCTCCCTGTAAAATACTTACATTTTGTTGCTTTGCAGCCTGAAATGAAGACAGACACAGTATTTGTTCTGCCCAGCTGTATTTACTCAGTGCAACTTCATCCAAGTGAAAGCTGTAACACTAACATGTCAGAAAATAATAAAAAAATTCAAAAACAATCACTGAGTTGGAAAAAGGATCACCCCTTGTGTCAGTATTTTGTTGAACCACCTTTTGCTTTAATTGCAGCCTTTAGTCTGTTGGGATGTGTCTCTACTAACTTTGCACATTTTTGCCCACTCTTCTTTGAAGAACTGCTCAAGTTCAGTTACATTTGATAGTGATCATTTGTGGACTGCAGTCAAGTAATTTCACCGTGTTTTTATTTTAATTTTTTTAATTTTTTTTAATGGTGTTCAAAGAGGAAGTAAACTCTTATTTTTTGACTTGCCCCTACAGGTAAGCCTATAATAAGGCTTACCTTTAGGTACTGTGAATATCTCCTAAACTTGCACAGCTTAGGAGTTATTCAGAGTGCATGCAGCCGATGATGTCCTTGGCACATGCGCTCTGAAGGTCCGGCTTACCGCGCTGGATCTTCACGGGAGTGAAGTAATTGCGGCTCTGGCCACTCAGTGCCGAAGCCCATGAACCTGTAAGAAACAAAGGGGGAGATGTCAGCGGTTTGCGGGCTTCGTTCTAAGGTAAGTATTTCATAATTATGCCTTTTGTCTTTTATTTTTTTATTTTTTTTATTTTTTTTGCCTTACTTGCAAGGCAAAGGCATAATGTGCAAGTATGCATTGCATGCTAGCATATTATGTGAAACTTGCCTCAAAAGCCTTCCAGTGATGCAATGTCATCCCCGGAGACAGCGTCCATCTATACCTGGTGATTTATTTTGGGTTATGTTTTTCAAGTCTATTTCTGATACTGGCTTCTGTAAGCCATGAGGGTATGATCTGTGACGCGTTACTAACATTATAGTCTTGGTTACTATATCCCCCTTTTTCCTTCATGAAAACTAAGGAGAAGAATGCATTTAAAACTTTTGCCTGCTCTCTGTCTTTTATAACCAAAATCATCCCTTATGGGGTCAATATGTTCTGACCTCACTTTCTTACTGTTAATATAATTTAAAACATTTCTTGGGATTTTTTTTTTTTTTTTTTTTACTTCTCCACTATGTGCCTTTTTTATGGTCCATTTTAGCAGATCTAATTGCGCTCTTATGTTTCTTGTTGCATTCTTTGTATTGTTGGAATGCTGACAATGACCCCTCAGCCTTATATTTTTTGAAGGCCTTTTCTATTGCTTTTATATGCATTTTTACGTTAGAGTTTTAGCCACCCAGGATTCATTTTATCGCTTTTATACTTCTTTCCCATTGGAATGCACTGGCCAATACCTTTTTTTTATTTAGTATGCTTTTAAAGCACTCCCATTTTTCCTCAGTGTTCCTTGTTCCTAGCACTTTATCCTATTCAATATCTTGTAGCAAAGAGCTCAGTTTAGGGAAGTTGGCTCTTTTGAAATTCAGTGTACTTGTTCCCCTTGTGTTTATACTGAATGTATATGTGTTTCCTAAGCTGCCCTTTATTTCTACATCCGCGATCAGGTCTGTATTGTTTGTAATCCAGTAGGTCTAGTAACGCATTAGCTCTTGTTGATGCATTCACCAACTGACCCATACAATTGTCCTGCAAGACATTTAGGAAATGGCGAGCCTTTGATGAATAGACCGTTCCTTCTGCCCAGTCAATATCAGGATAATTAAAATCCCCAATTATGATATTGCCCTGCCTTCCTGCCATTCCTAGCTGTGATAATAGGTCAGCTTTCTCCTCCTTCCTCAGGTTAGGGGGCCTGTAGCATACGCCCACTAGTACTTTCCCATTATTTTCCTCCCTTTGGAGTACCACCCACAAGGGTTCTACCTCCTCCCCAGCTCCATTTCCTTTTTATTTATTTAATTTTTTTTTTTATTCTTAATTAAAAGGTCAAGGAATTATACAGAAATCATCATCAAAAAGATTATTAAGGTACACAAAGCAAAAACCAGCTCCAAGATACATGTCGACATCATAGCAACTGGCCTGTATGCAAAAACCAACAAAGTCAGCCTTGTACCCCAATTTGTAAGTCCAGATTCTTGATCACGGGTCTCAGCAAATTCCCCGAACAGTGTTTTCTAGTTCTTTGAAGAGTATTACTGTATGAGAGCGTCCGAAAGGTCCAGTCTCATAAAGAAATAGGAACAGAATAAGATAAATAAAAGCCAAGTAAAGAGATAGATATGAAGAGGGAAAGGGAACAAAAAAAGGAGGGGGTATGGGGAGTGACGGGGAAGGTGGGTTAGACAGGCTGTCAGGAAAGACAGGTCCGCAGTACACTTAGAGGTTTTTGGCGTACCCGCATGAGCACTAGCGCATTGGCATGCGCACTAGCGAATTGGCACATCGACGTGCGCACTTGTAAACGCGTGCCCCAGGTGGGCTATTTAAACTAAGCTCTTGCATATACTCATTGCTGTTTGGTCTGCAACTTTTGTGTGTTCTGACCTGTTACCTGTGCTGACCTCTGATCTTGCTCCAGCTTGTTCTCACTAACGCTGTCTGCTTGTTTTGGACTCCTCTTCTGCCTGCTGCTCTGTCTATCTGCCTGAACATTACCGACCTGGCTTGTCTGACCCTGAACCTGCTCATCCAGCCTGTCACGGCTCTGCTCTGCAATCCTCATTTGGATCCTGCTCTAGATGCAATCCCAGCCTGCGACGGCCCTGGTCTGCCTAACCATCACCTGCCTGCTGCATATCCATCCACGGACTACCAGCCATGCAGACTACGGGACTGATCTCAGGCACTCCTACGCCACTGTGCTTCTGTGGCTGCTGTCTAGCCTTCAGTACCCCACAAGCCGATGTGGTATGAGAGGCCCTCCTCTTCTCATCAGGCTCACTTCACCAGGTGCTCCGCTGATTGTGATGCCAGTGGTGTCTGATCCCTATAGAAGAAATGGGGAGTCAAGATCCTTTATGTCATGGTTAGATTCGCCATAACTTGGGTATTCACGATTCTCGTTTTCTGCCCTGTACACACGGTCGGAATTTCCAATGGAAAATGTGCGATCGGATCGCGTTGTCGGAAAATCCGATCGTATGTGGGATCCATCAGACTTTTTCCGTTGGAATTTCCGACACACAAAGTTTGAGAGCAGGATCTAAAATTTTCCGACAGCAAAGTCCGATCGTTTAAATTCCGATCGTGTTTGGTATTGGCTACTGGCCCGATTATAGCCACTACGTACGTTTTGTAAGAGGTAGTCCGCCGGATCCTTCTCAAGAGAAACTACGGTCAACATTTTGGATTCTACCAAACCTTTTTCAATCTGGGGCAATCCCAAAAAATGTGCAGAAGGGTCCCCACAGACTCCTCACAGCGCCTAGAAGTATTTGGGAGCTGCGGGTAAATTCTATGCAATATGGCTGAAGTTCTATACCACCGTGTAAGGAGCTTATACCCTCCCTCCTGGCATCGGCTAGCCAAGGACGCTTTGTGAGCAAAAAGTATTATTGTGTCTTTCTGAGGCTGAGAAAAGGTAATTTGGAGGTCAGTTTCCCATTGTTATAGAAAGGTTAAGTCTGACATCTCTAACCTGGTTTGTTAGAGCATATAAATGTGATGATAAGTGAAGCTGATCGCCCTCCACACAAATCTGCTCAAGTGGTGTTAGCTGTGGGCTTCGAAGAAAGTCAAACTCATTATGAAATCGGGTCTCGACCTCACTATTAACCACTTTCAGACCGGACCAATTTGCAGCCAAAGGACCAGGCCCCTTTTTGCGATTCGGCACTGCGTTGCTTTAACTGACAATTGCGCGGTCGTGCGACGTGGCTCCCAAACAAAATTGACGTCCTTTTTTTTTCCCCCACAAATAGAGCTTTCTTTTGGTGGTATTTAATCACCCCTGCGGTTTTTATTTTTTGCGCTATAAACAAAAATAGAGCGACAATTTTGAAAAAAAAATGCATTATTTTTTGCTATAATAAATATCCCCCAAAAATATATAAAAAAACTTTTTTTTTTCCTCAGTTTAGGCCGATACGTATTCTTCTACATATTTTTGGTAAAAAAAATCGCAATAAGCGATTATTGATCGGTTTGCGCAGAAGTTATAGCGTTTTCAAGATAGGGGATAGTTTTATAGCATTTTTATTAATTATTTTTTTTATTAGTAATGGCGGAGATCTGCGATTTTTTTTTTTTTTTTTTTTTTTTTTTTTTTTTAATGGGAAATTATGGCGGACACATCGGACATTTTTGACACATTTTTGGGACCATTGTCGTTTTTACAGCAATTAATGCTATTTAAATGCATTAATTCCTGTATAAATGACACTAGCAGTGAAGGGGTTAACCACAAGGGGGCAGTGTAAGGGTTAAGTATGCCTATGGGTGTATTTCTTACTGTGGGGGGGGCGTGGCTGTCAGCTAGTGAATGCTGATCTCTGCTCCAATCACAGGGAGCAGAGATCGGTGTCACTAGTTGCTAGGCAGAACGGGGAGATGCTGTTTATCTCGGCATCTCCCCGTTCAGCCTTCCCGTGAGACGATCGCGGGGGTCCCCGCGGCGATTGAGTCCGCGGGGACCGCGATCAGACTCAAGGGGGTCCCGACCGGCGCGGGAGCGCGCTGCTCCCGGCGCGCTCCCGGTGGCACGGACAGGCTAAAGGAGGGACTTATATATACGCCCTCCTGCCTGTACGTGCCATTCTGTCGACGTATATCGTCGTGCGCCGGTCGGCAAGTGGTTAAACGGAAACCTATTGTTTACTGCGATATGAATGCGTCGGAAAACTATTTGTCTCCAAAGTATGTGAAAATGTGGGTCTGTCAGGCCTGGCGAAAACACACATGATCACAATTTCTGTGTGAGAGGACTTGGTTCAGGCAAAAGAACAGGCATGGTCCTAAAAAGGTGTTTCGCTACCCGTAAAGTCACTCCAAACGTAGGATGTAAAGTAACCGTCATGGGACAGCCCTGTCGAGAAGATCAGGGCACTTTCACCAGGGTTGAATCGATGGTCGCTTGTTCTAGATCAACCCATAGTTTGGGTTCCGATTGTACACACCATTCCATTATTCTGGATAAATGGGTGTCAAAACGTATCTACGTAATCGCTGCATTTTTTACCTGCCCAGACAAAGTCTCCTAAACCTCTTCCTCAACTCGTTCAAGTAACTCCTTGGGATCTTAATAGGCAGCGTTTGAAAAAGGTAAATTAATCTTTCCATTGCATTCATCTTTAAAATACTTGAGCGGCCAAACCAGGTAAAAGTCTCCTTATCCCAACATAAGAGGTCTAATTTGAGCATTCTAAGAAGGGGTGAAAATTTTAATTTGAAGATCCTACGAAGTGGCAAGGAATGTTTTTTTCAAAGGTATCATATGTGTGAATTCGTCCACTTAAATTTAAACGATTGGGTCAATTGCTGTTGGGTCGCGGCCAAAAATTAAATCATCTGCGTAGGCCGCAACTTTGTGTGTGTTTGACTTGGCTGTGATCCCCATAATGTCTGGGAGGGCTCTAATTGTTCTCAAGAAGGGTCCCATGGTTAGTATGAAAATCAGGGGTGAAAGTGGACAGCCTTGGCGCATCCCATTGCGTATATGAAAAGCATCTCATAAAATGTTAACTTTCACCCGAGCAGAGGGCTTTGAGTATAAGGCACCGACGCATCCCGGATCCCAGTCCTATATGCACCATCGTGGAGTGCAGAAACATCCAATCCACCCTGTCAAATGCCTTCTCCGCATCCGCGGAGAAGAGCACTAGGGGAGAATGATTCTACTGAGCAAAATAAATTGCGTTGACTCTCCTGCGTATTGTTCCTGCCCTCCCTACAAGGGGTAAACCCTGCCTGGTCGAAGTGAACGAACGAGGGATATGAGGGAGCAACCTATTTGCTAGGATCTTAGTGAACATTTTTAGGTCGACATTTAACCACTTCAGTACCCGCCCATAGTCATATGACGCCCACAAGGTGGATCTACCATCCTGGGTGGGCGTCATATGACGTCCTCGGGTTCCCGGCCGCCTGGGGGGCGCGCGCATCGCTCGGGACCCGGTGCGAGTGCCCGGCGGCCGCGATGTCCGCCGGGCACCCGCGATTGCCCGTTAAAACAACGGGACCGGGCGGGACCGTGGAGCTGTGTGTGTAAACACACAGCTCCACGTCCTGTCAGCGGGGAGGAGACCGATCATGTGATCCCAGTACAGAGGATCACATGATCGGTCTCCTCCCCTTAAGTCCCCTCCCCCTACAGTTAGAATCACTCCTATTAGGGACACACATTAACCCCTCCAGCGCCCTCTAGTGTTAACCCCTTCCCTGACAGTCACATTTACACAGTAATCATTGCAATTTTATAGCAACGATCGCTGTGTAAATGTGAATGGTTCCAAAAATGTGTCAAAAGTGTCCGAAGTGTCCGCCGCAATGTCGCAGTCACGAAAAAAAAAATCGCAAATCGCCGCCATTACTAGTAAAAAAAAAAAAATAAATAAATAAATTCAATAAATCTATCCCCTATTTTGTAGACGCTATAACTTTTGCGCAAACCGATCAATATACGCTTATTGCGATTTTTTTTTTTACCAAAAATATGTAGAAGAATACGTATCGGCCTAAACTGAGGAAAAAAAATGTTTTTTTTTTAAAAAAAATGGGATATTTATTATAGCAAAAAGTAAAAAATATTGTGTTTTTTTTCAAAATTGTCGCTCTTCTTTTGTTTATAGCGCAAAAAATAAAAACCGCAGGGGCGATCAAATACCACCAAAAGAAAGCTCTATTTGTGGGAAAAAAAAGGACGTCAATTTTGTTTGGGTGTAACGTCGCACGACCGCGCAATTGTTAGTTAAAGCGACGCAGTGCCGAATCGCAAAAAGTGCTCTGGTAAGGAAGGGTGTTTAAAAGCCCTGTATTGAAGCGGTTAAAGGCAAGATCGGCCTATAGCTGCCACCATTGGGCTGGGTCCTTGCCCTATTTGGTAATCACCATGACATCCTCCTGCAAACCAACGTCAAGAATATCATGCCCGTCTCTCAAGGAGTTATACGCTGACGCAAAACAAAAAATGAAGCCAAAATAGTCACGAACGTCTTGTAGTATGAGATTTTAAGCCCCATCAGGGCCCGGCGCCCTGGTTTCATGTTTTTCAATGCCGCCAAGAACTCATCCAATGTGATCCATTGATCTAACTCTGCCGCTTCAGATTTGGCATTCCTGAGGATGCCAAGTATTATTGAATTAACCCCTGTTTGGTCTCTTGCAATGCTGCAACGATTGCGGTCAAGTTATTTAGGCCTGTGTAGTACGCTTGAAATGTCCGAGCGATATCTCTAGAGATGTTTTAACCAGGGTATCGTCCTTCTTAATACATGTGATATAGGTCTTTGCTCTAGTGGTCCGAAGTGCATTCGCCAAGATTTTTTCCGGGTTTATTACCGAATTCATAAAACGCATCGGACAAGTTTCGCTTTGGCCTGTTCTGTTAAGAGATGAGCTAAATTAATTAAGTCTGAAAGTTTGTCTTCTGCCTGTGCATCTAGCGAGATCTTATGAATTTGTTCCATTTTGTGAATGCCCGAGAGTAAGGTATCTATTCTGTTAGGAGATTTTTATGACTGGATCCTAGTTTGATAAACGTTCATGAGCATCCCATTAGTTGAACGGGGAATTTCTCCTCCGTATCATTGATGGAGAAGTAGGACTGTAGCTCACTAGTAAGTTGATCTTTATATAAGGGATCGTGCATAAGGGTTTCGTTTAGCTTCCATTGCCATTCTCAAGGTTCTCCCCTACCCAACTCCAGTGCGCATTGGGTCGGGGCATGGTCAGATATGGTGATTGCGCCTATACTAGTGGATGAGAGAAAGGGAAGGGCATTCTGCAAAAGCAATTTATAATCTAATCTGGTATAAGTTTTGTGAAGAGGGGAATAGAAAGTTTTTTTAATCTCTATCTCACAGATGAATAGTTCGCCCACTATCAATCAATTGGTGGTCGTGTAACAGGGTTTTAAGCTTACCTAATTTTGAGCGTGACAAACAGGAGCCCCCCCCCCCTGCGAATCATCAAGTATTGGGTCAAGTATCAGGTTCAGGTCACCCCCTACCAAGACAATGCCCTCTCTATGTTGGCATAGTAACGTAAGATATGAGAATCAGATCTTGGCTTTGATTACCTAAGTAAGCTAGTGTAAGTTTTTGCTCCCAGATAAGTCCCTTATATACGATAAGGAAACGGCCCTCGTCATCTCCAATGATTTGAATTTCCTTCCAAGGCATTTTCCTAGAGGAATACTATCTGGCATTTCAACCTCCAGAGTTCTGCAAATAGTTTTAGTATGTTTTTTTTTTTTCTGGACTGTAAGAGGATATGGCTAAGCGGGTCATAGTGAAATCAAGCTGCGGAGCAAACCTCGGACTGGACTGCCAATTTGAGATGGGGAAGGAAAGAAGTCAAGGGAAAATCAGAAAAGCAGAATTGCGTCTGATGGGACGTGATATTCAGATCCAGTCAGATCAAGTAGAAAAAAAGATTTTGCTCATCATTCTCGATATACGCTGTGAATACTTGTGTACAGTGCATCCGGAAAGTATTCACAGCACTTTACTTGTTCCACATTTTGTTATGTTACAGTCTTATTCCAAAACGGATTAAATTCATTAATTTCTTCAAAATCCTACAAACAATACCTAGGGGTGTTGCTAGGTGGGAAAAAGACCAGGGGCTTTAGCCCTCAGGTAAATTTGATAACCCCTCCCACATTTTAAAGTAAGTCCAGCCCAAGCCAGGCATCATGTGGGGTGGGGGTTAGGCTCACTTGCTGGTTGCTGCCTGGCTCACCAATGCCCATCATTGCAGCCTCACCAGTGCCCATTAGCGCAGCCTGACTAGTGCATGGGGAAAGGAGAGACGCTGGTTTACACAGAGCAGGGATCTCCTGCTTACCAGGCGCAGCCGCAGTGTCACACTAAGTCTTACCTTCTGGACCAGCTCCTATGATGGACGTCATGTCCCTACATTGGACCAGTGTGACGTCCATCATGGGAGCCTGTCCAGGAGGCGAGAATTCACTGCGCTGAATAAGGGGGAAATCCCACTCTGTGTAATCCAGCAGTGCTCGCCCCCCTTCCCTTTTAGAGGCAGCCCGTGCATCCCCAGGATCAGCCCTGCAAAGCGGCCCCAGGGCAGGCAACCTACTGGGAAATCTCCTGCTATCCTGGTAGGCCAGTCCGTCCCTGTATAGCCCCGAGTTCCTGGGCCAACCCCAGGCCTTTGGACTCGGGGCTATTAGTTCTGAATTAGCATGATATTAGTTCTGAATTAGCATAATATGAGACCTGGGGGTTTTGGGTGGCCCCTCCTCCAGACGCCACTGACAATACCCCATGATGACATCGTTAAAGAAGTTTGGAATCCTTTGCAAATTTATTAAATAATAAAAAATGAAAAAAAATCACATGTACATAAGTATTTACAGCCTTTGCTTAATACTTTGTTGAAGCACCTTTTAGCATTAATTACAGCCTCGGGTCTTTTGAGTATGATGCTACAAGCTTGACACACCTATTTTTGGGCAGTTTCTCCCATTCTTCTTTGCAGGACCTCTCAAGCTCCATCAGGTTGGATGGGGAGCGTTGGTGTACAGCCATTTTCAGATCTCTCTAGAGATGTTCAATTGGGTTCAAGTCTGGGCTCTTGCTGGGCCACTCAAGGACATTCACAGAGTTGTCCCATAGCCACTCCTTTGTTATCTTGGCTGTGTGCTTAGGGTCGTTGTTCTGTTTGGAAGATGAACCCGAGGTCCAGAGCACTCTGGAGCAGGTTTTCATTAAGTATGTCTCTGTACATTGCTGCATCCATCTTTTCCTCAATCTTGACTAGTCAACCAGTTCCTGCCATTGAAAAACATCCCCACATCATGATGCTGCCACCACCATGCTTCACTGTAGGAATGGTATTGGCCAGGTGATGAGTGGTGTCTGGTTTCCTCCAGACATGATGCTTGTGATTCAGGCCAAAGAATTTCATCTTTGTTTCATCAGACCAGAGAATTTTGATTCTCATGGACTGCGAGTCCTTCGGGTGCCTTTTGGCAAACTCCAGGTGGGTTGTCATGTGCCTTTTTACTGAGGAGGGGCTTCCGTCTGGCCACTCTACCATACAGGCCTGATTGGTGGAGTGCTGCAGAGATGGTTGTTCTTCTGAAAGGTTCTCCTCTCTCAATAGAGAAACGCTGGAGCTCTGTAAGAGTGACCATCAGGTTCTTGATCACCTCCCTGACTTAGGCCCTTCTCCCCGATCGCTCAGTTTGGCCCGCTCTAGGAAGAGTCCTGGTGGTTCCAAACTTCTTCCATTTACGGATGATGGAGGCAACTGTGCTCATTGGGACCTTCAATGCTGCAGAAATTTTTCTGTACCCTTCCCCAGATCTGTGCCTCAATACAATCCTGTCTCTGAGATCTAAAGACAATTCCTTGGACTTTATGGCTTAGTTTGTGCTCCTGACATGCACTGTTAACAGTGGGACCTTTTATATAGACAGGTGGGTGTGCCTTCCCAAATCATGTCCAAGCAACTAAATTTACCACAGGTGGACGCCAAGTTGTAGAAACATCTCAAGGATGATCAGTGGAAACAGGATGTACCTGAGCTCAGTTTTGAGTGTCATGGCAAAGGCTGTGAATACTTATGTACAACCTTTGCCAAAAGTTTTGAAATTGACACAAATATTAATTTTCACAAAATATGCTGCCTCAGTGTTCTTAGATCTTTTTGTTGAGTGTTACTATGGTATACTGTACTGAAGTATAATTACAAGCATTTCATAAGTGTCAAAGGCTTTTATTGACAATTACATTAAGTTTATGCAAAGAGTCAATATTTGCAGTGTTGACCCTTCTTTTTTAAAACCTCTGCAATTTGCCCTGGCATGCTGTCAATCAACTTCAGGGTCACATCCTGACTGATGGCAGCCCATTCTTGCATAATCAATGCTTGGAGTTTGTCAGAATTTGTGGGCTTTTTTTATGTTCACCCGTCTCTTGAGGATTGACTACAAGTTCTTAATGGGATTAAGTCTGGGAAGTATACTTGCCATGGACTCAAAATGTCGATGTTTTGTTCTCCAAGCCACTTAGTTATTATTATACATGATTTATATAGCGCTGACAGTTTGCGCAGCTCTTTGCAACAGTAGGGCAAACAGTACAATTACAATACAATTTAATACAGAAGGAATCAGAGGGCTCAGCTAGTTAGAGCTTACAATCTAGGAGGGAAGGTCAAGTGATACCAAGGGTAATAACTGGGGGGGGGGGGGGTCAGCTGATGAAGAAAATAAAAGCTCAGTTAGGTGGAGGCAGGGTAGGCTTCTCCGAAGAGAAAAGTTTTCAGGGATTGCCTAAAAGTACATGGATTTGGAGCTAGATTGACTGACAGATTGGGGTAGGGTATTCCAGAGGATGGGAGAGGTTTGGGATAAGTCCGGGAGGTGAATATGGGATGAAGTGATGAGGGAGCTAGAGAGCAGGAGGTCTTGGGAGGAATGAAGAGGACGATTAGGTTGGTATGTTGAGACTAGGCTAGTGATGTAGCTGGGGGCTTTGTAACTTATAGTTAGTATTTTTAGAATTTAATTTGTTGGGTGAGTGGCAGGCAATGGAGGGATTTGCAGAGAGGGGTAGCAGACGCTGAGGGGTTTGTAAGGTGGATGAGTTGGGCAGCAGTATTCATGATGGACTGAAGAGGGGAGGAGAGAGTTGCAGTAGTAAAGGCAAGAGATAACCAGGGAGTAAATCAGAAACTTTGTGGTTTCATTGGTTAGGAAGGGATGTAGTTTGGAGATGTTGCAGAGGTTGAGGTGGCAAGCTTTGGAAAGGGATTAGATGTGGGGCCGAAAGGGGAGTTCAGAGTCCAGGATAATGCCTAACACCCTGGCATGTGGGGATGGGTGGATGGTTGTGCCATTGCTCTTGACAGAGAAGTCGGGGGAAGAGGCACGTGGGGGAGGAAATATTATGAGCTCAGTTTTGAACAAGTTGAATTTGAGGAAGTGGTGTGACATCCAGACAAATATGTCTATTAGTAAGTTAGTGATGCGTGAGGAGACTGATGGCGTGAGTTGAGGGGTGGAGACATAGATTTGGGTGTCGTCCGCGTAGAAATTATATTGAAAACTGTGTGAGGCAATCAACTGACCCAGTTGATTGTATATAAAAAAATAAATAAAAATCGATAACACACAATGCACAATAGGACCACCAAGTTGATAATGGTGGCCAGTATCCACAATAAAAAAGAATTATTAATACTAATGTGGATCAAAATTAATACACAAAATAAACCACCAAAATGATGATGATAATCGTAAGATAGATTATAAATGCTGTACAATCACACAACTAAAACATTAAAAAATACTTTTAGCAGTTCATAAATGAGCAGGGTACTGATAGGCTGAAATGAACAGTCTTTTCATGCATTCACATCTTCATTGAACCACCGCTGTGCTCAATATTCAAAAGTGAATCCCACCACCGATATCGGAGCCGCTTACCAGATGGTAATGATTAAACAGCTTTCATATGAATACAGCCTTGGTCTTTTCACACCCGGGACCAGACAAACACCGCAAGACTCCTATAGGTATATATTGATAAGCCCTTGGACTCAGCAAACGGCGTATATTGTGACAGCGTGGACCATATCAATTAAGAAAGGACCATAGCGTAATACTGTATTTAATACTGAATTTAATAAAACAAATAGGTACTCACAATATAGCAAATATTGCGGACATTAAAAACAAAGATGCCGGCCGTCACATATGGAGCCCTTCCTCTATCGTCTGTAGCGTGGTGACATCACTGCACGTCTTATAATCGACACTGAAGGTGCATTGGGATCGGTAGGATGAGATTCACTGAAGAGCGCAGTCACGGAGACAGGGAGTACATTTTTTTTTTTTTTTTTTTTTTTTTTTTTTTGGTCAACCGTATCATTGGTTATCACTTTTGGCTTATGGCAAGGTGCTCCATCCTGCTGGAAATGGTATTGTTCCTCAACAAACTGTTCTTGGATGGTTGGGAGAAGTTGCTTTCGGAGGATGTTTTTGTACCATTCTTTATTCATGGCTGTGCTCTAAGGCAAAATTGTGAGTGAGCCCACTCTCTTGGCTGAGAAGCAACCCCACACATGAATGGTCTCGGGATGCTTTACTGTTGGCATGTTTTTTTTTCTCTGGATAAGGTTTTTTCTGCATGCCCCAAACAATCGGAAAGGGGATTTTGAGAAAATACATTTAGGCAGTCTTCAGCAGTCCGATCACTGTACCTTTTTTAAGATCAGTCTGTTCCTGATGTTTTTCCTGGAGGGAAGTGGCTTCTTTGCTGCCCTGCTTGAAACCAGGCCATCCTCAAAGTCTTTTCCTCACTGTGTGTACCGATGCACTCATACCTGCCTGCTGCCATTCTTGAGCAAGCTCTGCACTGGTGGTGCCCCGATCCCGCAGCTGATCAACTGTTGGAAACGGTCCTGGTACTTGCTGGACTTTCTTTGGTGCCCTAAAGCCTTCTTTACAAATGCAGTGGAAATTTTTTTTTTTTTTATGGGATTACCGTATTTACTCGAGTATAAGACGACCCGAATATAAGCCGAGGCACCTAATTTTACCACAAAAAAATGGGAAAACTTATTGACTCGAGTATAAGCCTAGGGTGGGAAATGCAGCAGCTACTGGTAAATTCTCATGATGTGGTGTGGCACGGACAACACAGAGGCTGCCGGCGTCACTTTACCCATTACCGCAGCCTCACCATGCCCATCATTGCAACCTTACCGTGCCCTTCCTTGTAGCCTCACCATGCCCATCATTGTAGCCTCACCATGCCCATCATTGCAGCCTTACCGTGCCCATCATTGTAGCCTCTCTGTGCCCATAACAGCAGCCTCACCATGCCCATCACTGCAGCATCACGTGCCCATCATTGTAGTCTCACGCCCATTATTGCCACCTCATTGTTCCAGTCATTGCATCCTCAATGGGCCCGTCATTGCAATCTCACTAGTAGTGACTGTGTGCCCATTCATGCAGTCAGTACCTTGATTGCACAGCGGGCATCTCCTGCTGTATCTCGTAGCTTAGTGTGAAACTTTTGGCCGTGCTGTGACAAAAGTCCCTCCCTCCTCCTAGACCAGCTTGTGTGATAGACGCAGTGTTCTGTCTATCACACTAACTGGTCTAGGAGGAGGGCGGGACTTTTGTCACAGCACGGCCGAAAGTTTCAGAGTCGGCTATCCCTGCCCTCACTCGAGTATAAGCCGAGGGGGGGGGGGGGAGTTCAGCCTAAAAAATGGGCTGAAAAACTCGGCTTATACTCAAGTATATTATATATTTATAGTATATTATACTCGAGTGCCATGGTAGTTCAAAAAATGAAAAAATGTGCACATCTTATCATCACATCTTGTAACTGTATAATCTCCTTTTTTTTTTCTAACAAAATACAAGTAATCCTCTTTCCCAGGTGTAAAAAAATTTGTATCTAATAATGAAATCAGGTGAATTGTGCTCCCAGTGATAATACCTTCATAAATTATCCCATATTCTAAAAACATTCTGTGTCAGTGGATTTGTGCTTTTTGCCAAATCTTGATATGACCGTGGGATACCTAGGTCTACTTTACTTAGTGCAAACTCTCTATCTCACCCCAACTTTTATTTTAATTATTACAAATCCAATCTGTTATTCGTGAAATAGTGACCGCCTGGTAGTATTTTTTTATGATCTGGCAATGCCAGCCCACCTGCTCTCTTCTCCTATAGCATATTAAATTCTAGGGTTTCTGTGTCCATATATATATTTCAATATTAAATATGAGATTCTTAACCGCTTGCTGACCGCGATTTAGCTGTCGTTCACTCGATAGCGGGGAGGGCGTACATTGACATCCGCAGGACCCGGCGCATCACGGTAAATGGCCACTGACAGCGACCGTTTACCACGTGATCGCTTCGTCAAATGATGGAGCAATCACTTGTAAAAAAAAAAAAAACGCTGTCCTATCCGGTTCCTCTCTCCCCTCTCTGTACCAATCGGTACAGTGTGAGAGCTAAGAGATCAGGTGCTGCAGCGCTGTGGGCTGGATCTGTAGTGCCCACAGCGCTGATATGTGACAATTCCTGCCTCATCCATCCATCCATGCTCAGCCATCCCATCTATCCCCATCCATAATCAGCAATACTCAGCCATCCATCCTCCTCCAATACTCATCCATACTCAGAAATACTCATCCATCCATGCTCAGCCATCCATCCTTAATCAGCAATACTCCCCATCCATCCATACCCGGCCATACCCAGCCGTACTCGGCCATACCCAGCCGTAACCGGCTGTACTCAGCCATACTCATTCATCCTCAGTCATCCCATCTATACTCGGCCAACCCCATCCACAGCTCATCTATCCCCATTCATGCTCATCCATGCCACTAGAGTGCCACACAAAAGTGTAATAGGTAGTCAAATTAGATTTGACATATATGCCCCTAGAACACATGGCGGTGCTCCCTGCATGTTGTGCCTCCTCTATGTGGCCAGGCTGTGTAAAAGTATCCCACATGTGGTATCGCCGTACTCAGGAGGAGTAGGAGACTCTATTGTGGGGTGTAATTTGTGGGTTTTCATTTTCTTTACACATTTTCCAAAACTTGTAGAAAAAAATGACATGTCCAAAAGACTCATTATGCCTCAGATTATACGTTGGGTTGTTTTCTTTCCAAAATGGGGTAATTTTCTTTGGGGCATTTCCATTGTCCTGGTGCTCCAGGGCCTTCAAAAGTGTAAGAGCAGGGGCGTAACTATAGGGGGTGCAGCAGTCGCGAGCGCAACCGGGCCCTGTGCTGCAAGGGGCCCATGCTGCCCCCTCTACATATGGCAGATGGTAGCATAGGCGGTTAGGCACCGGGTGCCCGGGTGGCTGGAGGTGGGGGGTGACTAGCAGAGCTCCTGGGGACAGGACCCACTTCTCCCCAGAGGACAGGGACCCCATTTCCCTTGGTCACAAGGACCCCTTCTCATCTGAGGTCAGGGACCCCATCTCCCCTGGGGACAGGAACTCCTACTTATGTGGGGACAGGGACCCCATCTCCCTTAAGGACAAGGACCCAATCTCTCCTGGGGACAGGGCCCACTTCTCCCCAAGGACAGGGACCCCATTTCCCTTAGGGACAGGGACTCCTACTTATGTGGGGACAGGGACCCCATCTCCTTTAAGGACAAGGACCCAATCTCTCATGGAGACAGGGCCCACTTCTCCCCAGAGGACAGGGTCCCAATTTCCCTTTCCCTTCCTCTTTGTCTCAAAGGTGTAACATCATAGGTCTGTTTAGACCTCTGATATCTAACCAAAGCCCCCCAATGGGATGCCTAAAATTTTTTTTAAAAACTGCCGATACCAGTGGTGGAACAACAGGGCTCACAAAAGTCGTACCTGTGACCGAGCCCCGGTCGTTCCACCACCGGACTCGGAGGGAAGGGCCTCGCTGGGGTTCAGGGGGGCCCTTCATGGTTTCTTGCACCGGGGCCCTGAAGGTTCTAGTTACACCACTGTGTAAGAGGTAGTCAAGAAAGTATATGTGTAATTGCGCCTCTGTATGTGGCCATGCTGTGTAAAAGTCTCACACACGTGGTATCGCCATACTCGGGAGGAGTAGCAGAATGTGTTTTGGGGTGTAATTTGTGCTATGCATATGCTGTGTGTGAGAAATAACCTGCTAATGTAACCATTTTTGAGGGAAAAAAAATCTTGATTTTTGCAAAAAATTGTGGGAACAAATTACAACTTCAAAAAACTCTCACCATGCCTCTTACTATACAAAATATATTTTATATTTTGCCACAAGTTGCTGGAAAATGACAAACCTTTTTGTAGTATGGGGATACCACATGTGTGAGACTTTTGGGGAGCCTAGCCATGTACAGGACCCCGAAAACCAATCACTGCCTTCAGGCTTTCTAAGGGCGTACATTTTTGATTTCACTCCTTACTACCTATCATAGTTTTGAAGGCCATAAAATGCCAAAATAGCACAACCCCCCCCCCCCCCCCAAATGGCCCTATTTTGGAAAGTAGACACCCCAAGCTATTTGCTGAGAGGCATGTTGAGTGTTTTGCAGATCTCCCTTTTTCTCACAAAGTTTTGAAAATTGAAAAAAATAAAAAAATATATATTTTTTTCTTTTCTGCATTTTCAAAAACAAATGAGTTCTGCAAAATACTCATCAGACCTCTTAGCAAATACCTTGGGGTATTTTGCAGCTCTCATGTATTTTTGAAAAGAAAGAAAAGTGTGTGTGTGTGTGTGTGTGTATATGTGTGTGTATGTATGTATGTATGTATGTATGTATGTATGTGTATGTGTGTATGTGTGTATATATATATATATATATATATATATATATATATATATATATATATATATATATATATATATATATATATATTTTTTTTTTTTTTCAAAACTTTGTGACAAAAAGCGAGATCTGATCTGCAAAATACTCAACATGCCTCTCGGCAAATAGCTTGGGGTGTCTACTTTCCAAAATGGGGTCATTTTGGGGGGGAGGGGTGTTGTGCTATCTGGGCATTTCATGGCTTCCAAAACTGTGATGGGCATTGAGGAGTGATATCAAAAATTTACGGCCATAGAAAGCCTGAAAGCGGTGATTGGTTTTTGGGTTCCTGTACTCGATTAGACTCCAAAAAAGTCTCACACGTGTGGTGTCCCCATACTCAGGAGAAGCAACAGAATGTATTTTGGGGTGCAGTTTCACATATGCCCATGGTATGTTTGAGCAATAAATAATTAAGTGAAAACTTTCTGTAAAAAAAATAAAAAAGATTTTCCCGAAACTTGTGGCAAAATATAAAATCTTCCATGGACTTAACATGCCTATCAGCAAATAGCTTGGGGTGTCTACTTTCCAAAAAGGGGTCATTTGGGGGGTTGGAACTGTCCTGGCATTTTATGCACAACATTTAGAAGTTTGTCACACATCACCTACTCTTCTAACCACTTGAAGACAAAGCCCTTTATGACACTTTTTGTTCACATGGAAAAAAATATTTTTTTTTTGCAAGAAAATTACTTTGAACCCAAACATTATATATATATATATATATTTTTTTAAAGAAAAGGCCCTACAGATTAAAATGCTGGGTGTTCCATTTTTTTTTTTTTCCACACAGTATTTGCGCAGCGATTTTTTTCAAACGCAATTTTTTGGGAAAAGGCACATTTTTTCATTTTAATGCACTAAAACACACTATATTACCCAAATGTTTGATGAAATAAAAAAGATGATCTTATGCCAAGTACATGGATACCAAACACGACATGCTTTAAAATTGCGCACAAACGTGCATCGGCGACAAACTACATACCTTTTTAAAAGCCTTTACAGGTTACCATTTTAGATTTACAGAGGAGGTCAACTGCTAAAATTACTGCCATCAATCTGACCTTCACAGTGATACCTCATATGCATAGTGCAATTGCTGTTTACATATGACACCAGGCCGACGCTTGCGTTCACCTTTACGTGTAAGCATGGGGGATCAGGGATGCTTTTTTTTTTTTTTCTCTTTATCGTCTTCCAGAACAGCCTCTGAGACATAGGGCTCCTCCCTCCGGGACAGGAAACACATTCACCCAAATGATTAAAAGGAGGTCCTCCAGGCCTTCCCCTTCAGTTTTTGTGTTTCCTGCTGGATGGGAAGGGAGCATGTGAGGAACCTGGTGAGCTCCATGTTCCAGGACTGTCCTGGGGGGAGCCTCTGAAGTACCTTCTCCTCTGCCCAAAGCACCCCTTTGTCTAGAGCAGTGAAGAGGGCTGCTTGTACACCGCTGCCTATAAACTCGGAGAGAGTTGGACCTCTGAAGAGCGGCGGGTCCCCCTACCTCCATTTCGCCTCACAAACTGGTCACCTCACAAACTGGTCACCGGAAAAACGACCGGTGACCAAGAACGAACGGCGTCCACGCGACATGCTGGACGTCCGTTCCTGGTACGAACATGCGTGCATCCGAGGAGGGGCATCTGCGTTCCAAGGAACGGAAGTGACGCAGCTTCCTGCGGAACCGCATCATCAGGGGACGCCAGGAGACGAGGTTCCAGTCTCCAGGCACAGCGTATGGCTTGTTGGGTGTCCGGAGCCTGTGTAGATCCAGCAGAGGCTTTGACAACACTAAGGAGCCATGGATGGCACTGCAGCAGTTCAGGCGGTCGACTCCAGTTCTTCTGGCACCGGTACCTCTCAGGTAAGCGTGGTGAGGGCAGACCATGGCTTACTCTGGGAAGGGGTAAGGTCCTTGTTACCAAAGCCATTCCCTGGGTGGTGAACCACAGGTGAAGGGCTGGGCACTTCTCTCCTTCCCCCTGAGCACAGTGGTAGTGACAGTTGGGGATAGGCTCTCATGATTTGTCTTCTGTCTTTTCTTTTGCTTTCAGGGTAAAGCACAGGACAGATCTCAGATACAGCCTCCCAGGAGAAAGTGTGCTGTTTGTGGGACAAAACTCGGTCCCAATTGGGAGAAACCGCTTTGCCCCGAATGTGTCAATAATTTATCTAAGCAGGATTCTATGACAGAGTGTCATAAGATCCTTTCGTCAGTAAAAGACAAGATTGCATCCACCTTCAAATCATTTAGAGGAATGATGGATAGGATGCAGGGTCCCTCTGTGCCCTTATCTAGAGCGGCAAGTTTGCCCTCCCTGTCTGAGCCCAGTCAGGAGGATAGGGAAGATAGGGAGAGGGAGCCCAGGTCGCTTGCCTGTTCTCAAGTAGACTCAGGGTCTGACTCTGAAGAGGAAGATTGCTCCAGAGGGTCCAGGTACAAATTGACATTGGACGATGTGGGGGATTTGTTAAAAGCGATCTATGACACCCTAGAGATCAGAGAGGAGTCGGTACAGCTTTCTAAGCATGACCTCATGTATCAGGGGGTCTCTGCTCAAAAGTTCAGAGTTTTCCCTGTGCACAAATCTCTAGTGGAAGCCATCTTGCTGGAGTGGGAGCACCCTGAGAGGAGACTGTTCTTTTCAGGCAGTCTCAAGCGTAGATTTCCCTTTGAGAAGGACGCGGCCCAGCCTTGGAACAAGGTTCCCAAGTTGGATGCACCGCTAGCGAAGATTTCCAAGAAGACTGATTTGGCCTTTGATGATCTAGGATCCCTTAAAGCAGGGCTCCACTTCCCCTGACGTTTTTTTTTTTTTCAATGGTCCTTAATAAAGAATCGATTTTGTAATTGAGTAACTCACCAGTCCGGTTTCTAGCACTTGTGTCTTTCGTTTTTCATCTTCAAAAAAGACTTTATAAAAAATCTCGGTCTGTTCTCCATCTTGCCTGTGGGCATGTGAAACCTCCAGGCGTTCTCTTTCTGGATTTCATTGACGCCCATTCATTGTTATCTCGTGCATGCGCAGTTCAAACAGCATAGGAGCGCCATCAGCAGCTCCTGTTGCCATCACAAAGGCGGCGGCGAAAGTCCCGCCCCGTTTTGATAGCAGAGACCGAACGTGACTGTCGTGATGACGTCACGTACGGTTTCAAGTCTCGCGCTATCTCGGGCCAGGTCGCCGCACTGACTCCTGGGAGCTATGACACAAGCTCCCAGGAGAAAGTGCGGGCTAGGGGATATTACGAAATAGCCTTAATATCCCCGCCCATATCTGAGGGAAGGAGAACTGGAAGCGATGGATGGCAAGAAGAAAACGACTAAAGGTAAGTAAAAAAAAAAAACCTACCGTTTCGGATCGAGGAAGGTGAGTATTATTTTTTTTAGATCTATGTCTTAAAAACGGGTGGAGCTCCGCTTTAAGGACCCAATGGACAAAAGGGGTGATGTGCTGTTAAAGAGGGCTTGGGATGCCTCCTCTATTGCGCTCAAACCTGCCCTTGCAGCCACCTGTGTGGCTAGAAATTTGGAATGCTGGCTAACTCAGTTGCAGGCACGTCCCGACAACAGCTGCTAAAACTTTTCTCTTTTATTATTTAAGGCAGTTGGGTTCCTAGCCGATGCTTCTGCAGAGTCGGTAAAGCTAGCGGCCAGGTTGGTTAACGCTGCAAGAAGGGCTGTATGGCTGAAAGCCTGGTCGCGAGATGCAGCATCAAAGCTCAGGCTTTGTGGATTGCCTTTCTCAGGCGACCACCTTTTTGGCCCTGGGCTCCAGGAGGCCCTGGAATGTACCCAGGACAAAAAGAAAGTCTTTCCAGAGAAAAAGAAGAAGAGGGAAAAAGAAGCCAGGGGGCAGACGTCTTTTTCGAGGGGTTAGGCAACAAACCCAGCAGGAGAGAGGGTCGGCCTAAAAAACACTGGATGGGTCACAAGGGTCGTGGCAGGAGGAATACTATTCAATCCTCCTCAAACCACCCCAAAGTCCCAGTGACTCTTGTGTTCCAGTGGGAGGAAGGTTGGGGGATTTCCTCCCACAATGGACCAACGCGACTTCAAGCCCGTTTTATATTAGAGATAATTAAAAAATGGCTACAAGCTGGAGTTCAGTGCCATTCCCCCACCTACCTTCTTAGTAACCCAGTTACCCAGAGACCGGGAGAAGGCAGAAGCTCTGAGTCTACTGTTGGGAGAGTTGTTAGATCAACAGGTCATCAGCCGAGTACCAGATGCGGAACGCTGGACAGGGGGTATATTCCCATGTGTTCGTAGTTCAAAAGCCATCAGGCTAGTTCAGGTTGATCCTCAATCTCAGGCCCCTGAACAGGTTTATCCGGTACAAGAGTCCATCCTGAAATGCTATCTTCATGATAACGAACCTCCTGTTTCCAGATTGCTATATGGCAACAATCAACCTCAGGGACACATACAGTGGGGATCGAAAGTTTGGCCACCCCAGGTAAAAATGTGTATTAATGTGCATAACGAAGCCAAGGAAAGATGGAAAAAATCTCCAAATGGCATCAAATTACAGATTAGACATGCTTATAATATGTCAAAAAAAGTTAGATTTTATTTCCATCATTTACACTTTCAAAATTACAGAAAACAAAAAAATGGCGCCTGCAAAAGTTTGGGCACCCTGCAGAGTTAATATCTTGTACTGCCCCCTTTGGCAAGTATCACAGCTTGTAAACGCTTTTCGTAGCCAGCCAAGAGTCTTTCAATTCTTGTTTGAGGTATCTTTGCCCATTCTTCCTTACAAAAGTGTTCCAGTTCTTTGAGATTTCTGGGCTGTCTGTCACGCACTGCTCTTTTAAGGTCTATCCATAGATTTTCAATAATGTTGAGGTCAGGAGATTGTGAAGGCCATGGCAAAACCTTCAGTTTACGCCTCTTGATGTAATCCCCTGTGGATTTTGAGGTGTGTTTAGGATCATTATCCATTTGTAGAAGCCATCCTCTCTTTAACTTCAGCTTTTTCACAGATGGCATCAAGTTACCATCCAAAATTTGCTGAAATTTTATTGAATCAATTTTTCCTTCTACTTGTGAAATGTTTCCTGTGCCACTGGCTGCAATACAACCCGAAGCATGATTGATCCACCCCTATGCTTAACAGTTGGACAGAGGTTCTTTTCATTAAATTATATATAAGATAGCAAAGCGTTTTCAGATGTCAATATCCTCTGTTCGGAATGTAATTAAGAAATGGCAGTCATCAGGAACAGTGGAAGTTAAAGCAAGATCTGGAAGACCAAGAAAAATATCAGACAGAACAGCTCGTAGGATTGTGAGAAAAGCAATTCAACGGGGCGTGGCTTGGCACGCAGCGCGGATGGCAGCATAGAGACGGAGCTCCGCTCTTCCCGCAGCCCTACAGCCTGATACTGACCGCCCCGATCCAGATAATGGGCAAACCGAACCGATCCATTGCCGGTGCCTCAGCTAAGAACTCACCTGCGGTACAACGATCGCACAGCATACCAGATCTCTTCAGATCCAGGCATCAACCGGCCCGGAGCACAGAGGCATCCAAGATGGCGCCCGACGACCACGAGGATAGCGAGGACTCCCTGGCCGCATCTGAAGACAGGGTAAGGCACCATTCCTCATCGGACCAGCCCCTGACTTATGCTGACATGTCTGCATTTGTAGCAGACATTAAAAATGCCTTTTCATCAGCGGTTACCGAGTTGAAAGCTGACATGCTGGCATTGAATGAGAGGGCCCGCTCCATAGAACGGTCAGGACAAAAGAGGGACAAGGCAATCACCAGACTGGAACAGGTCACAGACACCCACACGGCCCAACTGATTGCAGTTAACCGCCACCTGGAAGATTTGGACAACAGGGGCAGACGCCACAATATTAGGGTACGGGGGATCCCGGAAGACGTTTCACCAGACCAAATAGTCCCTGCCCTGACCTCTATATTCAACAACCTGCTTGAGAGACAGGCAGACGCCAACATTGACTTTGAAAGAGCACACAGGGCTCTTAGGCCTAGACCACGTGAACCAGCGCCACCCAGGGATGTGATCTGCTGCCTCGTTGACTATAAGCTCAAAGAGGACATCCTGTCTCATGCCCGACAAAATGAACTGATCACCTTCAATGAACACACGGTCTCACTGTTCCAAGACCTCTCGCCGATTACATTGAGTAACCGCAGGGCTCTGCGCCCTTTATTAGAAACATTGAGAGAACACCATATTGCATACCGATGGAAGTTCCCCTTCGCCCTGTCAGTCACCCTAGACGGAGTGCCATATGCACTCAGAACCCCAGATGAATTACCAACATTCTGCTCTGCTCTCCAATTGCCGTTTGTGGATCTGCCTGATTGGTACCGAGAATTCCGGACCCCACCGGAACCCCACAGCCCAACAACTTCACCACTCTCCACACCAACCAAGCCTGAACCCAAAAAAGGGAAGTATCAGAAGCAGCAGGGAACAGCCTCCATGAGGTCATCTCAAGCCTCCAGGAGCACAAGAGCCAAAGAATACACCTGAAATGTCAGCGGAGCAAGATCCCTTTTGGAAACTCTTCTTTGGACGGATTGCATGCATTGAGACAACATACACTGTCCCTGATGTCTCAGCCGTATTATTTACCCGGGTCTGACCCTGGATGTCCCCTTTGTTAATACGGAGATTACTCCTACCACTTGATTGCTGCTCAGGCGGGCACTTGAACGTTGCACTCTGTTTCTAACTGCCACCATGTTGCCGCAGGCACCCGTTATATAGGCTTGCGAACTTCTAAAAGCCTGGGTGAAGGTAATTTCCAAACCTCCAGATGGAGGTACAGGTACACTTACAGTTTGATGTTTGATTTAAATGTTGCTATGTTTCTCTCGTTATTGCACCGCACCATGACTGTGGGCGTGCGGCTTCCGTGTCTCTCTCACATAGGGGATGGGATGGTTGCAGCATGCGCGCGGTATGGTATATCGGTAACATTTATTTATACAACTGGATCGTTCAACACTACTGTTAATGGTAGTGTTGGTCAGTATTGAAGTTATGCACTTATAATATGCCTATAAAGGCTGCGGGGGGAGCTTGCTATGTGTCTTATATACAGACAGGTTATTGAATAGTTTACCTAATCCGTGAGCTACTCCCACATACCCCAACCTGTGCCCTCTCTTGGATGCCCAGTGGGTCCTAGAGAAGGCACAATTTGAGGGGCCCCTCTGCAGATTGCAGAGGTGTGCTCGTTTGAATCTTTAAACTTAATCCTCCTGAACACCTGGAGGACTACACCTCACAGTTTCACTATCTTGTGATTCTCCCTCTCATCTGTTCCTTACCTCTCTCTCTCCCCCCCCCCCCCCCCCCCCACTGAATTATTATTTTCCTTTTCCTTCTTTTTTTTGTTTTTTCCTTTTGGTGCGTGAGTAGAGGACCTCGCTTACGTTGGTGCACATTACAGAGTTACTGTAACGAGAATGGCATATTCATCTCTGGGCAATCGCCCCACACTGATTTCACATAACATCAGAGGCCTTAACATACCCGAAAGGCGTGTGTCTCTATTAAGAGAATTGAGAAAGGTACAACCTAACTTTGTGTTTTTACAGGAGACACACTTCCACTCCCAATCCATCCCGAGACTGTTTGACAGACACTTCCCAGAGGTATACCATGCGCCAAATCCAGATCAGAAGTCCAAGGGAGTATCGATATTACTGCACAAACATGCCAATTTCAAAGTGACACATCGCTACGCCGACCCCTTGGGACGATTTTTGTTCCTGAAAGGGACCTGGCATAATAGGCCAGTCACACTTGCCAATGCATACTTTCCCAATTCAGGACACCTAGCCTTCTGCCGCCGTATGGTGGATGAACTCAAAAGTTTCGCAAATGGGTGCATCTTGCTGGGGGGGGACTTTAATGTCCCATTGCTCCCCCTACAGGATGCATCCAATGGGAAATCTAGCATATCCTACTCCATCCTACAAAAAATTAAATCCTCACTAAACTCACTTGCCCTGGTTGACGCTTGGCGCTTGGTACACCCGACCGGGAAAGACTTTACGTATTATTCAGCGCTTCATAAGAAACATTCCCGAATTGACTACATTTTCGTTACCCAACGAGACCTACCCCTCCTACACTCAGCTAGCATTGGAATACAAACTCTTTCAGACCATTGCCCAGTATCAATATCTCTGTCACACACTAATACATCATGTAGATCATGTAACTGGAGATTGAACCCCTCACTCTTGACTGACCCTACCAGTTGTTCGCAAATATCAACAGCGCTTAAAACATACTTCCAACTTAATGAAACAGATGACATGTCACCCATGACGATCTGGGAGGCACATAAATGTGTCATACGCGGAGAATTCATCCGTATAGGGGCACAGAAAAAAAGAGAGGCTAACAGAGACATTTCTTCACTAGCAGAAAAAATGACACTATTGGAAACTCAACACAAGCTGTCTCGTGCAGAAGATGTTTCCGCAGAACTGCTTGAAACTAGAGAAAGGCTAAATTCACTGCTCAACCTTAAAGCTAAACGCATCCTTTACTTTAAAAAAGGTTTCTACTATGAACACGGGGACAAGTGCGGTAAATTTCTCGCAAAGGCCCTTAAAGAGATAACACACGCAAACACTATTTCATGTATAAAAGACCCAAGAGGACAGACTTTACATAGATCGGACCAAATTGCCTCACAATTTCACAACTATTACACAAAGCTATATAACCTACGCCCACCACATAAGCCACCAGAACTCCAGGGTACCAGGGAGCTTAACTTGCGCACTTACATTGCAGAAAGCGGTATGCCCACGTTAACTACATTAGAACGCGAATCACTGGAACTGCCCATTGTAGAAGACGAACTTATACTGGCCATCAGAAACCTCAAAACGGGTAAGAGCCCAGGCCCGGATGGGTACACAGCCCACTATTATAAAACATTTATTGATATACTAAAATCCCCCCTCCTCCGTGCCCTTAACCACCTCAAAACCTCGCCACTAGCGTCAAATACCTTTACCTCAGCACACGTTGCACTGCTGCCCAAACCGGCTAAGGACCCCACGGATTGCTCTAACTACAGGCCAATCTCGCTATTGAATTTGGACCTAAAACTCCTGGCCAAAATTCTGGCCACCAGACTCACAGCTTTCCTACCGCAGCTCATCGGTCCAGAACAAGTGGGATTCATGCCGGGTAGGGAGGCACGTGACAATGTCACAAAGACACTCAACTTGATTCACTGCGCCCATACACAGGGCATCGAAGGCCTTCTCCTGTCAACCGACGCGGAGAAGGCCTTCGATCGAGTGGCTTGGGATTATATCTTCGCTACCTGCAGTCATATTGGTTTAGGCGCACACATGATGGCTTGGTTGGCAGCATTATATCACAAGCCCCAAGCGAAGCTCAAAATAAATGGCACCCTTTCAGAGGCCGTGGACATACACAACGGTACTAGACAGGGTTGCCCCCTGTCTCCACTTTTATTTATCCTGTCCCTAGAACCTTTCATCCGCACGGTCAATAACAACCCAGACGTGTCAGGTTTCAAAATAAAGGACCGCCAGTACAAAATAGCCGCGTATGCAGACGACCTCCTCTTCTCCCTTACGCAACCCCACACCTCCATCCCGAATCTGATCAAGGCCTTCCAGCTTTTTGGTTAAATATCCAACATGAAGATCAACTATACCAAATCCGAAGCCCTCAACCTGACATTGCCACCTGACGCACTAGACAAGGCACGTACAGCTAGCACATTTAAGTGGGTGTCCTCTTCCATTACCTACCTTGGAGTTAAAATTACAAGCAACCTAACAGAAATATATAATGCCAACTTCCCACCACTACTGAACAGAATACAAACGGATCTTAATACTTGGACATCTAAACACCTTTTCTTGGTTTGGTAGGGCGGCAATACTTAAGATGGTAATACTGCCCAGAATTCTATACCACTTTCACACACTACCAGTTCCGCTCCCTTGCCAATTCTTTAAGCGGCTTAAAGCCACCATGCGCACCTTTATCTGGGCGGGAAAAAGACCACGTATAAAACTCGAAACACTTACGCTATCAAAGGAAGATGGGGGCATTGGGCTCCCTGACTTTAGATTGTATCACTACGGAACACATTTAGCTAGGATCCTGGATTGGAACTGCCATAAGGAGCAGAAAGATTGGGTATCTCTGGAAGAGATGTCATCCTCACTGCACCTGCGGTTCCTACCCTGGATCCCCTGGAATAAATTGCCACGAGAACTACAACGACACCCGCTTATAGGGACGACACTGAAAACATTTCAAACACTGATTAAATTTCATAAATTATCCTCCTCACCAAGCCCCCTTACGCCCCTAACTCACAATCCAGATTTTGCACCTGGAATGGACTTACTGCTAACTTCACCCCAGGATCCACAGGTACCCCTCCTAGTATTGCACTGCACACATGCGAATAAGATGAAAACGTTCCCATCCATGACGCAAGACTTGAGTGCCCAAAAATTCACATACTGGACGTACCGACAAATACACAATTATGTCCACACCTCCCCAGACAAAATGCGATTAACCAGACAAACCACCCCGTTTGAAAATTTATGCCATTCTGGAACCCCGATAACGAAATCTACCTCACTAATGTATGCCTGGCTCCAAGGGGATAGAAAAGGGGAAACAGTAGGAGCACGTGTACAGTGGGAAAGAGCTCTCGATACCAAAATTACAGACAACCAATGGCGACAAGCCTCAATTTTTGCACACAAGTGCTCCATAGGGACGAAATTGCAAGAAACATCCTACAAACTGCTGCTGCAATGGTATGCAACACCGGTTAAGGTTAAAAAATGGTACCCACTGTCCTCGGACTCCTGCTGGAGGTGTGAAAGGGATACAGGCACTATGTTCCACATATGGTGGGAATGTCCCACATTACAGCCTTTTTGGAATAAGGTATGTGACCTAATTAAAACCATCACAGATACAAAAATCTCTCTCACTCCCATGTGCTGTCTACTACACATTGCAGACTGTTCTCTGAAACGCTACAAGAAGTCCTTAACAAGACACCTGCTGAATGCAGCAAAAATTCTGATCCCTAGGCACTGGAAGTCAAGGGATGTTCCCTCCATACCAGAATGGTTTCGCGCAGTAAACGATATATACTACATGGAAGAAACGGCCGCCATGGCCAAAGAATTCACTGAAAAATTTAACAGCACTTGGTCACCATGGGTGATATACCGATATTCAGATCAGTATGCACAATTGGATACAGGCTGAATGACGATTACAATAGGAGCAGACATTAACCCACTCCACTAGTGGATCTGATTTCTGTGCTATTTCCTCAGAAGTAGTAAATTGATACTTAATTGTAGTCATTAAAGTGGCTTGCAATAACCTTAATGGCATGACAGCCTCTAGACCCCCGTAGGCAGGTTCTCTCTCACCACCTTTTATTTTCTGTTTAACCCCCACCACCCTCTATCTCAATTCATCATCCTTTCCTTACCTTACCCCCCCCAACCCCATACTTCATCATCTTAGGCTTTCATATATATGGCCTACTGCACTGACTCGGGCTCCGCAATAAAGCTACAACCGGCCTTCCTCATTAGACTGCGTGGCCAAATAGGTGCTAGACTCTGGCTGCTTCAGATTTGCCTAAGAATGTATACCTGATATTCCTTTTCATGTTCTTCTTATGCGTTTTTTTACAAATGAATATGTAAACATGTTGATTGTATTGAGCGATTGCGCTCTTGAAGGTTTGAAATTCTTTGTAAAATGTTGTTTCTCAATAAAAATGTTCAATTGAAAAAAAAAAAAAAAGAAAAGCAATTCAAAAACCACGTTTGACTGCACGATCCCTCCAGAAAGATCTGGCAGCCACTGGAGTTGTGGTACACTATTCCACTATAAAGAGAATATGGTCTTCCTGGAAGAGTCATCAGAAGAAAACCTCTTCTACGTCCTCACCACAAAAATCAGTGTTTGAACTTTGCAAATGAACATATAGACAAGCCTGAGGCATTTTGGAAACAAGTTCTGTGGACCGATGAGGTTAAAATATAACTTTTTGGCCGGAATGAGCAAAGGTACGTTTGGAGAAGAAAGGGCACAGAATTTAATGAAAAGAACCTCTGTCCAACTGTTAAGCATAGGGGTGGATCAATCATGCTTTGGGGTTGTATTGCAGCCAGTGGCACAGGAAACATTCCACGAGTAGAAGGAAAAATAGATTCAATAAAATTTCAGCAAATTTTGGATGGTAACTTGATGCCATCTGTGAAAAAGCTGAAGTTAAAGAGAGGATGGCTTGTACAAATGGATAATGATCCTAAACACACCTTAAAATCCACGGGGGGTTACATCAAGAGACGTAAACTGAAGGTTTTGCCATGGCCTTCAGAATCTCCTGACCTTAACATTATTGAAAATCTATGGATAGACCTTAAAAGAGCAGTGCGTGACAGACAGCCCAGAAATCTCAAAGAACTGAAACACTTTTGTAAGGAAGAATGGGCAAAGATACCTCAAACAAGAATTGAAAGACTGGCTGGCTACAAAAAGCGTTTACAAGCTGTGATACTTGCCAAAGGGGGCAGTACAAGATATTAACTCTGCAGGGTGCCCAAACTTTTGCAGGCGCCATTTTTTTGTTTTCTGTAATTTTGAAAGTGTAAATGATGGAAATAAAATCTAACTTTTTTTGACATATTATAAGCATGTCTAATCTGTAATTTGATGCCATTTGGAGATTTTTCCATCTTTCCTTGGCTTCGTTATTTTTATTTTTTTTTTACTTTATATATTTATTGGTTATTTAATGCATTTACAGCTATACAACACATATCATACATATTCCTACATCCAATAGGCAATCATCAATTAATGCATAAAAAGTATTAGAGAAACTAGTGATTTTGTGAAATAATTATACCTAACTCCCCCCCCCCCCCCTCGCTCCCTCCCCCTACACCATTCATTCAGCTTTCACACACCCACCTCTGACTCTTCCTCGCCCTATTGTTTTGTTACGCTTTGTTTAGATAAGGCTCTCGTATTATATTATTACATGTTTCTATCCTTTTCATTCCACAGTTTCCACAGCAAATGGAATTTATCAAAGTTCCCTTGTTTGATGTAGGTAGTTCTCTCTTTGAGAATCACCCTCTCCATACTTTGTTCCCACTCCTCGTCTGATGGGGAGAGGGGGGACTGCCATTTCTGGGCAATAAGTATCCTGGCCTGAAATAGGCATCGCAAAATCGCTAATTGGGTCTCCCCTGGCCTGCCCCTACCCTCCACCCCCCCTAAGACACAAAGAATGTGATCTAGATCCAGGTGGATTTAAAAAATCTGGACGATCCTAGCCACCACCTCATGCCAATATCGATGTAATTTGGGACATCTCCAAAACATATGGATAAGATCTGCTCCCGATCTTCCACATCTAGGACAAGTATCATCCTTTCTACACCCAAACCTGAACAGTTTCAACGGGGTATAGTAGACACGATATAGAAGAAATAGATGTGACATCTTCTGAAGGGGGGGGGGAAGTGAAACCCAAGGGGCAAGCTCTATTATCCTTTCCCATTGTGCGTCCGAGATGTTTCCCACGTCGTTAGCCCATTTTATTTTTTGGGGACTTGTTTGGGGCCCTTCCCGACTCCCTTTATGTATATGTGAGTATAGTTTAGATATCATCCCCTTTCGAGTCCCAGCCCCTACTATACTCTGTAGTATCGGGATACTAGTCCATTCTACAGTCAAGTCTTTAAACTGTTCGATGAGAGCATGCCTCACTTGCAAATATCTAAAAAAGGACTTCTTAGGGAGCAAAAATTGGGTCCTTAGGTCCTGAAAACTTCTGAGCACCCCCTCATGATAAAACTGGGCAATGTACTTCAACCCCAATCTATCCCATTTTCTAATAATCCCCATTTTTTGTATCTCGCCCAAGTTATTATTTTCCCACATGGGGGAGTAAACTGTAAAACCATTATACCCAAGTATTTTTTTTGCGGTTCCCCATGTTCTTGCCATCAAGTCCTGCGTAGGCAGCCCCCTCTGGAAAGACCCTGCCTCCAATATCTCTATTAGAGAATTATGTACCGATTTATAGAAGAGAATCTTCCATTCCTGACCATCTTTGCTGGCCTCGCTTCCCCCAATGTGTTGAAGCTGCGCGGCTAAGAAATAGCTGAAGGGATGGGGCAACGCAACTCCTCCCAGTTGGTTTGAAAGTTGCAAAGTCTTAAGGCCGATGCGGGATATGCCCCCTTTCCAGATTAGTTCTCTAAATATTGTGTCCACCTTAGTGAACCATTTTTTATAAATCCATATTGGGGAATTGTGGAGTATATATAACAGTTGGGGCATAAGTACCATTTTGATTAAATTACAGCGACCTGCAGGTGAAAGGGGGAGTTTTTTTCCATATTTGGATTTTCCCTTTAAATTTAGCAAGAAGTGGACTCAGATTCTCCACTATATATTGTTCGAGAAAAAATGAAATTTGGTCACCCTCTTCAAAAAGTTGGGAGAATTAGAAAATGTATGCCACATCCGATAATTATTGAAGGAACTAGAAGGGTTTTCCCCTAGGTTGGTGGACTTTTAGTGGGCATTACTGTGCTTTCCCAAATAAATTTCAATAACGTATAATAACAATATTTATTGAAAAAATGTATTATATAGAAAAAAGTTTACATGAAATACACTTAAAAAACAGCATCAAGCATATGTAAGTAAATTGTTACATGACATCCGACTAGATGCGTTTCGGAGTATACTATTCTCCTTCTTCAGTGGTCGTGGTGTCGAAAACAAAATTTAGTTCTAGAATGCAAAAAGAATATATATATAGTTTTAACATAATAGGATACATTTATGGGAGAGAGGGGGGACTGTCCAGGGCATCGGCAAGTAGGGAGGAGGGAGGGGGGGGAAATCCAGAACATATATCATGTACAGAGAGGGATATTACAAAGGTATTAAACATATATTGCTCACAATTTTATATATCAGGGAGCAATATCTGGCTGGGGAGACAGAAGACATCAGATATATATACAGGGTCATATTTGTAGACTTACATAAAGATTGATGCATTGATGGTTCAGACGTTTCGCCGTATTTAAAAACAAAGGATAGAGTGTCGCATAGGCACAGCACAGGATGTTTCGTTGAATGTCGATCAATGATCTCCTCCAATGGTCATCCAATGATTTTACTTGGAGAGGATACAGGGAATCCAAACTGGATTCGTGTTGAAAAAAACCTAGAGTTAAAGTGTCACATTAGATTCCCAAAAAGGAGACTGGAATTGCCGCAAAGAGATAGAGACGCCTGAAAGAATGTATATGGGACTGCTGAGGTCAACAAGTGAATCTCAAATCCTCTAAATTGCGAAAAAGAACAAAATAGATTTTTGAAATAAAGATAGTGTTTATAAGGTTTATTTCATTTATTATCATTACCTGTGAAGCGGATATAATTTTACTTACGTTTTATAAAGTAGAACGCCCGTATAATCTCTTTGGAGTGATCCCTACATGGGACTAACTTCACAAGTATGTAGATGTAATCTACAAAGAATGAAGTCAGGAGGGGGAGAGTTTTTATCTAATATTGAAATGTATTATCTCAGCAGTATATATTAAATGTATAGCAGCCAGAAAATCATAATTGTTAAATATGAAGGTTCATGTCTGTAAGACAATGCCATAAACAGTAGCACAGTATTGTTAAAGGGTGTGTAATATAATAGCTATTATGTAGCAGTTTTCAGATGTAAGCAGCAAAGCATATGTCAGTATGTTAGGATAGTAAATTGTCAGCATGCTTATGGCCAGAAGATTAATCTTTAAATGATACCACAAAACAAAACAAACTCTGCAGGATAAATGAGTGGTAATATACCTACAAAGTGTAATTTGTGAAAAAAGTCCACAGGCACACTGTAAGATGCCAAGATAGTGATATGTCTGAAATACAAAGAAATAGAGGTGGAGATCTCAAAAGGGAGGACATACCTTGTAGATGGAGGAGAGACACAAACGACCGCATCAATGGGTGCTGGTTAGCCAAAAGGTAGTTGCTAAAGTGCATAAGTGGCAGCTTTTCAATTTATACCTGTGGTTGTCTCTCCTCAATTAGCTGACATTGATGTCAGCTGTCTACAAGGGGGTAAGAGGATTAGAGGTGGGTTGGCCCCCCGAGCGGTGTGGGCGCGGTCAATGATGGTCGCGCTGTGTGCTACGGCCACGCCCACTCCTCCCGCCGGCACGCAAGGCCTCAGAATCAGAGCGCGCACGCTCTAAGGGGGGAGCAAGATGGACGTGTAGCTCCTCCCACGAGCCGCGCGCATCCGAAGGGAGAAGCCGAGGGGGAGGAGAGCGAGCATTCGCCCTCCCCTCCGAACGCCGCACCGCCCAATTGGGCGGGCGGCTTGCGTGCCGGGCAGTTACCATATTTGTCAAGCGTCTGTCAAAGGCAGAAAAAAGAAAAGAAAAAACAAACAGCGGGGGAAACAGAAAAAACGAACAGAAGGAAACTGAAAGGGAAAGGGGGACGGCATAGTCTCATAGTGGAAATCCAAATAATGTGATACGGCTAATTTTGGTGTAAAAAATATAATGCCAATAAAAATGCACAATAGTAAAGTGGGGCTAGTTTACTCTGAAAAAAGGAAATAAATATTAGTTTGCCTCTATCAGGACTCCCTGATTGGGGGAGTGTTATTGCCCACAGTAGAGTATGAGATAAACAACCTATGCCACGCTAATGCTGCACCCATGTTTGTTTTTGTCTGCGTTTAATCTTTCATCCAACAGTGTTTACAGTCTCATATACATGTTTGTAACATAACATTGCTCACTATATACATAGCTCTATATTTTCGATCATATACATGTATACATAAATAAAGGCAGATTAGAGAACATTTTGCATTATAACTGCAGAACATATAGATTTTATCTAGACGTAACAGACATTTGATGTAAGTGACGAATAGCCGTAAACAAAACATCATTTATTCAGTTGTCCTAGTTATATAAAGCATTACTTGCCATGTTGGTTACTTATGCAAC
Source organism: Lithobates sylvaticus (assembly GCA_028564925.1). Lineage (NCBI taxonomy): Eukaryota > Metazoa > Chordata > Amphibia > Anura > Ranidae > Lithobates > Lithobates sylvaticus. The sequence continues at coordinate 149,668,150 of CM053033.1, forward strand.
AGAAGGATGTAGTTAAATAGACCCATGTAGGGTTGTCGATGTTGTTTTCTTACACTAGATGTCATTTCTCCATTCCCCCAGAGGCAAAGCCTTCCAAAAAGGGTTTGAACCAAATGGTTTCGTTTAAGCCTGGGGCCTGAGTGGCCCGAAGCCTATAGATCCATTTTGACTCGAGTTGAAGAAGGGATTTATTCCAATCCCCTCCCCTAGGATTGGGATGAATCCGATCTAGAATTAGAAACTTGATTTTTGGAAACCTGCCCATGTGTACGCTGGTGACATGCCGGCCCAGAGGGAGGTCCGGGTCGCAGGTCATCATACGAAACTTGAGTTTTGGAGACGTGCTTACAGACACGTGCGCAGTATGATGACCTGCGACCCGGACCTCCCTCTGGGCTGGCATGTCACCAGCGTACACATGGGCAGGTTTCCAAAAATCAAGTTTCTAATTCTAGATCGGATTCATCCCAATCCTAGGGGAGGGGATTGGAATAAATCCCTTCTTCAACTCGAGTCAAAATGGATCTATAGGCTTCGGGCCACTCAGGCCCCAGGCTTAAACAAAACCATTTGGTTCAAACCCTTTTTGGAAGGCTTTGCCTCTGGGGGAATGGAGAAATGACATCTAGTGTAAGAAAACAACATCGACAACCCTACATGGGTCTATTTAACTACATCCTTCTGTTGCATAAGTAACCAACATGGCAAGTAACGCTTTATATAACTAGGACAACTGAATAAATAATGTTTTGTTTACGGCTATTCGTCACTTACATCAAATGTCTGTTACGTCTAGATAAAATCTATATGTTCTGCAGTTATAATGCAAAATGTTCTCTAATCTGCCTTTATTTATGTATACATGTATATGATCGAAAATATAGAGCTATGTATATAGTGAGCAATGTTATGTTACAAACATGTATATGAGACTGTAAACACTGTTGGATGAAAGATTAAACGCAGACAAAAACAAACATGGGTGCAGCATTAGCGTGGCATAGGTTGTTTATCTCATACTCTACTGTGGGCAATAACACTCCCCCAATCAGGGAGTCCTGATAGAGGCAAACTAATATTTATTTCCTTTTTTCAGAGTAAACTAGCCCCACTTTACTATTGTGCATTTTTATTGGCATTATATTTTTTACACCAAAATTAGCCGTATCACATTATTTGGATTTCCACTATGAGACTATGCCGTCCCCCTTTCCCTTTCAGTTTCCTTCTGTTCGTTTTTTCTGTTTCCCCCGCTGTTTGTTTTTTCTTTTCTTTTTTCTGCCTTTGACAGACGCTTGACAAATATGGTAACTGCCCGGCACGCAAGCCGCCCGCCCAATTGGGCGGTGCGGCGTTCGGAGGGGAGGGCGAATGCTCGCTCTCCTCCCCCTCGGCTTCTCCCTTCGGATGCGCGCGGCTCGTGGGAGGAGCTACACGTCCATCTTGCTCCCCCCTTAGAGCGTGTGCGCTCCGATTCTGAGGCCTTGCGTGCCGGCGGGAGGAGTGGGCGTGGCCGTAGCACACAGCGCGACCATCATTGACCGCGCCCACACCGCTCGGGGGGCCAACCCACCTCTAATCCTCTTACCCCCTTGTAGACAGCTGACATCAATGTCAGCTAATTGAGGAGAGACAACCACAGGTATAAATTGAAAAGCTGCCACTTATGCACTTTAGCAACTACCTTTTGGCTAACCAGCACCCATTGATGCGGTCGTTTGTGTCTCTCCTCCATCTACAAGGTATGTCCTCCCTTTTGAGATCTCCACCTCTATTTCTTTGTATTTCAGACATATCACTATCTTGGCATCTTACAGTGTGCCTGTGGACTTTTTTCACAAATTACACTTTGTAGGTATATTACCACTCATTTATCCTGCAGAGTTTGTTTTGTTTTGTGGTATCATTTAAAGATTAATCTTCTGGCCATAAGCATGCTGACAATTTACTATCCTAACATACTGACATATGCTTTGCTGCTTACATCTGAAAACTGCTACATAATAGCTATTATATTACACACCCTTTAACAATACTGTGCTACTGTTTATGGCATTGTCTTACAGACATGAACCTTCATATTTAACAATTATGATTTTCTGGCTGCTATACATTTAATATATACTGCTGAGATAATACATTTCAATATTAGATAAAAACTCTCCCCCTCCTGACTTCATTCTTTGTAGATTACATCTACATACTTGTGAAGTTAGTCCCACGTAGGGATCACTCCAAAGAGATTATACGGGCGTTCTACTTTATAAAACGTAAGTAAAATTATATCCGCTTCACAGGTAATGATAATAAATGAAATAAACCTTATAAACACTATCTTTATTTCAAAAATCTATTTTGTTCTTTTTCGCAATTTAGAGGATTTGAGATTCACTTGTTGACCTCAGCAGTCCCATATACATTCTTTCAGGCGTCTCTATCTCTTTGCGGCAATTCCAGTCTCCTTTTTGGGAATCTAATGTGACACTTTAACTCTAGGTTTTTTTCAACACGAATCCAGTTTGGATTCCCTGTATCCTCTCCAAGTAAAATCATTGGATGACCATTGGAGGAGATCATTGATCTACATTCAACGAAACATCCTGTGCTGTGCCTATGCGACACTCTATCCTTTGTTTTTAAATACGGCGAAACGTCTGAACCATCAATGCATCAATCTTTATGTAAGTCTACAAATATGACCCTGTATATATCTGATGTCTTCTGTCTCCCCAGCCAGATATTGCTCCCTGATATATGATATTGTGAGCAATATATGTTTAATACCTTTGTAATATCCCTCTCTGTACATGATATATGTTCTGGATTTCCCCCCCCCCTCCCTCCTCCCTACTTGCCGATGCCCTGGACAGTCCCCCCTCTCTCCCATAAATGTATCCTATTATGTTAAAACTATATATATATTCTTTTTGCATTCTAGAACTAAATTTTGTTTTCGACACCACGACCACTGAAGAAGGAGAATAGTATACTGTGTCATGTAACAATTTACTTACATATGCTTGATGCTGTTTTTTAAGTGTATTTCATGTAAACTTTTTTCTATATAATTAATTTTTTCAATAAATATTGTTATTATACGTTATTGAAATTTATTTGGGAAAGCACAGTAATGCCCACTAAAAGTCCACCAACCTAGGGGAAAACCCTTCTATATATTGTTTGGGGTCCCTCGAGATGGTTATACCTAGATACTTTATTTGATGAACTATTTGGAGCCTTTCTGCCTCCTGTGGCAGAGGGCATTTCATTGGGTCAATTGGGAGTAAATTAGATTTTTCCCAGTTTATCCTAAGGCCAGACAGAAGTCCAAAGTCTTCAATTCTGCCCATAGTCTCCCGTAAAGAGTCCTGTGTGTCATTAAGTAGTAGAAGCAGGTCATCCGCGTACAATATCACTTTTTCTTCTAGATCCCCACATTTAAAGCCTTTTATTACTGGAGAGGCTCTGAGAGAGAGGGCCAATGGTTCGATTGCGAGGGCGAAGAGGAGGGGTGACAATGGGCACCCCTGCCTCGTCCCCCTCAGCAATCGGAACCTGGAAGAGTATTCATTGTTAACCCTCACTCTTGCCCCAGGAGATCCATATAAGAGTCTCACCCATTTAACAAAATTCGGGCCAAACTGAAATTCAGTCAAAGTTCTCACTAAATATTTTCACTCTAAGGTGTCGAAGGCCTTGGCAGCATCTAAAGAAAGGACGGCTCTATTACCCCTCTCTTCCGACGGGATTTGAAGATTCAGAAAAAGCCGTCTGATATTAATACTAGTAGATCTTCCCGGGATGAAACCCAATTGGTCTTTATGGACCAGTTTATGAATAACTTTATTTAGCCTTGCTGCCAAGACCTTCGCTAAGATCTTCGTATCTGAGTTCAGTAATGATATTGGTCTATATGAAGCGGGGAGTAATGGATCCTTGTCGTCCTTATGAATTACAATTATGGTTGACTCCATCATTGACAAGGGGAGTTCGCCCTTCGCTGCCAAGGAATTAAGTGCCTTCAGCAGCTCAGGGAGAAGTACCTCTCCATAGCGTCGATAAATTTCGATGGGAAGGCCGTCCGGTCCAGGGGCTTTCTGACCTGCCATCTCTCTTATGGTCCGCTGTATCTCCTCCAGGGTGACAGGGCTGTCAAGAGCAGCCCTGTCCTCCTCAGAGAGACAGGGGACCGCCAACCTCTCAAAAAATCTATCCATCTCCACAGTCATTTCATTTTGACTAGAGTGATACAAGTTCTCGTAGTACGAACGAAACGTGTCCTCTATGTCTGGTGTATATGTAGATGAACTTCCTGCTCCTATATTAATCACCGGTACCGTTGATGGAGGTGAGTTAGTTCTAATTAGGTGAGCCAACATTCTACTTATTCCTTCTCCCTCCCCAAATACAGCTTGTTTACGAAAAATATATTTTTGTTCTGCTTTGGCCAATAAAATTAAGCGATATTCTTTTTGTGCTTTACTCCAGTTCTCGAGATTTGCTAATGTTGAGTTGATATACTTATTTTCTTCAAATGAGACTTTACTCGCAGCGGATTCTTCCCCTTCCCTTGAATGTTTTTTTATTTTTGAGATCTGCTGGATCAATAGTCCCCAGAGAATGGCCTTGACTGTATCCCAGATTACCCCCTGGGGAGCTGAACCATTATTCAGGTCTATATATTCTTTCAGGGTGTTCAAAACCTCTTGGGGATCTCCCATAAGCTCCAACCAGGAGGGGTTAATTCTCCATTCACGATAACTACTTCTCATCCCTACTTCAATTGAGGCCAACAGTGGGGAATGATCGGAAAGACCCCTAGGCATATACCTAATACTGTCTACCATATTTGACAGAGCGTGGTTACCGAGCATCATGTCAATCCTCGACAGTGTTGAGTGTGTGCTAGAGAAGCATGAGTATCCCCTGATCCCAGGGTTCCTCAGCCGCCAGATGTCTTTCAGGCCTATTTCCTCCAAAAAACGTGAAAAACGGCTATCCGTTGAGCCCCCCCTATGGGTCCCACAGGGAAGTCTGTCTATTAACGGGTCCAAGACCGTGTTAAAGTCACCAATAACCAGTACCGGAAGACCCGGCCTCTCCAACTCAAACTCCACAAGGTCGAGGAGGACCTTAAAGCGGTTCTGCACTCTGAAAAAAAAAATTTTTTTTTTAGGATGTAATATAAAGTGTGCTTACCTTTATTAGGGGACTCACCTGTTCCATCTTCCATCTCGATCGCCGCCGGTTTTCGTCCGATGAAGTTCCTCGTCTTCTTCTTTAGTGCTGGGGGCCATCTTGCCTGTGGGCATGTGAAACACCCACAGGGACTTTAGATGGCCCAGCATGCACTGCCGTTACTCGCGCGTGCGCAGTAACGGCTCATCTGCCGAGATCTCACGAGATTTCGGCAGATGCGGCCGAAATCTCGGGAGATTTCGGAAGATGTGGCCGAAATCTCGCGAGATTTCGGAAGATGCCCGCACTGGCTCCTGGGATCAATGACACCAGATCCCAGGAGACAGTGCGGCGTGACGACGATCGACGCAAGACCCCGCCCGCCGCCGCAGAGGGAGAAGACCGGAAGTCTTCAATTACAAGGTAAGTAAAAAAAAAAAAAAAAAAAAAACATTTCATTTAGTACTCTTTGCCTGATTTGGAAGGCAAAGAGATTTACTAAATGAAATGAGTGCAGAACCGCTTTAATATCAAACGGCGGGGGAACATAGACATTAGCCAGGAGGATCTCTTTATTCTCTATCTTGCAATGTAAAAATATATACCGTCCCTGATCATCAATCTTAGTTTGAATACAATTAAAAGTAATCCCCGAACTGATCAAAATACTGACTCCTCTAGAGAAAGATGAATGAATCGAATGAAACTGTCGGTCAAACTCTCCCCATCCAAGTCTGGGGATGGAGACATTAGTGAGATGTGTCTCCTGGAGACACACTATAGACGCCCCATAGGATCTAACCATAGACAGTGAAGCAGCTTTTTTCCCTTTGTCTCCCAATCCTCTAATATTCCATGAACATATGGTAACCAGCTTCTTACCAACCTGTGTGTTTCTAATCATTAGTGAGTGTGACGTTTTCCAATTTCTACAAAAAAATTATTTCTTAAACTCGTGCCCAGTAATATAAACAAAGAAGTTTTTCTCCTACTTCTCTTTTTTACCTTTTTCCTTTTTGTTTCCCCTGTGTATAATATTTGTGAAATCCTACAAATTAAGCTTATCTTGTAAGCGTGATTTTCAGCCTGCATATATTTTTCCCACTCATCCTTAGACCATGTGAACATTGTAAACCTCTCTCTCCCCCATGCGTCCAATCTATCACTCTTCATACTTCCCACTTTCATAACCTCCCTAGGTTCGGCCGGGGGCCTTCTACTGTGACCTACCCATACACACCTCACAAAAGAAAAATTTTGTAACACTACAAGTGCATCGTCCCCTTCCCTAACCCTCCCCCTCCCCCCATCTATCCATACCTCCCCCTCCCATGCACACCTCATATAAAAAAGACTTAGTGTCAGCATTCTAGTGTTAGCATCATTCCCTTCCCTAACCCTCCCCTTCCCCACACCTACCCATACCTCCCCCTCCCCCCGAACTAAGAAGATACTTCCCACTATAAACAACCAAATCAAATACTCATAAAAACCATCCTGCTGCCCCCCTTTAAAAGGGGCTACTACACCAACTTGGCATACCCTATGCTTACCTTCCCCCATACAGTGCAACCTCATCCCTCCGCCCCCCCCAGAAAGGAGAGGGGGTGGGGGGGGCGACACGCGGGTCCCAAAGGAAAAAAAAGAAAACGGAAACGAATAAGAATTTCTATCGGACCCAGGCGTCGCCCCCCCCCGCCCCCCCATCCCATATCAAGTATTAGTGCAGCCCATTTCCCCTACAACACTAAGCCAGCACCCAAAGTTCAATTCTGCTCCTCGGGAGGAGAGAAGAAAAAAAAAAAGAGAGAAACAGAGACCGTCCTTGTGTTTTGATAGCCACTCCTCCACTCCTTCAGGGGTATCAAAAAATATAGTCCCCCCTTGGGCCATTACTCTCAACTTGGCTGGGTATAACAGGGCGTATGTTATGTTAGCTTGACGCAAACTACGTTTTACTTCTCCAAATTTGGCTCTCTTTCTCTGTAGGTCTGGCGAGTAGTCAGGATAAATACACTCTCGTGCCATTGTAGAAAATATTGCCCTTTTCTCTTGCTTTCCGGATTATTGTCACTTTATCCTTGAAAAATAGTAATTTTGCCAAGAGAGGTCTAGGGGGAGCTCCGGAGTTGGAGAGTCTGGAAGGAACCCTATGGGCTCTCTCTATGGCCAAAAATGAGGAAAAAGAGTCCTGTCCAAATGTCTCACCAAGCCACTTTTCGAGAAAAGCGGCAGGGTCTGTACCCTCTGAGTGTTCTGGAAGGCCTATTATTCGTAGATTTTTCCTTCTCAACAAGTTCTCCATCTCATCAATTTTATTTATTTGTTTATTCAGCAACTCTTTGATGTCGCCCATGTCCCGTTTTAAAGGAACCAGGTCATCCTCCACTTAGCTCAGTCTATCCTCAAGAGTTGTAGTTCTCTCTTGGACTCTTTGTACCTAATTTCTGACAGAGGAAAGTTTGTTGCGTATTGTTTTCAGCTGCTCATTCATTTCTTTCAGAGAAGATCTGCAGGAGTTAACAGCCTCCAGTACTTCCTTCAAAGTGGGTTCCATTCCCGCAATATCGTTGGGTCCCCTCCCAGACAGCGCCGTTTTCTCCACTTCCTGAGCCTGGGGCCCCCTGGGTACACTCCCCTCCAACTGTGTTTGCTGTATAATTTGTGCATTTATTTGAGATTGCCCTTGGCTTTTCCTTCCCCCTGTAGCGCCACCCTTTTTGCTAGACTGGTCTTGTTGATTCAGTGATACATTTTTAGGGGGAGTCTGAGCTACAGTTTGGCCTGGAACATGCGTGAATTTCTCAAGTTTGGCTGCAGCTTGACTTGCCTGACTGGCAGCTTGACTTGCCTTTGTGGTACGCTGTGAGGGCATACTAGTAATGGGACCCTCCAAAGAAAGGGGTATATAAAAAAGGAAAGGGATAAGAAGCAGGTGAGCTAGAGGACCAGTATTGACTGGGATAATTTATGATGGATCAAAGTCCGCCCCCAGCAAAACCTTCTCCAGATAACGTTGCAGTTGGATAAGAGGCCAGCACAGATGTCAAGTGTAACACGCAACTTATTTTTTTACAGGATATCAATCATCAGGTTGCAATTAGAAAAGAGCCACCACCCATGCACAGCAGAGCACAGCGTGTATTTCTAGCAGGAGAGGAAGCAATCCTCAGAGTTCCATCATGAAGGAGCCAAGTTCACATATACAGCACCAGACAACACAGCCTGTATCTCTAGCAGGGAAGCAGGGAAGCAGACCTCCAAAGAAAAAAAAGCAAGGCAAATATGCACAGGACTGTTTGTATTTTTTTTTTTTTTTTAGCAGCGAGGAGAGGAGAAAAAAAAAAAAGAAAAAAAGGAAAACCGTCCACTGATTGCAAATAGTAGGGTAAACTGGCATAGGTACCTCACCCAGTATAATATCCTCTCACCTCTCCTTGCAGTCCTGGGGTGATCTCCAGGCAATCAGGGAGCTCCCTTGGGGTTCCCCCCTCCTTCGGTATCCCGTTCTTTCCCCCTCTCTCCCTTCCTGCCGTGCAGAGTACTTGCAAAGCCGGCTTTGGAGTTTTGAATATCCCGCCGATCTCTTCCTCACAGCGCGAGCGGCGGGCAGGAGATAGCGTGTGACGTCACCTTCGGCCGACTTGCGGTGCTGTAGTAGATGGCTCGGGCTGGCTTCGGACTGTGCACTGTGCGCTGCGATCAGGGGATAGTCACGGGCTTCGGCGTTTCAGCATTTTCATGGGGCAGAGGATGGAGGTGAGCGCACACACGTCCTCACATTACTCACACATCACACCACTCCTCGTATCCGTTCACGCCCCCGTTATGCACATTAATACACATTTTTACCTGGGGTGCCCAAACTTTTGATCCCCGCTGTATTTGCATGTGCCGATACATCAGGAATTCCAGAAATTCCTCAGATTGGCAGTCAGGGTGAACTCGGAAATTCTCCATTTCCAGTTCAGAGCACTTCCGTTTGGCCTAGCATCCTCTCCCAGGATTTTTACAAAGGTCCTGTCAGAAGCCCTAGCTCCGCTGCGCTTCAGGGCCATTACAGTGATCCCCTATTTGGACGATCTTCTGTTTGTCGCCCAGTCTTACCAGCAGCTAGAAGAGAATCTACAGGAGGCGCAACACTTCCTGCGTTCTTTTGGTTGGTTGATCAATCTGGACAAGTCCCAGCTGATACCAACCCAGGAAGTACTGTACCTGGTTTACAGAATCTCCTCAGTAGAGGGGAAGGTTTTTCTCCCATCAGAGAAGATAGAGAAGGTAGGTCCAGCAATAGCGTGGCTTCAGACCAATCGGGAAGCCCAGGTCAGAGATGTCATGAGAGTGATGGGCTTAATGACATCCTGTTTTCCAGCAGTCCCTTGGGCAAGGTTCCACCAGCGCCCGTTGCAGGCTCTCCTTCTGCATTGCTGGGATGGCAGCCAGCAGGGTTTGGCTCAACCTATGCTGATATCCACCAGAGTCAAAAGGACACTGTGGTGGTGGTGAACCAGTCACAAACTGGACAGGGATCTGTTATAGTTCAGACCAACAGTTCTGGTGCTGACAACGGACGCCAGCTCTTTCGGCTGGGGTGCACACCTGAAAAAGGATCTGGCTCAAGGATCCTGGTCTCAGGTGGAAGCCAGACGGACCTCAAATCAGAGGGAATTACTGGCAATACAGAGGGCGCTAGTAGCCTTCCAGCAAAAAAATAAAGGGACAACATCTCCAAGTAAGGTTGGACAATGTAGCTGTTGTCACATATATAAACAAGCAGGGGGGGACCAGGAGCCTTGCTTTGCAGACGATAGCAGGAGAGATTTTCTCTTGGGCCGTGTCGAACCTAGCGTCGCTCTTAGCAGTTCATTTAAAGGGGGCTCAGAACTCGCTGGCAGACTTTCTCAGTCATCAGTGTGTGAAGCAGGACGAATGGTCACTCAACCAGGAAGTGTTCGAGCAGGTTGTGAGGACCTGGGGCATACCAGAGGTGGATTTGTTCACCTCAGAAAGCAACAAGAAGGTTGTTCAGTTCTTCTCCCTGCATTCGCAGGATCGAGCCAGAGGGATAGATGCCTTCACCAATGCATGGCACTTCAACCTGTGCTATGCCTTTCCCCCAGTAAGGCTGGTTGCGGCGGTTCTCCAGAAATTTCAGACCCAAGTAACGGATCTCATTTTGATAGCCCCGTTTTGGCCAAGAAGTGCCTGGTTTGCAGTCCTAAAGAGGTTGGCAATATATCCTCCGATTCATCTTCCGAGGAGGGAGGATTTGGTTACACAGGGTCCTATCCGGCATCCTCAAATAGAGACCCTCGGACTTACAGCGTGGTATCTGAGGAACAGCTGTTAAGGGCCCAAGGTTTTTCAGAAAGGGTCATCAAGACTCTCTTAGAATGTCGTAAGCCAGTGACCAGGGCCATTTACACAAAGGTGTGGAAGAGGTTCAATTCCTGGTTAGCAGAACAGGGGCAGGAAGCTCCAGGTATTCCAGCAGTGCTGGACTTCTTCCAGGCAGGAGTGGAATTAGGGCTTTCTGTCAGCACCCTGAAGGTACAGTCCCCCTGCAGCAAGATCGTTTTGTAAAGAATTTCTTTAAAGCCCTCTCTAGGTCCAGGCCAGTGAAGGTCAGAGCCTGTCCCTCCTGGGATTTATCCTTGGTACTTAATGCACTTACAAAGAGTCCCTTCGAACCTCTGGAGAAATCTGATGCTAAATGGGTAGTTTTAAAAACAGCTTTTTTTTGGTTGCAATTACCTCAGCCAGAAGAGTGAGTGAGTGAGTTGCAGGCGCTCTCGATTAGAGAGCCTTTTTTGTTAATTTTGGAGGATAGGGTTGTGCTTAAAACAGACCCTAGTTTCCTCCCCAAAGTTTTTTTCTACTTTTCATAGAACTCAGGACATTATCCTGCCAACATTTTACTCCTCAGAAGGTGATGAGGAAGGAGAATTTAGTTTAGTTGACGTTAGGCGTAGCCTCTTAGTTTATTTAAATATCAGCAAAGACTTCAGGAAGTCAGAATCTTTGTTTGTGAATTTTGCGGGGTCAAGCAAAGGACTTAAAGCATCTAAATCCACCATCGCCAGATGGATTAGGATGACAGTCTTAGAGGCATACAGGTTGGCAGGGAGGCAAGCGCCTCTAGTTAAGGCACATTCATCTAGGGCGGTTTCGGCTTCGTGGGCAGAGAAAACCGGTGCCACTCCAGAGGAGATCTGCAGAGCAGCGATGTGGTCCAGCTACTCCACGTTCGCAAAGCATTACCGATTGGACCTTGTTGCCAATAAAGACCAGGCATTTGGGAGAAAGGTCCTCCAGGCAGTGGTCCTGCCCTAACGGAGTACGTTTTTGCTTATCTTAGAGGCTGTCCTTAAAGACGATAAGAGAAAACCGGAGTTAGACTTACCGGTAACTCTTTTTCTAGGAGTCTTTAAGGACAGCCTGGTTTCCCACCCACAGTTTTATAGCTGTAGCAAAAGGGGATATACTAATGTTGTGCCAGTGTGTTATGTCTTTCAGAGCCTTCCGGCGGTTCTTGTGGAAACTGAAGGGGAAGGCCCGGAGGACCTCCTTTTAACCATTTGGGTGAATGTGTTTCCTGTCCCAGAGGGAGGAGCCCTATGTCTCAGAGTCTGTCCTGGAAGACTCCTAGAAAAAGAGTTACCGGTAAGTCTAACTCCGTTTTATTTATTTTTTAATCATGTTTATTGTTATCTCAGGGAAACTCAGGGAAACGTTCCCTCCCACTGCTTGTAAAAGCAGTCTAGAGTCTAATTGGCTGCTAGGATTGCTTTTACTTGAAAGCCGACCGCTGGCTGAAAAGAATGATACCAAGATGATACCTAAACCTGCAGGCATCATTCTGGTATAACCACTCAAAGTCCAGCAACATACCAATACCTTGCTGGTCCTTGTTGTGCATACATTGTAATGTTTTTTTTTTTTTTTCATGCAGCCTGTGGGCTGAATGAAAAAGAGATTAATCAGTGGGTATGCTCACCATTAGAATACCACCCTTCATCCACCCACTTCTAATGATGGGCATACATGCACCAGTTTTTTTTTTTTTTAACTGTGGTGGTGAAATCGCCTCCTACAGCACTGGAGTCGCTGATTTGCATATCGTGGGAGCAAATGCTGTTGCTGTGAAGATAAATAAATCAGTGCTGCAGCTGAATGGCGTACCTGCTAAGCAAATGACGGTTAACAAAGTAACATTACAGTAAGACATACCATACCTGCAAAGCAAATACTATATATATAATTTTTTTTTTTTAATGCAATCTGTGCCTTAAAGGGGGATTCCACCCTAAAGTGGAACTCCCGCTTTTCGGAACCCCCCCCCCCTCCGGTGTCACATTTGGCACCTTTCAGGGGGGAGGGGGGTGCAGATACCTGTCTAAGACAGGTATCTGCACCCACTTCGGGCATAAACTCCCACGGGAGTTTACGTCACTGTCTGCCGGGACACACACTGAAGATTTTCATTGCGCCGCGCGACTCGCGCATGCGCAGTAGGGAATCGGGAAGTGCTGCCGACACCGCTGGACCCTGGAACAGGTAAGTGTCCATTTTTTAAAAGTCAGCAGCTGCAGTATTTGTAGCTGCTGGCTTTTAAAAAAAAAAATTCAGTACAGTCCCGCTTTAAAAATATATGCCGAAGCATGGGGGCAATCTGCCCTAGTGTTAGGAGCAAATCGCTCCTCCACCCCTGCCCCCATGCTTCGGCATATATGCTCCCTTTTTCTTTTTTTTAACTGTGGGGGTGAAATCACCTCTGACAGTGCTGGAGTCACGGCTTTACGTATTGTGGGAGCAAACGCTGTTGCTGTCAAGATAAATAAATCTGTGCTGCAGCTGAATGGCATACCTGCTAAGCAAATGATGGTTAACTTTACAGTATAACATACCATACCTGCAAAGCAAATACAATAAAACATAGTAAAAATAAAACAGAGAGAGAACAATAGATATAGAACAATAGTGAATGTACAATAGAGTGAACAGTAGAGAGCGAACATAAGAGAGGGAGAACAATAGAGAGAGAAGAAAAATAAAACCACAACTATTTTTGACATTTTTATTTTTATATTTTTTTGTGTCCTTTTTTTTTTTTTTTTTTTACTTTTATTAAAACTGTAAACTGAACGTTGCAGATTAGGGTCTCTCAAAATGTGATGGCCATCACATCTTTTGGGACCCTGTGTTAGTTTGCCCTAGGACTGTGTAGTGCTGTACCCTACACTAATACTCAACTAGTGTGTGGTAGTGTTTGAAACAGTCACTGATGCAGAGACCAGGTTGGTCAGGACAGGAGGGACAATAAAAGCGGGTGTCACGCCTAAATACCATTTTTTTCTGCAGACACGATATCTTCTTTGGGGTGTTCTTTGGGTAGGGCTACCAGGGAGGACATAAGAAAAATGCCTCATGCAGCCGGGTCACTGCATTTGCGTTGGGAAGGTGGGCCATAGCACCGTCTGGAAACAGAAGGGCTGTGACGATCTCTACCTGGAATTTAAGGAAGGATCCAGTGCATCCTGAAAGTGGTTGTAAACCCTTACAGACCACTTTGACCTACAGGTAAGCCAAGATTAAGGCTTACCTGTAGGTCCAAGAAATATCTCCTAAACCTACACGGTTTAGGAGATATTTGCAAAAAGACAGGCACCGCTGTCTACAGCGCATACATGCGCCATAGACAGTGGTGCGCGGGCACACTGAGCTTGCCGCTCCCGCTCCCGCCAGTCACAACGCCGGAGCCGTGATACCCTGAAAGAAGACGCTCCATGGAAGAGGGGACAGTGGTGACATCGCTGGCTCCTGTGTCAGGTAAGTGACACATAATGGGCTACTATGCGATGCATAGTAGCCCATTATGCTTTACCTTTGCAGGGAAACAAAGAGCAAGTAAACCGATCAGGGTTTACTTCCTCTTGAAGCTTTGTATAGCACAAAAGCGTTCAGCAGAGCCAATTGAAATAAATATACAGACACTCAGGCGTGACCAAGATGGCTTTGGTACAGGACGCTTAGTCAGGGAGCTCTGCAGCCATCGCGGGAAATACATCCTTTTATCCCATCCTGACATCCCTCTTGGATACCTGAAATACCTCTCCAACTCCCCCTGCGGATGAGGACAAGGAGCCCGAGAATGGCTCAGACCAGCTTCGGAGGTGCCGCTGCACACGTGGGGAAGAAACTTAATATGGCGACTCAGACAGATGGTCCGGAGCCCGCATCCACAGAGCAGAGTAACTTTGCCGCGCTGATGCAGGCCATTACAGGCTGTCAATTCTCTCTATCTACCCTCACCACAAAGATTGACTCTGTGCAGGCCAAGATTGGCCTTATCAGGCAGGATTTCGAGAAGGTGCGGCAGCGTGTTACAGAGGTGGAACGCCGGGTGAGTGACACGGAGGATGCGGTCAGGGATCACTCGGACTCTTTGCATACTCTGCAAGTGAGGGTGAAACATCTAGAAGCAAGGGCTGAGGATTCCGAAAACCGTAATCGCTGGAACAATCTGCGACTCATCGGACTGCCTGAGGGGTCAGAATGCTCTGACACATCTGCCTACGCGGAGCAGTTGCTCCGATCGCTCTTTCCCCAAGCGGCCTTCTTGCCACAATTTGCTGTGGAGGGGGCCCACAGGATGCCACCTGCCTGGGGTCTCCCCAGGGCTCTGCCCCGCACATTTATTTTCCGGCTGCTAAATTTCAGAGACCGGGACCTGGTGCGCCGCGAGGCCCGCAAGATGGCGGAGATCCGACACGAGGCGGCCCGCCGAATGTTCTTTCTTGGACACCGAAAGGCAGCGCAAGTCCTTCGATGCAGTGAAGCAAGCCCTCCGACACAAGGGAATGCGGTACAGCATGATTTTTCCAGCCAGGCTCCAGGTGCAAGACGGTGAGAGCGTCAGATTCTTTACATCCCCTAACGAGGCCTCACAATGGCTAAATACCTTGCCCCGCCATTAATGAAGGTAATACCCTAACGCATATTTCCCAAGTGCTCTTCCAGGACAGCCCTTGAGAGATGGAGTCCCTCCCATCGACACAGGAAACACATTGCCAATCAGTTCTTAAGGCGGTCCCTCAGGTCCCTGGTCAGTCATTTGTGTTTCCTCCCTCGGAGGAACATGTTGCCAGGAACCTGGGCTAAAAGCCTTATGGAGGACTCATCTCTCAGGGGCTGCCTGCAGAGGGGAAAAACCGCGCAAGGGGACTGGGTCCTACCTAGCGGTTCTTTTTTTCCCAAGTCCTACCTTGTTGTCTGTCTTGTGGGCCGGGTACCGTCCAGCAGAACCGGAGCAGACCCGCAGCCCCCCTCCATCCTGTGCCGAGTAGCGCCTGTGGCAGCATGACGCGGTTCCCCCCGGAGCGGTGAGTGGATTCGTCCAGCTCAGCTTCCTGTGTGGGGGCCGGAGACACCGAGCGTCATTTCCGGCGGAACTGCGTCATCGCTGTGCGCGGAGACTTCCGGTTCCGGGTCTCGGACGCGCATGGAGGAGGGGAAAAAGCCCACGCTGGGCCTACAAATTCCCGCCAAACAGCCAGCTATACCGGACTAGTGGCGGGAACCGGAACACGTGAGCACCATGGAGGCTAATCCCCAGGACGCTCCGGTCGATGTAGGCACCAGCCAGGCCCAGGTAAGCCGCTGTGCGGGCTATTACACTGGAAGTTTTTTTGTGGTTGTGGTGGTTGTTTAGGCTGGGACCTGTAGTGCCCCATGGTGGTGGTTTCACAGTCCAGGGTATGCAGTGGTGGACAGCACGGGTGTCTATGGAGGATACAGGATTAAGGGCTAAGGGTGTTTGTTCTCTATTTTCAGGCTAAAGAAGCCCCAAGGGAGGACAAGGCTGGCCGCAAAAAGTGTCCTAATTGTGGTAATAAGCTTTCCTCTGGCTCTAACAAAGCTTTGTGCAAACAGTGTATTGCAGGCTTATTAAAAACGGAGGCAGACTCCCCCTTAGCAAAATTCCTGGGTTCCTTCAAGGAAGAAATGGCATCCACTTTTAAGTCGCTTAGAGATTTAATTACGGATGTAGGCACAGCTTCCACCAGTAGAGCTGCAGTATCCTCTTCACCTTGCCTCACAACACCCAGCTCAGGGGAGCCCCGTATAGTCAGGGAGCAGAGCCCCGTGCTAGTTAGTCCTGAATCCTCTGAGGAAGATTCTGACCAAGATGAGGACCAGGCGGTGGCTAGCAAAAGCGCAAGATACAAGCTCTCTCTTGAAGAAGTAGATGAGCTGTTGAGCGCTATTTATGACACACTGGAAATTGAGGAGGAGGAGACTCAATTAACCAGACACGACAGAATGTATGAGGCTCTGGGGGAAAAGAAAGCTAAAGTTTTCCCAATTCATAAGGTACTTTCTGACCTTTTCCGCAAGGAGTGGTCTGAGCCGGATAAAAGTGTTTTTTCCTAATTCCCTCAAAAGAAGGTTTCCTTTTGATGAAAGCCCAGAGGCCGTCTGGAATAAAAATCCCAAACTAGACTCCCCTCTGTCCAAGGTCTCAAAGCAATCGGATCTAGCTTTTGAGGATATGGGGCATTTAAAGGACCCTATGGATAGAAAGACAGACATAGTCTTGAAGAGGGCCTGGGATGCCTCTATGGCAGGGTTGAAGCCAGCTCTGGCCACCTCCTGTGTGGCCAGAAATCTGGAATTTTGGCTTTCCCAATTGCAGGACCACCTAAAAACAGGTACTCCTAGGGGGGAGCTCTTAAAAACCTTTCCCATGCTGTTTAAAGCCACAAGTTTTATCTCAGATGCAGCAACTGACTCGGTTAAGTTTGCAGCCAAGTCAGCGGCACTTTCTGTAGCTGCCAGGAGGTCGGTCTGGATGAAGACCTGGGGAGGAGACACAGCGTCTAAAACTCGCCTGTGTAGTGTACCCTTTACAGGTGACTTAATCTTTGGGCCTGAGTTGGAGACCGCCTTGGAAAGAACGGCGGATAAAAAGAAAACCTTTCCCATAAAAAAAAAGTTTTCCCAGAAAATGTTTTCGTCCCTCTAATGCCTCGTACACACGTAGGGACTTTTGCCGGCGGACCTAGTCCAGCGGACAATCCCGCGGGACTTTCCAGCTAGGTCCGCTGGACTTTCCGAGGGTGTGGACTTGCCCACACACGCACGAACTTCTCCAGCGGATAATCCGCCGGCCAAAAGTCCGCGGGACTTTTGAAAATGAACGGACTTGCCCACACACGGAGCAGTCCGTTCATTTCGAACGTAACTTCAGGTTACGTAGCTAGCGTAGGCAGTAAATGCCGCCGCGCTAGCTCCGCAAGCTGGCATGGATTTAAAGGGAATCCCCACGCCGAAAAAACGGCGTGGGGGTTCCCCCCAAATCCAAGTCAGACCCTCATCCGAGCACGCAGCCTGGCAGGCCAGGAAAGGGGTGGGGACGAACGAGCGCCCCCCCCCTCCTGAGCCGTACCAGGCCGCGTGCCCTCAACATGGGGGGTGCCCTGGGGAAAGGGGGGCCGTGCGGCCCCCCCACCCCAAAGCACCTTGTCCCCATGTTGATGAGGACAAGGGCCTCTTCCCGACAACCCTGGCCGTTGGTTGTCGGGGTCTGCGGGCGGGGGCTTATCGGAATCTGGGAGCCCCCTTTAATAAGGGGGCCCCCAGATACCGGCCCCCCACCCTATGTGAATGAGTATGGGGTACGATGTACCCCTACCCATTCACCTAAGGTGTAAAATGTAAAGTACAAAAACACACACACTTTTGAAAAAATATTTTATTGCACTGCTCCGGGGGTCTTCTTCCGTCTTGGGGGTCTTCTCGCCGGACTCCTCCGCTCTCTTCTGCTCTTTTACCAAGCTCTTTCACGAGCGGGGGAAGTCCGGCTACCTTCTTCGTCGTCGCCGCCGTCGTCTGGGGGTCTCGATCCGCCTTCGGGGGTCTTCCGGGGGTCTCTTCTGTTCTTGCGGCGGTCGTCGTCTTCCGCGCCGCCGGCGCCTTCTCCTTCTTCTTGTCCTTCTTCTTGTTCTTCTTCTTCCGATGTTGACCCGTCGCTGTCTCTGCCCGGAATGCCTGTGCCGCTCTGCGCTCGGACTTATATAGGGACATGGGGGACAGGGTCACATGTTCATGTCACATGGTGACCCCGCCCCCTTGCGATGTCACAGTCCCAGCATCCTCCGGGACTGTGACAACACAAGGGGGCGGGGTCACCATGTGACATGTGCATGTGACCCTGTCCCCATTCCCCTATATAAGTCTCAGCGCAGAGCGGCATCGAGCGGATCGAGACCCCCAGACGACGGCGGCGACGACGAAGAAGGTAGCCGGACTTCCCCCGCTCGGTAAAAGAGCTTGGTAAATGGCGGGGGAGTCCGGCGAGAAGACCCCCAAGACGGAAGAAGACCCCCGAAGGCGGATCGAGACCCCCAGACGGCGGCGACGACGAAGAAGGTAGCCGGACTCCCCCCGCTCGTGAAAGAGCTAGGTAAAAGAGCAGAAGAGAGCGGAGGAGTCCGGCGAGAAGACCCCCAAGATGGAAGAAGACCCCCGGAGCAGTGCAATAAAATATTTTTTCAAAAGTGTGTGTGTTTTTGTACTTTACATTTTACACCTTAGGTGAATGGGTAGGGGTACATCGTACCCCATACTCATTCACATAGGGTGGGGGGCCGGTATCTGGGGGCCCCCTTATTAAAGGGGGCTCCCAGATTCCGATAAGCCCCCGCCCGCAGACCCCGACAACCAACGGCCAGGGTTGTCGGGAAGAGGCCCTTGTCCTCATCAACATGGGGACAAGGTGCTTTGGGGTGGGGGGGCCGCACGGCCCCCCTTTCCCCAGGGCACCCCCCATGTTGAGGGCACGCGGCCTGGTACGGCTCAGGAGGGGGGGGGGGCGCTCGTTCGTCCCCACCCCTTTCCTGGCCTGCCAGGCTGCGTGCTCGGATGAGGGTCTGACATGGATTTGGGGGGAACCCCCACGCCGTTTTTCGGCGTGGGAGTCCCTTTAAATCCATGCCAGGTCACGGAGCTAGCGCGGCGGCAGTAACTGCCTACGCTAGCTACGTAACCTGAAGTCACGTGCTAAATGAACGGACTTGCCGATGAGCGGCAAGTCCCTTCATTTCAAAAGTCCCGCGGACTTGCCCACTAACGGCGGGATTATCCGCTGGACTGCCAAGTCCAGCGGATAATTTGAAAACAAAACTTCAAACTTTAGTCCGCCGTACTTTGGCGCCAAAAAGTCCGCCGGCGCCCACACACGAGGGGATTATCCGCTGGACTTCAGTCCAGAGGATAATCCCGCGGGATTGTCCCTTCGTGTGTACGCGGCATAAGGAGCCCTCCAAAGCAGAGAAGGAGTTCAAGCCCAAGAAGCATTGGGCGGGACAAAAAGGGAAAGGAAAAGGGGGCATACTTTTTAACCGCCCCAGTCAAAACCCCAAACCCCATCAGGGTTCCGGTGGGGGGAAGGTTAAGCAATTTTCTCCCACAGTGGGAAAGGGTAACATCAAACGATTACGTTCTGAATATTATAAAAAGAGGTTATTGTTGTAATGTGTTAATGCCAAGTTATGCAGGATATTGTATTAAAGTACCAGAAATTCAGTTGAGTCAAACCCAACTGAATTTAAACGTATCAAAGGGACATAAGACCCTTTGATGTGTAAATCTTATGCAAATTGTGTGTGTGTGTGTGTGTGTGTGTGTGTGAGGTATAGCCTTTTAACCTAGTATTTATTGATGGTAATTAGACCTTGAGGTCTAACCCGGGGGGTATTCATGGAAAACATTTGGTTGACCCCCCCCCCATGTGTCAGACCAGTATTTGAGAAGACAGTCAGGCTGTCAGGCAGTCTAAGAAAGATGGTCTGAGAGAAGGGTCTGGAGGCACAAGTCTAGGGGAGATATCCCTTGTCATATGAACTCTGTTGGATTTTGTCCTCTGTAAGAATGTTCTGTTTTAGAAGTCAATAAATTGCTTCTCTCTGGGAGAATCGGGTTTTGCTGTGGAGAAGTACTTTTTAATAACTACATACCATCTAGGAACTATAAGATTAGATCACTACAGTTATGCGCTGGAGTTTCAGAGCAGCCCACCCTCAAGATTTCTGGTGACAAAGCTACCAAGTCACTCAGAAAAAGCCAGGGCTTTACCACTTCTGATAGGGGAAATGGTGGATCAAGAAGTATTGACACCAGTCCCCGTTCAGGAACAGGGGGACGGTTTTTACTCTCATATTTTTGTGGTAAAGAAGCCGTCCGGGAGGTTCAGACTAATTATGAACCTCTGACCTCTGAATCACTCCATCCGCTACAAAAATTTTCGGATGGAGTCCATTTATTCGGTAAGGAATCTTCTCCAAGAGGGAGTTTTTATGGCTACCATGGATCTAAGGGACGCCTATCTGCACATCCCAATAAGGAAGGAATGCCAGAAATTTCTTCGGATGGCAGTACAGATAGACACAAAAGTATATCATTTCCAGTGCAGGGCACTCCCTTTCGGACTGTCGTCCTCCCCCAGAGTCTTTACCAAGGTTCTGGGGGAGGCACTAGTTCCATTGAGACTCAAGTCAGTCTCAATCATCCCCTACTTGGACGATCTTCTGATCACAGCACACTCAGAGAGTCAGCTGTCCCAGGACCTAGAGTTGACGCAGCTCAACTTAAGTCAGCTGGGGTGGATCATCAGCCAAGAGAAATCAAAATTTACCCCAACTCAGGAGATCATGTACTTAGGGTACAGGATCCTGTCAGTACCTCAGAGGATAGTACTGCCAGAAGAAAAGATATCAAATCTGTGGCAGAAAATGTATTTTCTTCAAAGCAGCCCCCAATGTACGGTCAGGGAGGTGATGTCGGTATTAGGCCTAATGACGGCAGCCATCCCGGCCGTGCAGTGGGCAAGATTCCATCAAAGAGACCTTCAGTGGTTCCTGTTGGAACAGCTAAAAGGCAAGGGTCTGGAGGAGGAGGTCTCGATCCCCTCAAAGGTAAAACGCTCCTTCTGGTGGTGGAAGAACGCAGGGAACCTGAAAAAAGGGGTTCCCTGGGTTCTTCCTATCTAGTCCACACTGACCACAGACGCGAGCAGTTGGGGCTGGGGAGCCCATCTAGGCTCGAGCTGGGCTCAGGGAGGTTGGACACCAGAGGAGAAGGGTTTCTCCTCGAATTGGAAGGAGCTTACAGCGATACTGAGAGCTTTAGTAGCCTTTCAAAGCAAGATTCAGGGCCACCATCTACAGGTCCGTTCAGACAACATGACGGCTGTAGCATATTTAAACAAACAGGGAGGTACCAGAAGTCCTTGGTTAATGTCAGTGGCCAGAAGCATATTCCAGTGGGCAGAGGCAAATTTGTAGTCAATTTCAGCTATACACTTAAAAGGGGAGCTGAACAATACTGCAGACTTCCTGAGTCGACAGTGGATATCGAATCAGGAATGGTCCTTGCACCCAGAGGTTTTCAAGCTCATAACAGCCCATTGGGGAAATCCAATAGTGGATCTGTTTGCAAACAGAGAATGCAAAGGTCCCAGATTTTTGCTCGCTACGCCCAGGAGATCAGCCCTTGGCAGTGGACGCTTTTCAGACTCCATGGACTTTCAGCCTGGCGTATGCATTCCCTCCTCTCCACCTCATTCCGAGAGTTTTGACAAAATTTCTGGTAGAAGAAACATGTCTAATTTTAGTAGCACCGTTTTGGCCCAAGAGACCTTGGTTCACAACCTTGCTGCAATTATCAGACCACCCGCCTCTGAGGCTTCCCCTCAGACGAGATCTCCTGTCGCAGGGACCTCTTTTTCATCCCCAGGTGGCCATGCTGAATCTGTCAGCATGGTTACTGAGGAGGAAATTCTGAGGCGTAAGGGTCTATCTGAAAAAGTTATTGCAACTTTACTTCAGAGCCGCAAACCAGTCACTAGAGCAATCTACAAGAAGGTTTGGAAAAAGTTCAATAGCTGGCTGAGTAACAATCGGGAGAAAAGCATGGATATCGCAAACATTCTCCAATTTCTCCAGGAGGGGATAGACAAGGGGTTATCCCTTAGTACTATCAAAGTACAGATAGCAGCCTTGAGTGTATATCTAGATAAGCGGTTACAAGAGGATCCTTTTATCTCTAGATTTTGCAAGGCAGTTGCTAGACGCAAGCCAGTTAAACTCATTAGAGCTCCATCCTGGGATCTTGCTGTGGTGTTAAAAGCTTTCTTAGGGTCTCCTTTTGAACCCATCTCAGAGGCCTCTAAGACTACTTACTCTAAAAACAGCAATGCTGGTGGCAATCACGTCAGCCCGCAGGGTCAGTGAAATTCAGGCCCTTTCCATGAGGGAACCTTTCTTGCAGATCCTAGAGGACAGAGTCATCCTAAAAACAGACCCTGGGTTTTTACCAAAAGTATCATCCAGTTTTCACAGGTCACAGGATATTGTTCTACCATCTTTATGTCAGAACGCAACAAATGAAAAGGAGAGTCGTTTTCAATTATTAGATGTAAGAAGATGTATTTTAGAATACTTAAGAGTAACAGAGACATTTAGAGTCTCTGACTCACTTTTTGTACTCTTTTCAGGGAAACGCAGAGAGGGCTGGTGCCACCCC
The DNA here is from genome assembly GCA_028564925.1 of Lithobates sylvaticus. Classification (NCBI taxonomy): domain Eukaryota; kingdom Metazoa; phylum Chordata; class Amphibia; order Anura; family Ranidae; genus Lithobates; species Lithobates sylvaticus. The sequence continues at coordinate 149,690,911 of CM053033.1, forward strand.
GGAGCAGATATGTAAAGCAGCCACATGGTCCAGCTTTTTTACCTTTACAAAGCACTATAGACTGGACTAAATGTCTAGTCAGGATCAGGCTTTTGGGAGGAAAGTCCTCCAAGCCGTGGTCCCACCCTAATCTGGTAAGTACTTGGGGATCCTGTCAAGGGCTGTCCTGGAAGAGCACTTGGGAAAACTGGAGTTAGTACTTACCGGTAACTCCTTTTCCAGTGATCTTCCAGGACAGCACGATCCCACCCTATTATATTATTGGAATGTACTAACATTATTACCTGTGTGGTTTATATATATTTTTCAGTTACATCCTTCAGTTCTTGGTGAATGACTGACCAGGGACCTGAGGGACCGCCTTAAGAACTGATTGGCAATGTGTTTCCTGTGTCGATGGGAGGGACTCCATCTCTCAAGGGCTGTCCTGGAAGATCACTGGAAAAGGAGTTACCGGTAAGTACTAACTCCAGTTTTCTTACCGCCTGTGGGGCTCCTGCTGTCTGGTATGGTTTCCATCCCCTGAGGGGTTCCTTGATGCGTGGACACTTATTCACTGTTCCCTCTCGGGCTGTTTCCTGGGGGTTGACGGTGTACCAGCTCCTCCATGACTTTGACTTCGGCCCTGGGTGAAGTCCCCGTGCACCTGCTTACACTTGCTGAGAACCCTCCACAACTCATGATCTGCTGATGGATAGTTAACCCGTACCTCTTGCTCTGGAACCCCACTTACCTCCATGGCGGACTATTACCCGACTAATCCATTGGCCTCTTGAGGTAGTGCTGCGAGGGGTAAAACCTATGGAGCATCTCGGTGGAGGAACTGCTGCCTAAGCTGACATGCATACTGGCCCTTGTTTTTGAATTGGCCACTGATTTCTGCTCCCTGCCCATGTATGCAGGTCAGGTCAAATCTTCAGGGCACCGTGGCCCCAGGAGGGGGTTGTTTGAGGTTTATAGTTTATATATTTTCCTCTGTTCCTTTTTTATTTATATATATTTTTTTGTTTTAGAAGTGTGTGCCCCCGGCCTCGGCCGGGTGAAAAGACATCATTCTACGTTCCCGCTTGATGGCGGCATCTTCTTCAGACTTGGTTCTCTGTGCTTTGAGTGGACGTTATCTACTCTGAGCCCTCTGGTCCATGACCCCAAGTGGTCATTGACCATGTTCAGTTTTTGGGAGAAAGCACACCCTGGTTTGAGGGGGGGGATTTTGTTCAAAGGGTAACTGTTTGTTTGTTTTTTTTGTTTTTTTATTCACCCACAGGTATGCAATAAGCACTGTTATAATGGTATGCAAAACTGCTTCTTTACTTCCCAAATGGTTTACATTGTACAGAGGGGCACGTGCTGGGCTCTTCTGCTGAGGGATTTGAGTGCACTCCAGATGCAAGTTGAACTAAATTGTCAAAGACTGTTATGGCCCCTGTAACGTTAATCTCATGGAAAGTCCGGGGGATGAACTCCCGCATACAACGTTCCTTAGTCTTTAACTTTCTTGAACTTCACAGACCAGACATTTGTATATTACAGGAGACTCACCTTGTTAGTGGCCGGGGTCTAAGTCTTAAAAAGCCATGGGTCGGCCACTACTACCACGCCACCTTCTCTTCATATGCCAGGGGGGTGAGTCTCCTAATGTATAAGAACTTACCTTTCACATTGCTGGACTTGCACTTGGATCCCGAGGGTAGATTTGTGGCCCTCCATGCAGTCATCAATGTACCTATGGTGGTTGTGGGGATCTATATACCCCCACCAGAATCAAAGTTGATATTGAACAAGATTGCCAAATTCGTAACAGGCTGTAGCACGGATAATGTGATCATGGCGGGGGATTTTAACATGCCTCCCTGCCCAAATATGGACAGGCTGACTCCAGACCTGACCGTGGATTCCCCTCTTTCTAAGTGGGCGTCCACGTTCGATCTCACGGATGTCTGGCGATGGAAGAATCCCCATGTGAGAGCATACACCTGCCAATCAGCCTCCTACAGGGCCATGTCCCGTATCGACTTGGTACTCGCCACTAACACTGTTCTTCCCAAGGTGCAGGAGATCTCTCACCTGACTAGAGGTATATCTGACCACTCTCCAGTACTGCTTAGACTTAACATGAGACCTGTCTCTGGAGACTGTCCTGTTTCTGGATCTCCGATGACCGTATAGCCCCTGGTGCAGAACTAGCTATGCAGGAGTTTTGGAATGCCAATCCACCTGCCACATCACCTGCTGAGAGTTGGGAATGCTTTAAAGACCATGCTAGGGAGCACTATCAATCAACCATTGCCCGTACCCGGTGCCAGACTGGAGAAGCGCTGCTCCAGGCTGAGCGCAGGGCCAATGAGTTAGAGACACAATACTCTGCTAACAGGGATGAGACCCACAGGCTCGACTTAAAGTGTGCGGTGCGGGAGGTGTCCCTTCTTCGGGTAACGGCCACAAAAAAACTACTGCTACACCAGACCCAACGTATTTTTGAGCAGGGTGAGTGGACCGGAAGACTCCTAGCTTAGTTGTCTAGGGAGCAGACACTGTCAACCTTGGTGGCCAACTTTAGGAATGACTCTGGACAATTGTTGTTTCCCCATCTTACTTGGTTTTACTTTGAGCATTATCTGGCCTTTCATTTGGCTGTGGAGGAAGAAGTCACCCCCTAGGCTCTGGAACTCCCTGGAGGAACCGATGTGAGATCCCTCTCTCCCTAGAATGGTCTTTTATTCCTTTGTTTGCTTTGAAATGCCGCTTACCTTATAGCAGTAAGGTAAGAAGTTATTACACCTGAGGGTGTTATTTATCACCGGAGGCCCAAAGCACACAAGTCACAACGCCACTTTTGATGCCATTTTAGCACCTTAATCGTTGGAAGACCCTTTCAGGACTGATTCATTTGCACTTTGATATACACTTTTTGTTGTATGGACATTTCTCCTATGCATTATAATTTTATGAGCAATTGAATGCACTACAGTCACTTTATTTTCTATCATTTCACTGATCACCATTTTTATTGAAGCATCTGTTTTATTATTTATGCCAATTTATTAGTACAAATCTTACTTACTGTCATTTAGCTTAGCACTTTATATTTATTTTGGAGCGCAACACCAACTTTCGATTTTTTCCATTTAAAGGGTCATATGCTTTAATGATTGTGCCACAAGCGAGTATGTAACAGACAGTACAAACCTCAGTACACTCCTTTTAATTAAAATAAAACTGTTCTATTGCATATCCTATACTACAGTGGTTCTCAAACCCTGTCCTTAAGTACCCCCAACAGTTCATGAAAAAAATAAAATAAATAGCTGTCCAAAATACCAAGCCATTGACTCTGATTTAACCACTTAAAGAGGAAGTAAACCCTCAGCAAAAAAACGAAAAAAAAAAAAAATAACCCTGCAAGACAAAGGCATAATTAGCAAGTATGCATAGCATACTAGCTAATTATGTATCACTTACCTCAGATCGAAGCCCCCACATCGGTCCACGTCTCCCCCTCCGACCGCCGACATGTTGTCCCGGAGTGACTTCCGGGCATCGCGGCTCCGGTGCTGTGATTAGCCGGAGGCGCGATGCCGTCACCCGCACATGCGCACGAGAGCGGCACAGTACAACTGAAGCATCAGCATATAGCGCCATTGCTTCAGTTGTCTTAAGTGTGCATGTGCCGCATGACGTCGGCGCATGCAAATGCAGGGATATCTCCTAAACCGTGCAGGTTTAGGAGATATCCTTGTTGGCTACATGAAGTTGTAAACAAGGGTTTACAACCACTTTAAGCCCCAAGCCTCTTTCTGAGATTTGGTGTTTACAAGTTAAAAACTTATTTTTTTGCTAGAATTTTTTTTAACTCCCTAGAAAATAAAAGGGCGGTCGTTGCAATACTTTCTGTCGCACTGTATTTGTGCAGCGGTCTTACAAGCGCACTTTTTTGGGAAAACATACACTTTTTTGAATTAAAAAATAAGACCACCGTAAAGTTAGCCCAATTTTTCTTGTATTGTGAAAGATAATGTTACGCCAATTTAATTGATACCCAACATGTCACGCTTCAAAATTGCGCCCGCTTGTGGAATGGCGACAAATTTTTACCCTCCATAGGCGATGTTTAAAAAATTCTACAGGTTAGATATTTAGAGGAGGCTAGAATTATTGCTCTAACGATCGCGACAATACCTCACATGTGTGGTTTGAACACCGCTTTCCTATGCGGGTGCTGCTTACGTATGCGTTTGCTTCTGCACGCAAGCTCGGCGGGACATATGGAGATGGGTGGGGGCAATCTTCCCCTCACTCGTCTCCATACCTAACAGGAGAAAGGACCTGCTCGCCTCCGCCGCTGCCAGCAGCACCGATAAGCGGCAGAGGGCACAAGAGCGCGGCTCTCTCCTGCCGCCGATAAAAGTGATCTTCCAGCAAACCCGCTGCAGAGACCACTTTTATCTGAAAGCGGAACCCCCAATGAAGAAGAGGATACAGGGGTTATGGTAGCTAGCTGCAGCCATAACAACGATATCCCTCTTCAAAGTTCTGACGTATAACGACAGCAGGCAGTCCGTAAGTGGTTAAAGCACCTGTGCAAGATAAAGAAAAACCTGCAAACATGGCCTGTTGGGGGTACTTGAGGACAGGGTTAAGAACCACCGCTTAATATCACTTTAAGGTTAGCTGTGTGTAGTAAGTCTTGTTTTTTTTTTCTTTTCTAAATAATAAACATTTATAAATAATAAACACTTACCTGCTCTGTTGCAGTGGTTTTGTGCAAAACAACTCAGATCCTCCTCTTCTTGAGTCCCTCACCAGCCCCTCCCCTCTTTCTGGGTGCCCCAACAGGAGACAGCTTGCTATGGGGGCACCCAAGCATTCATTCTCCTGAGCTGTGGCTTTGTGTATCCATTTACACATAGGCTCGACTCTGCTCCCTCCATCTTCTGATTGCTCCCAATGGCTCCCGCTGCTGCCAAAAGCCAATCAGGAGTGCGAGTCCCTAGACAGCCAAGGCTCTGGTGGACATCGCTGGATCGAGAGGGGGATCAGGTAAGTATTAGGGGGAGGCTGCTGCACACAGGTTTTTTACCTTCATACATACTTTATAACCACTTTAACAAAGAATGTGCTGTACTTAGAATGCAGTAGTTACGAGTAAGAAACGTAAAACACAGTGAGGGGAATTTATCAAAACTGGTGCAGTCAGAATTTGGACCAGCTGTGCATGGCAACCAGTCAGCTTCTATCTTCAGCTTGTTCAGCTTTAAAAATGAAGGCTATAAGCTGATTGGTTGCCATTCACAGCTGTTCCAAATTCTGCCTGCTCTAGTTTTGATAAATTCCCCTAAGGGCTCATTCAGACAGGCGCTGAGAAAGGTCCTGTATGCTGAGCCACTTTTTCCTGCAGCTGCATCCACCAGAGAGCTTCCCCTATAGAAGTGGGTGCACTGTCCGGCTACTTCCCCCCCAATAGGATAGCACTCGTATAGCTTAAAGAAGCTGAGTGCATAAAGCAATTTGCTTAGTTGCCCTGAGGGAGGTCACGGTAAGGTGCCCCCCCCCCCCCCCCCCAGTGGTTATAGTAAAATAAACCCCAAAGGCTCTTGAACTTTGCAGGTTTTTTATTATTTTTTTTTTTTTTTTTTTTTTTTTTTTTTCTCCCTCCCTCTCCTCCTTTTTTTTTCATTTTTTTTTTTTGGCCTATTATAGGATGGATACTTTGAAGATATTCTCACTTAATGTAAAAGGATTAAATACACCCGAAAAGAGACGTATATTATTGAATGATCTGAAGCGTCTACAGGTAGATATGGCGTTTATTCAAGAAACGCACTTCAGAGATGATAAACTTCCTATTCTTAAAAACAGGTATTATCCAGTTGTCTATCATTCTACTAATAAACTAAATAAAACTAAAGGGGTATCAATACTAGTGTCTAGTCGATTATCATGGTCGTGTCAAGACAGTCTAGCAGACCCGATGGGACGTTTTATGTTTATTAAGGGCCAGATAGGAGAAGTAAAAATGACTTTTGCTTCTATATATGCTCCAAATTACCAAGATTCCTTTTTGAGTCGTATAATAGAACGCCTTTTGAAATTCTCGGAAGGTCAATTGATACTGGGAGGCTATTTTAACGTTCCGTTGCTTCCCAACATGGACTCCTCCTCTGGCTCATCCTCCATTACCTTTACCTCCATTACCATGGTGTCCGTAAGAGAGTGGCGCAAGCCTTCCACAAAGCTCAACTGGTTGATGTCTGGCGGTTACAACATTCAGGTGAGAGAGACTACACGTTTTATTCTCCTCATAAAATCTATTCCCGCATAGACTATTTCTTGATTCCACACGTACAGTTGCAGGCGGTTCATAGCACAGTAATCGGTACAATTACATGGTCAGACCATGCGCCAATCATCTTAATATACTGATTCTCTGAGTTTTCAACCTCCAGGACTAGAGTCTGGAGACTAAATGAAAGTCTCTTGCAGACTCCTGAGATAGTGGAAGATGTACAGCGTGAGTTGGATCAGTATTTTCAAATTAACAAACAACCTGATTGTGATATAGGGATCTTATGGGAAGCCCATAAGGCAGTTATAAGAGGTGTTCTTATCAAGCATGGAGCACGACTTAAACACCAAAGGCTTGAAAAGCTTACATCCCTTCTACAGGACATTCATAAAACTGAGGCCCAACATAAACAGGCACCAAACTCTATACTCGAACAAAACCTTTTTTCGCTTCGTAAGCAGGTAACGGATTTGTTAAGATACAAAGCTAAGGCAGATATACAGCGAGGTCGCAGAATAGGTTATGAATTGGGAGATAAATGTGGGAGAACATTAGCACGTGCGATTAGAGAACAAAAATTAGCTTCATATATTCCTCAAATAATTACACCCCAAGGCCAAAAAGTGGGGCAAATTACGCAGGGGTTTAGAGATTACTATTCTTCCTTATATAATATTCCAGAACAGTCTTCTGCGCAGATACAAATGGAAGATTATATAGCTTCCTCCCAACTCCCTCAGCTGACCCCAGAGGTTCAGGAAGAGTTGGAGATACCAATAACTTTGGAGGAACTACAGAAGGCACTGGGTGTATCCAAGTTAGGTAAAACACCAGATCCTGATGGGTTTTCATTACAGTATTATAAAAAATCCCTCCCATTATTAGGTCCCCATATGGTGGAATTATTTAATAAAGTAAGCCCCGAGGCAGCTTTCCCTAGAGACACCTTAAAATCACATTTTACAGTGATCCCTAAAGAAGGAAAAGACCCTACCTCTTGTGGCAGTTATAGGCCTATTTCACTCTTGAATAGTGACCCTAAATTATTTACAAAGATCATAGCTACTCGAATCGCAGAACACATACAGCCGCTGATACATCTTGACCAAATGGGATTCATTCCAACTAGAGAAGCCCGTGACAACACAATTAAAGTGTTAAATCTTATCCATATAGTACAGAAGACACATACGCCGAGCGTTATAATAGGAACAGATGCTGAAAACACATTCGATCGTGTCAACTGGAACTTTGTTTGCCATTCTACGTCATATAGGATTGAGGGAACATATGCTCCAATGGATTGGTAAGATTTATCTGCACCCATCAGCTCAAGTTAAAGTAAATGGAATTTTATCAGATCCCTTTCCCATTTCAAATGGGACTAGACAGGGGTGTCCATTATCCCCGCTGCTCTACGCTCTATCCTTGGAACCCTTCCTCTGTATGATTCGGTTGAACCCAGATATTACTGGAGTCAGAATAACAGAGCGGTAGCATACAGTTTCAGCTTACGCGGATGACTTGCTTTTTTCTCTTACTAACCCTATGGTCTCACTGCCGAATAAGATAAAAATTTGAATTTGAGATATACGGTGGACTCTCAAATTTAGGGATTCATTTTAGTAAATCGGATGCTATGGGGATAGGGATCTCTTCTGCGTCGCTTAAAAATTTGCAGTTAAATTTTAGGTTTAAATGGACAGACATAGCCCCGGGTTTTTGAACTTAACTTCCCTCCTCTTTTGACTAGAACACGTATGTTGTTGGAAACCTGGAATAGAGGACTATTTTCGTGGTTCGGTAGATGCAACCTTTTAAAGATGAGTATTTTACCAAAATACCTATATTTATTTCAAACTCTACCGATTAAGATACCATCTCAATATTTTAAACAGGTTCACTCCCTGTTTACTCAATTTATATGGGCACATAAGAAACCACGTATTCCTAGAAGCCAATTGGTCTTACCTAAACATTGCGGAGGTATTGCATTACCAGATGTATTTAAATATTATCAGGCGGTACATTTAGGGCGACTCATAGATTGGAATCGCCACTCAATAGGCAAATTATGGACCCAGATTGAACAGGCACAAACAGATGTCCTACTGAAAGGAGCACCATGGTGCTATGATAAACTACCGACCTATCTAAAGACGCATCCCCTGATAGGCCCTACAGTAAGAACATGCTCACAGATGATTGTCAAAACTTTACTCTCATCAGTGGACTCACCTTTGACGCCTATCCTGGGGAATCCAAGATTCCCTCCAGGCATGAGAGACCATAGTTTCTCTAGTTTGCGACAGAACAATTGTTTTCGAGCATTTAACTTTTTTTATTTCAAAGAATTTTATTATGTTTGAAAAAGCATATACAATTAACAAATAACAATGTCAGGATACGGAGCCAGAATATACAGAAAAATAGCAAGAAACTCCGTCATATGTGAAACCTAAAAGAAATAAGGCGAAGGATGAGGAGATACGAAATGGTACCTGGAGGACCTACATGAGGGAAGCGAAAGGAGAAGGTCTGCTTGGCAGCGTAGCAAACAGCGACCCCCCACCATCAGGCACCCCGAATGGGAGCAATCTGTGCCCGATAGGGGGGATCTCCGCCGCCCCACCACCCAGCCTCATTATCAAACATCAACAATTAGGGCCTTCTCCATTGGTCTGCCAGTAAATAAGGAATCATCCTAAAGTAGGGGCCTGACATTGTTCCAATAAACTACAACCAGGAAGGGGAGCAAAGGGAGGGGAATGGAAGAAGGGAGAGCAAGAGGGGGGAAGAAAAGGGAGGAGAAAGAGAAAGCTGAGGAGAGGGAACATCAATTTCGGGATACAGACGGTTCAGGGAGGTATTGAGTTAGTGAGCCATGGCGCACCAATATAAATGGCCCAGGGTTCCCATGGAGCATTTAACTTTTTACTATCAGGGGGCTGGCCCTCGATAGCGACATTAATAGAACCCTCGAGCTCTTTCGGTTTACCGTTTTGGAACGCCCTACAGCTCCACCACTTCCTTTACTCATTAAAACCCCTAGAGAGGTTCAGTCGACAATTATCCATTTTTGAAAAATACTGCTCAGAGGAAGGGACTTTAACGCAAACTCTTTCGAAGCTGTATGGTCTATTAATTACTCCTTTGGAACAACCATATCCATCTTGGATGGAGAGATGGGAGGGAGAGATAAACTGTAAGTTTACAACCAGTCAAAGACAGAATATAGTTGAGCTTTCGTTGAGGACATCGATTTGCACTAGGATACAGGAGACTAATTATAAAATATTAACACACAGAAGATGCATAAATTCTACCCTGAAATACCAGACCGTTGTTGGAGATGCCATGAAGAGGGAGTCACGATGTTACATATTTTTTGGTCCTGTCCAAAGATAATACCATATTGGAGGGAAGTACGGAACATTACACAAAAATTTTCTGACGACAGGGTACCCGAGGATCCATCTTTTTTTTTTTGCTACATGTCACAACTATCTCAGTTAAAAAATATAAGGAATCTATTTTTAAGACATTTAGTGAACGCAGCAAAAGCATGCATCCCTCTTAGGTGGAAAGAAATTTTACCCCCTACCATTGGATGCTGGCTTCACAGGTTGGAAGAGATTAATAAGATGGAAGACCTCACACTTTCAGCACAAAATAAACAAGAAGAGTATTCTGAGGTATGGGGAGGGTGGAATATGTTTATCCTCTCTGAAGAAGGTCTGACGCTGCTTAATTCATGATTATTGGGCATAGGCAACATAATAGACAGTTCACAACTAAGTATCCAGTACCTATTGGGGCTTTTTCCCTCCCTTCTTATCTCTTTAATTTTAATTTTTTTTTCTTATTATTTATTTATTTATTTTCTTTTTTTTTTTTTTTTTTTTTTTTTTTTTCTCTTTCCTGTTTTTTTTCTTTTCTTTTTCTTTTTTTTAAATTTAGAAAATGGGAAATTGGGTGAAACCAGGTATAGTGGCTGAGGGTTATTTTTCCTCTACTAGACGGTTACAATACTGAAGTGATACTATCCATTATTTTTGCTCTCTCGGTTTCTTTTTATGAGAGGAACATAGAAGGTGTTAGATATGAGATGTTATGATTACCATATGGAATATTGTACCATTTATCTAGCGCATGTTACGTTACTGTATATATATGACTGTTATGAAAACCTGGACTCACCTTTTTGTGGTTTAAATAAAATATTTGAAAAAAAAAGAAGTGGGTGCACAGATCCGAATGCAGACACTATGCGTTTGGATACATGCAGCCCTTCCTGTCTGCATGTCAAATTTTGACATTTGACCATGTCCATGCAGCTGCCGCGTCCTAATTGACTTTGACTGGACTGCCTGCACAGGGATGCACAGAACACAAAGTATCCCCACGCGGTACACCGCGATCACACTGGGCATGGACTCATATGCACCTACATGACAATTAGGCCTCATTTATATGGACTCGTATGATCCATGTAAATGAGGCCTAATTGTCATGTGGGCCAGATAGCAGGAAAGAGGAGATGTCGGGTAATTAAAAGAGAAGTACTGTATGGGAATTTTTTTTATGAATCATACTTGCCTAGGTAGATGCTGCATCTGTCCCCTGCTGGCTCTGAGGCTGAGAACCGAGTAATCAAACAGCCATTCACTCAGTTTTCAGTTCTCCCTAAGCAGAGAGCTAGTGGCTGTCGGTCTCTGGCTCTTCTCTACCCCCCCCCCCCCAGTGCTTACTGAAACACTGGGCTGTAGAAGGAGCGGAAGTGACTGGCTCAGGCTCTCAGTGGCTCCGAGCCGTAGCAGGCACACGGCCGCTACAAGTGGCTGGCTGGCGTGATCGCCGATGGCCACCCGCGATCGTGGGAACAAGAGCCAGAACAGGGATTTGTGTGTGTAAACACACAAATCCCTGTTCGGACAAGGGAGGAGAGACAGATCATCTGTTCCTACTAGGAACCACGATCAGACTCCTCTAGTCAGTCCTATCCAAGGTTAGAAACACACCTAGTTAACACATTTGACCCCTTGATCGCCCCCTAGTGTTAACACCTTCCCTGCCAGTAATCAGTGCATTTTTATAGTACTGATCGCTGCATAAATGTCAATGGTCCCAAAAAAGTGTCAAAAGTGTCTGATATGTTGCAGTCCCGATTAAAAATCGCTGATCGCCGACATTACTAGTAAAAAAAAAAAAAATCTAAAAATGCCATAATCTATTTCCTATTTTGTAGACGCTATAACTTTTGCGCAAACCAATCAATATACGCTTATTGCGATTTTTTTTTTTATTTTTATTTTATTTTTTTTACCAAAAATATGTAGAATACAATACATATCTGCCTAAACTGATGACGAAATGTGGTTTTAAAAAATGCATTATATTGGACAGTCAGACTTATAAATGTGCCAAGTGTCAAGCATGGTTTTTAACCACTACAATACTGGGCACTTTCACCCCCTTCCTTCCCAGAGCAATTTTCAGCTTTCAGCGCTCTCGCACTTTCAATGACAATTGCGCGGTCATGCAATGCTGTAACCAAATGAAATTTTTATCATTTTGTTCGCACAAATAGAGCTTTAGTTTGGTGGTATTTATTCACGACTCCGTTTTTTATTTTTTGCGATATAAGCGAAAACATAGCGGAAATTTTGAAAAAAAACAATGTTTTCTCCTTTCTTTTTTAAAAGAAATCCAATAAAATCAAATTTGGTCATAAATTTAAGCCAAAATGTATTCTGCTACATGTTTTTAGTAAAAAAAAATCCGTTAAGTGTATAATGATCACGGACATATGTACGCAAATGATCCTGTACAGATGTGTGCAGGTGATCACGGACATATGTGTGCAGATAATCATTGGCACATGTAATTTTACTGGCACATATGTGAGGGACATGTGTTTTTATTATTTGGGGACATGTGTTTTTTTATTATTTGGGGACATGTGTGTTTTGGGGACATGTGTGTTTACACTGTGGGGACACTACACTGGTGATCAGTGAGTAAAAAGCTGTAAAAAAACAGCTAATACTCACTGATCACCAGCCGGCTGCAGCGATCTCCTCTCCTCACCGACGACTTCCGTGTGAGAAGAGCCGATTACCTAGCAACTGGCTGTTTGCTTACATCACATGACGGCTGTGATTCGACACGGCTGTCATGTGATCAGGAGGGCCAATCACAGAGCCCTCCTGCCGATCCGAGATGCGCCGTGTCCGGGTGACACAAGCGCATCGGGATCGCACTGCTGCGCAGGCTCGCGCGCGTGATCCCGCTACTTCTGAAGGATGTTCCGGAACGTCCGATCAAAAGTAGACGGCTCCCACCCGGCCGTATATATGTACAGTGGCCGGGTGGGAAGTAGTTAAGTAAATATACAATAAATAACCAGTGTCTCGGAGTGAGCAATTGAATAAACAATTACCTACATCCAACCTGTGTTAATATTGTAGCAGCGCTTGGTTATCAGACGGAGCTGATTAAGTGGACAGGATATCGTTTGAATATATAAATAGATCAATAACTGGATCTAGATATGTATAAATCAGTCGATAGTCCACAAAGTAATGAATTATAAATAAAGAAATATATATATAAATAAATAAATAAGATAGGGGGTGAGTAAATTGGTCAATAAATAAATAAATAAATCAATCAATTATACGAGAGTCCATTCATTTCACGGTGACCATAAAAAAATATATATATAAATAATTAAATAAATAAATAAATGTATTAATTAATTAAAGTCCCGTTTTCTCCATGATGTGGTGATCGATACAAAGTGATATTGCTAGCTCGGTATTCAAGGTGTCACAGAAACTGCTTAGTCCATCCACCAGTGTGCTTCACCACGTGATACAAGGTTCCCCTTTGGGGATGCACTCACCAGAGCTAAATAGAATATAGGCATGTATACACTTTCATCAGGTTCCTGTGTCTCTCTCTATTGAAGTTCAGCAATTCTCCTCAACATCCTCCCATTCAGTGGCTCACCATTGGCAGGTAGATCATATGTTGAAACAAATTGCACTACATAGTGTGACTCCGTTTAAAACATTTATTGAACCCCCCAATCAGTTGAAAATAAAATACCCCTTAGTACAAAATGCGTACCAAATACAAAAGACAAATCAGCATGTAAGATAAATGTAAAGCACTCTGCCTGTAATCTCCTTCCGGATCCTTTCCAGCTGATTTCCGCTATAGAGAGCGGTGTTTCAAGCGTCCTAGGATACTTCCTGGTCGGTGGACCGCAGGCTGGAGCGCACACGTCACTTCCTTGTTTCTCTAGTCAACGTCCCTGACGCACGTTTCGTCCTATCGGACTTCTTCACGAGGGCGTGACTAGAGAACCGGAAGTGTCACTCTTATAGTGATAGATAGAGATTCTAGCCAATCGGAGCGCACGCATGAGTGTACTAGGAAATCTTACAGCGCTGGTCCGCTCGTATCTAGTTAATCCCCAGAAATAGAGTTTGCAGAAGGCGATTAAAAGTCTCATAAGCGATAATCATATATACATTCAAGTACAAGGAGAAGTGGACTATCGTACTATATGCTTTACTTTTAAATATAAAGATTCCTAGCATGCATGCGCGTGCCTCCTTACATTAACCCTTAAGCAATCAGTCATGTTTAAGCCACAATCTGATTCAAAGTGTGGATCCATGCAAAGGAGGGCTATGGCTGAGCTATGTTAAATAACAGCTAATAAGCATGATGTATAGATAATAATGGCAATTGATTTTAATATACTCCTTAGAGTCTGAGTAAAAATATGCGAATAAATATAAGTATGCGACTGCGGACCTATATGTATAAAATATACATATAAAAGCACATAAAAAAGCTCATAAAAAAGTCGCATGTTAAAATCGTATATAAAAACCGCATAAGAAACCGCATGAAAAACGCATATATAAAATATGTGTATAAAAGGGAGAAAAAGATGTAGAAAAAAATGTTTACTGAGTCCACTGGATAAAATCATGTTGATAAATACTATTTGCAAACCACGGAAGGCGATTATAAAAATATCAAATTATAAGATTTATAAAAAACATATATATATAAACTTATAAAATTATATTATACTGATATAAAATCGGATCCTACGTGGTGTGGTATTGCACATTAGCTGAATCACTATCCAGCAAAGAATGGAATGCAGTGTCCATATTAATACATGCTTATCCCATGGCTTAGTCAAACTTCAAGGGGTGCTAAGCTCATAGATCTCCTTGTATGGAATGCACCCCAAATACATCTAGGGTGTACAAAGTTACAAGAGAAAATAAATAAATTCAATGAAAACAATAAAAACAGGAACAAGTAAAAAACCAGAACAGCATGAATACACCATCAGGATTATTGAGGTCATATCCCTCTCCCTAAAAGAATATATATATTATTATTACTCAGGGGGTGGTTAAGTGTCACTGATAAAGCAATTAATGTCCAGCTCTACATTCAAACCTCTAGGGGCGAGTACGTCAGTCAGAAAAATCCATTTGGTTTCTTTTTTGGACAGTTCTCTTACCCTATGGATGCCCCTCCAGTGAGGTTGAAGGTGTTCTATGCCCCAGAATTCCAGGCCTCTTGGATCACTATCGTGTTTTAATTTAAAATGTAAGGACACGTTATGGTCTTTGTAACCTAATTTGATATTCTTGATATGTTCAGCTATTCTTATACGCAGAAGCCTTTTTGTACGGCCAATATACATTAGGCCACATGGACATTTCAATGCATATACCACAAACATTGTGTTGCACGTAATGAATTGTTCGACATCAAAGGATGTGTGGTTTGCTGTTGCTTCAAATTTATCCAGTGCCCTTATAGGTTTCCCCACTTCCCTACAGGCCTTACATTTACGACAGGCATAAAAACCTTTTTTATCCCAGAAAGACAATGGTTTCTTTGGGGGGTCAATGATTTTTTTGACCACCCTATCCCCGAAACTAGTCGCCTTCCTATAAATAAATTGGGGGTTATCAGGTAAAGCTGTGGTCAGTTTCTTGTCTAATAATAACACATGCCAATGTTTTTTGAAAATGGTTTCTACTTCTTTGTACTGTTCATGGTATCCAGAGATGAACGACCATTCTTTCGTGTTTTTCTTGGGGGTGGTGGTGGTTGGCTGGACTAACGTTTTTTCTTCCAAAATGGTGGCTCGGGGTATTGCACCCACTTCTTCTACAGTCTTCTTTAATTTGACCGGGTCATAGCCACGGCTCTCAAATCTGTCTGTTAAAATTTTCGATTGGCAAGCAAAGTTGCTATCCTCTGAACAATTCCTCCTTACCCTCATTATCTGGCCTTTTGGTATGTTTCTTAACCATAAAGGATGATGACCGCTTGATATGGGTAAATAACTGTTTCTGTCAGTTTTTTTGAAGAAAACTTTTGTTTCCAATTGGTTTAATTTCCGATATATTGTGACGTCCAAAAAATCAATCTCCTCCTTATTGCTTGTTGATGTTAAAACGATATTACTGTTATTTGTGTTTAAAAGGGATAAAAAAGTGTCCAAGCTTTCACTTGTCCCTGCCCAGATAAAAAATAAATCATCAATAAAACGTCGATAAAACACTAGTTCTGCCCGTTGATCATTAAAAATAGTTTTGTCCTCCCATTCTGCCATGAATAAATTAGCAATACTCGGTGCGAATTTCGCGCCCATGGCCACGCCTCTTTGCTGGGAGTAAAAATTGCCGCCATACCAGAAATAATTGTGATTAAGACAAAAGTCCAAAGCATTCTTTAAAAACACTTTTTGGTTCAATGGTAGATCTTCTCTTTTGCTAAGGGCCCAATTCAGGGCCAGGAGGGCGTCATCATGCTGAATGATTGAGTAAAGAGAAGATACATCCGCAGTGACTAATAGAATGTCGTTTTTTTCAGATAAATCCACCTTCTGGAGACAATTCAGAAAATCTTTCGTGTCACGTATGTAAGACCTAGTGCTTCTCACACTATTTTGGAGGAATTTGTCAAGGTATTGCCCCAGTCTAGCTGAGATCGAATCAATGCTATTGACTATAGGTCTTGCTGGGGGGTTGGTTGGGTCCTTATGCACTTTAGGAAGTGTATATAGAGTTGGTATTCTGCTGCTCGCTGGGACCAAGTATCTCTTCTCCTTCTCGGTCAAAACTCCCTTATTCGATCCCATGCCAATCAGTCTCTCCAGATGATCTCTGTATTCTGCAGTTGGATCCCCCTTTAAGGTGCAATAAGTGGTGGTGTCTGCTAACATCTCTACTATTTGATTGTGATATACATCTTTCGATAAGATTACCACTCCTCCTCCTTTATCAGCTGGGCGTATGATTATATTTTTACGTTTTTCCAAGGCCCTGATTCCTTCTTCTATGTATCTGGTATTGGTTTCCCTTTTTGGTTGTAGACTTGCCAGGTCCTGTAAGACAAGCCCTTTAAACACTTCTACCTGATGGTTCGGGTTATTCGGTGGGTTGAATGTCGATTTATTCTTCAATCCACTATTGATCGATTGCATATTCCTGGGTAGTACTGGATTACCTGATGTAACTTCCCTTAGGGATTCCCGTCCCAAAAAATATTTTTTTATATTGATCTTTCTGATAAATTTATGGACGTCGATATATACATTAAATTTATTAATTGGTTTTTTTAGACCACATTTTAAGCCAAGATTTAGAATATTAGTTTCTTTTTCCGTTAATTCAACATTGGCCAAATTAAAAATTCCTCCTACTCCGACCCTCTTCGCCTTTTGTTTGAGTTTCCGGCCTGCTCTGCATCCTCTGTATTTCCTCTTTGAGGTAGAATTGGTCCGAGATCCCTCGGTGGGTATGGAGGGTTTCCTCTTCGTTGAGGGTCCCTGTGGGAACCTTGAGGATTTTGATCTCTGTACTGTTCCTGGGATTGTTGTTCCATATGGTGGGGGTGGTGGTATGGCGTCTGTGTGGGTGGCCGGCCCCTGCGTGGCGGGTACCCCCGACCCCTCTGTTGTCCTCCTCTGCCTCGTCCTAAAAAAGGACGGGGTGCAGGGTAATGATTATAATCATCTGCATAATCATAAATGGGCTGAAACCTGTTGTGGGTCACTACGCCATAAGCTTGTTGCTGTGATTGTTGATGGGTATTTCTCTGGTTTTTTCCTTTCCCTCCTCTGTTCTTCCATTGAATGGGAGTAGATGAACGGGGAGGGGGGTGCATGTATAGGGATTTTTCGTATTCATCTTGTTCCTCTCTCCAGTGTGTGATGGGTCTGGGGTTTCCAACATTTGAGGGTCCTGGTGTTGGGGGAACATTGCTTACTCTGTTTGTTTCTCTGTTAATAGCTTCTTTGTTGTCATTGGAATTTTGTTGCCAAGTGTAAATGCGATTATTCCTGAAGTCATCTAGATCCTTATGGAATTTCTTGACTTTTTTCTTTTGAGTTTCTTTATCTATTTTCTCGAGCTTCTTTTGTACCCTTGTGTTGAAATCTACAATCTGTTGTGATTCCTGAATAGGTTCCAACTGAATTTTGAGATCATTGATCTTTGTTACTAATTTGGCCATTTTTCGTTTTTTTCTATCTAAAATCAGCTGCTGTAGTTTAAATCCCACCCCATTAAAAAAATCCAACCACTCATTGTTGGACTCCGGGTCATCTAAGCCGTCTTGGGGAACGATGTCCCATCTTAAACTTTTGATAATTATCTTATCTTTGATATACTGTTCTAGTGTACAGATATCCCACCAAGTTCTGACCTGCTTTTCAAGGGTATTTCCTAGGGCTGAAATCACCCCATTATAGTTAATTTCTGTAGGTGTAGGTGTATAGTCAGAAAATAGAGAATTCATGTCTATTTGTCTGTTATTCAGGAACTGTAAGACATCCATGGCTGCAGAGATATAATCTAAAATCGCACAAAAGGTTGTTTTGATATTCTGGCCCGCCTCTATCTAACAACTCTCTGCGCTCAAAGGGATATGTTGTCTAGGTGTGAGTTCTAATGATGTAGTATATTAATCACTGAATATACATATACTAAGTTTGGTGTGCAACCCAGCATAGGTGCACCAGTGGCAGCTGCTTAAAGAAGACGTAGTATGTAAATATACAATAAATAACCAGTGTCTCGGAGTGAGCAATTGAATAAACAATTACCTACATCCAACCTGTGTTAATATTGTAGCAGCGCTTGGTTATCAGACGGAGCTGATTAAGTGGACAGGATATCGTTTGAATATATAAATAGATCAATAACTGGATCTAGATATGTATAAATCAGTCGATAGTCCACAAAGTAATGAATTATAAATAAAGAAATATATATATAAATAAATAAATAAGATAGGGGGTGAGTAAATTGGTCAATAAATAAATAAATAAATCAATCAATTATACGAGAGTCCATTCATTTCACGGTGACCATAAAAAAATATATATATAAATAATTAAATAAATAAATAAATGTATTAATTAATTAAAGTCCCGTTTTCTCCATGATGTGGTGATCGATACAAAGTGATATTGCTAGCTCGGTATTCAAGGTGTCACAGAAACTGCTTAGTCCATCCACCAGTGTGCTTCACCACGTGATACAAGGTTCCCCTTTGGAGATGCACTCACCAGAGCTAAATAGAATATAGGCATGTATACACTTTCATCAGGTTCCTGTGTCTCTCTCTATTGAAGTTCAGCAATTCTCCTCAACATCCTCCCATTCAGTGGCTCACCATTGGCAGGTAGATCATATGTTGAAACAAATTGCACTACATAGTGTGACTCCGTTTAAAACATTTATTGAACCCCCTGTACACTAGAACAGTATATCAAAGATAAGATAATTATCAAAAGTTTAAGATGGGACATCGTTCCCCAAGACGGCTTAGATGACCCGGAGTCCAACAATGAGTGGTTGGATTTTTTTAATGGGGTGGGATTTAAACTACAGCAGCTGATTTTAGATAGAAAAAAACGAAAAATGGCCAAATTAGTAACAAAGATCAATGATCTCAAAATTCAGTTGGAACCTATTCAGGAATCACAACAGATTGTAGATTTCAACACAAGGGTACAAAAGAAGCTCGAGAAAATAGATAAAGAAACTCAAAAGAAAAAAGTCAAGAAATTCCATAAGGATCTAGATGACTTCAGGAATAATCGCATTTACACTTGGCAACAAAATTCCAATGACAACAAAGAAGCTATTAACAGAGAAACAAACAGAGTAAGCAATGTTCCCCCAACACCAGGACCCTCAAATGTTGGAAACCCCAGACCCATCACACACTGGAGAGAGGAACAAGATGAATACGAAAAATCCCTATACATGCACCCCCCTCCCCGTTCATCTACTCCCATTCAATGGAAGAACAGAGGAGGGAAAGGAAAAAACCAGAGAAATACCCATCAACAATCACAGCAACAAGCTTATGGCGTAGTGACCCACAACAGGTTTCAGCCCATTTATGATTATGCAGATGATTATAATCATTACCCTGCACCCCGTCCTTTTTTAGGACGAGGCAGAGGAGGACAACAGAGGGGTCGGGGGTACCCGCCACGCAGGGGCCGGCCACCCACACAGACGCCATACCACCACCCCCACCATATGGAACAACAATCCCAGGAACAGTACAGAGATCAAAATCCTCAAGGTTCCCACAGGGACCCTCAACGAAGAGGAAACCCTCCATACCCACCGAGGGATCTCGGACCAATTCTACCTCAAAGAGGAAATACAGAGGATGCAGAGCAGGCCGGAAACTCAAACAAAAGGCGAAGAGGGTCGGAGTAGGAGGAATTTTTAATTTGGCCAATGTTGAATTAACGGAAAAAGAAACTAATATTCTAAATCTTGGCTTAAAATGTGGTCTAAAAAAACCAATTAATAAATTTAATGTATATATCGACGTCCATAAATTTATCAGAAAGATCAATATAAAAAAATATTTTTTGGGACGGGAATCCCTAAGGGAAGTTACATCAGGTAATCCAGTACTACCCAGGAATATGCAATCGATCAATAGTGGATTGAAGAATAAATCGACATTCAACCCACCGAATAACCCGAACCATCAGGTAGAAGTGTTTAAAGGGCTTGTCTTACAGGACCTGGCAAGTCTACAACCAAAAAGGGAAACCAATACCAGATACATAGAAGAAGGAATCAGGGCCTTGGAAAAACGTAAAAATATAATCATACGCCCAGCTGATAAAGGAGGAGGAGTGGTAATCTTATCGAAAGATGTATATCACAATCAAATAGTAGAGATGTTAGCAGACACCACCACTTATTGCACCTTAAAGGGGGATCCAACTGCAGAATACAGAGATCATCTGGAGAGACTGATTGGCATGGGATCGAATAAGGGAGTTTTGACCGAGAAGGAGAAGAGATACTTGGTCCCAGCGAGCAGCAGAATACCAACTCTATATACACTTCCTAAAGTGCATAAGGACCCAACCAACCCCCCAGCAAGACCTATAGTCAATAGCATTGATTCGATCTCAGCTAGACTGGGGCAATACCTTGACAAATTCCTCCAAAATAGTGTGAGAAGCACTAGGTCTTACATACGTGACACGAAAGATTTTCTGAATTGTCTCCAGAAGGTGGATTTATCTGAAAAAAACGACATTCTATTAGTCACTGCGGATGTATCTTCTCTTTACTCAATCATTCAGCATGATGACGCCCTCCTGGCCCTGAATTGGGCCCTTAGCAAAAGAGAAGATCTACCATTGAACCAAAAAGTGTTTTTAAAGAATGCTTTGGACTTTTGTCTTAATCACAATTATTTCTGGTATGGCGGCAATTTTTACTCCCAGCAAAGAGGCGTGGCCATGGGCGCGAAATTCGCACCGAGTATTGCTAATTTATTCATGGCAGAATGGGAGGACAAAACTATTTTTAATGATCAACGGGCAGAACTAGTGTTTTATCGACGTTTTATTGATGATTTATTTTTTATCTGGGCAGGGACAAGTGAAAGCTTGGACACTTTTTTATCCCTTTTAAACACAAATAACAGTAATATCGTTTTAACATCAACAAGCAATAAGGAGGAGATTGATTTTTTGGACGTCACAATATATCGGAAATTAAACCAATTGGAAACAAAAGTTTTCTTCAAAAAAACTGACAGAAACAGTTATTTACCCATATCAAGCGGTCATCATCCTTTATGGTTAAGAAACATACCAAAAGGCCAGATAATGAGGGTAAGGAGGAATTGTTCAGAGGATAGCAACTTTGCTTGCCAATCGAAAATTTTAACAGACAGATTTGAGAGCCGTGGCTATGACCCGGTCAAATTAAAGAAGACTGTAGAAGAAGTGGGTGCAATACCCCGAGCCACCATTTTGGAAGAAAAAACGTTAGTCCAGCCAACCACCACCACCCCCAAGAAAAACACGAAAGAATGGTCGTTCATCTCTGGATACCATGAACAGTACAAAGAAGTAGAAACCATTTTCAAAAAACATTGGCATGTGTTATTATTAGACAAGAAACTGACCACAGCTTTACCTGATAACCCCCAATTTATTTATAGGAAGGCGACTAGTTTCGGGGATAGGGTGGTCAAAAAAATCATTGACCCCCCAAAGAAACCATTGTCTTTCTGGGATAAAAAAGGTTTTTATGCCTGTCGTAAATGTAAGGCCTGTAGGGAAGTGGGGAAACCTATAAGGGCACTGGATAAATTTGAAGCAACAGCAAACCACACATCCTTTGATGTCGAACAATTCATTACGTGCAACACAATGTTTGTGGTATATGCATTGAAATGTCCATGTGGCCTAATGTATATTGGCCGTACAAAAAGGCTTCTGCGTATAAGAATAGCTGAACATATCAAGAATATCAAATTAGGTTACAAAGACCATAACGTGTCCTTACATTTTAAATTAAAACACGATAGTGATCCAAGAGGCCTGGAATTCTGGGGCATAGAACACCTTCAACCTCACTGGAGGGGCATCCATAGGGTAAGAGAACTGTCCAAAAAAGAAACCAAATGGATTTTTCTGACTGACGTACTCGCCCCTAGAGGTTTGAATGTAGAGCTGGACATTAATTGCTTTATCAGTGACACTTAACCACCCCCTGAGTAATAATAATATATATATTCTTTTAGGGAGAGGGATATGACCTCAATAATCCTGATGGTGTATTCATGCTGTTCTGGTTTTTTACTTGTTCCTGTTTTTATTGTTTTCATTGAATTTATTTATTTTCTCTTGTAACTTTGTACACCCTAGATGTATTTGGGGTGCATTCCATACAAGGAGATCTATGAGCTTAGCACCCCTTGAAGTTTGACTAAGCCATGGGATAAGCATGTATTAATATGGACACTGCATTCCATTCTTTGCTGGATAGTGATTCAGCTAATGTGCAATACCACACCACGTAGGATCCGATTTTATATCAGTATAATATAATTTTATAAGTTTATATATATATGTTTTTTATAAATCTTATAATTTGATATTTTTATAATCGCCTTCCGTGGTTTGCAAATAGTATTTATCAACATGATTTTATCCAGTGGACTCAGTAAACATTTTTTTCTACATCTTTTTCTCCCTTTTATACACATATTTTATATATGCGTTTTTCATGCGGTTTCTTATGCGGTTTTTATATACGATTTTAACATGCGACTTTTTTATGAGCTTTTTTATGTGCTTTTATATGTATATTTTATACATATAGGTCCGCAGTCGCATACTTATATTTATTCGCATATTTTTACTCAGACTCTAAGGAGTATATTAAAATCAATTGCCATTATTATCTATACATCATGCTTATTAGCTGTTATTTAACATAGCTCAGCCATAGCCCTCCTTTGCATGGATCCACACTTTGAATCAGATTGTGGCTTAAACATGACTGATTGCTTAAGGGTTAATGTAAGGAGGCACGCGCATGCATGCTAGGAATCTTTATATTTAAAAGTAAAGCATATAGTACGATAGTCCACTTCTCCTTGTACTTGAATGTATATATGATTATCGCTTATGAGACTTTTAATCGCCTTCTGCAAACTCTATTTCTGGGGATTAACTAGATACGAGCGGACCAGCGCTGTAAGATTTCCTAGTACACTCATGCGTGCGCTCCGATTGGCTAGAATCTCTATCTATCACTATAAGAGTGACACTTCCGGTTCTCTAGTCACGCCCTCGTGAAGAAGTCCGATAGGACGAAACGTGCGTCAGGGACGTTGACTAGAGAAACAAGGAAGTGACGTGTGCGCTCCAGCCTGCGGTCCACCGACCAGGAAGTATCCTATGACGCTTGAAACACCGCTCTCTATAGCGGAAATCAGCTGGAAAGGATCCGGAAGGAGATTACAGGCAGAGTGCTTTACATTTATCTTACATGCTGATTTGTCTTTTGTATTTGGTACGCATTTTGTACTAAGGGGTATTTTATTTTCAACTGATTGGGGGGTTCAATAAATGTTTTAAACGGAGTCACACTATGTAGTGCAATTTGTTTCAACATATGATCTACCTGCCAATGGTGAGCCACTGAATGGGAGGATGTTGAGGAGAATTGCTGAACTTCAATAGAGAGAGACACAGGAACCTGATGAAAGTGTATACATGCCTATATTCTATTTAGCTCTGGTGAGTGCATCCCCAAAGGGGAACCTTGTATCACGTGGTGAAGCACACTGGTGGATGGACTAAGCAGTTTCTGTGACACCTTGAATACCGAGCTAGCAATATCACTTTGTATCGATCACCACATCATGGAGAAAACGGGACTTTAATTAATTAATACATTTATTTATTTATTTAATTATTTATATATATATTTTTTTATGGTCACCGTGAAATGAATGGACTCTCGTATAATTGATTGATTTATTTATTTATTTATTGACCAATTTACTCACCCCCTATCTTATTTATTTATTTATATATATATTTCTTTATTTATAATTCATTACTTTGTGGACTATCGACTGATTTATACATATCTAGATCCAGTTATTGATCTATTTATATATTCAAACGATATCCTGTCCACTTAATCAGCTCCGTCTGATAACCAAGCGCTGCTACAATATTAACACAGGTTGGATGTAGGTAATTGTTTATTCAATTGCTCACTCCGAGACACTGGTTATTTATTGTATATTTACATACTACGTCTTCTTTAAGCAGCTGCCACTGGTGCACCTATGCTGGGTTGCACACCAAACTTAGTATATGTATATTCAGTGATTAATATACTACATCATTAGAACTCACACCTAGACAACATATCCCTTTGAGCGCAGAGAGTTGTTAGATAGAGGCGGGCCAGAATATCAAAACAACCTTTTGTGGGAAGTAGTTAAAGCAACAGATATTGCTGTTGCAGTGTGTGATCCAACAAACTCACGGGCATTAAGTAGGATGTTTTGCAATTGAAATTTGGCATCTATTCACTGCGCTGTCATGCCGTGTACACACGAGCGGTTTTGTAAATAAACTCTGAAGGTTTCTCCAAAGGAATTCCGCTCAAGCTGTCTTGCATACACACGGTCACACCAAAGCCAACCGTCAAGAATGCGGTGACGTACAACACCTACGACGGGTATAGAAAACAGAAGTTCAATAGCCAGTAGCCAATAGCTTCGGAATTGTCAGTTGTGCATGTGAGTTTGCTAAACCTATTTGAAAGTATACAGGTCTGTGATTGGTTCTTTTGAAGGAAAACAAATGTCTTTATTGGCTGTCTGTGAAGACACCACCTCATTTTCCATTGTATAGTTTCAAATCATTATATGGTCATTCAATTTCCTGTGAGGTCACAAGCCTTTGTAATCCCTTTTGTAATTCTGTGAATAAGAGAAGCAAGCTGGCCATTGAAGAGGGCCGATGCTGAGATGATGACGTGAGACTTGTGGTAATGTCTGTTTTTGGGAATGGGGATCCAGGGAGACATACGATCGGAGGGCGCATTATATCATAAGATTGAAAGGCGCTTATTAGCGCAAGAGTGTGGTGGAATATCCACGACAGGCATACACACGGTCGGAATATAAGATGAAAAGCTCCCATCAGACTTTTTCTGACGGACATTCCGCTCGTGAGTACGCAGAATCAGGCTTGGCATGCTTGCTGGACTGACGTCTGAACTCCAAATGTTGGTAGTAAAACTGATTGCTGGGATGTGGGTAGTCATTAGCTCATAAACGTGTTTTGTAACACTGCAAAACAATTCAAGTAGACTGGTATCTGCAAAGTAGCGTCTGCTTGGTAGTGTGTAACGCGGCTCAATATGTTGCATGAGCCTACGGAAACCAGAGTCCTCCACAACAGAGAAATGGCTGGTCGTCTAATGCAATAAATTCCATATTTTTATCTGTACTTTCACTTGTAAATTTTTTAGCCTTTTCAAAGACTGTGGCCACAGATGGTGTTGAACTTGATGTTCTTGGGTTACTTTTTGGAAGCTGTGTTTTCTTGTATTCTGCATGCTGAACTGGATGACGTGTTTTCAGGTGGTGTGTAAAACCTGTTGAAAAATGCCTTGGCACTGTACGTCCTCTTGAAATTTCTGCTGAGCAAAGACTGCAGATTGCAAATTTGTTGTCTTCATCGGAAACTTTAAAATATTTCCACACTGCAGACCTAGTCCACCTTTTTAACAAAGAAAGTTTATTTAAGTTTCAAAATAAACAAATGCATGCAGTGATACAATCATATCGACCAAGCATAAATCACCCGGATGTAATACAGTACAATCTATTCCAATAGAGAATTTTGGTGGTATCAGAGCAAGAGAGAAAAATCTATCAGCAGGGATACATCAGGGTAGAGCAGAGAGCACATTAGACGGGGGGGAGGAGTTCCAGACATGGAATGGGGGGGGACCAGGTGGGGGGGAAAAGGAATCAGGAGGATGGCAAAAGGTTCCTCCAGTATCTTTTCAGAGTTGTACCCGTGTTGTATCACTTCCTGTACAAATCTGGCCTTAAGCTGCTGTCCGAGTCCTAATCCAGAGGTAGCCTCCGCTCGCGTACCCATACTGCCCATAGTTTGTCAAACTTTTTTGGGCAGTTGCGTCCCATGTATGTCGGTTTATATAGTGGCAGCGCCAGGTCTACCAGAGTTTGCCATTATTATACCGTGGGAGGAATGGGCTGTATGATCGTTTTCCTAGCGTAGAAGGCTGCGTAAAATACGTTTTTTGGATTGTGGGGCCTCCAATGTGTCAGACACCTAGTAACAGTGGTAGAGGGTCACAGGGGACACTTAATTTACCTACAGAGTTTATCACCCCCACAACGCCCATCCAGAAGGGCCTAATCTGCGGGCACGACCACACTACATGGAAAAAGGATCCAACCTCAGTATTACATCTGTGGCATGTCGATCGTCTATCGGGGTAGATTCTAGCGAGCCTCTCCGGGGAGTAGTAGACCCGGTGTAGAAACTTCAGCTGAGTTAAGCGGTCCCTGGCCGAAATCATTAATGGGATGTATTGCTGGATGCCTTTCTCACAGTCATCGGCGGCCATCTCCGGGATGTCCGATTGCCACACCGAAAACAGCTGGGAGACCTTAGGGGTGTCTAGGCCTGCTAAAATAGAGTATAGAGTGGAGAGAATTCTACCCGCTCCCAGGGCTCTCAACAAAGCCTCAATTGCGTGTACCTCCAAATTTATAGCTCGCAGGAATTGAGCTTGAAAGGCATGATGATGATGTAACTGCAAGTATCTCTAAAGAACATGCGGTTAGGCAGAGTCCTGGTTCTTTTCAGGTCGTCAAAACTAAGCAGCCTCCCGTTGAACACAACATCACCCAGGGTTTTATTTTCATACCGTGCCCAAATCACTGGGTCAGGGATGGTTTTGAAATGTGACAGTCTAGGGTTTCCCAGACTGGGGACCAGGTGTCAGGCTTTTCCACCTTGAACCGCACAGCGTCCCATACCTTTAGCGTGGTACCCATAGGGGCAGAGATGCGAGGGTTGGACCGGGGTCCACGGTGTACCAGGTTCTTTAGCTCGGCATAGGAGCCAAGGAGAGCTGCTTCAAGAGTGGCCGCCGGGTTTGCTGGCTCCTCAGAGAGCAACCAGTGGACCATGACCAGGACCATGGGCCAATAATATTTAACAAAGCAGGGTACGGCCAGGCCACCCAAGGACATTGGGAGTTGTAGGGTCGTTCTTGCTATTCTTGGTATATTTCCTTGCCAAAGAAATGCCGTGATTATGCTGTCCAGTTTTTTTAAAGAAGGCTAGCGGTATGGGAACTGGGGTTTGCCTAAAGAGGTATAGAAATTTTGGAAGAATCGTCATTTTAATTAGGTTGACCTTACCAACTAGTGTGAGGGGCAACGTTTTCCAGACATTGCATCTTCTGGACAGGGAAGAGATCACCGGGGTCAGGTTAAGAGTAATATACTTTGACAAGTCTTTTTGGATGTTGACACCTAGGTAGTGGTGTGTTAGTCGGTATAGCTACGTCTGGGGGGGATAGTGGGAACAGAACAGACTTTCCCCAGTTAACACATCCTGAAAATCTGCCAAAACGTGTCTATTATGGATAAGGCCATGCCCAGGGAGTCTGTCGTTCCTCAGATACAAAAGAGTATCGTTGGCGTATAGAGAGATTTTCTCCTGTAACGGGTCCATGGGGATTCCCTCCACCGTCTCCGAAGAGCGCAGGAGGATCGCCATTCGCTCGCTAGCCAGCGCAAAGAGGGTTGGAGACAGGGGAAAACCCTGTCTCGTGCCTCTACATAGTTGGAAGGGTGGGGATAGGGTGGACCTGGTTCTCACTCTGGCCTTTGGAGAGCTGTACAGGGCCATGTTCTACGAGATGAAGTTGGGCCCAAAGCCAAATCTACGCAGGACCTCCCACAGAAAGGCCCACTCCACCGAATCAAATGCCTTTTCAGCATCAAGGGAGGCCATTGCATCGGATGGAGTGAGAGAATCTGCCGAGGCCAGGACCGCATACAGCCTCCTGAGTTTAATTTTAAAGATTTTTATTATTTCATATATATGAGAGTATACAAAGTAACAAAACCTTAAACAGAATAACGCGTCGATGTCGACCAGTACATAAATACATTCAGTCGGGTTCAGATAACGGTAATTACCCAAAAACATCACAGAGAACAGGGGAGACACTGTGGATAACTACTTATCAGAAAAAAATATAAAAAGGGGTGTATCGAGGGGGAGTGGCCTGCTGAAGATGACGTAGAGACACACGCTCAAGGAAGCTCCTCCACCCCACACGTCCACATGGCTGTATGATAGACTTTCCCATGATTTCCCCATGCTGAGAAAGAGAAAAACCCTCAGCTGTCCCTTACCATAGAGCGGGATGAGGAGGAGAGACAGTGGAGAGAACCGGAGGTCCGTGCAGCCTGAGATTCGGCAGTGTTTTCCGGGAACCAGGGCAGCAACCTCCCGGAGCCGTGCAGCGGAGATCCCTGTATCTGAAAGCAGAGCGGTGGGGAGCAGTACAGGGGAGACCCGAGCAGAGAAAGTAGGAGTGGAGACCCGTACAACCGGAGGTAGGGTCGCGGACTGATCAGCTGTGTGCCGAACGGAGAGCCGGGTAGCCGGAGGCAGAGGGGCGGACCGAACAGCTGAGAGCCGAACGGAGTGCCGAGCAGACGAGACCCAAGCAGGGGAGACCCGAGTAGAGGAAAGTCGAACAGCTATAACTTTAGCTGGGAATCTGCCAGTACTAAAGAAACCAGCGGAGGTACGAGCCGACACAGAGGGGAATAAAACCACAAAAGAGAACAGAGTAAGTGAAAGCCCCAAAGTTGCAAGAGACCCCCAAGTGCCCTCTCCTATTTTGAGAGGGGGGGAGTTGGGCAGGTTGGAGGAACTCACAATGGAGGCAAGCAAACAACAAGGGGAAGTTGTCCCAGAAGCCAGAGAAACAGATTTGAGAGCGCTATTACTGGCACTCCCGACAAGAGCGGACATAGAGGAGATAATCGCACGGCATATGGAGGCATATGGCAGGGAGCTGAGGGGCGTCCAAACGGAGGTGCAGCAACTTACGGAGAAGTTTAAAGTGGAGAAAAACACCCTCAGCACCCTGGAAAAACGGGTCGCCCATCTGGAACAGGTACAGATTATACAATCTTGTTCTGCTTCCCCAATTCAGCTCCGTATGGAGGAATTTGAGGACCGTAGTAGACGCAAGAACCTCAGGTTTAGGGGGATTCCCGAGGTAATAGGGAAGGAGGAACTGCAGTCTACAATCACCGCTATATGCCAACAGTTGGCGCCCTTCCCCCCTCAACAGGCCCTAGAATTTGAAAGGGTACATAGATCTCTGGGCCCCCGCTCAGTAGACTTAAATAGACCGAGAGACGTGATATGCTGTTTCCATCGTTATGTGCATAAAGAACTGATTAGTCGCAAAGCATGGGAAGTAGGAGAGATCTCACATGAGGGGTTCTCAGTAAAGATTCTACCGGACTTATCAAGAGCGACCCTACAACGTAGGGCAATCCGCTATTAGACAGAATTAAAGATACAGGAGGCACATATCGATGGGGCTTCCCGATCTCGCTGAGCATAAAAAAAGGTCCCCAAGTATTCAATCTGAAGCATCCCACTGACATCCCAGACCTGTTTGACTTTCTGGGGGTGGAAGCGATAGAGGTATCCAACTGGTTACAACCCAATCCAGGGTTGGGGAGAACAGTGAGACCGCCGCAGAAGACACGGGATGGAAAGACTTAGAAAGAGAGGTTTTTTTTCTCTGCCCAGCACCTCCTTTGTTCCCCTTTTTTTTTTTTTTTTGTGTCTTCCTCTTTTCCCTTTTTTTTTTTTCCCCGTCATCTCTGTATACCTCTTCGAGTTAAGCGGAGAGGTTAAGAGTGAATGTATACTGTGTATTGAACAGTTGGAGACCACCTCGGACACAAGGGGTTTATTCCTTCTTTTAAATTCTTTTTTTTTTTTTTTGGGTATTTTGGAAGATTAGGAGGGTTACTGGGGGGAGGTCCCCCTTTTAAAATACCTTTTTTTTCTTTCTTTTTTGTCCCCTAAGTAAAATTCACTAAGTGAGTGAGTTTCCACTAGGTACAATACACACCGTACACAGAGGGTTATTAGGTATGGTATGGTAAGATATAGGGGTATAAACTTTATTATAATATAATACAATATCACCTTTTGTTTTTTTGTTTTTTGTTTTTTTTCCCCTTGAATTATATCGCAAAGCAATCAGAAAACAGAATTTCACATTTGGGGGGAGGGGGGGGGGGGTATAGGGGAAATAAAGGGGAAGAGAGAGGAATATATATATATACAACTCCTTCCTTTTCCCTTTTTTTCTTGGCTTTTTTTTTTTTTTTTGGATTTGTTGGAGTGGGGTTTTTTTTTTTTTTTATGTGGGTTTGGGGAATGAACACTGAATTGCACTAGAACAAGTAACGACACTGAAAGAGAGAATGTGGGTTTTTTTGCACTAGGAGAAAGGTAAAATCTCCCCCTGATCAAATATTTTTTTTTTCTCTCCATGATGTATGATATATGTAAGCTTGTGGGGACTAAGAATTACGAATACTAAGTAGCATGGAATTAGGTACCGTAAATGAAAAAGCGGAATGTGGAGACTTATTTATTTATTTACTAATTATTTATGTAATTATTTATGTATTTATTTAGCTACTGTTTTTTTATTTCTTTTTTGTTCTCCCTTGTGAATTTATTTAAGTATGTATTCTTTCTCAGAGGTGGTAGTTATATGGAGATGCGGAGGAAATAGAGCCCCCAATTCCTACTCTTGATCCATGTAGGAGGGGGGAAAATATGGAGGGAGGGGGCTGGAAGGTGGGGAGACCAGGGGAGGGAGGAGAGTGGGAGGAGGGGAGAATGTAGAGGTGAAAGTATACGAATTTTAGGAAGAGGATAAGATGTCAGGAAATTATATGTATCTGGAGGTTAGGGGGGGAGAAAGTCTCCCCCTTCCCCTTTTTCCTTTTTTTTCCTCCTCTCCTTTGATTGCTCTTATTTTCCCTCGCCTCCCTTCCTCTTATCCTTTTATTGTTCTTCCTCACTCCCTCACTTTGGCCCGAGGGACAGACTGAGGCACCCTTTACCCCCACCTCGACCGTCTACCCCTGTTGTAGTTACCCCCCGCGGAATAGTGGAGGGTTAGATCTTTTAAATGGATCCCTCAACGGTAAGCAGAGGGGAGTTTAAGGTGGAGGTGGGGAACGGGAGGAGGGGAGTGGAGGAAGGGGGAGAGGATGGAATGGGAAGAGAGGGGGTAAATGGAAAACATAACTTGGCAAGAGGGCAGAGGAAATAAAATAGGAGGACGGATGGGTGGGGGGAGGAGCAGAGCTTCCTATTAGATTCAGGCAAATCCCCCATATAGGTTTGAACCCACAAGAACCAAAGAATAGTGGTTCATAAGTGGGTGTTTTCAATTTTTTCCTAAGGGACTTAGATGGTGGGAATGGAATAAAGGAGGGAGGGGGTTTAAATCCTCCTTCTTTTTTTTTTTTTTTTTGTGTCGCTACCCCTCAGCGAGAATGGAAGAGATAAAAGTGATTACTCTAAATGCGAAGGGACTAAACGTCCCGGAAAAAAGAAGGATGCTGCTCAATGAATTGAGACGGTCCAAGACAGATGTGGCATTCGTGCAGGAAACTCATTTCAAAGTAGGGGGACTTCCATTTCTACAGAATAGATTTTTCCCGTGTGCGTACCATGCCCCTAATCAGAGAGCAAGATCTAAAGGTGTATCGGTTTTGATATCTAACCGGGTGCCATGGACCCTTACGGGTAAAATTGAAGATACAAATGGTCGGTACCTCTTCTTAAAGGGCCACTTAGCAAACATAAAAGTAACTCTGGCCACAGTGTACGTGCCGAATGTACATCAGGATGTCTTTTTGCGGAAAGTCTTATTGGAGCTAGAGGGGTTCGCGGAGGGAAAGTTGATCCTAGGGGGGGATTTGAATATCCCATTGGACCCTGGGGTGGACACCTCTGGGAGTTCATCAATCCCAAGGGGTACTAGGAGGGATATTGTGCAGAAGCTACAGGAATTGAGGCTAGTAGACGCATGGAGGCTCCTTCACGGAGGAGAGAGAGATTATACTTTCTTCTCTAACCCTCACCAAGTATATTCGCGTATAGATTTATTTTTGATCCCACATCATTTGCTTTCTTCAGTACGGGAGATATCCATAGGAAGTATAACGTGGTCAGACCACGCCCCGGTAATGCTGCGCCTCACCGTGTCGTGCTCGGCTCCCTCCCCGGAGTGGCGATGGCGATTAAACGAAAGTCTGTTGCAAAATCAGGAAATCCGGGAAGATGTAGCTAAGGAAATTAAAATATATTTCCAGATAAATGACACTCCGGGGGTGACCCTGGCACGATATGGGAGGCGCATAAAGCAGTGATCCGGGGGATTTTAATTAAACATGGATCCAGACTGAAGAAAGAGAGAAAAACAGATAAAAAGGTTGCTAGAAAAAATACAGGCATTAGAACAACAGCATAAGAAGACACAGGCACCGTCGGTAGGGAGGGAATTGGCGCATTTGAGACGTCAGGTTACGGATATCCTCCGGTACAGGGCAAAGGCAGCGATACAAGTAGGCAAAAAAACAACATATGAATTAGAAGATAAATGCAATAAACTACTGGCCGGGAAACTTAAGGAAAGAAGTAGAACAACATATATACCTAAAATAAAAGGAGGGAAGGGTCAAATAATTTCAATGCCAAGAGATATAGCCCAGAGGTTCGGTGAATATTACTCCTCCTTATATAATCTGAACCCGGCATCATCACCCTCGACAACGCTGGAGGAATAACTCAGTTCTGCAAGGTTGCCGCGACTAACATCGGCAACGCGTCAGAATCTAGAAAAACCTATTTCTAGTGAGGAGTTAAATACGGCGCTGAGAACAGTGAAAGCTGGGAAAGCCCCAGGACCCGATGGATTTTCGACGCAGTATTATAAGGAATTCTTTGCAATTTTAGGTACCCAGATGGCAAAGGTTTTTAATGCAGTGGGTCATACTGCCGCGTTTCTGCCGGAGACTTTACTGGCACATATATCAGTGATACCAAAGGAGGGGAAGGACCCGGCAGAGTGCGGCAGTTACCGACCCATTTCATTATTAAATGTTGATTTAAAACTTTTTACTAAGGTATTGGTATCCGCCTACAAACCTTGCTCCCCCAATTAGTAAATATGGACCAAGTAGGGTTTATCCCGACCCGTGAGGCGAGGGACAATACTATCAAGGTACTCAACTTGGTCCAATACGCAAATAAAACAAATATCCCATGTGTATTCTTAAGTACGGATGCAGAAAAAGCATTCAATAGAATAAATTGGAAATTTATGCTAGAGGTGCTTAAACATATGGGTGTGGGAGACCATATGATAAAATGGATAGCCGGAGTATATACCAAACCCCAAGCAGCGGTTAAGGTAAATGGATTAATATCAAAATCTTTTGGGATTACAAATGGCACGCGTCAAGGGTGCCCGATGTCACCTTTATTGTTCGCCCTAACGTTAGAGCCACTACTCAACAAGATTCGGCAAAACCCAGACATCCAAGGGGTACCTGTGGAGGAAGAGAACTATAAGGTCTCTGCGTATGCAGATGACCTGTTGTTTTCTATTTCTAAGCCACAAGTGTCACTGCCTAACCTGATGAAGGAATTTGAGATCTATGGAGAGTTATCAAACCTAAAAATTAATTATGCTAAATCGGAAGCGATGGGGGTGAGATTGACACCGTCAATACGAAACTCCATACAGCCAAATTTTAATTTTAAATGGGTATCTAAGACATTGAGTTATTTGGGCACACATATACCATCTAATATATGAAATACTTTTACAGTTAATTTTTTACCATTACTGAAAACTGTACGGGCATTATTAGACAAGTGGCAGCACGGACTATATTCATGGTTCGGTCGCTGTAACACTATTAAAATGTGCATCTTGCCAAAATTTTTATATTTGTTTCAGGCGCTGCCTATTGCCATCCCAGGAGTTTTTTTTCGACAAATACAATCTTTATTTTCAAAATTTATATGGTCAATGAAAAGACCGAGGATCAGTAGAGGGCTTATGACGATGCCTAAGAGATACGGGGGAAGGGCGGTTCCCGATGTATTGGGGTATTATCAAGCGGCCCACTTAAGGGGGAGTAGTGGAGTGGAGCAGACACAAAGAATTTAAACAGTGGGTAGGCCTGGAGCAACATCAGAGTGCAATACCCGTACATAGAGCACCTTGGTGTTATGCAGTGCTTCCATCCCCTCTTAAGCAACATCCTATTATAGGCCCCACAATACGAATCTGCGCTAAGATATGTCGGGACCCCAGGTTTTCCTCAGATAATTCGCCTTTGTATCCTATATTGGGTAATCCAAGCTTCCAACTGGGTATGGAAAAGGGAGCATTTAAAAAATTGGAGGAGAAGGGACTCTTTCGGGTATCGCACTTTGTCTGTCGAGGGGTCTGGCCAACAATGGTAGATTTGATGAAGAAAGGAGGACAATATGAGTTGAGTTTGTGGCAGGCGCTACAAGTAAATCACTTTTTGAGAACGTTGGGGCAACCAAAAAACTATCAACGCCAACTGACTAAATTTGAATCATACTGTGATGAAAAAGAACCACTCCACCGGGTGATTTCGAAGATGTATTCGCTCTTGAATACCCCGAGGGAGGGGTTTGTGATACCATCCATTAGCAAATGGGAAAGAGATCTGAATAAAACCTTCACTACAACTCAGCGCCAAAATATCATATATTGGGCACTGAACTCGTCAATCAATACGAGAACACAGGAATTAAATTATAAATTATTGACCCGATGGTATTACACCCCAACGAAGCTGAATAAATTCTCAAGGGACATTTCAGATAGGTGCTGGCGGTGCAGTAGAGAGGAAGGAACCTTGTTACATATTTTTTGGGCCTGCCCGAAAATTAGGGCATACTGGGAGGAAGTTCAGGAACTCTCCCAAAAACTTACTGATATTTTGGTGCCGGAGGATCCTGCCTTCTTCTTGCTCCATTGCTCAAAGATCCCAATGAAGGTATATAAAAGGTCCGTTCTTCGTCATTTGGTAAATGCGGCCAAGGCCTGTATTACTCTGCACTGGAGGGATACCAGACCGCCATCCATAGCAAGAAGGTTAAATAAGGTTAGAGAGACTGGAGCCATGGAAGACTTGGTCTATTCGGCACAAAATAGGAAAGAACAGTATGATCAAACATGGGCAATATGGGACCGATTTTGTACAGTCAGAGGAAGGGAAAAAAAAGATGGAAGAGAGAAGGGAGGAGTGAAGAAGTGGGGGAGGGAAGAGTGAGAGAAGAAGGGAAGGGAGAAGGCAGAAAGAAGGCGAAAAGGAAAAGGGAAAAAGTTAGAATAATCACATCTCGCTGAGGGATAGAGGGACGGAAACGGGAACCTTTTTTTTTTTTTTTTTTTTGGGACTGGTTATCTGGGTTAGGGGTTTTTCAGGGGAATAAAGGAAAAAGGGAAGAATAGAGATTAAGATAATTAACGTGCAAAATGGTACTTATTACCTGGTGAGGTAAACATAAAGGACCTAAAGAGGAAATAGGTCGGTAAAAAGATTGAAGTTTACCAAACCAATATAGGTGGTAAGGAAATATAAGTAAACAAACACGTGATTGTTGAAATGTGGAAATGTGGTTTGAATATGTAATGTCTAGTACCCTTTACAAAAATAAAGAATTTGAAAAAAAAAGAAAAAAATATAAAAATAAAAATCAAGTATATCGGGATCTGGACTTTCAGGGGGTGACACCCATAGAGAAGAATGTCTGGATGTGTATAGGTGTCCCAGTAAGTCAACAAACGACCACGGGGGCCCCATGCTCGCCACCCCATTTGGAACTAACTGTGGACAAGCTCAGGGCTCCCGCGGAGCCAATCCCGGACCCCCCGACTGGAGTCGCTCCCTGCTAAAGGATAGTGCCATAAAGACAGGGCAAGGAGATAACTGCCGGTAATTATGTAGGGGTGAATCCCCCCGACAGTCCAACCTGCAACCAGCGAGGTATCCCCTGCGAGGACAACAACAGGTATTTTCAAAAGTGCAGAGAAGTGGGGACCAGGGCGTCCCGAGAAGAGAAATTAAGAAACGTGTGAAAAGAAAGAGGTGGAGAACAGGATAGTGTCAGGGAGGGGAGGAAGTGGAGGTCTCAGATCTATTTTCCATTCCAGGTAGTAAAGGAATGTCACAATATTTCGCCCAGGGTTCTCAGGTGAGATGAAACTTATCGACCTTGTCGTTTAATGTAGCCACTATGTGTTCCTGGGACATAATCCAGGACACCTTTCTTCTACAGCACCGGAACGAAACCGTAGGCTTCTTCCAGGCTTTTGCCAGCGTGGTTTTTGCCCCTAACAGGATAAAGAATGATAGTTGTTGTTGAGGTTTAGTCATGTTTGGGATGTAGTGGTTAAGGAGGGCTACAGTAGGGTTGGGAGTAACTGTAGTATTAGTCAAAAGGCCAATAATACTGAAGGTCTTCTGCCAAAATGATCGAATGCGTGGGCAAGTCCACCATATATGCATCATCGTACCCTCTAGCTCACAGCCCCTAAAGCATAAGGGCGAGGTACCTGGGAACAGTAGCGCTAGTCTAGAGGGAACATAGTACCATTAGAGAAACTTTGCATATACCTTTGAAAGAACGCGTAGAGGACCGAAACCAGTCTGCTGTGGTCCATATATTGCCGTGTCTTCCTCCCAGGCCCGAGCATAAGTTGGTTTGTCCACATTCGATAAGAGGGCTGTGTAAATCAAGGAGATACCTCCTTTCTGATCAGTGGTGTTGGCACACCAATGTCCGTAGGGGGTTATCTTGTGAGGTTCCTTCTTATTGGTCCAAATGGATTTCAAATAGTGGGAAATTTGGGAGAATCAGAATAATTCTGTGTCAGGCATGTCGAGTTTCTTCCTGCAGTGGGAAAGGGAAAGGGGGCCTGTCGGGGAAAGAAAGTGGCCTATGCGGTAAAGGCCTTTATCGGTCCACCACTTGAGTGCCTGCATATCCAGACCTGGAGGGAAATTTGCATTGTGAAATAAGTGGGCTAGTGGTTTCAGGGGGGGAGTCAGGGCGTGACTTGTGTATAGTTTAGAACAGAGTGCAATGGAGTGAGAGAGGGTGGGAGACATTATGGCCGGTCTGACTTTAGGATCACACCATAGTAGGAAGTCAATAGTGTTAAGGGGGACAGCCTGTCTCTCCATAGAGAGCCAGTCAGGCTTTGGACCCCTGGAGAAAGTCATTGAAATTTGAGATAATTGCGCAGCCAGATAATAGGACCAGAGATCCGGCAGGCCCAACCCACCCTGAGTTTTCAAGCGTAGGAGAGTTCTTGATGGGCACCTGTAACCCTTTTTACCCCAAATAAAGCGTATTATCTCAGATTGGAATTTGCTGAGGAACTGCTTCCGAATTGGGATAGGTAGAGACCTAAATAAGTACAGAAGGCGGGGAAGGAGTGTCATTTTTACAGCATGCACCCTACCCAGCCAGGACGGACCACATCGAGACCATCGCTCAAGATCATCTCTGCATTTGGTGAGCATAGGAGGGTAATTCGCTTTAAAGAGGTCAATAATTGCGGGTGTAAGTTTGATCCCTAGGTAAGGAAGAGCTGCAGGAGCCCAGGCGAAGTCAAAATTATTAGTAAGTTGTGTAAGCCGCTCAGGTGAGTTATTTACGTTTAGTGCTAGCGATTTATTCATATTCACTTTAAGCCCAGAGAGTGAACTAAAAGTTCCTAGTACTTTGTATATCATTGGGATGGAGATTAGAGGAGAAGTTATATATAGGAGGAGGTCATCGGCATATAAAGCGCATTTGTGCTCCTGGGCTCCGCACGTTACTCCTCAAATGTCAGGGTTCGATCTAATAGCAATGGCTAGGGTTTCAATGGCGATGGCAAAAAGGAGGGGGGAGAGTGGTCTGGGAGTCTGGTACCCCTGTCTATGTTGCATGAAGTTGAGTATCTGCCCATCGAACGCACCTGGGCCGAGGGGTTCGAGTAGAGGGACGTGATTAAATTAAGAAAATATGGGCCAAAGCCCCACCGTCTGAGGATGTCAGACAGATAATCCCAGTCTATAGAATCAAAGGCTTTGTGTAGATCAATCGAGAGAAGGAGCCCTTCCTGAGGGGGTCCCCGGTCCCAGCAGGAGTTTAGGAGGGAGATGATATTAATGGTCCGTCTGATCTGGTCTGGGCCCTGTCTTCCGGGGATAAAGCCTACTTGGTCTTTATGGATGTAAGATGGGATAAAGCTTGAAACCCTATTGGCTAATATCTTCGTCATAATCTTTATATCGTTGTTGATCAGCGATATCGGGCGATAATTGCCCACTTCACTGGCATCCATACCTGGTTTGGGTATTACTGAAATGTATGCCGAGTTAAGATCAGCATTCAGGGGGGTCCCTTCCCTAAGGGAGTTAAATAATTTAATTTAGTCAGGTGAGGAGCCAGAGAAGGTCCAAATTTTTTATAGTAACCAGTGGAAAAGCCATCTGGTCCTGGTGATGAGCCTATTTGCAAGGAGTTGATAGTGCTTAGAACCTCTTCTTGAGAGAACGGGCAGTCTAGCATGTCCTTATGATCAGTGGTCAGAGAGGGCAATAGAAGGGATTCCAGAAAAGAGTCCGGATTCTGTCTAGATGAGCGGGGTTCAGGTTTATATCGTTCAGAATAGAATTGGAGAAAAGCTTCCATAATCTTTTCGGGATTCTGCGATAAATCCCCAGAGGACAATTTAATTTTAGGGAAAGCTAAGGAACGGGGTTTGGGGCTAAGCTTAACCGCTAGTTTGGAGCTAATCTTGTCATGTTGGGAATAGAATTTGGCTCCTGTCCACCTAAGGTGCTTTTCGGCTGCTGTGGTCAAGTTAAGGTGCAATAGGGTCCAAGCCTTGTCAAGTTTAGCTAGAGATTCAGACGTAGGGTGGTGTTTGTGTGCCGTGGCTAGAGATTGGAATTCCTTAGTTAACCTCAATGTCTCTGCTTTACGTTCCGATCTGAGTTATGCTGTCAAATGTATAATTTCCCCACGAACGACTGCCTTATGTGCTGCCCAAATTGTCATAGGAGTGACGTCACTCGTGGTGTTATTGCGAAAGTATTCTGTTATGGTTTTCTCTATCATTGTACAATGTACAGGGTTACTTAAAAGAGATTCTTGTAGTCGCCATCAAGGGGGTGACCCAAAGCCCATGGGCCTTCTCGTGTTCAGAATGACCATTGAGTGATCCGAAAGGGGCGTGTCTACAATCTTGAACTTATAACGAGGGGGATCGAGGTGGGGCGAGTAAAGATGTGGTCTATCCTGGCAAAGGAGTTGTGAGGCGCTGAAAAGTGAGTGTAATCTTTAGTGTGGGGATTCGTTTCCCTCCAGATGTCGACGCATCATGAAGCAGTTTTGCGATCTTAACACTCTGCCTGGGGGGGTGTTTGGTTTTTCGGGGGGACCCCTTGCCAGATTTGTCAAGGCAGGAATCGAAAGCAATGTTTGAGTCCCCACCAAGAAAAACTGTACCTTTTTTAAGGTGCGGCTGTAGTTTGTGTAGTAAGGATTCAAAGAAGGTTCTCTGACCCTTATTAGGGGTGTAGTAGGAAATAAAGGTATATAGTTCCCCATCAATCTTTCCAGATACCAAAATGTATCGTCCCAGAGGGTCAGCCACCGTCTCTGGTTGTGAGAGGTTAATATGTTTGGCCAGGCAGATGGCCACTCCTTTTGTTGGCCGATTAGGGAAAGCGTTGGTGGATGAAAGTAGGTTTATACGAGGAAGGGAAGTGGGTTTCTTGGAGTAGGAGAACATCTGCGTGTAGGGACTCATAGCTTTGGAACAGTTTTCTATGTTTGACCGGGGAGTTGAGGCCTTGCGTATTGTGAGATATAAGTTTCAGGGAGGGTACAGAGGTATGGGTACTAGCCATGTGTCAGGTGAGGTATTCCCAATTTGTATGTGTGAGTCTTACCTTCGGTTCGTGAGAGGCGCATTAGGACAATAATGAGTGGTGTGGAGACCAACGTACTGGGGCCTGGGATGGGAGACCATGGACGTCCACGGAACCTGGAGACGGTAAGACGAGTAAGGGAGAAGAGGAGGAGAAAAGAGGTAAAAAGGAATGAAAAAAGCAGCGTTAACATAATCAGATTTGAAGTGCATATATTAGAGAACAGATACAAATCCCCTACTAAATGGGGGTCCCCTGACCCCTGCCCATTCCCAGAGCAGAGCAGATTAGTCATTCTCCGCCCTTAGCCTGAGAGGCCCGGTTTGCCCTAAGTATGGGGCGACCGGATAGGCAAGCAGGGGCACTAGCAGTGCTCCTGAAGCCTGTCGGATGTGCACTGGGTCCACCACAGCCCCAGTTACCGGAAAAGTATAACAAAACAGTTGAAGGCTACAAAGAAGCCAATGAGAACCTGTAAACAGAACGTCCAACAATAATACTTAGCCATGTACTAAAAGACATTACCGGGGTAATTTTCCAGATGCCCCGCTCACCCCCAGAGCCCCCGACTCCAGAGTCAGGGAGTCTGGAGAGTGAGGCAGGCCCATCGGAAGAGTAAATAAAGAACACCAGGGCAGTACAAGGAGAGGTTCTACTGATATCGAGAAGTTACCCCCGAGTGCAATTGACAGCAAAGATTCCGTCAACTGTACTGGAGGGTATAAGTTGAGAGAAGTAAAATCACTTGGTGGCAATTATAGGTTGGAGGACTAATATGCAGTCCCCAAGGGGTAGAGTAAATCGTAGTCTAAAAGACTGTTAGGTACTAAAAGGGGCGTTGAAACAGGAAGGCCCATCCTCTATATGTGCTCCTGGGGGAGCTAAGGAGTTACAACCCCCCCCTCCCTCCCCCACCCGAACAGAACCCTCATGATGAGGAATGTCGTTAGCCCCTTCGTAAGAGGGTCCACATTATATGTAAATCTGTTCAGATGAGGGGTCAGGGCCAAAAGGGGATAAAAAAAAAGGGGGGGAAGAACAAGAAGATGGGGGTTACAGGAGGTCCCAGGAGTCTGTTGGAGGCCAAAATCAAAACAGTGGAGGCATTCGGATCGGAGCCCCAATCCTCAGAAGGAGACCCTTCATCATGGCGGGAAGTTCTCTGTGGTGCGTTTGGAATTCTGCGTCAGCCAGGAGGGTTTAAGAGGACTTGCTGGTGGGGGTCTCTTGGATGAAGTGGATGTTCCTCTGGTAGTTTGCGGGGGAGCTGGTTCCTGGGCGATCAGACCGAGCTGTAGCATGAGGCGCTCACCCTCTGCAAATGAGGAGAAGCTGTGACTTTTATTCCTGTACGAGAAGTTGAGGCGTAGAGGGAATGACCATCTGTAAGAAATCTGTTCTATCAGAAGCTGGAGTAGCGGTTTGAGGGAGCGTCTTTTCTGCACCGTGTAGGGTGACAGGTCCGCAAAAATTTGTATTTCGTGTCCCAGCAGCCTGAGCTTGTCGGAGAACCTGGATTTCTTCATTACCTCCTCCTTCATAGAGTAATAGTGGGGTTTTACAATGACGTCTCTGGGGAGGCCATCCGATCTGGGGGGTTGTAGGGCTCTGTGTGCTCTATCGAGCTCTAAGCGGTGTTCCGCAATGTCTGGGATAAGGCCCTTGATCAGTGTCT
The DNA here is from genome assembly GCA_028564925.1 of Lithobates sylvaticus. NCBI lineage: Eukaryota > Metazoa > Chordata > Amphibia > Anura > Ranidae > Lithobates > Lithobates sylvaticus. Next base: position 149,732,901 of record CM053033.1, read on the forward strand.
TTACCGCCGCAGTGACGTCTTTCTTAGATTCGGGGAGCCCCCTGACCCGGAAGTTATAATGTCTGGATCTATTTACAAGGTCGGCGATTTTTGCGCCAGCAGTTTCAAGTTGTTCCTGAAGGTCTTTGAATTCTGTCTGAGTTCTGGTTTATTCTTGCCACAGATTGATCAGCTTTCTTTTCAATAGAGTCCATTCTCATCCCTAATTGCTGCAGATCAGCATGGAAAGATGAGGTAATAGATGAGGTAATTTGGGCAGCATTTAGGGCCAGACTTTTAGTTAGTAGTTGTGAGATAGCTTCCATCATGGAGGGGAAGTCAGTTGGTATGGGGGCTGCTGTATTTGCTTCACACACAGACAGTAGCATGCCTGTGTGAGGGTCTAGCATGGGGGTGAAGGGGAGATCATTCTCCATTCTGCCCAGCAGAGATTTAGTGGAGGTGGCCAGGGGAAGAGGAGGAAAAGCTGTACCTGGAGAGTAGGGAGAAATCAAGTCCTGATCCGCTATGGAGTCGTCCCGTGCATCAGGCCTGTGAGTGCCTCGAGGAGCCGCGGCCATCTTGAAATAGCTGACAGGAACGACCGTCGCCGTTATCTGGCTCATGGCGTCCCTCCGCGCCTGGGCCGTGGACACCGGAGGGTTCCTGGATGTCTCCCCTGCCCGCGGGTCCCGGTTGTAATCGCTGCGGGATGTTCTGCTGGCTGCGGTAACTAATTTGGGGCCATGGTGGAGTGGAGCTCTAACAGCCGGCGGCCATCTTGCGAGCTGCCGCGCATGCGCCTAGATGAGCCTCCTGAGTTTAATATTTGTCCCTTTACCGGGCATGAACCCTGATTGATCCTCGTATATCAGGGTCAGAATGACTTCATTCATCCTACCGGCCAAGACCTTAGCAAGTAACTTTATGTCAACATTAAGTACGGAAATGGGCTGGTAGGATGTGCACAGCTCCGGGTCTTTGTCTGGCTAGGGGATTACCACAATGATATAGCCTCAGCCATAGAGGCCGGGAGAGCTCCCCCCTTCCAAGGCCTGTGACACCATGTCGTGTAATTTAGGTAGCAGTTGTTTGCCGTACTAGCGGTAGAATTCGGTTGGTAGCCCGTCAGTTCCGGGGGTCTTTTCTGCCTGTAGGGTGCCCAGAGGCTGTTGTGTAATTGGACCGTCCAGTCTCTCTGTCTGCGTCTGTGAGTTTGGGAAAGGTAATTTGGTCCAAGTAGCAACTCAGTTCCTCAGTGGTGTATGTTGCTCTAGAGGAGTATAGGGATTTATAGTAAGAGGTAAAGCGGGCGTTGATGGCCTGAGGGTCCATAACCACCGCCCCCACTTTGTCCTTGATGCGGGCTATGCTGGTGACCTGCTGTTGTTCCCTAGCCAGCCATGCCAGGAGCCTGCCAGTCTTTTCTCCCTGCACAAAAATGCGCTGTGTTTGCGCCGATTGGCGTTTTTTGGCCTTGGCAACTCTCAGCAGGACCACCTCCTGGTATGCAGCCTGAATGTCCAGACAGGTGATTAGGTTTTTGGTTAGGACATACTGGGACTCTAGGGAGCGAGCTTTAGACTCAGCCTCCTCTATAGTCAAGGCTGCATCCCGGCGTGCTCTCAAGATGGAGGACTAGTAGCAGCCTCGGACATATGCCTTAAAGGCATCCCAGACTCCCTCAGGAGAAGCCATGCGGTCATTTAGCAGCCAGAATTCAGAGATATATTTGGCCATTTCAAAGTCTATGGTTGGGTCTGAAATCCAGTATAGGGAGAGTCGCCACACTGGAGTTAGCGTCTGGAGGCAGCAGAGTAGGGGAGAATGATCTGATATGCCTTGTGGAAGCATCTCAACCCTGCACACCCTCGACAAGATCCCAGGGCTAGCGTATATTATGTCTATCCGTGAGAGGGTATGGTGTGTGGTAGGTAAAGGCACGCTTCTCTGGATGCCTCCACCGCCATACATCCGTCAACCCATCCAGGGAGGCCCAACTGGACAGGGGGGATCCCACAGCGGTGCCTGCAGCTAGTTTGTCTAGAGAAGTACTCGGAAGCAAGTTAGAGTCCCCGGCCACCATAATATTATCGGTTGCATATGTAGACCTAATTGGGACCAGCATCTTCAGTTATGAGGTGGTAGCAGGTGGAGGTATATATACTCCTACTATAAGTATTTCCAGCGTATCAATTATTGCGTGCATTATCACGTACCTACCCCCTGGGTCGAATTTCACATCCAATAATGTACCAGGATGCTAACCCCTCTGGCATAGCTGGAGTAGGTAGCGTGGTAATAGTGTCCGACCCATGGTTTGAGGCTCATGACCTTGGTGCCCACCAGGTGGGTCTCTTGTAGGATGCAAATGTGTGGGTTGTGCTGTTTAAGGAAGGCCATGACAAGGGAATGTTTAATCTTATCATTGAGGCCCCTGACGTTCCAGGAGACGATTCTTGGGGGAGACATTTATTGCGCTTGCATATTTTAGCCACAGGATAAGTATTTGTTCCAAGACCCAATGGGGGGGGGGGGGGGGTGTCCACTAGAGCTGCACAATTAATCGTTAAAAATTTGTGATCTCGATTTCACCCCCTCTGACGATCTCTCCTGCTGAGTTTACCATTCTTTCATATAGACAAGTGGAGATTTTCTGCTCACTCAGCTGTCAAAAGAAAGCATCCGGCAGTCTGCCAAGTTTAGAACTTGAAACATTGTAACTAACGCTTCCTTCTTAGGCCCCTTTCACATGGACGGACCGTTCAGATCCGCCTGTCAGTTTTGACGGCGGATCTGAACGGGCGCTCCATGTTAGTCTATGGAGCGTCGGATGTCGGCGGAGACATCTCCGCTGACATCTGACCCGGTCCGATCCGCCAAAAGCAGACGTATTGCCCCACGTCCAGATCCGTCGCTATCGGATCAGGTGAGATCTGATGAAAACGGACACACTGTCCGTTTTCATCCGATCTCTCCATAGAGACCAGCGGCGCTCGCAAGCCCCTCCCCGCTCAGTGAGCAGAGAGGGACTTGCCATCCGCCGGCTCAGCGGATTTCAACGGAGAGATCTCCCGCTGAGCCGGCGGACAGAGGCGGACTCCGTGGAAGCGGAGTCCGCCTCGTGTGAAAGGGGCCTAAGATCAAAGGGATAGAACTTTTGTGTAAACAACTAACCCGGGCAATCTGCCAAGTTTTCAACAACGTGTTAATGCAGGAAGTTTAACCACTTAAAGTCTAAATCTTTTTCTGACACTTCTTTCTTAAAGTGGAGTGCCCACATAAAAATAAAAAGTCAGCAGCTACAAATACTGCAGCTGCTGACTTTTAATAATTGGACACTTAGCTGTCCCGGGGCCCAGCATGGTGCGCCGGCATTCTTAATGTGGGAACCCGGCTGTGGCTTCACAGCCGGGCACCCACTGCGCATGCGCAAGAGGCGCCGTGATTCAACGCTCACTCATCTGGGACACATGACAGGTCCCAGATGACTGTGCGGCGCCTACAGGAAGTGACGTTTAGCCCGGGCAATGAAGGTGGCAGACTACGAGGGACCCCCTAGTAACAGGCATTTAGAGGTGAGTAAAATTTTTTTATTTTTTTCCAATTATTTTTTTTTTATTTTTTTTTATGATTTTTAAGCCACTTTTTTTTTTTGGGTCGCAGCCCCACTTTAAGTTAAGATCAATATATTTTTTGCTAGAAAATTACTGGGACCTCCACGCAATGGGCATGCAATTAAATTCTTCCCCTGCCAGGTGGGGGAGTATTCTCATTAGAGGATACAGCACGTGGAGGGCGGCCAGGATATGGGTTGGGTGGCCTTCTCAGGGCCTATAGCAGTCCTTCGGGGGTCCCAGGGCCCCAGGGCACCCGGCCATAACTCAAGCATGCATCCAGTGAAAAGAAGAGCACCCAGGGGGTCCCTAACGTTTCAGGAGCACCAGAACAGGGAGTTAATTGGAGACCGGGGGGGGGCAACCGTGGAGCGTAATCAGGCATATGGCCGGTAAATTGCACCAGATGAACATTGCAGGCCCCATCATGGTGAATCTAGTTCCCTGACATGGGCACAACTGGGGCATTGCTTTAAACAGGGTGTGTGACATATGGGTCAAAAGAAAAGGGGAGACAGTTACCTCGCACTAGGTAGGTTGTCAAGCTATTGCGAGACATCTTCCGGAGAGGTGAAATACTTAGTAGACTCGCGATCAATTACCCGGAGGTGTGCGGGAAACAGCATGCTGTATTTCATCCCTCTCGTGCGCAGCATGGTCTTGACGTGGTCGAAGGTGCATCTGAGCCTCTATTTCTACAGAGTAATCCGGGAAAATCATCATTTGGTATTCTCAAACCGGAGCTCGTCAATTTGCCGTGCCTTTCGAAGAACCAGGTCCCGGTCCCGGAAGTTCAAGTTCAAGACCCTGAATATGAAAGTGCGTGGAGGAGAGCCCTGTGGGCCACTGACAGCCGGCATTCTGTGGGCTCTCTCCACAACAAAGTGCGGGGAGAACTGCGCTCTAGGTAGCAGGGTGTGCAGGAGCTTTTCTGTGAAAGTAGTAGGATCATGGCCCTCCGCTCCCTCCGGCAATCTGACCACTCTTAGGTCATTCCTCCTGCTCCTATTTTCGCTGTCTTCAGCTCAGGATTCCATCGCTCTCACTTTCACCTGCAGGGTGCGGATGGACTGCCGGTGGTCTCGTGTAGTGTCCTCCACCTCACCCACCCGGCATTCCGCCTCGCAGAGTCGGTCGCGTAACCTGTTCATGTCCCTCCACATAAGTCCCACGTCAGTCTGGAGGAGATCAATCTTTTCTGTAAGGGTAGTCTTGCAGCTGGTGTTGGCCTGCATAAGGGCTGTAAAGCGATCTTCCTCCAGAGTGGACGGGTCTGCCAGCGCCCTCTGTGTCACCATATTTGAGCTGCACATGGAGGCCTGGTACTATTGCTTCAGAGAGGCTTTAGGAGCTGCGGCGCCTCGTGGCCCAGACCCAGTCTTCCCTTTTCTCATATCACGAGGACTCCCTGGGTAGTACACTGCAGGCTTTGTAGGTAAATGCAATCTCAAGTATTCGGATAAAATCAGCAGGTAGTAGTGAAGCTCAGCTCACACGTGTCTGTTCAGGTCGCCACGCCCCCTGACCTAGTCCACCTTTACTGGTAGCACAGAAGAATAGCATAGACTGATCTATAGTGGTAGTGAAATCTGAGGGGGAAAAACAATGGACTAAAAATCTATTTTAAAACACAATAGAGGCAGCTATAAATAAAAATAAATAAATAAAAAAGAAGCCTAACCAATCATTTTTGTATAACAGTGCAGCCTCTCTTGCCATGCAAGGTATGTCTGCACTCTGCACTGCAGTACATCTTGTACCAAAGAATAAAATTATATATATATATATATATATATATATATATACACACACACAACATTGAGTGATTGCATGCTACAAGGACAAGGTAGGCTTTGTCCAATTCTGTCAGGTGGGAGACAATACCAGGCGAGTGATAGATTTGATTAATGTAGCTAATGGAGACAACTGCCCTTGTGCCCTCTTGCTTGGTCTGGATGCCCGAAAAGGCATTTGACTGCCTTAGTTGGCCCTTCCTCTTCGAGGCTCTTCAATATATGCACTTTAAAGGCCCCTTTCTACAGGCAATATGACATTTATATTCTAACCTGATGGCGAAAAGTTAAAACTCCTTATGCAATATCATCGCCATTCCCGATCACGAGGGGGATCCGTCCGGGTTGTCCCCTTTACCTCCTCCTGTTTGCCATCTGCATAGAACCCTTGGCAGCCCATATCCATAACAATCCTGATATACATGGCATTCCGGTTTAAAGTAGTGAATTTTAAAATCTCTCTTTGCAGATGACATTCTTTTTACCCTCACTCAGATCCACACTACCCTCCCTAATCTTCACAAGGAATTAGACACCTATGGGATCCTATTGGGTTATAAAATCAATTCCTCAAAATCAGAAGCTCTCCCTGTGCCCAAAATTCTTATGCCTTTTTGGCTACTTTCTCTTATGCGTGGAGGACCTCCTCGTTAAAATATCTAGGCGTTCTTCTCACCCCCTCGGATAAGGAGAATTTCCTCCCCCTATTCAAATTTCAAATCTATTAGGTCGACTTCTTTTCTTTAATTGTCAATATCATTTCATTTAAAATCAATATTCTCCACAAACTTGTAAATCTTTTTCAAATGTTGCCGATCCCTATCTCTTCTTCCCTTCCATCTTAAAAAAAGCTGACCTCCTGGACTTTTTTGGGCTCATAAGAGATTGGTATTGTTTGCTTCTCGAAATGATGGGGGGCTTGCATTCCCCAACTTTTTTTTTTTTTTTGACTTTATATCTTTATTAAATTATTTTCAATTTTACAAAACACACATTTCTCTCATACATTTGATCATTACAAATGAGACAGACAAAAAAGGATTGGAGAGAAAAAAATGACAGGGTGAACGCTAAACATTGATGCTCTCTGCTTGTTATTTTTAGTCTAGTGAGTGTCTCTTCCATTATTCTCACTGTTCACACTTTCATTCACCCTGGTACCCTCATTTAACTCCTCCATTACATATCCATCAACCTTCCTCGCTAATTAATTCTCCTCATCTCATTCTTGAACCCTACCTCTTTTATACATTCATACATCCATTTTCTTTTTTATCACACCACTTTTTCCAAGTTTTGACAAATTTATTGACACAGCCTTGCCTGATATGTAATGTTCTTTCCTTAATGATCACCACACTCATGTTCTGTTCCCATTTCCTACTGAATGGAGGGGTGGGGGACTGCCACTTCTGGGCAATGAGTTTCCTGACTTGGAAAAGGCATCTCAAAATTGCCAGCTTGGTGTCTTTTGGCCTACCCTTTCCGTCTAGCCACCCGAGTACGCACACCCTAGGCTCCATGTCTATAGGCACTTCAAAGACATGGACAATTGTTTCCACCACTTCCATCCAGTAGCGGAATAATTTGGGGCCTCTCCAGAACATATGAATCGTATCCCCCTCTGGCCTTCCACACCTAGGGCAGGAAGCATCCTGTCTTCGGCCAAACAGAAAGAGTATTTGCGGAGTGTAGTAAGCCCTATAAAGTAAAAATAAGTGTGACATCTTCTGGGGCGGAGACAAAGAGACCCATGGCGCAAGCTCCAGGATCCTTTCCCATTGAGTTACTGTTATATTTCCCACATCTTTTTCCCATTTCTTTCTAAGGGGCAGGTCCTGTTTTTCCCTGCTCTTTTTATTTAGGCATGAGTAGGTTTTTGATATTAGACCTTTCGTTTATCTTGCTTGAATTATTTCCTGTAGTACCGGTATATCACACCATTCTATTACACTTTCACCAAATTGCTCTGTCATTGCATGTCTAACCTGTAGGTATCTAAAAAAGGAGTTCCTCGGGATTGCAAATTGCTCTCTTAGCTCCTGGAAGGATTTTAATTTTCCGTTTTTGTAAAGTTGATGGATAAACTTTATGCCATGTCTTTCCCATTCCCTGATTGGCCCCATTTTCTGTATCTCGTCCAGCTTACTATTAACCCATAATGGTGAATATACTGTGAAACCTCTATATCCCAAGATTCCCTTGGCCGATTCCCATATTTTGGTCATTAGTTCAAAAGTGGGGGTTCCACGCGAAGCAATCCCTGCCTCCTAGGGCTTCCACCACTGGCATATGGATGAAGCTACACAAAAAGGAGTCCTCCCTAGGTGACTCCCTCCCATATGCTGAAGCTGGGCCGCTATGAAGTAACTGAAGGAGTGTGGGAGTGCAACTCCCCCTTCCCCATTTGGAAGTTGCAAAGATTTTAAACTAATGTGTGCTGACCCCCCCCTTCCAAATCAGTTACCTAAATATAGTGTCAATCTTACAAAACCATTTCTTATAAATCCAAACTGGGGAATTATGCCAAACATATAGAAGTTGTGGTAGAAAAATCATTTTAATTAGGTTGCAGTGGCCCGCTGCGGATAGGGGGAGTTTTTTTCAGATTTTAATTTTCTCTTTAAATGTAGTTAGTAGTGGAATTAGGTTATTTACTATATATTGTTTGGGGTCCTTGGTAATATGTATACCAACATATTTCATTTGGTTTACTATTTGTAGTTGTGCGGCTTCCTGGGGTAGGGGACTGTCTAACGGGTCCACCGGTAGTAAACTGGACTTTTCCCAATTGATCCTCAAGTTGGAAAAGCTACCAAAATTTTCCAGTTTGAACATTGTTTGTTTTAATGAATCCTGGACATCTCAGAGTAGTAGTAAAAGGTCATCTGCAAAAAGAATGACCTTTTCCTCCTCTACCCCTCTTTTGTAGCCTTTTATCTCTGAACAGGATCTACGAGAGATAGCCAATGGTTCGATCGCAAGGGCAAAGAGGAGGGGGGGACAAGGGGCACCCCTGCCTCGTCCCCCTCAACAATCGAAACCTGGCGGAGTGTTCGTTGTTCACTCTTATTCTCGCCTCTGGTGCTCTATACAACATTTTTACCCAATTTATAAATGTTGGTCCTATCTGAAATTCCCTCAGGACTCTCCACAAATATCCCCACTCTAGAGTGTCAAAGGCCTTGGCAGTGTCCAAAGAGAGAATAGCCATCCTCATCCTCTATGGCCATCCTCATCGGAGGGTATTTGAAGATTTAGATAAATTAGTCTGTTTATGCTGGTAGATCTACCCAGGATGAATCCTGACTGATCAGGATGGACAAGCCCATCTACCACTCTGTTTAGTCTAGCCACCAAGACCTTAACCAAGATTTTTGCATCTGAATTAAGCAAAGAAATTGGTCTATATGAGGAGGGCCTGAGTGGATCTTTATTTTCTTTGGGTATCACTATAATGGTAGATTCCATCATGGATAAGGGAAGTTCACCCTTTGTTGCCGACCAGTCGCAGGTTTTCAATAGTTCAGGGAGTAGTACCCCTCCAAAGTATCGCTAAATCTTAAATGGTAAGCCGTCTGGGCCTGGGGACTTCTGTCCCGCCATTTCTTGAACGGTCCTCTGTATCTCTTCCAGTGTTATAGGGCCATCGAGCATGGTCAGGTTTTTGAAAAAATTATCCATTAATTCCCCCCCTCCTTCCTGGTTGGACCTATACAAACCCTCGTAGTAGTTTCTAAATCTGTCCACTATTTTGGGCGTATACGTAGATGCATATTCCCCCTCCCCGAAGGCAATTTGTTTGTGGAAAATGTGTTTATTCTCTGCTTTTTTTAGCATTATGAGGCGGCATACCCGCTGAGCTTCTGTCCAGACCCATAGATTCTTAATTGTTGGATCATTTATATATTGATCTTCTAAGAGTGTAACTCTTTCTGATGCCCTTACCTCGCTTTCATTAGATTTTTTTATTTTTATTCTTGAGATCTGTTGAATCAACAGACCTCGGAGGTAGGCTTTAAGTGTGTCCCAAACTACCCCTTGTGGGGCTGTACCAGTGTTCAGATCAAGATATTCTGTTAGGGCTTTTGATACTTCCTGTGGATCTCCCATGAGTTCCAGCCAGGAGGGACTGATTTTCCACTCCCGCTGGGAGCTTCCCTCCCCTATATCTAGGAATGCTATCATTGGTGAATGGTCTGAGAGACCTTTTGGCAGATACTTTAAGTTGTTTACCATTATAATCGCCTCGTCATTTCCCAGTATCAGGTCGATCCTAGACAGGGTGGAATGTGTGCTGGAAAAGCAAGAATACCTCCGGGTTTTTGGGTTGTACGTTCTCCAAATATTTTTTTCAGCCTGCCTCTCCCATTACCTGGGATAGGGGATCATCAATCCCCCCCCCCGTTGTATCCCGTGTGGGAGCCTAATTTCTGGTCAATGACCGTATTAAAGTCACCCACTATTAACAATGGGACTCACCAATTCATACAGGATGTCTGTGTTAAAGGGAGGGGGAATATATATATTGGCCAAAACCATTGTCCTATTCTTTATTCTGCAATGTCTAGAGATATACCGTCCTTGTTTGTCAATCCTACTCTGCAGACAGTTAAAGGGGACCCCCTGTTTTGATCAGGATACTAACCCCTCTTGAGTAGGAGGTAGGAACCGAGTGGAACTGGGGCTGGAAATCCCCCCCACCCCAGCTGTGGTATGGAGATGTTGGTGAGATGCGTTTCCTGTAAACAAAGGAATGTAGCCCCTTGAATCTTTGCTGTTGCCAAGACTGCTGCTTTTTTTCCTGGGTCCCCTAGTCCTCTAACATTTCAGAAGCATAATGTGATATTCTTGCGTATTAACCGTGTATTTTCAATCATTGATGTACATCGAGTTTTTTAATTGAGAGTGTGAATCTGTATGTATTCTTATTTTACTTGCTACAGTTTCCCATTTTATGCATGTGCTTGTTTCCTGTGACGTATTAGTGAAAAGAGGTGTTGCGTGAAAAATTTTATTCTCTTGAACGTGTAGTGTGTCAGGGGCGCTAACTAAATAGATAAAAAGTACTCTAATCATAAGTAATAGTGGAGAGTTACTAATCTAACCCTCTACACTTGTGTTATCTCTTAGGTGTAAACATGTGCAAATAATATATAATAAATGCTCCTATATTCAGATCAGCTGGCTGCTGAATGATAGACAATGTTGCAAAGAAATAAACAAAAAAACACAATAATTATCCAGGTGAATTCGGTATCACATGTCATGTGCCATACATAACAACCACCACATTCTCAATGACATGGGAAAAGTTCATCCAAGTGAAATCATGCCGGTGGAAAATGTATAATAACCAAACAAAAGAGAAAAAAGTGTTTCAAAAAACTAAGTTTGAAAAAACTTTAGAGTGTCCAGTGATGTGATCAAGGGATAAACCACAGGTTAAATTGCTTGTCTGTAGACTGTGAATGAAAAGACCTTCACCACTTTCTTCTATAAATCACCCAATGTGAATAGGTTAACTGGCTCCTTACCAGATGTATTGGACTTCTTTAATTAAAAAGAAAGTCAATCAGGCTTTCACAGGTTAGTGCCTGTGCACATACGATAGGCAGGAGATGATAATGACAATTCCTCTTCCCATTGGATTCAAGCAGGGTATATATAAAAAGGCAAAAGGAACAGCTACATAGTATAATACTGTTGGATTTATTAAAAATTAAAAAATAAACATAGCCAAGTGGCTACTTACAAGGTAAGGTGCCTACCCGGCACTGGGGCTACTTGCATGTAGGAGTAGTGTATGGCGTGGAGATCCTGTTCTGTCTGTATGAGGTGCAGAGCGGCGTGCGTTCCAGCAGCGATCGCTGACAACCACCACTATCCAGGAACAGGATATGAGTACCAGAGAGTTTTGCGTGACTAGACAGCCGCCGACGCACGTTTCGATAGAATCGTCTTCAGGGGGGCGTGTCTAGTCACGGAAGGACCTTGCTGTTTATAGTATCAATGGTAATTGGTCAGCCAATTGGAGGAGATCTACTTTGCTTAGCCCCAGTACCGCCCAGGACCTGGAAACAGCTGTAGCCTTTACAATTGGTATTCGGTATATATAAATACTATTTTAAAAACCATATTAAACTGCAGTAACAAACTTTAAAAATATAATTAAAACACAGTAGGTGTATGGGATATTCCATTGCTGGTATATATATGTGTAACCTAAAAAGAGTGGACAAAACTAATTAATTCCCTTTAATACATATATATATATATATATATATAAGTATAGAGAGCTCTAACAATGTGGTATTAGACCACAAGATGTCTCCCTATGTTATATGTTTATGGATTACCAGACGCTCCAATACCCCCAAAAAAATGGTACAATTTGAATCATGTGTGACAGGAAAAACGCACAAAATTAAACCCCTTATCACATGTAACTCAGATCATACGTGTTGGAATGCCCATGTCCAAAACAATATGTAGGGCGTACCACTAGAAAACTAAGAATTAGAATAGGAGAACACCTTAACAACATTAGTAAAAACTTCCCCAATCACAGTGTGTCGCGACACTTCAAAACCCATCATGCTAGTGATGCCTCAGCGTGTAAATTTTACGGAATAGATAGAATCTCAAAATACTGGCGAGGAACCAATATGAAGAGAGAAGTTTCCAAAAATGAAACTAAATGGCTATATGAACTGGGGACCATGCAGCCCCAAGGTATGAACATAGAACTGGACCTCAATTGTTTTTTGAATAATGACTAAAGCACCTTTATTAAGACATGTCAAATCAAACAATTGGGGTTCAACACTCTCTCCCTTTTTCATAGATCGAATGTAATGAATATGTAAAATATATATTTTTAAATTTTCTAATTTTTAATTTATCTAATTGTTATACAAGAACACAAAATCCAGGTATAAAGGTGCGATTGTACCTGTCTATATCCTATGCATATATTAAGCATGCACGAGTCACCTATGTTATACTTATTAGGAATCTAACATCAGTACAATACAACTAATCCTACATATTTGCAAAGGTATTATATGGGTAGGGATCATGGAGGAATGTCCCACCATAAACATATAACATAGGGAGACATCTTGTGGTCTAATACCACATTGTTAGAGCTCTCTATACTTATATATATATGTATTAAAGGGAATTAATTAGTTTTGTCCACTCTTTTTAGGTTACACATATATATACCAGCAATGGAATATCCCATACACCTACTGTGTTTTAATTATATTTTTAAAGTTTGTTACTGCAGTTTAATATGGTTTTTAAAATAGTATTTATATATACCGAATACCAATTGTGAAGGCTACAGCTGTTTCCAGGTCCTGGGCGGTACTGGGGCTAAGCAAAGTAGATCTCCTCCAATTGGCTGACCAATTACCATTGATACTATAAACAGCAAGGTCCTTCCGTGACTAGACACGCCCCCCTGAAGACGATTCTATCGAAACGTGCGTCGGCGGCTGTCTAGTCACGCAAAACTCTCTGGTACTCATATCCTGTTCCTGGATAGTGGTGGTTGTCAGCGATCGCTGCTGGAACGCATGCCGCTCTGCACCTCATACAGACAGAACAGGATCTCCACGCCATACACTACTCCTACATGCAAGTAGCCCCAGTGACGGGTAGGCACCTTACCTTGTGAGTAGCCACTTGGCTATGTTTATTTTTTAATTTTTAATAAATCCAACAGTATTATACTATGTAGCTGTTCCTTTTGCCTTTTTATATATACCCTGCTTGAATCCAATGGGAAGAGGAATTGTCATTATCATCTCCTGCCTATCGTATGTGCACAGGCACTAACCTGTGAAAGCCTGATTGACTTTCTTTTTAATTAAAGAAGTCCAATACATCTGGTAAGGAGCCAGTTAACCTATTCACATTGGGTGATTTATAGAAGAAAGTGGTGAAGGTCTTTTCATTCACAGTCTACAGACAAGCAATTTAACCTGTGGTTTATCCCTTGATCACATCACTGGACACTCTAAAGTTTTTTCAAACTTAGTTTTTTGAAACACTTTTTTCTCTTTTGTTTGGTTATTATACATTTTCCACCGGCATGATTTCACTTGGATGAACTTTTCCCATGTCATTGAGAATGTGGTGGTTGTTATGTATGGCACATGACATGTGATACCGAATTCACCTGGATAATTATTGTGTTTTTTTGTTTATTTCTTTGCAACATTGTCTATCATTCAGCAGCCAGCTGATCTGAATATAGGAGCATTTATTATATATTATTTGCACATGTTTACACCTAAGAGATAACACAAGTGTAGAGGGTTAGATTAGTAACTCTCCACTATTACTTATGATTAGAGTACTTTTTATCTATTTAGTTAGCGCCCCTGACACACTACATCACCATTATTACCAATTCACGGTTTTCCACAGGGAGCAGCTTTTTATTAATTAACATAGTTCATCATCAATTTAGTTTAACCACTAGTGGCGCGGAGTTGCGCAACCTAACCAAGGGTTGTATTTGTTCACATTCTCTTGAACGTGCTTGTTTCAAACATCCCTCCACCTTCCATTCTTACCACTTATTACTCTTATTTCATACAAGCTACTCCAGTCACACCATCCACCTTCCCTATGTACACCTCTCATTGCCTTACTAGGCGTGGCCAGGGGCTTCCTATTGTGACCTACCCATACACACAACATTTGAAAAACGTTTAAAGTGAATCTGCTTAAAGTTGCCCCCCCTCCCTATCCCCCCTCCCACAAAATCCCCAAAAATGCCTTCACAAATGACAAACATGGAAAAAACAACCTATACCGCAGGAGAACCTTTTGCTGTACCCCTTAACATTCGGGGGTACCTTGCTCATTGTTCCCCTCCTTCCATACACCTCACCCCACCCCCCCCCCATCTCTCCCCCCCCATCTCTCCCCCCGAGAGAATCGCAAGAAAATCACAAAAAATGTTATAGATTGTAAGAATTCATTTTGGCCCAGGAAGGGGAAAAAGGGGAGTAGGGGCCCCCAAGTAAGTAAACCATATCTGCTAGAGTCTCTCCTTATGGGTCGCCAGCCATTCTTCTACCCCCTCCGGGGTATCAAAAAAAGTAGTCCCCGTAATCTTGCTGGATAAAGCAGTGCATATATTAGATTTGCTTGGCGTAGTTTACGCTTCACCTCTCCAAATTTAGCTCTCCTCTTTTGAAGATCTGGGGAAAAATCTGGATAGATTGATATCCTAGAGCCATTGTATAAGATGTTGCCCATTTCCCTGGCTTTGCGTGTAATAGTCACTTTATCTTTATTTTTTTTTTTTTTTTTTTTTCCACCTCAGCGAACATTAAAGAGACTTTTATTGAACTTGACGTTCATTTCTGTCTCTTTCTTTAAGTCACATCATTGTGGTATTTTCTTTTCATATTTAATTATATAATTTACCATCCCCCTTCCCCCCCACCTTGCAATCATTTTGAATAGGCCGTTACTTGTACTTGTTCTGTTACCGTATAATCTGAGTTATTTATCGTGTAACCTCTTCTACATATTTCCATGTGTTTTTAACTTCCTTCCAGGCTGTCCATTTATCCCTCACATCACCACCCAATTCACTCACTTCCCCTTTCTCATCTATAATCTCCAGATTTTGTATTTTACTTATCTGGAAAATGAGATCCCTGATTCTCGGGCTCTCTGCTGCTCTCCAATTTTTTGGGATTAGATTTTTTGCTTCATTTAAAACAATGGGAATTAACTTATTTTTGTATTGTTTAACGGGGAGGTCTGTCCCATGAAACAAGCATGTCCATGGGTCATCTGCTATTTCCACCCCCATGACTTCCTTTATTAGCTGACGGACTTCATTCCAATACTTTTTAATGACTGGGCACTCCCACCAGATATGAGCTGTATTTCCCAATTGTTTACACCCACGCCAGCACTCTGAGGATTGATCTACTGCATATCTACTAATTGTATCGGGTGTGATGTATCACCTTGCGAGGCATTTGAAATTTGTCTCTATCGACCTATTATCCACCACTGAACTGTGTAATAATTTTAAAATTGTCTTCACTTTCTGTGTACTACATCGTGATCCTAGTTCTCTTTCCCACTTTTTTATGTAGGGCGGGTCCTCCAAGTCGTCACCCTCCATTTGTATTTTGTATATTCGCCCTATGTTCTTTCTTGAATTAGCTTTCAGACAGAGCTTTTCTAATGGTCTGTATTTATCCAATTTCCCCCCACTTCTTTTTTTCCCGGTGTGAAAAAATCATTCTGGCTCAAATAAATTAGTGGAGAGTTATATGTCCATTTTTTTAGTGCGTGAATCCGATCGCATATTTTTAATGCTGTATGTGTAATTTCATGTGTACCTAATCCCATACTTCTGTATTGTGGGGGATTCCAAATTATTCTTCCCAACTGTGTACCACTCATTTCTTTTTCTTTTTTTAATTGGGAAAAAAACAACTTTTTTGAGAAACATATGCATGGTACATAAGTCAATATAGACCAACATGGTCAAAACAATAGTACATACATGAACACATTGGAGTATCTGTGTAATGTAGAGCAAAATACCCAGTGGAAGTGGCGCCAGTACGCAATAACTCATTTCTTTCTCTAGTCTAACCCATCTTTTTTCATTGGCCTCTTTCGCCCACTCTATCACCCGAGTAAGAACAATCGCATTGTGATATTTTTGAAAATCCAGCACCGCTAACCCACCTTGTTTCTTTCCCCTACTTAAAACATTGAATGCCATTCTCGGTTTTTGATTATTCCATCTATACTTTGATATTTGCCTTTTCAATGTTTTTAAAAATATTTGCGGGAGTGATATGGGGAGCATTTGTAGCTTATAGAGAATCTTTGGGGCCAGCACCATCTTCGTCACATTGATCCTGCCAATCCAGGATAATGAGGTTACTGAGAGCTTTTTAATTTCAGTTTTGATTTCATCCAATAAGGGAATAAAATTAAATATTATATATTTCTTTAACCGTGGGTGCTAATTTAATTCCTAGATATTTAATCTCTTTTTTCCAGGGAAAGTTAAATTCTTTTATCAATTTGGCTTCTTCCTGCTTACTAATGTTGACTTTTAAAATTTTGGACTTACTGGGATTTATTTTTAAGTTTTGAGATCTCCCCATATTCTTTTAACGTCTTTAGTAGGATCGGAAATGTTATCCTTGGATTAGTTATATAAAATAAACCGTCGTCCGCAAACGCTGCGAGTTTGTGTTCATCTGTCCCTACCTTAATCCCTTTAATATCCGTTTTTTTTCGGATAGCAGACAGCAGGGGCTCAAGGGAAAGTACGAACAACAAGGGAGATAGCGGGCACCCCTGTCTGGTGCCGTTTTTCATTGTAAATTTTGGAGAAGAAATACCATTAACTTTCACAAATGCCTGAGGTTCGTTGTATAGAACCTCAATCCATTTGATCATCCGGGGACCAATTCCCCTAGTCTCCAAGGTTCCGACCATGAGTCCCCAGTCTACCCTGTCAAATGCTTTTTCAGCATCCATTGACAGGAGTAGACCCACCATCCTCCAGCACCTGGAGCAAGAGGAGGGAGCGCAGTTCGGTCAGCCTCTCCTTCAACCTGGACGTGAGCACCTTAGCGTATAATTTAGTATCCTCATTCAGGAGAGCTATGGGCCTGTAACTTGAACAGAGTGTACTATATTTACCCTCTTTCAGAATAAGCATTATTGAAGCCTGCAGGGCCTCCCCTCCCATCTTAAATTCTGACCCAAGACCGTTCTTGTATTTAGCCAGCCTTGGAACTAGAATTTTGTTGAATTTTTTAAAGTAGATAGAGGTGAAGCCATCTGGGCCCGGACTTTTGCCTAATTCTGTTTCTTTCAAGGCTTTGTGTATTTCCTCTTCGGTAATAGGGCTATCTATATAAATCCTTTGCTCTGACAGGCGGGGCAATTTACTTTTATCCAAAAACCCTTTAATTTTCTCTGACCTCTTTATGTCCTGTATTTCTTTCTGGCCCACCGAATATAGAGCTTCATAATAATTTTTAAACACTTCGGCTATCTCCCTTGTTGTGTGCACCATACCCCCCTCTTGTTTTGAATTTTTTCAATGTAGTTTAAAGCTTTCTGTTTTTTTAACTTTCCTGCTAAGTATTTGCTTGTCTTATTGTCCCAGCGGTATCTCTCCCTCGACCTTTTATTAAATGTCCTATTTATTTCCTGTTCTGTCAAGTCTTTAAGTTCGTCTCTTTTTAACCAATAAATGAAAAACTTCCTGCTGTTGCCCATTTAGTTTCTTGTGTTCTTGTTCTAATCTTTGAATCTCATTAATTACCGTCAGCGTTTGTCTTTTTTTTCTCTCTTTTCTCCGGCACCGATGGAGATGAGGATACCCCGAATGTACACTTTATGCGCCTCCCATAGGGTGGCACTGGAGATTCCCTCTGTATCATTGATACTAAAAAAAGTTCAATTTCCTTCTGTATCCGTTCCACCGCTTTTTCATCTAATCTGCAGCTAAACGGTTGCCTTTGTATTCCGGGTATCCCAATCCTCATCGACACCGGAGAATGATCTGACAGTGTAGAGATTCCTATCTGTGTGGACTTGACTTGGTCCAGCATTCTATGTTCCAACACTATATAATCCAATCTCGAATACGTCCCGTGCACAGGGGAGAAGAAAGTATAATCCTGTATTTTCTCATGTTGTACCCTCCACACGTCAATCAGTTGATATTGTTTCATCTTAAGTTTGATCTTTCTTAGTAAACCCTTACTTGTCCCCTGTGCCCGGGACGTACAATCCTGCTCTGGGTCAAGACAAAAATTAAAGTCCCCGGCCAATATAACCTCCCCTATCTTAAATTTAGCGAGTCTATTTAGAATCTGTATCAGAAAACCTATGGGGTTTTTATTAGGGCAATATACATTTGCCAAGGTCAGAGTCCTATCGCCTACTTTACCCTTTAAAAACAAAAAACGTCCATCAGGGTCTGTTATCCTGTCGATCAATGTAAACCTAATCTGTTTCTCAAATCCAATTGCTACCCCCTTCGCCCTACTTATAGGAGAATCCGCATAGTACCACATATGATAATTTTCAGAGTTCAATTTAATGTTTGTTTCCAGGGATAAATGGGTTTCTTGGAGAAACACCACATCTGTTCTAAGCTCCTTTTAATTCTTTTATTAATTTGGACCTCTTAAATAAGGAATTTAGCCCCTTCACATTATAGGTTACCAAATTTAATTCTGTCATCTAAATCCTCTAAGTAAAGTACTCCGCTTTTTTCCTAATTCCAGCCCCTTTCTATTTAAACCTCTTTTGAATTTGCAAGGTGGGTCTTTTTCCTCCCTTCCCCCCATACTCCCCCCCTCCCCCCGGCCATCTCCCGACCTTGGCTCTATAGTTGGACACCCAATCTTTGCCCAACCAATAAGCCTTTTTGCCCTAGGGTGTGGCTCTGACTGCGGCCGTCTGTATCAGTCCCCCCTCTATCTGCTCCCAAGGAGTGCAGACAGGGGTGGGAGTGAACATTGGTCTAATGCCCCTAGCCCCATACAGGCCTCCGATCTATTTGTTACTTAATTTTTAGCTTCCAAAACCCCACCCTGCCTCCCCCCTGCCCCCCCCCCCACCGCATCACCTTCTATCAATCATTCTCTGCTCCCATCATCCTCTAGGCATATCTAGGTATGGGATATCTACTTTATAACAAAAGTCATCTAGCTCCTCTAAGAATTTAAGTCTAATTGTCCTTCCATCTCTTTGAACTAATAGCGCTGCTGGGAAGCCCCAACTATACTTTATATTAGCCAATCTCAGTTGCTCTAGTAAAGGTTTTAATTGCCTTCTCCGGGCCAGAGTTCCTGCAGATAGGTCTGTAAAGACCTGTAAAGCGGATTCGTCATATTGCAGGGGAGGGCTACCTCTGAGTTTACTCCAGATCTTTGCTTTATCTTCGAAAAGATGAAATTTAACAATTACATCCCGTGGAATATCTTCCCTTAGGCCTGGAGGTTTGCGCACCCTATGTACACGATCAATCTTCAGATCGTCGTTTTCGTCTCTGTCCAGTAACTGGTTAAAAAATGTTTTCATTTTAACTGTCAGATCTTCTCCCTGTTGTTCTGGAATTGCTCTAATCCTCAAGTTTTGACGACGACTTTGATTTTCTTGTTCTTCCAGTTTGTACAGTATGTCCCTATGTTCTAATTGCATTTTCTTCACTTGTACTTTTAATTCTAAGATTTCCTGCGCCTGTTTTTCTGTTAGCTCCTCTGCCTCTTCCACTCGCCTTAACAGGTGACCCATGTCCGTCCTTACATTTGATATTTCAATTTTTATTGAGTTTTCCAGCTTCGCAAACATTTGACATCTCATCTTTAGTAGGGATTTGGGCGATATTCCTCTGAACGTCTATCCTGCTAATATTAGGGTCCGTCTCGGTATCCATTTCCTCTCTGGCGTAGGCACCCAAATTTTCTGTGGGTGACGTTGATGTAGGTTCCTTCCTTTTTTCTTTTGCCCCCTGTTTTTTTTCTACTCCGGGACTTTTTGCACTGGCTTCCTTTTAGATATTTTTGGATCGTACTTGAATTTAAACTTTCTTTTTGGTTTTTAGGTTCATTTTGTTTTTTGTGACCTTCCCTTCATTTTCCCCTCTGTGAGCTTTTTTCTCCCTGGGGTGATCCTTCTTTCTTTCCTCTTCCACCTCTTCTTATGCAGTTTTTACGTTTAGGAAAAAGAAAACCCTGTATTGGGGGGTTGGGGGATAACCTTTTGTAAACTGCGTAATGTTTTGACCTCCTCGTAGATTTAAAAAATCGTTCTAGCTCTTAGTCTCCGCGCTCGCGCCTCCCCCTTAGGATATATTCAGGTGATCTACACAGATGATCAAGTCGATACAGAGTCGTCTCAACGGATCTTCCAACATTGATCATACACTGATTTAACAAGGGGGTCGGCTCAGCGCGCGGGGGGGGACCGATGTGTCCCGACCAGTTAATGAAGTAGGCACCTCCGGGCTCAATATAAGTACTCTTTCCTCTCTTCCGCCTTTCCCTTTTCTCCTCTTCCTTTCCTCTTCTTTTCCCCTTACACCAGTCCAAGCCTTAAATTTATATACAACATCCGTAAGCTAGTAGTAAGGGGACTGTCAGGTTCATGGAACAAAGAGGGAGGGAAAAAAAAGTCGATTGACACCCTGATCAGTGGGATACCCTCGACTACGCCCTACTATAGACTTCAAATGAGATCCCGGAAGTCCCTTTCTCACTCTCTTAATTAGGCCTTTTCATGGTTGTATTGTCCATTACTTCTGTATCCCCCCCACTCGATCCTAGAACAGTAGATGAGATAAAACTCTGATGTAGAATAGGAATGCGAGCTGTAGTACAAGAGAGGGCATTTCCAACCGTCCTTTTAAATAGAATTGTACACAGTATTGGTATTTCCCTTGCTCGTATGGGCTTGCCTTATCAGAATATGTTTACAGACCTTTACAAAGCCCCCCTTTTTTTTCCAACTGTGAAATAAAGTCCCCAGGCACTTCAATAAAGACACAGGAATTCTATGAATAGCATGAATAGCATGATGTTCTTACTACAGCTGAATTATCAACCGTAATGAGAGAAGAAGCTATTTGTTTCTCCTTTACCTGATGTCTTTGTATGTATATATATATATATATATATACTATTTATGCATTTGTATGTCATTTATCTGCGTCCGCTGAGTTTTAAATCGCCAAATGTACCACATACCTTCTTCTGTCTTTAAACCCCTCTGCAGTACAAGACATAAATGATCACCTAGAGAGTGGAGGAGGGGGTATACCTTCCACTGTCCCCCAAGGGGCCACACACTTTCTATCCTGCTGTTTACAATGCACTATTCAGGTACCAGATCTCCTCTGACCTCTCCAGGACGCTGCTATTGCTTTGTTGCTGTTTTGATAAGCCCACATAAGATTTCCTTGTCAGATTGTTCAGTTCATTTACCAAATCTTTTGCAACGCCTTGCTTTTCTGACAGTGAATTAAAGTCCCCAGCCACTTAAAACGGAAAACAGGAAAACCATAGGTGATAGAAAGTGTTCCTATTCCAAGTGAATTACCTACTGTGGTGTATTAAAGGCACTGTTTGTTTCAACAGTCTTTTGTCTGTATGCTTATAAACACCAATCCTGCATAAGCATGAGCATATCATACACCATGTCACACAGCAGCGCCCGTCTAAATTTACATTCACAGATCCTTTTAACATTTTTGCAATCTTTGTATATAACTGTAGCGTAGGCACAGGCCATAAATTGTTACCTGAAAGTGGAGGAGGGGGTAGCTCACAGTTTCTGCTGTGAGCTAACCATTCCTCAGCACACAGATCCCCTCTGACCTTACTCAGACTTTGCTTCTTCCAGCCCAGGCACTCAGTTTCTGTTTTCAGCTCAAATGGGAGAGAGAAAGAGAACACATCAGCTTGGTCTAAGGTAGGTAAGGAGCGAGGCCAGCGGGGGAGCGGCAAACAACACAAGCGAGCTCTGGGTGTGACAGAGCTCAGTCAGCTTCTACCGCCAACATCCCACTTAGAGCGCGCTACTCACCACCCAACCCGCCCGATGCGTCTGCCACTCCTCAGAGTGTAGTGTACTGAGACGTCCGTCTGCAGGTTTCTAAGGGAGAGCTTGCGTCCCTCGGAGCTCATCGTTCTCCCACCACGCTTCGCTAGACGCAGATGCCGCTATCAGGCCCCTCCCCTACGTCCTACGCAAGCGGCACTTTATCTTTATAATTAATAATTTGGCCAGAAGAGGTCTTGGAGGGGCTCCAGACTGAGGCGGCCTGGTGGGATTTCTATGAGCTCTCTCAGTTGCGAAGAGTGGTGAAAAAGATTCCTGACCAAACACCAATGAACCATTTCTCAAGAAACACAGTGGGGTCTGGGCCCTCACTATACCCAGGTAGTCCCACTAGGCGTATGTTCTTTCTCCTCATCCTATTTTCCATTTCGTCAATTTTTTTTCTTGTTTAGTGAGTTGGTCTTTCATGGTGTTCATCTCCCGTTTAAGAGGGGCCACGTCATCCTCAATCAATCCAACTCTCCCCTCAAGGGCTGTAGTCCTCTCCCGAACTTTCTGTATGTCGTGCCTCACGTGGGAGAGCTCTTCCTGGATTGTTTTGAGTTGGACAGTCATTTCACTCAGAGTCTCTACAGGAATTGACTGCCCGCAGCACCTCTTTTAATGAAGGCTCAGGATCTGCTGGAGCCCCACCCTCAGGTGGTATGTCTAAAATTGCTTCTGCCATTTGACCCTGGGGTCTCCCAGTGGGGTCCCCCCCCTCCAGTAGCATTGGAGGGTGGCTCTGGCCTTGACTTTTCCATGCGCCTTTGGCCCCAGTTTGTTTGTTAGTTTGCCCCTGTGGACTTTGCTGTATATTTTTAGGGGGGGGGGTCTGTCCTGGATTGTGGGCGTATTTCTCGAGCTTTGCGGCCGTTTGACTTGCTGCTTGGCTCGCCGCTTGGCTTGCTTTGGTAGTGCGCTGTGAGGGCATGTTACCACGTTGACTCCTGTATTGGGTACTATCGTGTATTGTATGGAGTGGGTGCCCCTTTCTCTTCCCTTCACTCTTCCTTCTCTGTCCTTCACTTTTCTCCCTTCTCCACCTCTTAATTCAAATTCTGGATGGTTTACACTTTCAAGTAGCCAAACCAGCCTTTTCTAGGTTGCTCCGGTATAACAGGTTACGGCGTGTATAGCAGGTTGTCATCAGCAGACCACCAGAGGATACAGATCAAAAGGGGGAGCTTAAATCCTGTATGCCTTTTGAAAATAATAAGTTGGGGGGGGTGTTTCCTTTTTTGGGGGACAAGAAAAACGTTTGGCCCAGTTTGTCCCAGCCCTTTGCTCACAATGGCTAGGAAAAATTTTACAGGCACATTGGATGGCTCTCACTCATCCAAAATGTCCCACCCTTCAGCTTCTCCTTAAGAATCACTTATGTCCTGCTAAACTTGGACAACTGGGATGGAGAAAAAGAGCTAAAAATGGAAAAGGGGGAAAGGAAAATTGACAATGTCCATTACTCTTTAAAATTTTCCTCCTGGGCTTATCCTTCTCTTCTTAGTTCAAATGACCATTTGCTCTTTAATTTAACTCTTGAAGTAACAAAGTGGTGAGATGGCAAAAGTCTATGAAAATTGGGAATTCACTTACCCCATCATAGGAGGGGGGGGACCTCTCACTTTTCGGCCCCTTGTAGTATTATTAGTCCTCCAGTAGATCCAATGGAAGAGAAGGGAGGAGAGGAAGGAACCAGGACTGTAAAGGGTCAGCCTCAAGTTCACCCCGCTGGGTGCTTTTCAGGGTGCCGTCCCTCCGGTTCTTGTTGCTTCCTGGCCCCCCTTGCTCCCCACACAGTTCAGCAGCTCTCCTATGCGAGCAGAGGCTTCCGAGCGTGTGCGGGTGATGGAAGGGGGAAAGCAGCCAATCACGAGGCGCAGAACTCCCTCACTCGAACAGCCTCAGCAGTCGGCGGTCTTCAGGTTTAGTTTCGGTTTTGGATCAGGAGACTGGGAGCTGAGGGGATATATCGGACGCTGCTCGTCGTGCGCACCTCGCACACTTGTCGCGTGAGGAAGGTAAGCCGTGGAGCAGAAGGGTATAGAAGGTCAGTGGGTACGGCCCTGGGTTCATTCGCCGCTTATCACACTCCAAATCAAAACACATCTGCGGCGCTGAAGGGTCATTAATTCTCACGGGGATATCGAGGGAGGTGGAGAGGAAAGGAGAGGCACCTGCAGCTACTCTCTCGCACTCACACCTTCCTCCATCCGGTCACGCCCCCCACTCTGTTAACTTACTACCATGCCTCACAAATCTGAGTCATCACCTCATGGTTCACTCTATATACTTATAACTGATGGACAGAGGTTGAAAAGATATGGCTAGCTCCTATGCATCCAAATAACCTCTTGTGGAATGTGGATGCATTTGTGCCTTCCGGTGATCTTCTTTTCAGTATGTCCTTTCTTTGTGACTTGTGGAAAACCTTACCGGGGATCAGTTCAT
The DNA here is from genome assembly GCA_028564925.1 of Lithobates sylvaticus. NCBI lineage: Eukaryota > Metazoa > Chordata > Amphibia > Anura > Ranidae > Lithobates > Lithobates sylvaticus. The sequence continues at coordinate 149,757,373 of CM053033.1, forward strand.
CAATTGCTACAACCTCTATTTGACTCTACATTCCCTTGAACTCCTAAATTGGACTTGCCGGGCCTCACACCCTTTCAAAACTGAATAAGAAGCTACTGAGACATATCCTCACAGCGGTCAAATGCCTCATTGCACTCAATTGGAAACCGAGAACACCACCCTCCCAAGCAGCATTATATGCTAGAATTAGAGATGTGGAACTTATGGAATTGCTGACTGCACACACATACAGAACGCTGAAGACAGACACAATAGGGTTTGGGAAGTCTCGCATCAGAAACAAATTTTGCCATAGCAACTGTTTTCTCTGCTCCAGATGTCTCGCTCTTGTGTCTGGTAATTGGACCTGGGACATGGGGTGATGAGGACTTGTTCCCCCTCATTTATTTCACTACTACCTGGACTCTTCACTTTCTATCCTCCCCTTTCTTCTTCTTTTTCTTTATTTCTCTCTTGTTTTTTTTTACATAGCTGCACTGATGAGCTAGTTACTCATGTAAACTAGCAGGGAGGTACTTTCCGCAAATTTCAGTCCCAGAGACTCCATGTGGAACAGTCGGTTACGTTAGTCAGGAAGATACTGGAGAGGTTAATAAAAGACCACATAGATGAGTTCTTGCTGGAAATAAATATTTTAAGCAACAGACAGCATGGATTCATGAAAGATAGAAGTTGTCAAACAAACCTGATTTCTTTTTATGAGAAGGTAAGTAAAACCTTGGACAGAGGGGTGGCTGTGGATGTAGCATGCTTGGATTTTGCAAAAGCATTTGACACAGTTCCCCACACGTGGCTAATGTGTAAGGTAAAGTCTACAGGCTTAGAAAGATCAATTGTAAATGGATAGAAAACTGGCTAAAAAACATATTCAGGAGTAGTGGTTAATATTTCTTACTCTGAATGGTCTAAGGTTATTAGCTGCGTTTTTCCAAAGCGAGCAAAGTCCTTTCTTGTATTAAGAGAGGTATGGACTCCAGAGAGCGATATGTTATTTTGCCCCTGTTCAAATCATTAGTGTGACCTCATCTGGAATATGCAGTTCACTTTTGGGCACCAGTTCTCAAAAAGGATATGAGGAACTGGAGGCAGTGCAGAGAAGGGTAACCAAATGATAAGAGGCATGGAGGAGCTCAGCTATGAGGAAAGATTAGAGGAACTGAATTTATTCTCTCTTGGGAAGAGGAGAGGGGAGATATAATCAACATGTACAAATACACAAGGTGTCCATATAGTGAACTTGTTGAGTTATTAACTTTAAGGTCAAGGGGTCGCTCTTTACGTCTAGAGGAAAAGAGATTTCATCTCCAAATACAGAAAGGTTTCTTCATAGTAAAAACTGTGAAACATGTGGAAAAGACTCCCTCAAGAACTGGTTCTGGCCAGCTCAGTAGATTGCATTAAAAAAAATAAAAGCCTGGATTCTTTTCTAAATCTGCATATTATAACTGGATACTAACATTTATAGGTAAAATTGATCCAGGGAATATCAGATTGCCTCTCGGGGGATCAGGAAGGATTTTTTTCCCCTGTTGTAGCAAATTGGATCATGCTTTACTGGGCCTTCCTCTGGATCAACTGTGGGTATAGGATTGTATACTGTATATATTGAATTGTATGATTTTTGGTTGAACTAGATAGACTTGTGTTTTTTTTTTTTTTTTTTTCAACCTGACTGATAGTCACATCAGCTTTTTTTTTTTTTTTTTTCTTCAATTAGCATTAGTGATACTTTCAGTTCTTTTATATGCTCCCATGGTGTGGCTTGTCTATGGAAATGTATTATCTCTTGATTACATGATCAATGCACTTTCAGTGAGCTATGTAAAAATAAGAGCAAAAAAAAAAAAACATATACAGAGAAAAAGTATAACACTGAAAAATGTAAAAAGTCTGAAAAAAACTAAACCAAATTATTTAAAGTGGAAGTAAAGTCAACTTTTATCGCTGACAGCTAGGCTTTTCAGGATTACTTCTCCCTGCCTGTAAGCTTAGTGTACAGTCTCAGCTTGGCTTTGTATCAAGAGGAAGTAACTCCTGTGTGCATGCCCAGAAGTTACTTCATCCTGGCCCAGCCCATCAAGATTCTGAAGATGTTAAACCTGAAAGAAGACCTCAAGAAGATGGAAGTGCTGGAGACAGAAAGGAGCACTTGAGGTGATCGCTTGCAAGGTAAGTCTACCAAAATCTGCTAATGTGCTGTGCATACTAGCACGTTATGACAAACTGCTCTTGGAAGGGCCAAAATGTTTTTTTTTGTTACTGTTTACTTCTGTTTTAATACTGTAAGCCATTTCAAAGAATATTTTTTCTTCATTGGATTGAGTAAGCACCATAACATAGAATGGTGTCTGTAAGGGCTCCAGGGGCTGCAATATAGGTGCCAAAGACACGTAGGTATGGCACCAGAAATATTATTGGTTTTAATACCCAAAACAATATTTCTAATTTTAAGACCATTTTTTATATTTCAGTGTATTGTTCATTACCATGGAATTGATGGGCATTTTGGAACCAGGCAATGCACCTAAAGAACTGATGTGGTAAGATAACCAGTTTTACTGTTTTTAACATTACAGGCTTAAAAGGGAAGGGCTTTTTTTCGATAAGAACAGTGTAGGTTCCCTGTTATTAGTGTGGAAATCACATTAGTTATTGGTAGACTTCTCATACAACAACCCACTTGGGGAGAAATTAGTTCACAAACCCTTTCAGTAATTTGTGCGGCTCATTCACATGAGCATATGCTTATTTTTTGCACAGGTTGAATGAAAAAAAAAAAAAAAAATAAATAAAGCAACAAAAAAAACAAGAAAAAAGAAAAAAAAATGCATATATATACATATATATATATATATATATATATATATATATATATATATACATACACATATACACACACACATATAAGTAGGAAAAATATATATATATATATATATATATATATATATATATATATATATATATATATATATATATATATATATATAAATTTGACTTCTAACTATAACCGACAGAAGGGGATTATAGACTCATAATTAGGTTTTCTTGGGGGTAGCTAAAGCCTTTCCTTCCTCTGAGAGTTTAAATATATTCCACTTAGCCCATGTTCTGGAGTATATCTCATGTCGGTTTTGCGCAGAGAGTATTAAGTCCTCCATCCTATTTACCTCTTCCACTCTTGTAAACCAACACGAAATACAAGGGGGTCTTGTATCTCTCCACTGCCGGGCTATACATGATCGGGCAGCATTAAAAAAATGGCGCAGTATTGAGTTATTGTATATCTTTTCAGGTATGTTTGAGTCATGTAGTAGATATAATGCTGGGTCCTCAGGAAGGATATAATCTGTAAACTTCTGAGATATACGCTGTATCTCACTCCAGAAATGAATTAACTTTGGGCAGGACCAGAAAATATGGAGTAACGTCCCTCTCTCTTCTAGACATCTCCAGCATTTTTCTGAAATCGAGGGGTGATATTTATGAAGTATTGAGGGTGTGCGATACCATCTCGTCAAAAGTTTAAAGTTTGTTTCCTGCGCCCTAGTGCAAATTGATGATTTCAAGGCCATACGTATAATCCGTCTCTGTTGTGTTGGCTGCAGAGTCCTATCTAATTCTCCCTCCCATTTCCGTATGAACTGCAGGACATGCCTTTTCAGGTGGTTCAATCAATAATGCATACATTTGTGAAAGTACATGAGGATAGGGACCATTGTCCTCGCATATTTGCTCTAGTGGGGTCAGTGGTCTTTGAAACCTGTCCGGGGGTGGTAGTGTATTAAGGAAGTGGCTGAGTTGTGCCCCGCTCCAAAAATCGAGGTCAAACCGATCCCTCGATGATGTCAACTCCGGGACTGATGGCCATGTTCTAGATCGTGCAAAATGTGATGCCTGATAACATTGTGATTCTAATAGTTTTCTAAATGGGCCATCTTGTAGTCCTGGGGGGAAACGGGGATTCCCTATAATAGGGTAAAGGGGGGAGTGGGGGGGTAGCAGTGGGGTGCTCAGGCACAATCGGGAGCCTATTCGTAGTGTAGGTCCTATGGTCGGGTGTTTTTTAAGGGTAGGGGTAAGATCTGTATAGCACCAGATCGCACGCCTTAGTGGTATCTTACTTTGTAATTGCTCAATCCTTGGCCATAACTTAAAGTCTGTGTGTCTGCACCAATCTATTAGTCTCCCCATGTGTGTTGCCTGATAATATTTCTTCAAATCTGGTACTGCCATCCCTCCGTACTGTTTAGGCATATTCATAAGTCGGCGTTGTATTCTAGGTCTTTTATATGCCCAGATAAAGTTGGTTAATAACGCATTTATCTGTTTGAAAAATTCAGGGGGTATGTGAATTGGTAAGGTTTGGAAGAGGTATAAAAATTTAGGTAAGATTGTCATCTTGACTATATTACATCTGCCAAACCAAGAAAAACAGCCCTGATGCCATTTGGTAAGCAATGCCCGTATTCTGTTAAGTAAAGGAGGAAAATTCAGTTCATAGATTTGCTTTAGTTTAGGTGGTATAAACGTTCCCAGGTATTTAAGGGCCGTTCCCGTCCATCTAAAGTTGAAATTTTCTTTTATGGTTTTAATCTGGGATGGCGTCATTGAGACTCCCATTGCTTCAGATTTGGACATATTTATTTTTAAGTTTGATAGTGAGCCATATTGATCCAATTCTCTTAGAAAGTTCGGTAATGATATACCTGGTTTAGTGAGTGAGAATATAAGGTCATCTGCATAAGCAGATACTTTATAATGTGAATCCCCTTTTTGTATCCCTGAAATGTCAGGGTTTTGCCTTATCTTACAGAGGAATGGTTCCAATGAAAGAGAGAAAAGGAGGGGAGACAGAGGACACCCTTGACGGGTTCCATTTGAGATAGGGAAAGGTTCTGATAGGCAGCCATTGGCTTTGATTTGTGCTTTGGGCTTCGAGTATACGCTCGAGATCCATCCAACCATCTTCTCTCCCATTCCCACATACCTTAAAACCGAGAACATAAACGTCCAATTAACCCGGTCAAACGCCTTTTCGGCATCCGTACTCAGAAACACTGAGGGGTTATTAGAGGTATCTGCTAGGTGGATGAGATTTAAAACTTTGATAGTATTATCTCTTGCCTCTCGATTTGGTATAAACCCCACCTGGTCTAAATGGACCAGGTCGGTTAGGTGTCGTTGAATACGTGTGGCGAGGATTTTTGTAAATAATTTAACATCCACATTCAATAAGGAGATGGGGCGGTAACTACCACATGCTGATGGATCTTTATCTTCTTTAGGTATCACCGTGATGTGTGCTTTCAAAGTATCAGGTGGTAGTGCCGTCTCATATCCCAGGGTATTAAATGTTCGTGTCATCTGCCTTCCTAATTGTGGGAGGAATAACTGATAGTATTTTAGGGAGAACCCGTCTGGACCCGGGGATTTCCCTGGTTTAGTAGATTTTATGACTTCTTGCAGTTCCTCTATTCTAATAGGGGCTCCCAGTTCCTCTCGGACTTGTTCTGATAGCTGGGGGATACCTGATGAGGATATATATTCCTCGCTCTTATGTTGCTCCGGTCTCTCTCTAGGTAAGTTGTATAGCAAATTATAAAATTCCTGAAATGTTGACGCAATCTCATTGGGTTTATAGACCTTCCTTCCTTCTCTATCTACCAAGTATGGTATATAGGATTTAACCCGTTGTTCTTGTAGGGCTCTAGCTAGTGAGCGTCCACATTTGTCCCCGGATTCGTAATAATATTTCCGACTTAACTGCATTGCCGCCTTAGCCCTGTAATGAAGGAGGGCAGTTACTTGTCTCCGTAGATTGAGAAGCTGAATCTCCACCTTTATTGACTGTCTCTGTTTATGTTGTATTTCTAGGTCCTGTATATTGCCCATTAGTTTAGTTAATTCTGCTTCCCTGGCCTTTTTAATTCTGGAACCATGTTTTATGAGAATCCCCCTTATTACTGTTTTATGTGCTTCCCATATTATCCTTTCCTCAACTTCTGGTATGGTGTTATATTGGAAGTAGTACTGTAATTCTTTAATCACCTCATCCACTACTAGCTTATCCTCTAGTAGACTCTCATTCAGTCGCCACTGTCTATTTTTAGGGAATGGGTATTTAGTCATAGTCCATGTCAATGTGACCGGTGCATGGTCAGTCCATGTAATATTCCCTATATCTACTGTTTTAATCTCTGGTAACATTTGATGTGGGATGATAAACATATCAATACGTGAGTACACCTTATGTGGGTTGGAGTAGAAGGTATAATCCTTCTCGTCTGGATGAAACGGTCTCCATGCATCTGTGAGTTGATATTTATGGAATGTTTGCAAGACCCTTTTACGTCTATCCTTTGTGATCGATGTTTTACCTGCCGATGTATCTAGTTTGGGGTCTAATGAGAGATTGAAGTCTCCCCCCAAGAGGAGCCTACCTTCAGCAAATTCCATTAGTTTATTAATGGTAGAACATATAAATTGGTCTTGGTTACAGTTCGGAACATATATCGTAGCCATGGTTACTTTAATACTGCCGATCATGCCTTTAAGAAACAAGAATCTACCCGCTCTATCCGATCTTATATCCTTTAATTTCCATGGGACTTTCCTGGATATGAGAATTGATACCCCCTTAAGCCCCATACACACGGTAGGATTTTCGCATGGATTCTGTCCGATCGGACAATGTTGTCGAAAAATCCGACCGTGTGTATGCACCATCAGACAGTGTACGTCGGATTGTCCGACGGACAAAGTCCTATCTCCTGCTGGATAGATTTTTGGACAACAAGGTCCAATCACACCAAATCCGATCGTGTGTATGGTAGTCCGACGGACAAAGTGCTACGCATGCTCAGATCACATTACAAGACCAAAGCTATTGGCTACTAGCCTCTACGTAGTCCCGTCGTAGGCAACAAACGTCACCATGTTCAGAATGATCGGATTTTCCGACAACTTTGTCCGACCGTGTGTATGCAACACCAACATCGGACAAAGTATGACGGACAGGATCCGACGGACCTGGTCCTCGGATAATCCGCGCGTGTGTATGGGGCTTTAGTTTTAGATATTTTATTGTATGCATGGTATGCTAGGGGGAAAAGATTATTTTTCATGGATGGTACCTTACCTTCTTTAAAATGGGTTTCCTGGATATATGCCACATCAGAATGTGATCGTTTCAAGTCTTGGAGGAGCATCCTACGTTTCTCGGGGGTGTTAAGCCCTTTAGCGTTTATAGATATGATCTTTAGCTCCTCCATCTCCCCTTCTGTCGTATTAATTAAAAAAAAAAAAAGGAAAAGAAAAAAACCCCTCACCTACCAGAGCTCTATTAGCTCTGATGCTGGGACAGGAGGCTTCAGTAACCCCCTGTCCTTCCCTCTTCCCAGTGAAGAGGGATACAGAAATTAAGCGTTTTGTTTGTTGCTTCTGTTACTGTAAAAGGCCACAGGGTGGGGGGTTTATCGTTTAGGGTACTTAGAAAATAATATTATCCCTACATTCATGGTGAACTGAATTAATCAAATTTAGAATGTAGAAATCTCAATGCATAGAATAAGATTTAAAAATACGAAGCATGGATCTCTAAATATTAATGACCCTGACAGTTAAATTGACATATCGATATGTAATGAAGATCCTCCGACCACTTTATCTATGTATTGAATTGAATGAACCTGATGCTATGTATAATGGGATGATATAAATAAAGAATTTGAAAAAAATAAAAAAATAAAAAAATAAAAAACAGATCCTTGCATCCACACAAGCATGTAAATTCAGGAATCTTCCCTCGCTCTGCTATTGTTTTCTGACAGTGGTGACTAGTTTCCCCCTTCCCGTCAGAATACACCGATTAGCGCTGCAGCTGCTGATCGAATACTGCAGCATAGCAACAAATTTCATATATTTATAGTCAAGGCCAATCTATCATGGGGCAATATCACTTACTACTTTACAAGGAATTTCATTGTATTACCATAGGTGGACACTAATAGTTGCTCTTAATCTGTTTTAAAGTGATTGTAAGGGTTTTAAATAACAAACATATCATATCATACTTCCCTCCACTGTGCAGCTCGTTTTGCACAGAGTGGCCCCTCACCTCATTTTTGGGGTCCCCCAGCCACTCTCGCGGCTCTTCCCCACATCAGATAACCCCCTAGGAGAAGCGCTGTCCCCGGGGTTACATTGCGGGCACGCTCCAGAGTCCAGCATTCAGCGTCCATAGCCGCCAAATGTATGACTTGGTCCTGCCCCCTGGAGCTCCCGTGTCATTGTATTTTGACAGCAGCGGGAGACGATGGCTGTGCTGCTATCAATCTATCCAATCGGATCAAGAGAGACAATGGCCGCAGCTGGTGTGCTCGTTCCTGTTGTGAAAATTTCGGGGCTCGGGGGCACTGCAGCATTAAAAAATGTTTTTCACCTTAATGCAAAGAATGCACTAAGGTGAAAAAAGGGCCAGGGTTTACAACCCCTTTAGGATAATATTTTGTATATGATTTCCAGTTTTTTTTTTTCATTTCTGTACTGGGCACTTTCACCCCCTTCCTGCCCAGGCCAATTTTCAGCTTTCAGTGCTGTCGCACTGATGAGGAGCCACTGATGGGCACTGATGAGGCTGCACTGATATGCGGCACCAATAAGGAGCCACTGATTGACACTGATAGGCAGCGCTGATAATTAGGGCACTGATGATCAACACCCTGCTTATCTGTGTAAATGTCCCCTGTCACACTTGCTGGTTACCGGCTCTCTTCACACTGTGATAGCGCATGAGGAAAGGAATGCCAATAACCGGCAAGCTTGTTTACATGTGATTAGACACATCTGATCACATGGTAAAGGGGTGCTGTGATTGGCCCTTTACCTCAATCTGTGATCAGCTGAGTCTGATGTGATCAGCTGAGTCTGATGGACACAGCGATCACAGAGTGCGCCAGATGCACACCCCAGGTTCTTGGAGGACATCTATGGATGTAACCGGGAACGCTGTAGCTATCTTTTGGCTATAGTGCGGGTCTGAAGTGGTTAAATTTAACTGTACATTTGACTGTATGTATATTCCTATTATTTATGATGTTTGTTGTATCTCAAAAACTTTCTTACTGTTGTAAATCTTAAAGTGGAATTAAACCAATTTAATAATTTCATTTAAAAAAAAACAGTTACAGTACATTCCTGGCATGCTAGGACTCTCTGTGCTCTCAACCAAACTCAAACCATTAAATGGCTGGTGTCATAACTGATCACATATGCAACATCATGGCAGTTACAGATTAAACAGTGGCTTAGTCTCGGTTCACAATAGCACGGCTACAAAGTCAGCCCGCCGGGCAGTACAGTGCAAATTCATTACGGCTTGCAAGCGACTTCTTTAACCACTTCAGCCCCGGGAGATTTGGCTGCTCAATGACCAGAGCACTTTTTTCGTGCGATGCTGTACCCAAACAAAATTGCCGTCCTTTTTTTTACACAAATAGAGCTTTCTTTTGGTGGCATTTGATCATCTCTTTGAAGAAAAAACACTATTTTATACTTTTTGCTATAATAAATATCCCTTTTTCTCTAGTCATCTTCCAGGACGGCATAACCTGAGAGATGACTGGTCCACCTGACAGGAAACACAATCAACACCAAGGTTAAAAGGCCCCTCCCTTCCCCCTGCACCTCAGTTCTTGATTGTGTTTCCCGGCAGCAAAACGTTTGTTATTTTTGTCTATAGACCTGAAGCTAGTAGCGGATGGTCCCCCCTCTGGGGGCTGGATTCCAAAGCCGGGGAGGGTGGCGGATCCAGCCAGGGTTTAGTCCCTTCCCAGAGGGCCCCCCAATGGCCAGGGCAGAAGTTACTCCCCGGCAAGGAGCCTCCCGGTTACAGAGGGGTATTCCGGAACTCCTGTGAGCACATACCTCATGCCATTTTTCTTCCACCCGGTCAGGTACAGGGGTGTTGAAGGTACCAGAGTCTGAGACTGGAGCTCGAGTTGCTGAAGGAGTTGGTGAGAGCCTGGGTGTCCAGTGGTGCTGGGCAGGGTTCGTTTGGGAAGGTTTCCATCTCTCTGAACGCTGTAATACTCCTGGCTAAGGAGTAAGCGTTCCGGGTGGAGCAAGATGGCGCCGTTTCCGGTTCCGGTTGTCGGCACTTCCGGTTTCCGGTCTACGCCAAAATGGCGGATCCGGAAACACTAGAGGCCAAATCCCATCCTTCGGGCGGCAGGCCCTCAACAAAATGGCGCCGAAGACCGGCGTCTGAGGAGCAGTCTCTCATAGACTCGGGAGAAGCAGGCAGAGGCCTCACGACTGTCCCCTTTCTTCCTCCCGGTCGCCTCCTGGACGGACTCAGCAAGGAACAGGATGGAAAGTGAGGAGGACATAGTCACACCCTTAACACAAGAAGAGGCTACAGGTGGTGAGTCCTCTTCTGTTTGAGAGTGGTGGGGTAAGAGGGGTCTTACTTACACCATGAGGGGGGGGGGGGAGGCACAGGAGAGTGAAAGTATTTTAAGGGTGTTATGTCTCTCTTCTGTCTCCCTTAGAACCTAGCGGCTCTGCTCAAGGGGTTCACAAGGCTAGGGGTAAAAATCCCCCTCCCCCCAGAACAAAAAGGTGTGGGAACTGTAATGACAAGCTCCCGCCAGACCATTCTAAACCTTTTTGTTTTAGGTGCATTCATAAGCTGTCGAGTAAGGAAACCTCACAGGTTATGAAGGATTTCCTGGTAGTACAATCTGAGATGCTCTCTACACTACAATCTCTTAAGACAGCCATAGCACCTAGGGAAGCTCAGAGGACGGATGACAAAGCAGGCCTGTCCTCTAGAGACAATATTTCCTCTCAGGAGGGTCTTTCAGACAGGGGCCATAAAACCTCACAGAAAAACCCATCCTCTGTTACCTCAGGTACTGAGGAATTAGAGGACTTGGAGGAGTCAGAGGAAGACTCGCTAGATGATGGGGAAAATTCAGAGGCTGATAGCCAGGATAGTGAAGGTCCTAGAGCTAGTAGCCACCTCTTTCCCATAGAAGATATGGGGCAGTTACTCAGGGCAATTTATGTCTCTGAAGATATCCCGGAACCTCCGGTTCAGGCGTCTAACAGGGATAAAATGTACAGGGGATTGGGTAAACCTCAATCCAGGGTATTCCCAGTCCATCAGGCCCTAAAGGAGGTGATACTGAGAGAGTGGAAAGACCCAGAAAGAAAGGTTCTGAGGCTTAAGACGTGGAAGAGGAGGTTTCCTTTTGGGGAGGAAGAGGAACAAAAGTTTTTCAAAACCCCCAAGTTGGACGCAGCCCTGTCACAGATCTCGAAGAAGTCTGATTTGTCTTTCGAGGACTCGGGTAACCTGAAGGACCAAATGGACAGAAGGGCCGAAACGCTCTTGAGAAGAGCGTGGGATGCAAATGCAGCAGCCATGGCTCCTGCCTTGGCATCAGCTTGTGTGGCTAGGAACGTGGATGCATGGTTAGGTAGACTTTCCACCCATGTTTCTAGAGAGAATAACTCTAAAGAAGTTTCAGAGTCTTTAGAGTTAATAAGTAAGGCTGTGGCATATCTAGCAGATGCGGCGGTAGAATCCGTTAAAAACACGGCCAAGTCTGCTGCTCTCCTTAACTCGGCAAGAAGGGCTGTCTGGGTCAAGTCATGGGAAGGAGATCATATGTCTAGATCTCGACTATGCGGGTTACCCTTTGAGGGCTCCCAACTATTTGGACCAGGCCTGGATCAGGTCCTGTCAAGGTCAGCAGAAAAGGGGAAAAAGTTTCCAGTCAAAGCTAAGAGAGAGAGGAGCGGGAAGTTTTTTCGTCCCCCCTCTAGTCAAGGAAGTTTTAAGGGCAAAAAAGACGCAGATAGAAGGTGGGGGAAGGGAAAGAGCACGCAAAAAGGTAGCCTGCTCTTTTCCGGTCCTAAAGATGCCACCAAGCAGTCCAAGTGACGCCAGCGTCAGGGTAGGGGGAGATTGGCTCACTTTGTCCCTCAGTGGAACAAGATCTCCGGAAGCCCCTACATATTACAAATCTTGACAGAGGGCTATCGTCTGGAGTTTCTCTACACTCCCCCTCAAAAAAAATTTCTGACCCGTCTTCCCAGAGAACCTTCAAGGGCCGCAGGACTGCTGGACAGCGTGCAGGGACTGGCGTTTCAGGAGGTGATCATTCCCGTTCCACCGGAAGAGTACTACCAGGGATTTTACTCCCATGTTTTTGTCGTCCAAAAACCGTCAGGAAAATTTCGCCTGATATTAAATCTCAGGAAACTGAACAGGTTTTTGAGACAAAAGACCTTCCGGATGGAGAGTATCTATACGGTGCGCAGGCATCTATTAAAAGGTGCGTTTCTAGCCACGATAGATCTGAGGGATGCGTATCTCCACATTCCGATTGCCAAGGAACACCAGTCCCTGCTAAGGTTCGCAGTCCTTACGGACAGAGGAATCCAACATTGGCAATTCCGAGCTCTCCCCTTCGGACTGACAGCAAGCCCAAGGATCTTCACAAAAGTCCTGGCGGAGGTAGTAGCTTATCTACACCTTCAGGGGGTGTCCCTTATACCTTATCTAGACGATCTACTGGTATACGGACAGTCTCAAGAACAGGTAGAAGTAGATGTAGACAGAGTGATCTCTACCCTGGAGACCTTGGGTTGGATAGTGAACAGAGAAAAATCTTCTCTGGCACCATCCCAAATAAAAATGTTTCTGGGATACCTGGTGGATACAGAGGCTCAGAAACTGTTTCTTCCAGAGGAGAAACGGCTGAAAGTGATTACAGCGATCTCTTCTTTAAAGGAAGCCAGGGAGTGCTCTCGCAGGCAGATAATGAGGGTGTTAGGTCTGATGACCTCATGTATTCCAGCGGTTCCCTGGGCTCAGCTCCATTCAAGGGAGCTGCAGTTCTTCCTACTGTCATCCTGGGACAAAAGGAAGGAGTCACTGGACGGGAAGGTGTCCATCCCAGCAAAAGTAGAGGCCTCCCTAGATTGGTGGCTGAATCAGGACAGGCTCAGTTTGGGATTACCCTGGGATCAGTGGAATCCTACAATAGTAACCACCGACGCAAGTGCTTGGGGTTGGGGAGCTCACCTGGGGGAAGCTCAGGCACAAGGGGCCTGGACTCCTTCACAGGCGGGGGCCTCCTCCAACCACAGGGAACTTCTGGCAGTGGGCCAGGCGTTAAGAGCCTTCGGAGACAGGATTCAGGGGTTGGAGGTTCAGGTTCTGTCGGACAATGTGACGGCAGTCTCTTACCTAAACCGCCAGGGGGGCACCAGATCCAGGAAGCTTCTGAATCTAACCCTGAACATTTTAAATTGGGCCGAAGAAAATCTTCAATCCATATCGGCGGTTCACATAAGAGGAACCGCCAATGTGGTGGCAGATTTTCTAAGTCGAAAACCCATCCTCCAGGGGGAATGGGAACTGAATCAGGAGGTCTTTCTGCAAATAAGTCAGAAGTTTGGGTGCCCAGACATAGATCTCTTTGCCCACAGAGGAAACAAAAAAGTGGATCACTTCTTTTCCCTCAACAGAGGAGGGGGGTCTCAGGGAGTGGATGCTCTGTCTCAGGACTGGGACTTCCATCTTGCATACGCTTTTCCCCCACTAGTGTTGATACCACGAGTGCTACAAAAAAACTGGCCCGATCAGACTGCGGACTGATTCTAATAGCTCCATGGTGGCCAAAGAGGACGTGGTTTGCCACGCTCAAAGAGTGGTCAATCTCTCCTCCGCTCCGTCTTCCAGCCAGACGGGATCTTCTTTTACAAGGACCAGTCCTTCACCCTGACCCGGGGTTCTTCTGTCTGACGGCATGGTACTTGAGGAGGAGATCTTTAGAGGTAAAGGTTGCTCGGATAGGGTAATTGAGACCTTATTGGGCAGCAGGAAGCTGGTCACCAGGAGAATCTATTCTAAAGTTTGGAATCGTTTCTCACAGTGGTGCCAGAATAAGGAGGTGTCTATCCTTTCAGTACCGGTGGTACTGGAATTCTTACAAGCAGGGGTGGATCAGGGGATCTCCACAAATACCTTGAGAGTACAGATAGCAGCACTATCTGTATTTATGGATCAGAGGCTCGCACTAGAGCCCCTGATTAAGAGATTCATTCTGGCAAGGGAAAGTGTGACCCCTGTTAGGTTCCATGGCGGAAAAACATTCACCCTAACATTGGTCTTGGAGGCACTGACGAAAGCGCCCTTTGAACCAGCGCAGGAAATTTCTGTTAAGTTTTTGACGCTAAAGTTAGCCTTTTTACTGGCCATAACCACGGCCAGAAGGGTGAGCGACCTACAGGCCCTGTCAGTTAAGGAGCCTTTTTTGTTGGTTTTAGAAGATAGAGTGGTTCTGAGACAGGATCCACTCTATCTTCCCAAGGTCGCATCTAAGTTTAATAGATCGCAGGAGATCATTTTGCCTTCTGTGATAATCCAAAAAATGAGAAGGAGAGGAAATTTAATTTATTAGATGTTAGGAAATGTTTGTTGACATATCTGGATAGGGTGAAGGAGTACAGGAAGTCTAATCACCTTTTAATTTTATTTAGTGGCCCCAGAAAGGGAGGGCAGGCATCTAAATCTACGGTGGCTAGATGGATTAGGCAGACAATAGCATTAGCCTATGAACAGTCAGGTTCCCCAGTACCAGTGGATCTTAAGGCTCACTCAACGAGATCCTTGGCGGCCTCTTGGGCAGAGAGAGCTGGGGCCTCGATAGAACAGGTCTGTCGCACAGCCACTTGGGCGAAGCAGGATACCTTTCTGAAGCACTATAGAGTGGAACTGCTGTCGCCTCAGGATCTGACATTTGGAAGGAAGGTGCTACAAGTGGTGGTCCCGCCCTGAGGTAGGCCTTGAACTTCTTGTATATTCTCTCAGGTTATGCCGTCCTGGAAGATGACTAGAGAAAATTGACAGTTACTTACCGATAACTGTTTTTCTAGGATATCTTCCAGGACGGCAGGCCTACTTCCCACCCATGTTTTAATGTAAGTACTACGGGAAAAGTTCCTCTCTGTCACCCGGATAACCTATTACTTTGGGAGAACTGAGGTGCAGGGGGAAGGGAGGGGCCTTTTAACCTTGGTGTTGATTGTGTTTCCTGTCAGGTGGACCAGTCATCTCTCAGGTTATGCCGTCCTGGAAGATATCCTAGAAAAACAGTTATCGGTAAGTAACTGTCAATTTTTTAAAAGAAGCATTTTTTTTCTCCTCTACATATTTTTGCTAATAAAAATCGCAATAAGCGTATATGGATTGGTTTGCACAAAAGTTATAGCATTTACAAAATAGGGGATAGATTTATGGCATTTTTAATTATTATTATTATTTTTTTTTTTTCACTAGTAATGGCGGTGATCTGCAATCTTTATCATGACTGTTACATTATGGTCAGACACTTTTGACACATTTTTGGAACGATTGACAATTATACAGCGATCAGTGCTATAAAAATGTACTGATTACTGTATAAATGTCACTGGCAGGGAAGGGGTTAACACTAGGGGACGATCAAGTGGTTAACTGTGTTCCCTGACTGTGTGTTCTAACTGTAGGGGGAGGGGACTGACTATAGGAGATGACAGATCGTGGTTCCTAGCTATTAGGAACTCACGATCTGCATCTCCTCTCAGAACAGGGATTTGTGTGTTTACACACACACACACACACACACACACACACACACACACACACACACACACACACGTCCCTCGTGCCCGCGATCGCTCATGGCTGGCGGTCATCGCGACTGCCGGTCATGAGCATCAGCACCCCCACCCCCCCGAGTGCAGCGGGCACCTGTTATCCCACTTTAAGGAGCCGACGTATAGCTACGACGGCTCGCGGGATCGCGCCGACCTGCCGCAGTATAATGACAGCTGGTAGGCAAGTGGTTAATAGAAGTCAATGCAAGTCGCTCTGAAATCGCACCCAAGTAGTGCAGGAACCTTTTTCTAAGAGAGAGAAAAAAAACCCAGAGGATATGGGACTTTCAAGGTGCAGAAATACACATAGCGACAATATAATAGGAAAATATATACAATTTTTATTAAACAAATTACATCAATAAAAACAGTACATTCAGTATACTCATGGCCAAGGATGAGTGCAAGACATCCTATAAATGACAATGGTTTACTGTAGTCACGTTCAAGTTTTCTACATGTTTCGCCATATGGCTTCTTCAGGAAAGAACGTGAAGATTCTTTAAATATCAAGACATATGCTTCAATAGCTTTAATTGTGAAATACAAACAGAGAGAGAAATACCCATTAATACATCAAAAAAGCAAAAAGTTTTTTACATCTTATATACATCTACGACTGCATTGATAAGAAAGGCGAGAAACATTCCCTAAAACAAAAAACAAAGGGCCCTGCCTCATGTTATGAGTCTATTGGCCCACACAAAATTGATTTAAAGTGAAAGAATGGAATCCAACAAGATACCGCAAACACTGTCCAGACACTCATGAATAATGCCAGATCACCCGTAGGGAGGGGTGAATGGTAGTATATTTTCAACTAGTCCGATATACATATACTGCCAATTAACACACACACACACACACACACACACACATTAGTGCTTCATAATACATCATAAAATGACACACTTATTCAGACCAGGATATACAGTATTTATAGTGAGAACTCGCTTGAATAGAGTTATCTGGAAGTATGCTAATGTTATACTGGAAGCCTCTATCCTTCAAAGGGAAACAGGAATTGCATCGTAAAAGAAGATAAACCTCAAGGAATTACTGAATATAAAAGAGAAGAAAGGGATAAAGAGGACCCTTAACATGCAATCTTAATGACACAAAGCATTCATTCAGAGCATAGCAACCCCATAGTCAAAAATATACTTGCCTCAATATTGAGGAAACAAGAAAGGGGCCCAACCGTCTATTAATGCGCACTTTCCATCCGAGCCCAATGGAAAAGGATGGAGCTGCAAAAAAAATATTCTGGATACCCCTCATCAAACGATGCCTGTATATGTCAAAGTATTCCCCATAAGTATCCAGTACCAATAATTGTATCAAAAGACCAAGTATGTGTCATGCCGCGTACACACGTTCGGACTTTGTCCGCCGGACCTAGTCCAGCGGACAAACCGCCAGACTTTCCGAGGGTGTGACTTGCCCACACACGCCTGGACTTCCGAGCGTGTGACTTGCCCACACACGCCCGGACTTCTCCGGCCGACAATCCGCGGGAAAAAGTCAGCGGGACTTTTGAAAATGAACGGACTTGCCCACACACGGAGCAGTCCGTTCATTTAGAACGTAACTGCAGGGACAGGGCTAGCGAAGGCAGTGAATGCCGCCGCGCTAGCCCCGTCACCTGGCATGGATTTAAAGGGAATCCCCACGCCGAAAAAACGGCATGGGGGTCCCCCCCAAATCCATCTCAGACCCTTATCCGAGCACGCAGCCCGGCAGGCCAGGAAAGGGGTGGGGACGAGCGAGCGCCCCCCCCCTCCTGGGCCATACCAGGCCGCGTGCCCTCAACATGGGGGGTGCCCTGGGGAAAGGGGGGCCGTGCAGCCCCCCCACCCCAAAGCACCTTGTCCCCATGTTGATGAGGACAAGGGCCTCTTCCCGACAACCCTAGCCGTTGGTTGTCTGCGGGCGGGGGCTTATCGGAATCCGGGAGCCCCCTTTTAATAAGGGGGCCCCCAGATCCCGGCCCCCACCCTATGTGAATGAGTATGGGGTACGATGTACCCCTACCCATTCACCTAAGGTGTAAAGTGTAAATAAAAAAAAACACACAATTTTTTAAAAATATTTTATTGCACTGCTCCGGGGGTCTTCTTCCGTCTTGGGGGGGTCTTCTCGCCGGACTCCTCCGCTATTTACCTAGCTCTTTTACCGAGCAGAGGAGGCCGGCTACCTTCTTCATCGTCTGGGGGTCTCGATCCGCCTTCGGGGGTCTCGATCCGCCTTCGGGGGTCTTCCGGGGTCTCTTCTGTTCTTGCCGCTGTCGTCGTTGCCTCCTTCTTCTTCTTCTTCTTCTTCCCCGTCGCTCCCTCTGGCCGGAATGCCAGAGCCGCGATGTGCTGGGACTTATATAAGGACAAGGGGACAGGGTCACATGCTCATGTCACATGGTGACCCCGCCCCCTTGTGATGTCACAGTCCCGGAGGATGCTGGGACTGTGACATCACAGGGGGCGGGGTCACCATGTGACATGAGCATGTGACCCTGTCCCCTTGTCCCTATATAAGTCCCAGCACAGCGCGGCTCTGGCATTCCGGCCAGAGGGAGCGCCGGGTCAACATCGGAAGAAGAAGAACAAGAAGAAGAAGGCGGCGGCGGCAGCGCAGAAAACGACGACAGCGGCAAGAACGGAAGATACCCCGGAAGACCCCCGAAGGCGGATCGAGACCTCCGAAGGCGGATCGAGACCCCCAGACGACGGCGGCGACGAAGAGGGTAGCCGACCTCCTCTGCTCGGTAAAAGAGCTAGGTAAATAGCGGAGGAGTCCCGCGAGAAGACCCACCAAGACGGAAGAAGACCCCCGGAGCAGTGCAATTATACCCCATACTCATTCACATAGGGTGGGGGGGCCGGGATCTGGGGGCCCCCTTATTAAAGGGGGCTCCCGGATTTCGATAAGCCCCTGCCCGCAGACCCCGCCAACCAACGGCCAGGGTTGTCGGGAAGAGGCCCTTGTCCTCATCAACATGGGGACAAGGTGCTTTGGGGTGTTGAGGGCACGCGGCCTGGTATGGCTCAGGAGGGGGGGGGGGCGGTCGCTCGTCCCCACCCCTTTCCTGGCCTGCCGGGCTGCGTGCTCGGATAAGGGTCTGAGATGGATTTGGGGGGGACCCCCGCGCCGGCGTGGGGATTCCCTTTAAATCTATGCCAGGTGACGGGGCTAGCGCGGCGGCATTCACTGCCTTCGCTAGCTCCGTCTACCTGAAGTCACGTGCTAAATGAACGGACTTTGCGATGATCGGCAAGTCCGCTCATTTCAAAAGTCCGGCGGACTATCATACTAAAGCCCCATACATACGGTCGGACAATCCGCGGACCAGGTCGGTCGGATCCTGTCCGTCGTACTTTGTCCGATGTTGGTGTTGCGTACACACGGTCGGACTACGTTGTCGGAATATCCGGTCTGCAAGAACGTCGTGACGTAAGTCGTCGTCCACGAGATTAGAAAAGGGAAGTTCAGCACCACGTCAGGCACCCGTTGGGCTCCTTCTGCTGATCCCGTGTTTATCGCGAGTTAGTCGAAGTTTGGTGACTTAAGATTCGCGCTTCTCAGTTTTCTGACTCAGATCGTTACTGCTCTTCAGTTTGTGCTTGTCGTGCGTATCTGTTTATTAGTGCGTGTAGTCAGTTCGCATTTGTTGGTCATTGCGGCCTATATCTTGATATAGGACGCTTTGATTTGCACTGCTTATTGTCTGCTCGTTTCTGGTATTCATTTCGTTCTTTCAGGCCTTGCTGTTTATCGGTGCTTTCTGTTTGTCCGTTCTGACCAGCCGACCTTTTGTGACCTTGTGAGCGATGTTTCCCGTGCGTACTCGTCGCCGAGTTCGTGCTGTACGCGGAATTGGTGTCGGGCTTCTAGCTTTGAGCCAAGACCCGTCCATGAACAGAGTGACGAGGAGTATGTGGACCAAGAATTGGTTGCTTCAGCGTGACCAATTCTTGCACATGCCTTTGCTTCGTGAGATCCAGGAGAATAATCCTGATGATTTCAGGAACTTTCTCAGGATGACGGACCCCGATTTTCGCCGTCTTTTGGCTTTGCTGACCCCCTTTATCAGCCGGCAGGATACCTGCATGAGACAAGCCATTACTCCGGAGCAGAGGCTTGTTGCCACGTTGAGGTACTTGGCGACAGGGAGAAGTCTTCAGGATTTGAAGTTCTCTTCAGGTATCTCTCCCCAGGCCCTGGGAATCATTATTCCAGAGACCTGTTCTGCCATCATCCAGGTCCTGCAGGAGGACTATATTAAAGGTAACATTTCTCCTTTACTATTCCCTTCTATGTATGTTCTGTTTGCTAATGTCTTCTATTTTTGACCTCCTTCCCTAATTACCATGATTGCAATATGTTCTAATATGCTGTGCCCCTTTTCTCCTTCATGCATTTTTCCCTTCACTTACCTCCCCAGCATGCTCTTCTGCCCCAATAGACACCTATGGCCTAGTCACTTAAGCAATGTATTTTGTCTGCTGCATAGGATTTTTTGCCCCCAAACACCCCCTAAAATATGCACAAATGTTTGCTGTGTGGTTTGCTTCATGTAGAGCCCCTTTTTTTTCTTGTTTTTGGGGGGGGGGGGGGGCAAACTCATTAGGAACCCCCTCCCCCAACTGCTCTGTCAGATGGTACCAATCCTCTATCTGCTGGCTTTCCCAAGGTCAATACACACTATATACCTACCTCTTTATAGTGGGCATCTTTAGGGATGAATTCTGCAAAGCATGTAGTGCAAGGGGCTGCCTCCATACTTTCCATTTCCTAATTTTTTGTGTTCTTTCCCTCCTATTAGCTTGCTTGGTAATTTCATAATGTCACAATGTGCTTTCCTTTTTTTTGGGGGGGGGGGGGTTGAAATGTTAGTTTAGCTTTCCTGGGGGCTGCCAATAGTGTTAAGTACAGAGGGACATTATTGAGCCATTTGCCAATCAATGTAGTGCAGAGGGTTACCTGTCCAACAACCCCCCCCCCCCCAAAACCCTAGTTATTGCCATTGGCCCATCAGAAGTGTGGGGATTGATGGGGGGTGAGTAATCTGTGAAGGGGAGCCTCTACTTTTCTGTGCAAATACTTTCCAGCCTCCAATTTTATACAATGCTCTTGTTCCAAGATGTTGATTGTCTAATCTGCTTGCAATGTTTATGTGCAAAGTGACTCATTTTTTTTTCTTGTTTCACTCCACAGTTCCCTTCCACGCCACAGGAATGGCAGACTGTGGCCTCCCACTTTGCCAGCCGTTGGGACTTTCCTAACTGCGGAGGGGCAATTGATGGGAAACACGTCCGCATCGTCCCACCGCCCAACTCGGGGTCCCACTATTATAATTATAAAGGGTTTAATAGTGTAGTGATGTTGGCGGTGGTGTCGGCAACATATGAATTTATGTATGTGGACGTGGGGATGAACGGCCGGATCTCGGATGGTGGTGCCATTACGCACACGGAGTTCTACTGGCGTCTCCAAAGTGGCAGTCTGTGCTTGCCACCTCCAGAGGAGAATGCTGAAGGACTCCCCTTCGTCTTTGTCGCAGATGAAGCGTTTGCGTTGACTCCCCATGTGATGAGGCCGTTCCCGATGAGGACCCTCACCCCAGACCAGAGGGTCTTCAACTACAGGCTGTCCAGAGCCAGAAGAGTTGTGGAGAACACTTTTGGCATCCTGGCCAGCCGCTTCCGCCTGTTCTTGACGGCAATTAACTTGGCGGAATACAAACTGAACCACATAGTTCTTGCCTGTTGCATATTGCACAACTTCCTCAAAAGACATAACAGGAACTATGTGGTGCCCGTTGGCCCAGATGTGGAGGGCCCTCCAAATGCGGACCTCACAGCCCTTCAAGTGGCACCTCCAGGCTTGCCCCCTCTAAATGCCTGCGCGGTCCGCGAGCAATATATGGAGTACTTTGTGGGTAGGGGGGCCATTGCTCTGCCTGACGATGTGTGAGAGGCATTTTTTAATAAATCTGATCTTTCAACCAACCTATGATTTCTTGTCATTTCACTATTCTTTTTAGCTTATTTTGCCTTGAAATTTTTTCCCTTTGCCTTCGACAGTGGGAATGCACTTTCTGGGCAAAAGGAGGTAACAGTCTCTTCTTCCCAAAAAGATTAGTGTCATGTTGTGTGTTTGCTACCTAATCTTTGGTCTAGATAAGGTTTGTACTGCATAACTGACACCCAAAATACTCCTTTTCATCACCAGGTCAGACATGTGTGTATTCTCAAAAATGCTGTGCTCCGTGTTTTCGTACAAAGCACTGTGGGTGTCATTTACATAAGTCAAATCCACTATGCTCTACAAGTGCAGTGAAAAAGTGCCCTGGAAAAGAAACTTGCAGTGCAAAGTGGACTTGCCTTTAGTAAATAACACCAATTGCCCCCCATATCCTTTCCATTTGACATACATAATGCATTGTGTTTTTTAAATAAGGAAGCCACACATTTAGAAAAATAAAAAAGTTTACTTGGAAAACATTCACAAGTGCGTTTACAATCTTCACGCCCAAACTGACAACATCTTGGTTATTTACAGCATTGTTTAGAAACATTCCGCAATTGGTAAAACCAGGCATGGAGCAAAACAGAACCTATGAACTTGGAAAGTTCAACTTTGTAAAGTGAAGACAAGATCAGACATGACTATATGTTCAAAGTGTGTTTGATCTTGCCTTCATCACATGGGGGGGTCACCCCTGGAAAGTGGAAATTTAGAACATGCACACAATTTGGGTCTGAAAATGGTCATTCGATGGTAAAACACATGCCTAGAAGCTTCAAAAGTGCCATTTTCCATCATGGGGATGAATGGACGTTTTTTGGGGGTGCAACCCCTTCACCACAACCACTTTCGTAGTTCGTAAAGTGGTTGCACCCCCAAAAAAACGTTGGCATTCATCCACCATGATGGGAGCTAGCACATGTGGACACAATGTGTGCATGTTCCAAATTTCACACAGTTCTTAAGTTGCAAATGTGTTCAGAAGCTGGCACAAATGTGTGTTAATTACTTGGTGCGTTTTCATATTTTTCCTAAAACATCAATGATGTTCTTCAATTTTTGTTGAACATCATTGATGTTTTGCTTTATGTAATCGAGATCTCTATTGCAGACCATTATCTCCCCGATGAGTACGTGGGCACTCTCTGTGGTAAAGTGCGATTTTTCTTCCACAACATCCACGTCACCTAAAAACCACAAACAAACAAAAATCGGGTGTTGGAAATGAGGCAGCCATACATTGATTAGCTTACCAGTAGCTGTGTTCTCCCACACTCACCTGTTGTGGTGACAATTTCTCCAAGTTCGATGATCTCTCCTTCCTCCTCCTCCTCCTCCTCTGCTTCTGCTGTTTCACCTTTTTTGGGAGGTGTTGGTTTTGGGGTTTCCTCAGGCGGGCCAAGTTTTCGCTCCCCTATGAGAATGTACAAAAGGAAGATTTAGCAACACAATCTATTGAGGGCAGAAATAGGAAATGACAAACATTGCTTGAAAGTGACGGACACAATTTTTGTTTGGCCAGTTACAAATGCCAACTACATGAATGTAGTCACTTTGTAAAGGTGCTAAACTGACTAGCTTTTTGGTAGAAGTTTGTGTGATGGAGACCCCCCTCTAGTATCCACTGGAGCACATGTGTGGAAAAGCCTAATAAAAAGGTGGTTTGGGTGTCCCAGCACTAGTGCTCTAGAGTCCAGATGGGTAACCAGCTACTGGGTGACCTCTCCTTTACATTGAATAAATTGGCTTGACATTCTTGATGACATTTCTAGTGAGAACAAACTTCCTTTCCACAAAAAAAACACCAAACATCGTATTATAAGTGGCCGATCGTTGCGTACGATCGAATGGACACACACACACACGACCATGACAATGGCAGAAAGATCGAGGCTGAGTACGATCGAATGCACAGACGAACATGAAAGTGGCCATTTTGGAATGTACAACTTTGTAAAAATCAAACCACATGGAGCAGTATGCAAGCAAGAAATAAAACACAACTACTTACTTTTTTGAAGAATTCGCTTGATCTTTCTGTACTGATCGGCCTCCCTCAGTTTCAGGTCTGACCAGCGTTTCCTCAGTTGCTCCTTGGATCGTTGTACCCCAAAATTATTGTACAGCCTCCTCACAACTTTAGACATGATCTTGGCCTTGCGGACATTGGGGTTGAGGTAAGGCCCATACTTCCCATCATAGTCGCTCCTCTTTAATATGTCCACCATCTCCAACATTTCTCCAAATGACATATTGGAGGCCTTGAATTTCAGGCTCCGGGATCGGGACGTTTCTGCCTCCGGACTTTCCTCGTCCTCCTCGTTGGTGGGATATTTGTGGCGCACCTGCTGTGTCCCCGCCATGTGCTCTCCCCGCTGCGCCGTAAAGAGAAGGGGTGGGGAATAGACGAGAAAGATCGTCAGGGGCGGGCGGAGTTTGACGCATGCGCACTGTATATAAAACGTCACACGCCTGTGTCGTAGCCACGATCTGGGAGACGAGGGGAGAGAAAGCTCACGCACGAGACGATCGCTAGAAACGAAGGTACAATTTGACGTTAGTACATAACTAGCCTAGACTGATTCGAACTTGAGGCTTCTTTATGGAGAAGATTAGAAAAGTTTAGCCTGACATAATTTATAGTGTTTGGTGTGGTGTTGTGTCTTGCAGAGATTATGAAGGGATTCAACGACATGGGTTTTCTCCCCCTCTTCATTGCCAAATACAGGGAATTTCCCATTTTATGGCAGGCTAAACACCCCCATTATAGCAACAAACCAAAGAGGTACGCAGCCCTGGAGGAACTTGTGGAATTTGTCAAGCCAAGGTTCCCCGCGGCAACTGTTGATGATATAAGAAAGAAAATTGGCAGCCTGAGGAGTGCGTATATCAGGGAGCGCAAGAAGGTCCGGAAGTCGGAAGAAACTGCAACTGCAGCAGATGAGGTCTATGTGCCCAAGCTCTGGTACTATCAGAGTCTACATTTTCTCAAAGACCAGGCTGATGTCATGGAGCCACTCTCGACTCCTCCTTCCACGCTTCCTTGCGCGCAGGCCACCCCTGATGAGGCTTCCGAGGAGCAACCTGGGCCTTCCAGTCTGGAAGAGGTGGAGGAGCCCAGCTTGTTCCAGGTATAGTAGTTTTGTTACCATTTATGTGAATAATGAATGATGTTCACTTAATTCAGGATCCCCAATTGCTTAGTTCCTAACGTGTTTGACATATCAACAGACAGTAGTGTTAGAGACAGTTGGGGCCACAATCTAAACTGCAGGGCTGAGAATTGTATGGTTTTCTATTTGTAAACATTTTGCAACAGTCACTAGATGAAAATTGTGTGTGTTTGATGAACAAATAACTGAAACTATGTCCCTTTTTCATACACAGGAAGACCTCAGCCACGAGGTGGCTGTGGAAGGTGGCAGTCAGGAGGAGGCAGGGGTTAGTGGCAGCCACGAGGTGGGTAGTGGCAGCCAAGAGGGGGCTAGGCCTCGGAGCCTGACTGACTCCCAAATCCCTCTCCTCCGCCTTCCGTACAGAAGGGCGAGAAGGGGGGGTTATGCGGCAGAGTCAGCGCTCCGCATGATCAGAGAGGCTTCAGACTCCCTACATGCCACACCCGCCGACGAGGAGACCTTTGGCTCGGTGGTTGTCACTAAAATGATGGGTATGGAGGTGAGGCAACGCAACATGTGTGAGGGGCTCATCCTCCATGTCCTAAATAAGGGTAGGGCTGGGGAGATGACCCCAGTCACACATGTTTGCCATACTTACCATGCTCCGCCTCCTCCTCCTCCTCCTCCTCCTCCTTCTGCCACCCCACCAGCACGACAGCCACAGCGTGCAAGGAAGCGTGGAAGGAAGACCTGAGAGTGACGACCTGGAATCAGTCTGGTCGGAGAGAAGATGGAGCCTCTTGTAGTACCAGAGCCTGGGGACCTAGATGGCATCTGCTGCAGTTCCGGATGCTTTGGACTTCAGGACCAGATTGCACTCCCCTTAATATACGTACTCCTCAGGCCCCCAATTTTCTACGCTTGAACAATGATGGTTGCCGTGGGTGTCCAAGGCTTTGCAAATTCCCCAAGTTTCACCATGGCTGCGTTCCTCTTTGGTTTGTTGCTGAGACCTAAATAATTTTTTTGGGGATTTGAAATAATCATTGACTATTGTGTTTTACTTTTCTACAATGACAGTTTTTCTTGGAGTAGGCAGGTACATTTCACTAATCCTAAAGTAGAATTAACAAGGGGCACCAACAACCAACAAACTCCTAGTAAATTTAAGCAAAAAATACAAATGTTAATAATGTGGTTTTGCTAAGTTGAGACACACAACCCCCCTCCAAAAATAAAAATAAATAAACCTTCAAATATGTATTCCCAAAAAAAAAAAAAAAAAAAAACACAAATCATGCTAAAAATATAACAAAGATTCTTTTACGATCTGAGTAAAAATAAACATGTAGTGTATAAATGCTGAAAAGTAATAAAGAACTAAGTTTGTGAGAAGTGCGGGTGAATAGGAGCAGCGAAAACATGTCATTCTTGTTGCATTGTAAAGAAAAAGAGAATGCGCTGCATTAAAGACATTTTAACATTGCAGCGTGACGAATGTGCTGTGTCGATTAGGAAAGGTAGTTTTACCTGACCGAGCGCTTCCGTCACAGAATTTCTTCTGAGCATGCGTAGCACTTTGTCCGTCGGACAACCGTACACACGATCGGATTTGGTGTGATCGGACCGTGTTGACGGCAAATCTTTCCAGCAGGAGATAAGACTTTGTCCGTCAGACAAACCGACGTACACTGTCCGATGGTGCATACACACGGTCTGATTTTTCAACAACATTGTCCGATCGGACAGAATCCATGAAAAAGTCCGACCGTGTGTATGGGGCTTAACGGCGGGATTGTCCGCCGGACTGCCAAGTCCAGCGGATAATTTTAAAACAAAACTTAAAACCTAGTCCGCCGGACTTTTGGCGCCAAAAAGTCCTCCGGCGCCCACACACGAGGGGATTGTCCGGTGGACTCGAGTCCAACGGCCAATCCCGCGGGATAGTCCCTTCGTGTGTACGAGGCATCAGGGCTTACCTATGTTGGAGTCCATATTGCAGAGATGTATGCTCACCCTTGCAAAAACACAGAACTCAGTAGCAAGGTAAGAAGCTACATGAGCTGTGAATCTGTGCACGGGGGCTTTAACAGGAAATCGTCAAGGAATAGTCAAGGTAAAGCCGTAGTCAAGGATTCCGGAAGACAGGATAAACGATAAATGGAGCCAGGGTCAGAAGCCGGGGTCAGTCTTGAACCACTGCAACAGGACCACTTCTCAAACATGAGACAATGAACTGACAAGGCCCTCAGAGTGAGGCAGTCTTTTATACCCAGCAGATTAGGCAACCTGTCTCAGCTGATCCAAGTGTGACAGGTGCAATCAGTATCACCCTCAGTACTTCATGCTGAACTAGGCATGGTTGGAAAGCAGGCTGAAAGGAACTGAGGTGTGGCTCAGAGGTAAGAAACAGGATCATTAAACAGAAGGCCATAAGTTCAGGACCACCTGGGTTGCGACCCCGTCTGGCCGTCTGCTTGGCACGGTAGGGACTGTGACAGTATGTTGCTCCAACTTTAAATACCCGTTTTCCTGTGTAGTGGAACGTGAGGCTTCCCAGGATCCCCGTTGCGTCAAAGCACGACGGCGTTCTTGGGTGCGCCCGCATACGCACCATGGCACTTAGGGTGGAAGATGTCAGGTGTCCCTCCGAATGTGCCAGAAGTCATGCCCCATATGACGCAAACATCCAGGACAAACTGACCGCGCAGGGAAGGTCCTCCCCTCCTCATCCACTGGGTGCAAAAAGGAGGCCTCGAACAAGGCACTTATACGTGCACCCGTATGGGGACCCAAGGCAAATCAGCGAGAGAGACATGGATGTGGCAATGTCAGAAAAAACAAAAAAAGAAAAGCAAAACAGACAAAGGCGCAAATTGATATATGGTACACACAACAAAACAAAAAATAATAATGGATAAATTAATAAAATTAAATAAATTAGAATAAAGAAAAAACAAGATTATAGCGTGTATGTTATCAGAGGGAAATTCATATCTCGCCAAACGTAAAAATGCAGCCATGTACGATCCTTCACAGTATAATACATGAGAGACAAGACATTCAGTCCAGTTACTTCTATTTATGTTAGTAATTAGTAATTCATATTTAAAAATACACCATAAGCACCAAAAATGCGTGCTTACATCCATATAGCGATAGTGGCACCAATTGTGTCTGTGGTGACACCTGAAATGGAAAGACCACAACCACACTGGGAGAATGTCCAAGGTTGGAATAAAGCAGTGGGGGACATGAAGGGAACCCAGACAGATAACCGTCATTGTTCATCCTAATCTACAAAAAGGGCTTGTAGCTAATACCCTCATTTAATGACCCCCAATTCTACAGATTAGGGTGCGCTTAGACATGATCCCCAATTCTACAGATTAGGGTGCGCTTAGTCTTCCCTTTATAAAATGCTCCACAAAAGCATTTCATTATATAGACCGCTCCTATTGATAGGTGGTTCTATATCTTGGGGTCCGTATGGTATTATTGGGAAGAGTGACACATTTTGCATTCAAAAAGTTACATTTCCCACAGGGGAATGTGCCAGGCGTCTTATTTTTTACACTCTCTCTAATTTTATGATGGCTAGTTACCAAGGTATCCCTCAACGATTTTGATCTTCTTCTATATGTTATTTCGGGATATGATTTGATAAATTTCATAATTTTCTGGTCAGCTGTTAATAAGTACCAAAACTTTTTATAGACGTTACGTATCTTATTATGTTGCCTGCTATATTTGGTGATAATGCTTGTAGATGTGGTTTGCATGTTATTATGAGATTCATAGATGAGCGAGTGTCTATTCTGTGTTTTCACTCTATTGAAGGCCTTTCTGAGGCAAGTTTTGCTATAGCCCCTCAACAAGAAGCGTTCCCGCAATAGGTTGGCCTCTCTAAGAAAATCCTGATACTGGGTACAATTTCGTTTGATTCTAAGAATCGGACTATAAGGGATACACTTAATCAATTGTTCTGGATGGGAGCTGCTGGCATGCAACATGCTGTTGCCAGCAGATAGTTTGATTTATAATGTTGAACAAAGCATACCAGCTTCATTAACAAAAATTTCCACATCAAGGAATGTAATCCTTGGTCAAATGTGAAAGTGAATTTGAGATTGTAAAGATTTCATTGCAAACTATTCAGGAATTTAATCAGATAATTTTTTGATCCTGCCCATACCATTAAAAATGTCGTCAATATAACGATGCCAAGACAAAATCTTCCCTATTTCCAAGGTTTTTGATTAATCTGCAAATCACGTTCCCACCCCCCCAGGTACAGGTTGGCGAATGAGGGGGCACACTTGGCCCCCATAGCCACACCCTGTACCTGGAGGTAGTGTGAACCCTTGAAGACAAAAACATTATGTGTTAGAACGAAGGTCAACATTTCCTCCACAAAGTCATTATATTGCCATGACTCCAAATCTCGCTCATCCATGAATTCTCGCACCACTTGCATGTGGGATATAATTGTACAAGGCCTCAATATCAATGGCCACTAACCAGGCCTCTTGTGGGACCTGTAGGCCATCAATCATTTTTAAAGTGGGGGGGGGGGGTGACTGTCAGGGAGCAGAGGAAGAGGGAGGAGAGAGGAGAAGGACACCTCCTCCATGGCCGTCACAGACCGGGGGCTGTGAGACCCATCCGCCCACTACAGGAAATAGAACTCCCTGCTCGATTTACAGAGAACTACAAGGGGGAGTTTCAGACCGCTGGCTGAGGATACAGGAGAAATAGCAGCCAGCGGTCTTACAAACAGGATGTAACTGGGCAATAACGTTTTTTCAGCAAGATCAGTAGCCTATTACAGAGGAACTACAGAGCTCAGAAGAACATGGATAGCATAGTTGGTGAAGGTAGAAGATCAGCAGCAAGGACATGGAAAAAAGTTTTTACCCGGAGTTCTGCTTTAACTTCCCTTTTAGTTTTCCTTGTGCTTAGTTTTCTAATTGTCCTTGTATTCACCCCAGGATTAGCAGTTACAGCTGTATTATCATTGCTGACTCCACTATTACCCTCTGTCCTTTGCTCACTGCTGGCTATTGCTTCCTCTGCCCCCCCCCCCCCCCATACCTAGTTTTTAAAAGCCCCCTCCAACTTTGTGGTCATCTTACTTCCCAATAGTACTGTACATCCCCATTAAGGTGCAGCTTACTAAAGATCCGGTAACCGACTGAGAAGTCAGCCCAGTTCTCCAGGAACCCGAACCCCTCTTTCCTACAAAAATTCCTCAGCCACTTGTTCAGTTCCCTAATCTCCTGCTGCCTCTCTGGTGTGGCTCGAGGCACAGGTAGTATTTCAGAGAAAACGACTTTGGAGGTCCTTTTCCTAAATCTATTCCCCAAGTCCCTGAAATAATTTTTTAGGACGCTCCACCTTCTCACTTTGTTATTGGTACCAAGGTGTACCATGACCGCTGGGTCCTCCCCAGCACCACCCAGAAATCTGTATACTCACTCTGCAGAACATTTGTGCAGTGATAGTAGTGGAACATGTGTGCAGTGATGGTGGAACAGGTGTGTTGAGGGAAGGAATGGATGGTGGAAGAGGTATGTAGAGGGCACAATGGTGGAGGTTAATAGCGTGTAGCTAGTGCAGTGGTGAAATAGGCCTGGAGGATGCAGTAGTAATACAGGTGTTTTGGGAGTGCAGTGGTGGACAAGACATGCATAACTGAGGACAGAGTTGATGACAGAAAATGTCTGGTTGCCATGGGCATTACCCCACTCTAGGACTCACTGCCCACCCATCTCTCTGACGTTACTGCTGCTCTTTCCAGCCTGCAAGTAAGGTGTGAAGATGCAAGAATTGAGACTAAGCAGAGGAGTAAAGGTGCAGCAATTGGGGCT
Organism: Lithobates sylvaticus; assembly: GCA_028564925.1. NCBI lineage: Eukaryota > Metazoa > Chordata > Amphibia > Anura > Ranidae > Lithobates > Lithobates sylvaticus. The sequence continues at coordinate 149,788,097 of CM053033.1, forward strand.
AATCTGAGATGTGAAGGTGCAAGAATGGGGGGGGGGGTGATTTTAATTGTGAAGGTGAAGGAGTTGGGGTGATCTAACATTTGAAGGTGCAGGAATTGAGGCTGATCTGACATCAGAAGGTTCAGAAATTGGGGCTTATCTGATGTGTGAAGGTGCAGAAAATGGAGCTGATCGGAGGCGTGAAGGTGCAGAAAATGGAGCTGATCTCAGTTGTGAGGGTGAAGAAAATTACAAGTACATATTCACATTCATTGTATAAGAGTATGGTCACCATTTCAACAATATACATTCAGGATGCCGACATAATGATAAATGGATCAATATTCATTTGCGAACACTAATCTCTGCATTTCATAGGGCAACACCCACTTCATCAGGAGACCGTTGCAGTAGGTTTGATGAAGGCTCCATAGCCAAAACACGTCTGCATATAGCCTGTACCGGTGTAACAAATAAAGTACTTTTATTTAAGAGCATCCGAGTTGCCAGCCTTCCTGATTCAAGAATTTTACCTATGGGACCTAACCGCCCTGGCTAGAGCACCGGATCACAGTTCATGGTTTTCAACATTAGCTGGGGTAACAGCTGGGGTTATTTTTATCAATCTTGCATCCTCATTTATTTTATTTTTACAATCTCCTCTTCCTTTCATTATGTCTTTCACTTTTGAACCTAGTTCTCCCTTCATTGCAATGGCCACTTGCAAATGGCTTTGGCATCTTGTATTTCTCTCCCCCTCCTGGGGAGAGATGTACAGTGCCCTGCTCCACGTTCTCATCACTGCTTCTATTCCTGAGCGGTGATGAACGAGACGCATGTGCGCTGTCTTAATGGCGCATGCGTGTTGTAACCTGGGGGACAGGTAGCAGGTACAAAGCTCCCTGGGATGAGCAGTTATTTAGGCACAGATACCAAATCCAGTGAGGTAGTGACAAACAGTGCTGTGTTTATTTGTGTTATATACAAGTCTATACACAGGTGCTGCACAGTGTTCCAGAAAACAAATAAGAACAAAAATAGCAAAACAAAAATCCTAGCAGTGTCTCAATATGCAGGCCCTAACTACCAGGCTGAGCAAGCCTACCGCTTGTCAGTTTCTGCATAAACTTCTTAACAGTTTTTACCAACCTTTTTGCTCTTCACAAACCAGCAGTGTCTGTGTGTCCCAGGCAGAGAGCAAAGGCTGTCTGCTCAGGTGAGCTTAAATTAGCCTGGGGAAGAGGACAAAGACCCGAACTGGATCATGGATCAGAGATTTCTGAATGCGTATGAGAGGAGCCTGGGAGACGTATAAACCCCGAACAGGACTTTTCCTGGCTCTCTCTGGGACGCTCTGCTACAGTGTGATTGCCATCATCATTTTGTTACGGGTGCAACGTGCATGCGTCATTCTCCGGGCCCCGCTTTGTGCATCTGGCGCAGCTGGGCGTTGCCTCCGCATTCCACGTTACCTGCATGACCTGGTTCTGCAAAACCCCATTTGTCAATGGTGGTGAGCTGCCACCATTGACGTTGGGTTGGGGGACTGGAGGAGGACACAGGGGACAGTCTGGGATGATCGGTGCTGCGGTGGGGGAGTTACAATCACTGATCTCCCTGTATTGATTTAAATAAAGCAGCTGAAAGCCGCGGGGAGGGAGAGGAGGAAAAGTGGCTATCAGCTGCTTTATTGAAATCTATACAGGGAGATCGGTGATTGTAACTCCCCCACCGCCGCGCCGATCATCCCAGACTGTCCCCTGTGTCCTCCAGTCCCCCTCTGTGTCCTTCTCTGTGCTTCTGTCCCCCTCCGTGCTCCCCCCTGTTCCCCTCCGTGCTCTTTTGAACCCCCTCTGTGCTCCTCCAGTCCCCCTCCATGCTCCTCCTGTCACCACTCCGTGCTCCTGTGCAACCGGTAAATGTCATTCCTACACCTTCATACCTCAAATCAGCCCTAATTTCTGCTCCTTCACATCTCAGATCACCCCAATTTCTGCACCTTCACTCCTCAGATAAGCCCCAATTCCAGCACACTTCCATTTACTACAATTCCTGCACCTTCAGATGTCTGATCACCCTAGTTCCTGCAAATTCAGATGTCAAATCAGCCCCAATTTCTGCACCTTCAGATCAGCCCTAATTCCAGCATCTTCTGATGTCAGATCGCCCCAATTCCTGCACCTTCACACCTCAGATTACCCCCAATTTTTGAACCTTCTGATGTCAGATCAGCCCCAACACCTCCCCCTTCCACAACCCAGATCAGCTTCAAATTCTGCCCTTTCACATATCAGCTACAATTGCTGCACCTTCGCACCTCAGACCACCTCCAATTCCTGAACCTTCAGATGTCAGATCAGTCAGAGTTCCTGCACTTTCAGAAATCAGATCAGCCCCAATTCCTGCACAGGTCATCCATAATTCCAGTACCTTCAGATGTCGGATCACCCCAAATCCTGCACTTTCACACCTTAGCTCAGCCCTAATTCCAACATCTTCAGATGCTTTATATAGATTTCAATAAAGCAGCTGAAAGCTGCAGGGAGGGAGAGGAGGAAAAGTGTCTATCAGCTACTTTTATTCAAATCTATACAGGGAGATCGGTGATTGTAACTCCCCCACCGCAGCACCCATCATCCCCTGACTGCCCAGGTATCGGATCAAGCATCAGAGCATTTGCCCAAGTACAAGTACTCGGGCAAATGCTTGGTATCTGCACTGATACCGATACTAGTATCGTTATCGGTGCAACCCTACTGTGAAGGTTGAAGAATTGGGGTAATCTGAGGTGTGAACCTGCAGGAATTTGGGCTGTTTAGAAGGTACAGGAATTTGGGTTGGCATTAGAGCTTATGTGAGGAGTGAAGATGCAGGAATTGGGGGGATTTGAGGTGTACAGATGCAGGAATTGGAGTGAACTGAAGTGTCAAGATGTAGAAAGGGTGATCTGAGGTCTCATGGTTCCAATACTGGGACTGATCTGAGTTGTAACGTGCAGGAATTTTATCTGAGATCATATCTGAAGGTGCTGGGATTAGGGCTTATCTGAGGTCTGATGATGGCAAAACTGAGACTGATCTAAGGTGGGAAGGTGGAGGAATTGGGGTTACCTAAGGTGTGAAGCTGCAGGAATTTGGGCTGATCAGAAAGTTCAGGAATTGGGCCTGATCTGATATCTGAAGGTGCTGTAATTAGAGCTTATGTGAGGAGTGAAGGTGCAGGAATTGTGGTGATTTGATGTGTGAATGTGGAGGCAAGGGAGCCATTTGAAATTTTAGGGCCCCTTACACAGCTATAGGCCTTGCCCCCCCCCCCGCCTCTCTGGGCCTGACCACCAACATTTTACAGGGTCCACCCACTGACCGTCCCAATGATTCTGCCTATTGGCCATCCCACAAAGGCCCATCTCTTGTCCGCCTTATCTCCCCAGTCCCATGTCCTCTTCCTCCTCCAGTCCCATCTCCCCAGTCCCATGTCCTCTTCCTCCTCCAGTCCCATCTCCTCCCTTCCATGTTTTCCTCTTTCTGCAGTCCCATCTCCTCCACCCATGTCCTCCTCCTACTCCAGTCCCATCGCCTCCATCTCACATCCTCTTCCTCCCTCAGTCTCATCTCCTCCATCCCATGTCCTCCTCCTCCTTTTACAGTCCCATCTCCTCCATCCCATGTCCTCCTCCTCCTTTTGCAGTCCCATTGCCTCCATCCCAGGTTATCCTCCTCCTGCAGTCCCATCTCCTCCATCCCATGTCCTCCTTCTTCTGCAGTCCCATATCCTCCATCCCATGCCCTTCTCCTCCAGTCCCATCTCCTCCCACCACAGGAGGGGGGCAGTGGGGCAGGTGGGGGGGGGCAGATGGACAGGAGGTGGGACAGTTGGGGGAAGTGTCACAGGAGAAGAGCAATGGGATGAAAAAAGGGGAGTGGGACAAAGGGGGGGCAATATCACAGGTGGGGCAGTGGGACAGGAGGGGGGAAGTGTCACAAGAGGGGGGCAGCATCACAGGAGGGGGGTCAGTGGGTATCACATACCTGGTGAAGACTGGAATGTGGTGGAGGCCTCTCTTGCACCTCCCGCCTAACACTTCTGAAGGCTGGGACAGAGGGTGTGCACGAGTGCCGTAGCAGCTGGCTGGTGATGTCCACTCTGTAAGTGGGTAGAGCTGGTAGTCACAGTCCTCGGAACAAGATGCAAGAGCAGCTTAGCACCAGAGTGTGGGATGGAAGCAGAACAAGGAGAAGAGCAGTAGTCCGCATCAACCAGGCAGTAAGGTACTGAATCAGCCGGCAAAGCAGGCCAGGGTCGGTTAACAGCCGGGCATGGCGGTACTAATCAGCAGGCAGATCAGATCCAGTAAACAAGCCAAGGTCGGGATACTGGATAATGAAAAATGGGAAAAGAAACTGCGCTGCGGGAAATGTACCCGGGAAAGGGTATGACTAAACGTTATTGATACAAAGGCTTGAGAAAGCCTGGCCAGAAGCTGCAACTCAACTGTAAAACATAACCACAGTGATAACAAATAAGAAAAATTGAGTAGCGCTAAACCAACAAGGCATAAAATAAATGATCATGTGATGTGTTGACCATATAGTGATCATAAATCAAGTGAACCTACATATATGGATACCTGCAACTAAAAACAGAGGACCAAAACATGTAGATTAAATGTGCATAAACAATCATATATAACAATTGCACGTAAAATCGCATGTGACAATAAATAATATTGAATAATATTGTGAAAAATTAAAAAATGTGAGCAAAAATTGGATGAATAAATAAATTAATAAGTAGTGCAAGTCCAAACAAATCTTCATAAAAGTTTCACCCGTGCAGTGAATGGCAAATAAATCAATCCATCTCTGTGAATAAATCTCCAAAACTGTCCCGCGTGATCCGCCACCAAAGAAAGAGTTGAGATTTACTTCTTACCAGAAGCAGTTGACACCCCACTACAGGTTGTCACACATGCCTTTGTAAAGGTATCCCTCTTTGATTTCATGGGTAAGGATCAGCACATAGAATGAAATGAAGGGGGGACTTGCATAGTGTAAGAAAACCCAAGATATTTATTAAAAAGAAACTGGTTACACTTACATCGACACAAAGCAGTTCAGGCCTTTAAGCGTTGTGCGCCGGCCGGACACACCAATACACAGACCCGTCCTCCCAGATCATCCGATAATACAAGTCGAGGTGACGTCAGCGCGTCGCTCCGCCCTACCGGTTTTGAAATAGAGTTGCGTCATCCAGGGGCACGGGCAGCGCACTGCGTCACCTCCCTAAATAGCACCGTCGGCTGACCAAGCCTCGCTCTGAGCTCCCAATCCCGAGCGAGTCTCGTCATGCCGTTCATAATCTCGCGAGACCCGCGGCTACCAATCAAGAACCAGTCTCGTCCTGCTGCTCGAAATCTCGCGAGACCTGCGGCTCGCAATACAGCAATCATCTAAGCACTGATGTAAGAGCTCAACAGGCCTGCTACCATATTAAGGGGACACAAAAGAACGGAGACCAATATAAAAAACAAATATATTTGCACCGGCTTGAGAGCACCCCAATGTCTTTAAGCCATTCCAGAAAAAATAAATAAAATTGTAAAATCGTGTTCATTGCCCTCATTAGCTCCGGGGAAAAAAACGGAAGTTATGCAATATTGGGCACTGGGGACACCAGTCCCGTATAAAACATGTTATCCAAAAAATTTTTTATATAGTATTTATTATGTTATGCAACATGCAAGATTAGTCTCTAGGGCCATGTCACCACGTCCCAAAGATTGACAACGGTCGTGTGGATACGGCCCAGACAACCTATCAAAATAAAAAATAAAATCTAAAATGAAAATTAAAATATAAATATTTGCAAAATGGCGCTCCCCAATTTTATGAAATGAGCAGTAATGCACTGAAATAAGCCACAATTAAACTCGCTGAAGGAATGTGGTTATCGCAAAAAAACGCGATACCACATGTACCTCATGCGAGAAAACCATGGCACATATATTGTATTTAAAAGAATAGATAGCCTGTGGGAAGCTATATTCATAACGCTCCCAAAGGCAAAAATTGAATAAAAGTGTGTAAAGTTTGATTAAAAAAAATTATTTTGAAAAATCTTTTTTTTTCCAAAATATAAAAAAATATCTAAAGTGTTGCCCCCTAGTGACAGAATAGGGGAAGACATGTTTAGATCTTTTTTTTCTATTGCTAGGACCCTCAGAGCTCAGAGCAATGGACTCAAAGGCCAGCCGACCAACGCCAAACTGACATGTAAATGATTACAATACTAATGGTTACATACTAAAAAAACATTCCTATAAGAAATTATGCTAAATCAACAAATATGACCTAAAATGTCTCTCTTGCGTACAAACATAATGACAGAATTGCAGCAATCTTTAAATGTAAGTACAGCAGGTAATTACAACTCAACAGCAATTAGTACCCAAACCCTCATATATGGACAACAGACGCAAACGCAAAAAGCTTTACTGAGAATTATTAATGAAAGCATTTACGTCCGTGTCCACATTGAGGCCAAAGGGAACATAGGTTTTCAATCTATATATCCAGGCCATTTCTTGTTTAGAGATCTCCCTGACCAAAGATCCTCCCCTCCAATGGGGCCTGTATTTGTCTATGCCCATATAGAGAGTGTTTGATGGATCTCTATTGTGTACCTGGTTGTAATGCCTTGACACTGAATGTTTCTCGAAGCCCCTCCTAATATTATTGATGTGTTCATTTAATCTGACTCGGAGGGCCCTTTTGGTCCTCCCCACATACTGGAGACCGCATGGGCACTGGATCAAATAAACCACCCCTTTAGATGAGCATGTTATAAAAGGCTCTACTTCGTAAGATCTTGAGGTGCTAGTTGATACGAAATTACATATTTTCCTTTCCTTTCATTTATTCAAGGTACAAACCTGACAGTTTTTGCACCTGTAATAGCCTGTAAGGTTTTGAAAGAAGCACCTACTCTCCTTGGGTGGGTCTTGCACACTAGGAGCAATCCTACTCCCCAGAGAGGAAGCCCCTCTGAAGATAACTTGTGGCCTTTCTGGTAACACTGCACCAAGGACCTGATCACTGGCTAGGAGGTGCCAGTGTTTCTGTATTAGGCTTTTAATGGTGCGATGTTGAATAGAAAAGGTAGTAATAAATGGTGCACAAAATTGGGTATCAGCATTGACAGATTGTTTGTCCGATAATAATAGCGATCTGTCCTTCTCCCTGGCTACAGTTACTGCTTTCAGAAGGAAGTCACTGTCGTAACCCTTTTCCAGAAATCTAGATGAAAGGACAGCTGCTTGTCTGTCAAATGTTCCGTTCTCTGTGCAACTTCTCCTTAATCGCGTGAACTGTCCTTGAGGGACAGCTCTTAACCAAGGTTGATGATGACAGCTATACAACGGGATATATGAATTTTTGTCGGTCGACGTAAATAAGTCGACGTAATAAAACTGTCATTCTCAATCTTGATGTTCAGATCAAGGAATTTAATTTCTGTCTGGCTGATCTCAAAATTCAATTTGATACCCCTGTTGTTCATATTCAGAAATGTCATGTATGCAAGCAGGTTCACTACCATCCCATAGGAGGAGGACGTCGTCAATATATCGTGCCCACAAGATCACTTTTGGTCTCCTGGGAGCATCGACGACGTCCTCCTCCCACTTGGCCTGAACAAATTTGCTAGGCTGGGGGCATATTTTGCCCCCATAGCCACACCCCTGTCCTGGCGGTAGAACTGATGGTTGAACCAAAAGTAATTATGGCCTGCTGCGTATTCAAGCGGTTTCATAATAAAGTCAATTTGTAACATAGTCAGACCTGATCACCTTGTCAGGTACAATCTAACTGCCTCCAAACCTAGCTGATGGGGAATGATGGTGTACAATGAAGTCAAATTCGCAGTGACTAATAAGAGGCCCTGTTTTGGAGTGATACCTGATAATGTATTGATAACTTGTTTCGTATATTTGATATACGATGGCATGGTCTGTACAAGATGCTGTAAATCATAATCAATGTACTTGCCCACCCGAGACGTCAGTCTATACCACTCACAATAGGACGTCCCGGGGGCAAGTGACACGTTTATGAATCTTGGGCAAATAATAAATGACTGGAGTGCGAGGAGCACTAGGTATCAGGAAGAAACTCTCCTTTTTGTTGAGAATACCGTCCAAATACCCCCGTTCAACAATTTTTTTCCAACTCTTTTTTGTATTTAACAACGGGATCCCTATCAAGGACCGTATACGTTTCGCTGTCTTCCACGATGCGATTAATTTCTTTCAAATAATCGCATCGATCCAACACAGCAACCCCCCCCCCCCCCCTTATCAGCAGGTCTAATGACCAGTGACTTATTATCACAAAGGGCATTAAGACCTATTTCAAGATCTTTCTGCATCTTTATCTTTTTAACTTTGATCAAGTCCAGGTCCCGTAGAACAACATCGCGAAAAACTCGGATGTTGGATGAAAGAGACCCTGGAGGGTTAAATAAAGAAGCATTAGAAATGTTGGAATGATGAAATTCAGACCTGGAAGCTTCATTTTCCCTAATTGGATTAGTAAGCATGTAACGCTTAACATTTAATTTCCGGACATACTTGTGTATGTCCATGTATGTCTGGAACTTACTAAGACTCCTAGGTGGGGCGAATTTTAGGCCTTTATCTAACAATCTTTTCTCAGGGTCTGTCAGTTCCTGCTTACTCAGATTGAAGATGCCAGTGCCTATGATCTTTTTCTTTTTTGCTGACTGAATACGCCTCCCCTCGGACTCCTCTCTTCGTTCTACAGGCTTTTTGATGCCTCTGTTGTCCTTGTGAAAACCCCAGCCTTGGTTTGCCCCACTGCCCGAAGGGCCTGTGTATTGAAAGGTCTGGAGTTATCACGTCCCTGATACAAGTTGTTATTTTGTGAGGGCACATCTGGGTATCTCCTATGGCTTCCAGGGCCCCGTTCCCCGTCACCCTGCCTGTAGCCCCCTGGGGCATCGAGATCTGAGAGTGGGAAGAAACGGTTCTGGGTTGGCAGCTCAAAATCTCGGTTTCTGTCATTGTAATAGACGGAATTTGCCTGCTCATACCCATAATTAGAGGGACCTTGTCTTGGTGGATAATTAGTCCACGCTCTAGAATACGGTTCATGTTGAAAAGGGCCCCTAGGTTCCCTATTGTCTCTCCTGAACCCATTACCAAAACCCCTAGAAGGGTTACTAGGATGTGGGTAGGGATAATTTGGGACCTGATTCCCAACTCTAGGTTTGTTCTTATTTTTGGCGTGTTCCCCTCCTAGGGGAGGAGTTAATATCCCTTGAGGGTTGCATACGTTCAGGATAAATGCCTGGAAAGCCAATGATGGCATTTTGGGGTACAGTATCCATTGCATTCTCCCCCTCATTCTCAATAGCGAGTTTCCTCTGCCATGAGAAAACTAAGCCTGATTGGTAGTCTTCCATGTCTCTACCATATTTTTTCTTTTTTTTTTTTGGCCTTTTGATCTTTCTCCTCCTTTTCCAACACTTTAAGCAAATTTTTAGAACACTCTTTGTATTCCTCACTACCGGTAGCGGGGACAAATTTTTCTTTGGTTTTAATCTCTTCATCGAGGCGGGCTAGTTTGTCACTCTTCCTCTGAGCTAGAAAACGCAGGAAGCCCACACCCGCCTCTTTAAAGTATTTATACCATTCCTCTAAATCAGGCTAAATTGGGGACTGACTTCCCACCTTAAGCTCCTAGGGACCATCGCCTCCCTGATGTAGGTTTCCAGGAAAGCAATGTCCCATTGGGTGTGTACCTCAGATGTGGTGAGATTCTTTAGTCTAAAGAACAACCCACTCACATCTGAGTCCGCCGTGACGGGATTGGAACTAAAGACCCCAGTGGTATCCACCACCCTCGTGACCCGAAATTCGAAAATATCCATGGTAATAATCAATTGGTTAGCACCAAACCCAAAGCAGCAATTAATAAATGTATGTAAAGAAGAATGAAAAATGGGAAAAAACTGCGCTGCAGGAAATGTACCCGGGAAAGGGTATGAATAAACGTTATTGATACAAAGGCTTGAGAAAGCCTGGCCAGAAGCTGCAACTCAACTGTAAAACATAACCACAGTGATAACAAATAAAAAGAAAAAATGAGTAGCGCTAAACCAACAATGCATAAAATAAATGATTATGTGATGTGTTGACCATATAGTGATCATAAATCAAGTGAACCTACATATATGGATACCTGCAACTAAAAACAGAGGACCAAGACTATGTTACAGATTGACTTTATTATGGAACTGCTTGAATACGCAGCGGGCCATAATTACTTTTGGTTCAACCATCAGTTCTACCGCCAGGACAGGGGTGTGGCTATGGGGGCAAAATATGCCCCCAGCCTAGCAAATTTGTTCATGGCCAAGTGGGAGGAGGACGTCGTCGATGCTCCCAGGAGACCAGAAGTGGTCTTGTGGGCACGATATATCGACGACGTCCTCCTAGTGAACAGGACCTGCTTGCATACATGACATTTTTGAATATGAACAACAGGGGTATCAAATTGAATTTTGAGATCAGCCCGACAGAAATGTAATTCCTTGATCTGAACATCAAGATTGAGAATGACAGTTTTATTATGTCGACTTATTTTAAGTCGACCGACAGAAATTCATATATCCCGTTGGATAGCTGTCATCATCAACCTTGGTTAAGAGCTGTTCCTCAAGGACAGTTCATGTGATTAAGGAGAAGTGGCACAGAGATCGAAACATTTGACAGACAAGCAGCTGTCCTTTCATCTAGATTTCTGGAAAAGGGTTACGACAGTGACTTCCTTCTGAAAGCAGTAACTGTAGCCAGGGAGAAGGACAGATCGCTATTATTATCGGACAAACAATCTGTCAATGCTGATACCCAATTTTGTGCACCGTTTATTACTACCTTTTCTATTCAACATTGCACCATTAAAAGCCTAATACAGAAACACTGGCACCTCCTAGCCAGTGATCAGTTCCTTGGTGCAGTGTTACCAGAAAGGCCACAAGTTATCTTCAGAGGGGCTTCCTCTCTGGGGAGTAGGATTGCTCCTAGTGTGCAAGACCCACCCAAGGAGAGTAGGTGCTTCTTTCAAAACCTTACAGGCTATTACAGGTGCAAAAACTGTCAGGTTTGTACCTTGAATAAATGTAAGGAAAGGAAAATATGTGATTTCGTATCAACTAGCACCTCAAGATCTTACGAAGTAGAGCCTTTTTTATAACATGCTCGTCTGAAGGGGTGGTTTATTTGATCCAGTGCCCATGCGGTCTCCAGTATGTGGGGAGGACCAAAAGGGCCCTTCGAGTCAGATTAAATGAACACATCAATAATATTAGGAGAGGCTTCGACAAACATTCAGTGTCAAGGCATTACAACCAGGTACACAATAGAGATCCATCAAACACTCTATATATGGGCATAGACAAATACAGGCCCCATTGGAGGGGAGGATCTTTGGTCAGGGAGATCTCTAAACAAGAAATGGCCTGGATATATAGATTGAAAACCTATGTTCCCTTTGGCCTCAATGTGGACACGGACGTAAACGCTTTCATTAATAATTCTTAGTAAAGCTTTTTGCGTTTGCGTCTGTTGTCCATATATGAGGGTTTGGGTACTAATTGCTGTTGAGTTGTAATTACCTGCTGTACTTACATTTAAAGATTGCTGCAATTCTGTCATTATGTTTGTATGCAAGAGAAAGACATTTTAGGTCATATTTGTTGATTTAGCATAATTTCTTATAGGAATGTTTTTTTAGTATGTAACCATTAGTATTGTAATCATTTACATGTCAGTTTGGCGTTGGTCGGCTGGCCTTTGAGTCCATTGCTCTGAACTCTGAGGGTCCTAGCAATAGAAAAAAAAGATCTAAACATGTCTTCCCCTATTCTGTCACTAGGGGGCAACACTTTAGATATTTTTTATATTTTGAAAAACAAAAGATATTTTTCAAAATACATTTTTTTTTATCAAACTTTACACACTTTTATTCAATTTTTGCCTTTGGGAGCGTTATGAATATAGCTTCCCACAGGCTATCTATACTTTTAAATACAATATATGTGCCATGGTTTTCTCGCATGAGGTATATGTGGTATCGCGTTTTTTTGCAATAACCACATTCCTTCAGCGAGTTTAATTGTGGCTTATTCCAGTGCATTACTGCTCATTTCATAAATTGGGGAGCAGCATTTTGCAAATATATTTATATTTTAATTTTCATTTTAGATTTTATTTTTTATTTTGATAGGTTGTCTGGGCCGTATCCACACGACCGTTGTCAATCTTTGGGACGTGGTGACATGGCCCTAGAGACTAATCTTGCATGTTGCATAACATAATAAATACTAATATAAAAAATTTTTTTGGCTAACATGTTTTATACGGGACTGGTGTCCCCAGTGCCCAATATTGCATAACTTCAGTTTTTTCGCCGGAGCTAATGAGGGCAATGAACACGATTTTACAATTTTATTTATTTTTTCTGGAATGGCTTAAAGACATTGGTGTGCTCTCAAGCCGGTGCAAATATATTTGTTTTTTATATTGGTCTCTGTTCTTTTGTGTCCCGTTAATATGGTAGCGGGCCTGCTGAGCTCTTACATCAGTGCTTAGATGATTGATGTATTGCGAGCCGCAGGTCTCGCGAGATTGAGCAGCAGGACGAGACTGGCTCTTGATTGGTAGCTGCAGGTCTCGCGAGATTACGAACGGCATGACGAGACTCGCTAGGGATTGGGAGCTCAGAGCGAGGCTTGGTCAGCCGACAGTGCTATTTAGGGAGGTGACGCAGTGCGCCGCACGTGCCCCTGGACGATGCAACTCTATTGCGAAACCGGTAGGGCGGAGCGACGCGCTGACGTCACCTCGACTTGTATTATCGGATGATCTGGGAGGACGGGTCTGTGTATTGGTGTGTCCGGCCGGCGCACCACGCTTAAAGGCCTGAACTGCTTTGTGTCCATGTAAGTGTAATCAGTTTCTTTTTAATAAATATCTTGGGTTTTCTTACACTATGCGAGTCCCCCCTTCATTTCATTCTATGTGCTGATCCTTACCCATGAGAATCATTCTGGGAAATCGAACTGTGAACTGTGCTATCAGGCTGCTGGCATCTGTCATATTTCCAGGGAGACCTAAAGAGGGATACCTTTTACAAAGGCATGTGTGACACCCTGTAGTGGGGTGTCAACTGCTTCTGGTAAGAAGTAAATCTCAACCCTTTCTTTGGTGGCGGATCACGTGGGACAGTTTTGGAGATTTATTCATTTATTCACAGAGATGGATTGATTTATTTGCCATTCACTACACGGGTGGAACTTTTATGAAGATTTGTTTGGACTTGCACTACTTATTAATTTATTTATTCATCCAATTTTTGCTCACATTTTTTAATTTTTCACAATATTATTCAATATTATTTATTGTCACGTGCGATTGTTATATATGATTGTTTATGCACATTTATATCTACATTTTTTGGTCCTCTGTTTTTAGTTGCAGGTATCCATATATGTAGGTTCACTTGATTTATGATCACTATATGGTCAACACATCACATGATCATTTATTTTATGCATTGTTGGTTTAGCGCTACTCATTTTTTCCTTTTTATTTGTTATCACCGGGATACTGGATAACAGAGCTAGAGCACAAGCAGAGGCAAAGTCCAAAGGCAATACACAAGCAAACCGGTACAGCAGATCAGGTCTTGGGAAGTCAGGAACAAGCTGAAGATCATCCAGCGACTGTTCAGTAATAGAGCAGTTTAAATAGGCCACTGGGCGCTAAGTGCTAATTGGTATGTGTGCGCGTACGCGGTCGCATGCGTGCACGGAATCGCGCACGAGCGCAAATCTGTGTGTGATGAACTGGCACTGGAGAAATTGCATTGGTCTTTCGGTTATAAATATTAGCATGTGTGCATTAGCATGAGCATGTATCCGCACTGGCCTTTTAGTGGTGGAGATCCAGTTTACCTTACATTGCCCCCCCCCCCCCCTCCAGCTGCCCATCTGAGACATCTTTACAGGATGGGCTTGGAAAAACTTTCTCTACAGTCTTGGGGCATAGACATGGTCTTCTGGTTCCCACGAGCTCTCCTCAGGACTATAACCTTTCCACTTGATTACTGAATGTGGCCTCCCCTTCTCCTACAATCCATAACAGCCTCAATTTCATACTTGGTGCTGGAGGGCCCAGATTCCGGTACAGTAGGCTTTAGCAGAGATACATGAAAAACTTGGTTAATTCTTTTACTTCTCAGGTAGCAAAAGCTCATAAGCTGTTGGATTTATTTTTCTTTTTACAGCAAGTGGACCAATGTATTAGGGTGCCAATTTCTTGGAAGGATAGGCCATTTTCAGATTAGTGGTTGATAACCAAACCCTGTCCCCTTGCTTGAGATCTAGATCGCACCTTCTTTTTTTTTTTATCGAATAATTTTTTGTTGTCCTGTTGGGCCTTTGGCAATAGCTTCCTGCAGAACTTTGTTGGTTTGCAGAAACACCGGTCGCTCCTGGACTGCTGGAACAGAGGAATCAAAGACTGCATCAGGTAAAAAAGAAGGATTAAATCCGAAGTTTGCAAAGAATGGAGTTTGACCTGTGGCCGAATGGACAGAGTCATAGGCGAACTGCTAGAAGAAGAAACTAAGCCCAGTCATCCTGCATGAAAGAAGAAAAACACTGAAGGTATTGCTCTAGAGTCTGGTTTGTTCGTGCTGTTTGACCATTCGTGTGGGGATGATATGATGAAGATAACCACATCTCAATTTTAAGTGTTTTACACAAGTTCTTTCCAGAATTTGGATGTAAACTGAACCCCTCGGTCAGAAGTTATGCTCCGAGGAACCCCATGCAACTGACATATGCTTGTACAGTCTCTAAAGATGGTGTTCCAATCATTGGTACAAAGTGTGCCATTTTGGCTATCACAATAATAGTGGTAAAGTTTTCAGAAGGTGGGAGCTTGACTATTTATTGGCTTGCTAGGAATGGGCAAGGGCCTTAACAATCCCCAAGCTTTGGTCTTGTCTCCTTTGCTTCGGATACAAATCTCACAACTCCTTACATAGTTCTGACAATCAGGCCTCAGGCTAGGCCACCAAAAGGATCGTTGTAAAAGCTCCAAAGTCTTGCGAATCCCAAAATGCCCCTCTAAGGGATGGTCATGGCACAGATTTAAGGTTGACTGGCGCAAACTTGAAGGTACAAAAACTCTTTGCTCATGGAAGAACAATCCATCCCGTTCTTGCAATTGAGTGTCATGCAGTGGACCTTCCTCCTTATATGCTTGTTTAAGCTGTGATACTAAATCTCCTTGCAGTAACAGAAAACTTTGTGGAGATGGTAGGTTGAGTAACTTTCATTTTCTTCCAGAAACATGTGTGACAAAGCGTTGGGTTTCCCATTCTTAGAACCTGGTCTGTAGGTTATATGAAACGAGAATATTGGGAAAAACAAGGCCCACCTGGCGGGGTTTCAGACACCTAGCTGTAAAGAGATATTCTAAATTCTTGTAGTCCGTAAAAATAAGGATTGGGTGACTTACTCCCTCAAGCAGATAACGCCATTCCTCCAGAGCGGACTTGATGGCAAGTAGCTCACAGTCTCCCACATCATAATTTTTCTCTGAAGGACTGTTTCCTTGAGAAGAAAGCCAAGGGGTGTAGAAGTGATGTAACGCTCTGTCGTTGAGATAAAATGTCACCAACTGCATTTTCTGAAGCATCTACTTCAAGAACATGGGGTAATGCAGGGTCAGGATGGTGCAGAATTGGTGCTGATGTAAAGAGAGCTTATAATTTTATCAAAGGCGAGTTGCGCTGCTGGAGTCCACTGAATTTGAGTGAGTGTTTTGTTTAGTAAGCTGTGTGATAGGGCTGATGATAGCTGAAAAGTTTTTGATGAATTTACGATAAAACTTAGCAAATCCAACAAATCCCTGGATTCCTTTTCGATCAGTTGGCACTGGCCACTCAAGAATGGCACTAACTTTTTGTGGATCCATTGCGATGCCTGATGTTGATATAATAAGTCCCAGAAACTGGATTGTTTCTTTCTCAAACTCACACTTCTCAGCCTTTGCATATAACTGGTGTTCACGGAGACGGTTGAGGACCTTTTTAACTTGCAGCCGGTGTTCCTCTATGGAAGGGGAGAATATGAGTATGTCGTCAAGATGCACGATCATGAAGAGGTCGAGGAAGTCTCTAAAAATATTGTTGACCAAATGCTGGAAATTAGCTGGGGTACGAAACGGGTACGAAAGGCTGTTTTCCATTCATCCCCTTCCCGGATCCTTACCAGGTTATATGCACCTCGTAGATCAAGCTTCGTGAACACTTTTGTTGCTCTGAATTACTGGAAAAGTTCTGGAACAAGTGGAAGAGGGTATCTGTTCCTAATAGTTAGTTTGTTTCATTCTCTATAGTCCACACAGGGTCTGAGTGTGATCTTTTTTTTTAACAAAAAATATGCCAGCCCCAGCGGGGGATGTGGATGGACGGATGAATCCCCTTTTCCAGGTTCTCATCACTGTATAGGCACAACATCTCCAGCTTGAGTTATGATAAGGGGAAAATCCGTCCAAATGGAATCTTGTTGCAGCTCTATTGGGGACCCGTGGTGGTGCCCGCTCTGGAAAAACAGTGCTTCTGGCAGTAGGTGGTAGGAAATGACAGTTCCAGATTTCCCAGTTTATTTGGGGATTGTGTGCCTGCAACCATGGAATGCCCAGGATGATGGGGAATAAGGATGATGGAATAATGTCCAGGTTTAGGTATTCTGAGTGACCCAAGGAGGTTACTGCCAGTAGAGGACAAGTTTCCTGCATGATAGGTCCTGACTTGGGGTTCAAGCCATCCGCCAGATTAATCTTCAGGTGCTGCATTTTAGCTTGCCCTGGAACTTGGTGTAGTTTAGCAAAAGTGTAGTCCATAAAACAACTGCAGGCCCCAGAGTCAATAATGGCTTGGGTTTGGATGCTCCCTCCCGGTAACTGCAAGGAGAGAGCCAACAGGAGATGAGTGGAGATGCTCTTTACAGGATAACTGGAATCGTCAGAAACATGGACAGTCTTTTGTGGCCTTATTGGACAGTTACATAGATCCACCACCAATGCCACCACAGTAAAGGCATAAGTAATTTTGCCCATGTCAAAGTCTTTCTTTGGCTGACGGAGGTGAACGGGTAAGTCCCAATTTAACAGATTCCATCATGGAGGAGGATGGGGGCAGAGCTGTGGGTACAGGTGCTGCTGGTGTCCAGGTAGGTTGAATATTGCCAGACCTTTCTACCCTCCTCTCTCGTATTCTGTGGTCAAGCCGAATAGCCAGCTATTGGATTAAGTCTGAGAGCGTTTCTGGTGGATCTAGTATGGCAAGTTCATCTTTTAGAGTCTCTGAAAGTCCCAAGCAAAATTGGTATTGCAAGGCTGCATCATTCCAGGCAGTGTCGGAACTCCATTTACGGAACTTAATCACAGAATCCTCCACAGGCTGAAGTCCTTGCCTGAGCGTATGTAGGATAGCCTCTGCTGTGGAGGTTCGTTGAGGATCATCATAGATCTGAGCCATGGCCGCAAAGAAAGAAGAGATTGATGTGAGGACTGGGCTGATCTGTTCCAGAAGATGATAGGCCCATGTCTGTGGTTCCTCACACAGGAGGGAAATTGCAAAACCCACCCTAGTGAACTCAAGAGAGAAAGTTTGTGGTTGTAACTCAAAATACAGCTGGCAGGCATTGCAAAAGGCTCGAAATTTGTAGCAATTTCCTGAAAAGCATTCCGGGTAAGTACTCGAGGCTTCGGGGGAGGATCTACTACTGTAGGTGTGGGAGCTGGAGCGGAAGCTGATTCACCAGATACAGAAGCTTGAGATGCAGTGGGTAAACAACTTTCAAACTGGAAATAAGCCGCCTGGAGTGCGGTCACCACTTGGATCAAGATTTGCTGGCATAATACTTCAAGCAGAAAGGTACCTCCTCCAGTCTCAGTCACGGCTGGATGATACTATCACATACCTCGTGAAGACTGGAATGTGGTGGAGGCCTCTCTTGCACCTCCCGCCTAACACTCAGGTGGGGACAGAGAGTGTAAAGGCAAGGAGTGGCACTAGTGCCATAGCAGCTGGCTGATTTCCACTCTGTAGGTGGGTAGAGCTGGTAGTCACAGTCCTCGGAACAGGATGCAAGAGCAGCTTGGCACCAGAGCGTGGGACAGAAGCAGAACCAGGAGAGGAGCGGCAACCAGGCAGTAAGGTACCGAATCGGCAAGCTGTCAGGGCTGGGCTCAGCCCTTCCTTCTTAAAGCTGGTAGCTCAGCTGTCGGCTAATTGCCAACTCCTATCTCTCCACAGTCAGTCCTGCCTACTTAAGGCCTCCAGTCCAGATGATCTCTGCCTTCGCCTTGGTCACATCTCTAGAGATGCTCTCCTGTGTTCCTGTTAAAGACTTACTTCGCTAAAATTCCTTCTGGCTCCAGATCCTGCTTGCTGTTCTACTACGCTCATCTCTGGCTCCCTGACGTTTTGGCTTGTCTATCCATTCCGGTTCCTGAACTCTGGCTATGTTTTGACTACGTTTACTCTGTTTACCTTTTTATTATTAAACAAGTGTGAGTTAGAGCACAAGCAAAGGCAAAGTCCAAAGGCAAGCCGGGTCGTACACAAGCAAACAGGAACAGCAGATCAGGTCTTGGGAAGTCAGGAACAAGCTGAAGATCATCCAGCGACTGTTCAGTGATAGAGCTGTTTAAATAGACCACTGGGCGTCAAGTGCTGGTTGGTGTGTGCATGCGTTTGCGTGTGCGCAAATCTGTGCGCGGTTAACTGGCACTGCAGGAATGACATTGGTTTTTCACTTATAAATATTAGCACATGTGCAATGTGCACAAGCATGAGCATGTATCTGCACTTGCCTTTTAGTGGTGGAGATCCGGTTAAACTTACAGTGGGACAGGTGGGGGGTAGTGGGGAGGCAGTGTCACACACACCTTGGAAAGTACCTGTCTGGCAGCGGCTCCTCCAGATGGTGGCAATTTAGAGGATCTGATGCCAGGAGACTCCTGGCATCAGATCCTCTCCACTGCCACCATCTGGAGGAGCCACCTCTCCACTGCCACTATCTGGAGTAGCTGAGCCTGTTTCTCATCTCCACTAGGATCTCCGGCGGCAGCTGCAACAAAGAGCAGACGGGCTCCTCCACCCTGACCTCCCCATCTTCTGTCTCTTCCTCCACGGGGCCCTCCGCTGGCAACTGGCCTCACCCACACCGTACAGCCCGGCGCACACTGCTGTTACAGACTGGATCCTGTCTGACAGCGGGCCCGACTGCTCCCTGCACACATAGGATCCACCCTCCTCTGCATCCTGGCAGTCAGTCCACTCTGACATCAACTGCCCTGCATTAAAGACTGGTCGGGTTGGGGCCTGTGATTCAGGCCCCTCGGGACTCCCAAGACCACTACTTGTGTATGGGCTGTCCCCCCCTGATGGTGGCCCTTTATGGAGGAATTGGGGTGATCTGAGGTGGGAAGCGGAAGGAATTTGGGCTGATCAGAAATTACAGGAATTGGGGCTAATCTGATATCTTAAGGTGCAGGAATTGGGGTGAGGTCTGATGGTTCCAAAACTGGGACTGATCTGAGTTGTGAGGGTGCAGGAATTTAGGCTGAGAGGATATCTGAAAGTGCTTGGATTAGAGCTTATCTGAGGAGTGAAGGTGGAGGACTTTGGGTGATCTAAGGTGTGAAGGTACATGCATTTGAGCTAAACGGAAGGTGCTGGAACTAGGGCTTATCTGAGGAGTGAAGGTGCAGGAATTGGGGTGATCTGATGTCAGGAACCATGAATCAGACTGAGACAGAAGTGCAGTAAAAATCACACTTTTTAGTAAAATGGTACAAACAGAGCAAACATATACAAAACATTTTTGGGAACCAGAGCGGGTAATCAGAACAAGCTAGTGAAACAGGAATCCAGAGATCTGCATAGTTGAGGCAGTAAACAGGATCAGGAACCAGAAGGGAAGTCAGCCAGGCAAAAGTCTTTAACAGAAAAACACAGCAGAGAGTATCCGGATATGTTGACCAGGCAAAGGCACAGGAGATCTAATCCAGGCAGTTTAAATAGCCAGCTGAAGAGCAGGAAATGAAGAACAGGTGAGTCACTGTGGAATGAAGAGTACTGGCAATTTACCCACAGCTGAGCACAGAGCTCTGAGAAGGAAGGGCTGAGCCCAGCCCTGATATTACCCCCTCCTCAACGACCCCTTCCCCTCGGAGGACCACCAGGTTTGAGGGGAAAACGTTTATGGAAAGCACGGAGGAGGACAGAAGCATGTACGTCTGAGGATGAGACCCAAGAACGTTCCTCCGGACCATACCCTTTCCAATGAGCCAGGTACCGTATGCGCCCACGGAACCTACATGAATCAATGATAGATTGTATTTCATACTCCTAATGGTTCTCAACCTGAACTGGGTGAGGACATGGTGAAGCAGTTGCATACCAAAGGTTTTAATAAGGAGACCTAAAATACATTAGAAATACGCATATTAGAAGGAAGGTCTAAAGTGTAAGCCACTGGGTTGATCCTGTGGAGAATATGGAAAGGCCAAATAAACTGTGGTGCCAGCTTCAGTGGGGGAACACGGAGTCAGAGGTTGGGAGATGACAGCCAGACTCTGTCCCCAACTTGGTAGAAAGGCGCAGGTAGGCATCCGCGGTCAGTATGGAGTCAATACATTTCATTGTCACGTCCCAAGTGGAACGAAAACCACGGAGATGCTCCTCCAACACAGAAATACTCTGAGGAACAAATGAGTCAGGCAACATGGATTGTTGGAAACCATAATTCACCATGAATCGAGAGAATCGGAAAGCGATGTTGACGGCACTATTCTGAGCAAACTCTGCCCAAGGTAAGAGGTCTGACCAGTTGTTATGGGGGTCAGAAATGTAGCAAACACAAACTGGCTACCCCTGTGCGAAATGATAACCTTGGGTATGTAAGCGAAAGATCTGAAAAAAAAGGAAGCCAGTTCTTTGGATGTGGGCAACTTCGAGTGTAATACAATGAGACATTTTCGAGAATCGGTCAACCACCATAAGGACAACTTTGTTGCCCTTAGAGTTGGGTAACTCCACAATAAAATCCCTAGACAGGTGAGTCGAATGCCTCTCTCCATTGGGTATGGGTTGTAAGTGGCACACTTGAAGGTGTTGTGGTGTCTTACTCGGAGCACACACAGAACAAGCAGCTATGAAAGCAGCTACATCAGCACGTAGACTGGGCCACCAGAATTGTTGGGAAATAGTCCAAATTAGTTGATTCTTGCCTGGGTGGCCAGCAGCATTGGGGGAATGGTAAGTCTGGAGCACAGCATTGCAGAGACGCTCAGGGACAAAGCAGCGGTCACAAGGTTTCTCAGGAAAATGGATCTGATCGGCAAGAATCCTGAGACTGGTACGAACCATAGCCAGAATACGATCGGGAGGTATCACAGGAACAGGAACTGACTCCATCTTGGAAGCGGAGGAAAACTGTTGCGATAAAGTATCAGCCCTTCCATTCTTAGTACCGGGTAAGAATGAGACTACGTTATTTGAATCTTGACAAGAAAAGAGCCCATTACGGCCTTCTGGGAGAGAGGGGTTTAGCCTCAGACAACAATGTTAGATTCTTATGGTCAGTCAGAATAAGAACCGGCACAGTGGTACCTTCGAGGAGATGCCTCCACTCCTTGAGGGCTAAAATCGCTAACAACTCCATCCCCAATCTCACAATTGCATTCTGCAGGAGATGAATTCTTTGAAAAGTAGCCACAAGGATGCATAGCACTCTCAGAGGTTGGACGTTAAGACAGTAGGGCACCAACTCCAGTCTCGGATGCATCAACGTCAAGGATGAAAGCTACCGTAGGATCAGGATGTGCCAACACAGGAGCAGAAACAAAGGCAGCCTTAGTCAGGGGTTTGACCAGAGACAAGAAGTTATGAATAACTTCCGATAATAATTGGCAAAGCCAAGAAAACTTTGCAATGGACTTAAACCCAAGGGTCGGGGCCACTGTAGTACTGCCGAAAGTTTCTCTGGGTCCATCGAGAAACCAGCAGTGTAAATGACATAACCCAGGAATTTAACCTGTTTGTGATGAAACTCGCACTTTGTCACGTACCAGATAAGACCAGAACTGTGTGGACTGCAACAGAGGAAACCCAAAGGTGTATAAGTGAAATATGAAGATTTATTAAAGGGGAGTGAATAATATAAATACAACCACACAGTGCAAAAAAAAACAACCAACAGACAGAGACCCCCAAATAACAGACAGATATGTACAATAAATGGGAAATACCAGGATCATAAACGATAGCCAGGCCAGGATCATGCACAGACGATCAGTACAAAGAGCAGTTCCAGAATCAGAGGCGTAAGCCAGGCCAATGTCATACATGGGGAGATCAGCAGATGGGGGTAAGGAACACTGGACAGGGAGAGGATGGACGGATCAGACTGCAGGGCAGGGATGATGGTAACGGATGGGATAGGATAGGGACCAGATCAGGGAAACAGGATCAGAAACACGCGGCACAGGTTCAGGGCACAGGAACTGTTTCAGAATCAGAATTGGGATCAGATCACACAGCAGCAGGTCAGGGCACAAGGACGATACCAAGGCAAACATGTGAGTGTTTGCCAGGTATTTATATGCCTGTAATTGGTCTCAAGTGACACCTGATTGCAAGAGGTGCTGACTGCTCCACACTGCCAGGATCCATCCACTGGTGAATGCCAGTACTGCGGCCCAAAGATGACATGATACTATCAACTGGGGAAAAGCTCCCCTGGCAGTTCCAGGCTGCCAGGAGACACCTGCTGGTGGACCACCGTACTGCACGCCAAATATCGGGCAGTGTCACCACCGGATGGAACCTTTCCTGACACACTTCTTCAATTTACAATACAGTTTATTATCTCTCAGTTTCTGAAGCACATGGCAGAAATCTGTGTGGTGGCTCTTTAGGGACTTGGAAAATATGAGAACATCGTCCAGATAAACCACCACACATAGCTGCATTCAATCTCAGAGGACATCGTTGATAAATTCCTGGAAAACTGTTGGGGTGTTGCAAAGACCAAACGGCATTACAAGGTATTCGTAATGGCCTGTTCTGGTATAAAAAACAGTTTTCCATTTGTCGCCTTCCTTGATCCTCACAAGATTGTATGCCCCTCTCAGATCAAGCTTCACAAAAACTGTTGCTCCCTTGAGGCGGTCAAATAACTCCGTAATCAACAGAATCAGGATAAGCATTCTTAATCATGAAGCAATTGAGGCCCATATAATCAATACAAGGTCTCAGTTCACCACTCTTCTTTTTCACAAAGAAGAAACCAGCACCAGCAGGAGACGAGGATTTACGGATGAATCCTCCAGAAAGTGCGCCGGCAACATACTCCTGCCATGGCTTTGTCCTCCGAGACCGACAAAGGGTAAACCCGGCCACGAGGAAGTATAGCACCAGGTTGAAGGTCAATTGCGCAATCATATGACCGGTGTGGAGGCAAACTACTGGCTTGATCTTTGTCAAAGACCTCGCTAAATTCGCTGTACTCCTCCAGCAGGGAGCAGAGTGAAGAGGTGTGCAAGACCTTAGCCACTTTATGAAAATGTGTCTTCCTGCATTGTGGCAACCAGGAAAGAACCTCAGCACGAAGCCTATTTATAACAGGGGTGGTGCTTCTGTAACCAAGGATAACCAATAACCACTGGGAAATGAGGTGAGGAAATTACTTGGATTTGGATTATCTCATGGTGAAGAGCCCCTACGGCAATGGTCAATAGAGCAGTCTCAGGAGTCACATAGGCAGGTTGTAGAGGTCTCCCATCAATAGGCTCGATTGCAAGTGGAGTGGCACGAAGCTGCAGCAGAATCGAGTGCTTAGACACAAAGGCACCATCTATGAACCGGCCTGCAGCCCCAGAGTCGATTAGAGCCTGTATCTCAATGGATGACTGACCAAGAAAGGGTAACCAGAACCAGGGGCTTATCCTTCTGGATAATTGGGGACGTAACAACGCCACCTAAGGTCTGTCCCCTACAGGACCTCAGGTGCAAGCATCCTCCCGAAAAGGTAGGACAAGACCTCAGGAAGTGACCTACCTGGCCACAATAAAGACACAATCTCTCCCTCCTCATAAAGGCCCTTTCTTCCGCAGAGAGACGTGTTATCGCCCAACTGCATGGGTTCTACATCACTGGCAGTATCAGGAGGCATGGGAGGCAAGAGTGGGAGTACAAAGCTCGGAGCCAAACGTACATTTAGGCTTCCGCAAGTGCTCCTTAACCACTTCAATACCAGACACTTAGACACCTTCCCGCCCAAGCCAATTTTCAGCTTTCAGCGATGTCGCAATTTGAATGACAATTGCGCGGTCATGCTACACTGTACCCAAACAAATTTTTTTATCATTTTGTTCCAACAAATAGAGCTTTCTTTTGGTGGTATTTGATCACCTCTGCGATTTTTATTTTTTGCGCAACAAACAAAAAAAGACCGAAAATTTTGCAAAAAAACAAGTTTTTCTTTGTCACTGTTAATTTTTTTTGTAAATAAGTGCGTTTTCTTCTTCAATGACGGGCACTGATAAGGCGGCACTAATGGGCACTGATAAGGCGGCACTGATGGGCACCGATGAGGTGGCACCAATTAGGGGGCACCGATGAGGTGGCACTGATGATGGGCACTGATAGGCGGCACTGATGGGCACTGATAGGTGGCACTGATGGGCATTGATAGGTGGCACTGGTATGCGGCACTGATGGGCACTCAGGTGGCACTGATGGGCACTCATAGGCGGCACTGACGGGTACTTATGGGTGGCACTGATGCACACATATAGGTGGCACTGATAGGTGGCATGGATGGGCACTGATAGGTGGCATGCATGGGCACTGATAGGTGGGCATGGGTGGGCACGGATGGGCACTGATAGGTGGCACTGATGGACGCTGATGAGTGGCACTGATAACACTTATGGGTGGCATTGCTGGGAATCCTTTTTTTTTACTTTTTTTTTTATTAATATGATGTGCCAATCAGTGCCCATCTGTGGGCACTGATTGGCATATTTTTGATTTTTTTTTAACATGTGGATGGCCATGGGGGATGTACCTGGCCATCCACATGCTGGGGGCTTCCCTGGTGGTCCTGGGGGCTTCCCTGGTGGTCCTGGGGGCTTCCCTAGTGGTCTAGTGTGGGCATCTGAGGGGGGGCTGCGCTGATAAACAATCAGCGCAGACCCCCCCTGTCAGGAGAGCCGCCGATCGGCTCCCCTCTACTCGCGTCTATCAGACGCGAGTGAGGAAAAGCCGATCAACGGCTCTTCCTGTGTACATCGTGATCAGCCGTGATTGGACACGGCTGATCACGTGGTAAAGAGCCTCCGCCGGAGGCTCTTTACCGAGATCAGTGTAGCGGTGTGTCAGACTGACACACCGCTCCACCGATCGCCGCGATGCGCGCCCCCACGGGCGCGCGGCGGCTGTTATCCTGAAGGACGTCATATGACGCCCAGTCAGGATAACGAAGCCACTTCCCGGACGTCAATTTACTATTGACCGGGCGGGAAGTGGTTAAAGGAAGGTCTCTGAGTCTGGAGTCAATGAGAATGACAAACCTGATCAACTTCTCCAGCTCAGTGGATATGTCTCGGGCTGCTATCTCATCTTTGATGGTATCCGAGAGACCATAAAAAAAAGCAGTCATGAGGGTCTAATTGTTCCAAGCAACCTCTGCTGTCAGAATACGTAATTCAATGGCTTTATCAGCAACAGCTCTCGTAGGATTACGTATGATCTGACATTCGAAGGTGCAGGAATTTGGGTTATATGACCTTTTGAAGATACAGGAATTGGGGTGATCTGACATTTGAAAGTGCAGGAATTGAGACCGAGCCAGGCACGGTTTGTCGTGCAACAATCTAATGAATGACATTCCAAATGCACATTGCGCACGTGATTTGGAATCGCGGGCAGAATCAAATCATTTTTTTTTTTACAATTCTTTTATTTATTCAAAGAACACGGTCAGGGACAAACATCTGGGTACATACATTTAGTGCATAATACATCAGCATAAGTATACAACACAGTCGGGATCAAAAATCAGCGTCTGGAGGGCTAACTAGAAGTCTGCCATCTGAGGAGTCTCTAGTGTTCCAAAGCTCAAGAGTTGGCTATCCACCTGTACTGCTCCAATTAAGGTCCCAGACCAGTTCTAAACGGTTTTATAACTTTATATATTAGAAAAATATCTGGAACCCCGGGAGCCCGAGTCCCTGTAGATAAAGGCAGAAAGAGAAGGAAAAAAAAAAAAAGAGAAAGAAGAACTGAAGGAGAAAAATAGACGAGCGTGAGGGGTAAGGGGAGAAAGGGTTTATGTGGATGTATCTAGTGTGAGCTCGCCGAATGCGGGGAGAGACGCGTTGCGTTCCATGGGTGCACCACAGCCACTCGAGCCAGTAATTTAAAGGGTGATCTTAATCGTTCAAGTCGCCATCAAGGAGGGTTTTCCCCTCATCTGAGAAAATGAAAACATTCCATAGTGCCCAGGTCTTGGAGTACCATTCCTGTTGGTGTCTGTCCAAAACTGCCCATAATTTCTAATCGCTTATTCGGGAACGAGGCTTTATATAGTTTCAGTGGATTAAACAGGGAAAATCAACACCTGATTAAGTTAGAAATTAAGTGAAAATTCAGACTCATTCCTATTGAGTGGTGAGGGATCCCGGAGTTTAGTAACAGGCTGAAAAGGATATATACCAAGTGAGAGTAACTCCAAAGGGAAACACACAGCAGTGTAATAGTCACAAATTAAAAAATATTTATTAATGAAAATCAAAAAAAAGGCAACATTCACCACACCACAGTAAAAAACATTAAATACAACGTTGTCAGTAGTGTTAAAAACCAAAACCAAAGCAGAAGACCCGGGCTCACATGCATTACCCACTGTCACACTAGCAGTCAACCCTATGCAGAAATAAGGCACTTCTTTGAAAGCAATGATGGGCAAAGGAATTGCTGAAAAAAAAAAGATAAATCTAATCTAGACCAGTAATTTGGACACATCAAATGTTGTCCTTGAAAGCAATAGGGGGAAACAATCCGTCCCTATTGTATGGACTGCTTGCTGATTAAACATGTGCCTGCAGGTGCTTGATGGGAGATGAAGGGTCACTTCAACTAGCATGTACAAGGGCTGACGGGAACAGAGACAAGAGAGACTAACTGATGTTGCAGACTGATGTATGGAAGTGAGGGGACATCCACACAGCAGTGCAGTGAGGGATGACAGAAACGGGAACTATGTCCCTAGAACAAGCTCACCCGAAGCTGTGCTGGCGCTCCGTCCTCACTGGCAGGTCTATTAATGTAGATGGCAGACCGCCAAAGAAGTCTTTCACGAGCAGCCAAATCCACGGATCAGCGCAGGGGCTGATGCAGACGTGGAGGTGTATAAGATTCTGGCAACACTTCTCCGATCTTCAGAGCCCAGATGGCTTGGTGCCCGCCATGTAAGCAGATGGCTTTATGTGCTGGGAATTGATCAGGTGGGGAGGCAGATGAAGAGACGTACAGGTGCAGGTAAGACCGGGTCAGATGACGTTGAAACACCAATGCATTTCACTCACATGACGCAAGTTTCATCAGGGCACTGTGAAAATCCAGAAGGGTTTATAACAGGTAAACTAGATACCTCCCATTTTCTTGGCTTGATCACTTAGCACAGTCTTAAAGAGACACGCCAGAAATAACTTTTTTTAGTAGTTGATAAAAATGGTTACAAATGTAGCAATGCAATCTGTGAAACCCTTAAATAGCTTACTTGCTTAAACAGAAAGTACCAATGTATAAGCAAAGCTAGCTCCCACATATGAGTGACAAAATGACCAGTATATAGATCTAATTGTAGAGACCACTTATCAAAAACACCCATACTTTATTAGCAATATAGTTTTTTTGCTATCCACAGCAAATTTGAAGAATAGAATTAGATAATATTATTAAATTGAAATTCATTGATGAGTAAATTAGGGCCCAAAGTGATAATCAGAGAAAGATTGTTAACATTAGATGATAGTCTGATATGTGTTATAGTAAATACAAGGGGACACGAAAAAGAGGAGAGAGGGGAGGGGGTGGGTGTTGGCATGTCATGATCATTATTAAGTATCAGGGTTCTAAAAATACCTGTAGACTTAATTCTGTGTTGAGGCCCCTGGAGGCCATCGTTTTTAGACAAAATATCCACTCTTTTTCCTTACGGAGGAGGACCGTGTCAAAATCCCCCCTCTGCTTAGATAGAGTGAGGGCAAAAATTCCCTTAATTTTGAGACCTTCAGCTGATGAACAACGAAACAAAAATGTTGGGCTACGGGAGGACGTTCAGACTTGTCATTACTTTTAGGATTCCTAATGCTAGCAAGGTGCTCACTGATGCGCAACTGACACTTGGTCTTTCCCACATAGAGAATTTTACAAGGACACTCAAAGAAGTATAACACCCTTGAGATACTGCAGTTGATGAACTGCCTTATGGGGTACGTTTTTTGTGCATCCGAATCGGTGAAGCTAGCTGTGCGTTCGACAAAACTGCAGATATGGCAATGTCCACAAGAGAAGATGCCATACGGACGAGACCTATCAGATAACCAATTTGTTGTCTGAGTCTGAACAAATTCAGAGTGGACTAAAATGTCTCAGATTTCTAGCTCTCCTAGATACCAATAGAGGACGAGGACCAACAATTTGTGACAAAGCATCAGATCTATGCAAGACATGCCAGTGTTTGTTTAGAATGGACCTGACCTCATTCCACTGAGAGCCGTATCGAGTTATGATACGGACGGGAGAGGTATCAACTGACAGAGGTCTACCTTCTATTGGCTGAATGAGATCCTCCCTTTTAGCAGAAATTCATAAAGCACAAAGACATCTAATGCCGCGTACACACGTGCGGACTTTTGCCGGCGGACTTAGTCCAGCGGACAATCCCGCGGGACTTTCCAGCTAGGTCCGCTGGACTTTCCGAGCGTGTGGACTTGCCCACACACGCACGGACTTCTCCAGCGGATAATCCGCCGGCCAAAAGTCCGTGGGACTTTTGAAAATGAACGGACTTGCCCACACACGGAGCAGTCCGTTCATTTCGAACGTAACTTTAGGTTACGTAGCTAGCGTAGGCAGTAAATGCCGCCGCGCTAGCTCCGTAAGCTGGCATGGATTTAAAGGGAATCCCCACGCCGAAAAAACGGCGTGGGGGTTCCCCCCAAATCCAAGTCAGACCCTCATCCGAGCACGCAGCCTGGCAGGCCAGGAAAGGGGTGGGGACGAACGAGCGCCCCCCCCCTGAGCCGTACCAGGCCGCCTGCCCTCAACATGGGGGGTGCCCTGGGGAAAGGGGGGCCGTGCGGCCCCCCCACCCCAAAGCACCTTGTCCCCATGTTGATAAGGACAAGGGCCTCTTCCCGACAACCCTGGCCGTTGGTTGTCGGGGTCTGCGGGCGGGGGCTTATCGGAATCTGGGAACACCCTTTAATAAGGGGGCCCCCAGATCCCGGCCCCCCACCCTATGTGAATGAGTATGGGGTACGATGTACCCCTACCCATTCACCTAAGGTGTAAAATGTAAAGTACAAAAACATTGCTATATCTATCCACCCTATTCTTATCCCTGGTCTCTTTTTTTGCTATTTTTCATCAGAGCTGACTTTTTCTAAAAAACTCTCAGATGACTGTTCTTACTTGGCGCTCCATCCATATTTTCCATCCTTGATATATTGGTAAGTTTTTATACAATTTAAATCTAGGCTATGTTTAGCCAGTTAATGGCAAAGGAAAATAATAATAATCTTTTGTCGTACATATTCATATATTCTTTAATATAAAAAAAAAAAATTATATTTATTATTTTCTTTTTCTTTTTTCCATCTTATCTTACCAGGCTCTATATAGATCCTCGATAGTTCCTTGCTACTTGGGGAATGTGCCTTCTGTAAACTCCAGGTGTGAACTTACTGGGCCGAGCATAGTGCAGTGTTGTATATTGGACGGGTGGGCTGTTTTGTGGCGATGTGGTGACACATAAATTATTCTTTTTCACCATACTTACTGTTTTATATAAATAATTTTTCTTTGCGTTTCTATATTTCTCAGATCTTCTCTCTCTTTTTCACGGTACAAACTGACCCTGAAGAAGCCATAGTGTGGCGAAACATGTTGGTCGGCTTTCTCCAACCAGCCTCTTTGTACCCAGGATCTATCAAAATCTTGTAGATCCTTTTTAAAGCTCATATTTTATTACCTATTCCCACGGTCCCCTAGTCATCCCCGGACCCTATGCGCCTCCACCATTGCATTGGTCAGGATATGACTTTAGGACCCACCCCACGACACCCATGTTTGTAATATATGTGAATGTTTGTCATTTATGATTTTCATTGTTTAATTGTTCAGGAATAAACTATTTTGTAAATAATAAAAAAATAAAAAATTATTTCTTATTCAAAAAGTTGCAAGTATTATCCACTTTTTTTCGTTTTCTCGTTTACCGCTATAGTCCCCTAACTCTATCCTTGCTTCTCCTTTTACCTTGTCCCCATGTTGATGAGGACAAGGGCCTCTTCCCGACAACCCTGGCCGTTGGTTGTCGGGGTCTGCGGGCGGGGGCTTATCGGAATCTGGGAGCCCCCTTTAATAAGGGGGCCCCCAGATACCGGCCCCCCACCCTATGTGAATGAGTATGGGGTACGATGTACCCCTACCCATTCACCTAAGGTGTAAAATGTAAAGTACAAAAACACACACACTTTTGAAAAAATATTTTATTGCACTGCTCCGGGGGTCTTCTTCCGTCTTGGGGGTCTTCTCGCCGGACTCCTCCACTCTCTTCTGCTCTTTTACCTAGCTCTTTCACGAACGGAGGAGTCCGGCTACCTTCTTCGTCGTCGTCGCCGCCGTCGTCTGGGGGTCTCGATCCGCCTTCGGGGGTCTCTTCTGTTCTTGCGGCGGTCGTCGTCTTCCGCGCTGCCGGCGCCGCCTTCTTCTTCTTGTCCTTCTTGTTCTTCTTCTTCCGATGTTGACCCGTCGCTGTCTCTGCCCGGAATGCCTGTGCCGCTCTGCGCTGGGACTTATATAGGGACATGGGGGACAGGGTCACATGTTCATGTCACATGGTGACCCCGCCCCCTTGCGATGTCACAGTCCCAGCATCCTCCGGGACTGTGACAACACAAGGGGGCGGGGTCACCATGTGACATGTGCATGTGACCCTGTCCCCATGCCCCTATATAAGTCCCAGCGCAGAGCGGCACAAGCATTCCGGGCAGAGAGAGCGTCGGGTCAACATCGGAAGAAGAAGAACAAGAAGAAGGACAAGAAGAAGACGGCGCCGGCGGCGCGGAAGACGACGACCGCCGCAAGAACATAAGAGACCCCCGGAAGACCCCCGAAGGCGGATCGAGACCCCCAGACGACGGCGGCGACGACGAAGAAGGTAGCCGGACTCCTCCGTTCGTGAAAGAGCTAGGTAAAAGAGCAGAAGAGAGCGGAGGAGTCCGGCGAGAAGACCCCCAAGACGGAAGAAGACCCCCGGAGCAGTGCAATAAAATATTTTTTCAAAAGTGTGTGTGTTTTTTACTTTACATTTTACACCTTAGGTGAATGGGTAGGGGTACATCGTACCCCATACTCATTCACATAGGGTGGGAGGCCGGTATCTGGGGGCCCCCTTATTAAAGGGGGCTCCCAGATTCCGATAACCCCCTGCCCGCAGACCCCGACAACCAACGGCCAGGGTTGTCGGGAAGAGTCCCTTGTCCTCATCAACATGGGGACAAGGTGCTTTGGGGTGGGGGGGCCGCACGGCCCCCCTTTCCCCAGGGCACCCCCCATGTTGAGGGCACGCGGCCTGGTACGGCTCAGGAGGGGGGGGCGCTCGTTCGTCCCCACCCCTTTCCTGGCCTGCCAGGCTGCGTGCTCGGATGAGGGTCTAAAAGGATTTGGGGGGAACCCCCACGCCGTTTTTTCGGCGTGGGGAGTCCCTTTAAATCCATGCCAGGTCACGGAGCTAGCGCGGCGGCAGTAAATGCCAATGCTAGCTACGTAACCTGAAGTCACGTGCTAAATGAACGGACTTGCCGATGAGCGGCAAGTCCGTTCATTTCAAAAGTCCCGCGGACTTGCCCACTAACGGCGGGATTGTCCGCCGGACTGCCAAGTCCAGCGGATAATTTTAAAACCAAACTTAAAACTTTGGCGCCAAAAAGTCCGCCGGCGCCCACACACGAGGGGATTATCCGCTGGACTTCAGTCCAGCGGATAATCCCGCGGGATTGTCCCTTCGTGTGTACGCCGCATTAGACCGACTAAACATTCTGAATTCAAATGTGACCTGGACGATTGGGCCCGTGGTGAAATATTTGACTTGACCATTAATCGCGGCCGTAGCGGCTCTAGAAGATGTCGATATCTCTCGCGATCCCAATCTAAGGGAGCCCCCACTTCATCTGAAAGTAACGGTGATGATATCCGATCTTTTTTAGAGGAGAAAATGGCCCGCCAGCAGGAGTCGCCACCAACACGTGGAATCCTGAAAGCATTAGCCATGGACAGAGGCCAAAACACCAGAAATGTAAAAGGCGGAGGAGGAGGAAAATTGGCCACAAAAGAACCAAACAAAACAGTTACGAGAAGCCAGAAACCAGTAGAATGTAAGCAGGAAGAGATTGGGTCCCAAAGTGACAATATAAAGAGGGGTGGATTTTGGGACTTTAGATAAAGCACATATGTGGTGTGCCTTCATCCCTGGTTCAAGTAAATAAAGAAGGAAAATTGGGACTTTAACCACTTCCCACCCAGCCAATGTACTTAAACCGCCGGGTGGGCGCTCTCTCCTTCTGAGTGGACGTTCAGGAACATTCCTCAGAAGGAGGGGGATCCCGCGCGCGGATCCCGATGGGCTTGTGTCACCTGGACACGGCACATCTCTGATCGGGAGGAGGGATTGGCCCTGCTGATCACATGACGCCCGTTTCCAATCACAGCCATCATGTGATGTAAACACAGAGCCGGTTGCTAGGCAATCGGCTCTTCTCTCCTCACACAGAAGTTGTCGGTGAGGAGAGGGGATCGCTGCAGCTGGCTGGTGATCAGTGAGTATGACCTGTTTTTTACAGCTTTTTACTCACTGATCACCAACCTAGTGTCACCACACATGTCCCCACACAATGTCCCCAAAACGCAAGTCCCCAAATAATAAAAACACCTGTCCCCCACATATATCCCACTAAAATCACATGTCTCAATGATAATCTGCACACATATGTGCGGGATCACCTGCTCACATCTGTACATGATCATTTGCGTACATATGTCCATGATCACTTTTTTACAATTATTATACACTTAACGGAATTTTTTTTTACCGAAAACATGTAGCAGAATACATTTTGGATGCGTTTCGTGTGTGAACACTCATCAGGGGCAGATGCTCAAGGATATCTATAAAGAATAAAGGTATAATTAATCTAGTATATTACTGGTTGTGACAGGAGTGACTTTGGATCGGGGGTTTGTGGAACTCAGCTTGCCCTGGAGAGTTCTGGAGGCTCCTTGTCCAGCTTCCCCGGACCCTTCTTATGTGTAAATCACCCTGTGTCTCTAGGGCACAGGGTGAATGAGAACCCCCCCCTATAATCTGTGCTAGTCAGATTCAATGCAGGATATATGTAAAGACTATTCTTAGTTTGTTGATGAACTCAAGATGTTAATTGAGAGAGCTGATCAAATTGTCCTCTGTACAATGCAGGAGACTCCTAATGGAGCTCCTGCTGTCTTGTGGAGTTGAGGATATTAGCATTTAACATGTGTGAAGCTCTGTGACAACAAGTCTGACCTGTAGTGAAATCCTGATGGGCACAGAGTCACATCGGCTGCTTAAAGGGATTAGTTAATTAGCTCATGTTAATTTGTTACAGGTGTATTGTTAGAGTAAAATGAGCAGGAGGGGGGGGGGATCTCCTCTTCTACTGTATATAAATACTTGTCAGTTTGGTTCTAATAAAACAGTCCATGTTGAGCAGCTAAGCAAGTGTTGTCTCGTTTGGTGCTTGGGAGCGGTTGGAATATCTGAGATCCATAACCAGACTGGGAGGAAGGAGTATATGACTAAAGCACTCAAGAGGAGTGTGGGAGCGTTTCGTCACACTGGTCATAGCAGGAAAAGGCAAAATTGCCAGTCCTGGATACTTGCATAAAGTCAAATACGATGGGATATGGTGCATGTGGGGCCAGGGCCAGGAGGGTTGTCTATCCCGAGAGCTGAGGTAATATGGAGCCACGTGTCAGCAGGGCGCACACACAGATCCCACCGGAGCACAGATTGCCAGTGTTCATGGTGGATCAAGATGATGCACAAGTGTTGACTGCCAAGGAGTCTATGATGAATGAATGCAGTATCAGTGAGTTACATAGTGTTAATAAGATATAATAAAGATAATAAATGCCCAATTAAGGTATAAGGATAGTCAGAATCTGTGCACATAGGATAATGATATACCCATGACCAGATTTGCATGCATGATAGTGTAAAGAGAAATATGTAGAGACATCAAGGACAGTCCCGAATCACCAAGAGCAGTTGAAGGAAAAACGGGCTAACTGACAGAGCAGTATATTAAGTAACATTGTAAATACCTTACATGTGTACAAAAGAAGCAAATTGCTGTTATAGGATATAGCATCTTGAAATGTGTGGCAAAGGAAGCTGTGTCCAGGGAGGTGTATATATATATATATATATATATATATATATATATATATATATATATATATATATAATATACGCCCCTGCATGCACGCACGCCAACTCCTCCCAACGTCACGCTGGCACGGCATGTGCAGGGAGGGGCTCTGACACAGGCGGTAAGCACCGCCCACGACAGACGTTCCCCAGCTATGTCGGCTGACATGGAGATACTCATGCTCCACGTCATGACGCCAAGGTGACATCACATGTGAGACGCGGTGCATGGCGCTGTGGGTACCTGCCCAGCCCCCCCCAACCAGGGCAGAAGGGCGGGGGGAAAGAGGGGGCATGCAGATCGCATCGCAGATCCCGGGCATAAGACGTCAGAACGACCCTAGGTCTAGAGCAACCACAGCTCACCCCTAGACTAGTAATATGATGCAAAAGTGCTACATGATCTCATGGACACAGCATACCTATGTCCCGGCCATACAAGCCCCGGATATGGTACATTACTACCCAGGTCTTGGAAACCTCACATGTGGACCGCAGGGGAACACTGCCAGCCCAGTCAAAAAGCCTCCATCCCTATTGAATATAAAGGGAGGGGATTTTGGGACTTTAGATGAAGCACATATGTGGTGTGCCTCCATCCCTGGTTCGAGTAAATGAAGAAGGAAAATTGGGACTTTAAATGAGGCTATTGATATTTTGGAGGTAAATTGGTAAAAGGACATGTTTATTAACATAGAAAGATGTATAAAATACATATGAATAATGCAAGACAAATAAATAAAAAAAGTAATATTCATTTATATTTAAATTTATATATATATATATATATATATATATATATATATATATATATATATATATATATATATATATATATATATATATAATATATACATACACACATACATATGTGCATGTAGCATAGCCATCAAGGATACATAGATATCTATCAACTTGGCACCACAAAATTGATGGGTAAATTCTATAAATTTATATATATATATATATATATATATATATATATATATAAATTATTATTACACAGGATTTATATAGCGTCAACAGTTTGCGCAGAGCTTTACAACATGAGGGCAGACAGTACACGTACAATACAAATCAATACAGGAGCGATCAGAGGGGCCTGCTCGTTAGAGCTTAAAATCTAAAAGGGAGGGTCAAGTGGAAACAAAAGGTAATAACTGTGGGGGATGAGCTGATGAAGAAAATGAATAGACTGCTGTGTGTTTCCCTTTGGAGTTACTCTCTCTTGGTATTTTTATATCCAAGTCCTCCCCTCCTTTTCAGCTTATATAGTTTCAGCCACAAACAAATCAAACTGTAGAGTCCTACAAGGTTCAAACCACTTAACCCTATGAACAGGAGGGGGAGCTATTCCACTATTAACCGCTTCCAGACCACCCACCGCATATATACTGCGGCAGGGCGGCCCAGCTGCACAAAACCACGTACCTGTACGTAATTTTGTGAACGTGGTGTAGTGGGCACCAGAGTGCCGCTCCCGCTGTGATTGGACACGGCAGAAGCCAATCAGCAGGTCTGGCGGTGGCGTTTACCACCGCAACCCGCTGATCGTTCTGTGGAGAGATGGAGCAGCGGTCTGCCTATGTAAACAAGGCAAACCGCTGATCTGTCAGGGAGCCGCTGATCTGTCTCTTTTGTTATGTGCTACTCTTGCGCTACCACTCTGTGTGTGAGGTAAAAAATGTATAGCAACCCTGCTGCCTTCACTTAAATTGCTTATCCTTGACTATTCATAAATTGTTAGAGAGTAGTGAGGCACTGACAGTTAACTCAATCTAACCAGAATGTGACATGAATTTTGGTAGGTAAACCTAGTTAATCACTCCTAATAGATAACCATCAAAATAAATGTAAATATAAAGTTACTTCAGTGCATAAATACATCCCCTGATGAAGTCACGTGACCGTGATGTAATGCGTAGGGCGTGAGTGGAGGCATACCGGAAGTGGCACAATTGTGGAACGAGCTCGGAGCTCATGGATATAAGCCGTTACTCAGCTTTTTAATGTGAGTGCACTGTATGATGTTATGCTTTTAATAAATTCATTCTAAGTTATTACACTATGAGAGCGCTCTTCTCCCTTTATATATACACCTTTGAGAGGACATTAGAGGGAACCCCCTGGAAGAAAACAGAGACATGCACCATTATATTGTTGTTGAGATTTGTGTGTTAGGTGTCCACCCTTGAGACACAAGTTATTATTTATGCACTAGGATCACTTTTATTACATGTTTTGGATCATTATTTATATTGCATGTTTATACACCTATTTTCTATTGCTGCTGATTTAACACAGTGTGAAGAGTGTGGATGACTAGGGGCATCACAGAGTGATTGCTTTTAGCCTTGAGGTTACACTCAGTAATGTTCTCTTTTCCTCCAGTGTATCCGTCCCCCACACAGTTAGAAAGCACCTCCCAGGCACACACTTAACCCCTTGATCGCCCTTGGTGTTAACCCCTTCCCTGCCAATGTCATTTATACTGTGACAGTGCATTTAATTTTTTTTTAGCACTGATCACAGTATTGGTGTCACTGGTCCCCAAAAAGTGTCACTTAGAGTCCAATTTGTCCGTCACAATGTTGCAGTCACACTAAAAATCACTGATCGCCGCCATTACTTGTAAGAACTATAAAAAAAATAAAAAGCCCCTAAATATATCCCATACTTATTGGACGCTATAACTTTTGAGCAAACAAATCAATATACGCTTATTGGGATTTTTTTCCCAAAAATATGTAATGGAATATATATTGGACAATTTTTTTTTTATAGGGAATGTTTTATAGCTGAAAGTACTAAATATTGTTTTTTCTTTTTCCCACACTTGTCGGTACTTTTCTTTTGTTACAGCGCAAAAAAAAGTAAAAAAATCAGAGGTAATCAAATACCACTAAAAGAAGAGTCCTAGTAGTGAAAAACAAAGGACATACATTTTATTTGGGTACAGCATCGCACAAACGTGCAATTGCCAGTTAAAGCAACGAAGTGCCGTATCACAAAAAAATGGTCTGGTCAGGAAGTGGGTAAAACCTTTCGGAGCTGAAGTGGTTAAACACCAAAACGAATCAATATATATATTTATATTTTTTTATTATATATATATATATATATATATATATATATATATATATATATATATATAAAATAAAGGTCGATTTTGTATGTGAATGGGAGTGCCTTCACGCTCATATATACAGTATCTCACAAACGTGAGTACACCCCTTACATTTTTGTAAATATTTTAATTATATCTTTTCATGTGACAACACTGAAGAAATAACACTTTGCTACAATCTACAAGTAGTGAGTGTACAGCTTGTATAACAGTAAATTTGCTGTGCCCTCAAAATAACTCAACACACAGTCATTAATGTCTAAACTGGCAACAAAGTACACCCCTAAGTGAAAATGTCCAAATTGGGCTCAATTAACAATTTCCCCTCCCCGGTGTCGGGTGACTCGTAAGTGTTACAAGGTCTCAGGTGTAAATGGGGAGCAGGTGTGTTAAATTTGGGGTTATCGCTCTCACTCTCTCACACTGGTTATTGGAAGTTCAACATGGCATCTCATGGCAAAGAACTCTCTGAGGATCTGAAAAAAAATTGTTGCTCTACATAAATATGGCCTAGGCCAGTGATGGTGAACCTTAGCACCCAAGATATTTTGGAACTACATTTCCCATAATGCTTGATGCGTTTTGCGGCCTTATAGCCGCTCATCAGGAGCATATCAAAATAAAACAAAAGGACACAGGCGCTCAGTGTGCAAATGTAAATTAAAAATAAAAATATATAAAATGTCCAGGAAAAGTATCTATATAAAGTTGTAAAATTAATAAATAAATAGTGTCCAAGTCCACTTTTAGGGAGAAAATATATTCAAATAGAGGTATTAAAAAGTGCAAAGTCTAAAATAAAGGATTCAATCGATATTGATAGATGAATCATCAGGTGGAAGATGGGCTCTGTGCTGAAGGCTGCTTTTCTTCAAGAGTGAAGCCGACTCAGTAGTAAAGAAAAAAAGAGAAATAGAACAGCGCCAATCAGCATTCAGGCTCTTTAATCACAAGAAAACATGTCACAGTAAAACTTACATCTTAAGATCACTGAGGTCTGCATATAAATCTTTTGTAGTCACAGCTGTGCCGCCAGGTCGCTTGTAGCTCCTATGGTGTTATTGGGGAAGGATGCCGGGGGAGAGCTCAGCAATATCCAGCCATCAAGGAGTGCGGCTCGTAGGAGCAGCGTGTGTTGTAAGGTGGGGGGAGAGACACGCACTACGCGTTTCTGAGCAGGGTCCGTTATCGACCAGCGCGCTCCTTCATCGGGTGAAAAGATAATTGAGCAGCGGGGAAAAGGCAGCTATTATAGCGGCAAATCAGGGGATAATGAGGATATAAGCTAATTGATATTATAATAAAACAAACCAGCTGGCAACAAAGTTAGCCTAATGCGGCGTACACACGAAGGGACAATCCCGCGGGATTATCCGCTGGACTGAAGTCCAGCGGATAATCCCCTCCTGTGTGGGCGCCGGCGGACTTTTTGGCGCCAAAGTCCGGCGGACTTTTTGGCGCCAAAGTTTTAAGTTTGGTTTTAAAATTATCCGCTGGACTTGGCAGTCCGGCGGACAATCCCGCCGTTAGTGGGCAAGTCCGCTGGACTTTTGAAATGAACGGACTTGCCGCTCATCGGCAAGTCCGTTCATTTAGCACGCCCCCCCCTCCTGAGCCATACCAGGCCGCGTGCCCTCAACATGGGGGGTGCCCTGGGGAAAGGGGGGCCGTGCGGCCCCCCCACCCCAAAGCACCTTGTCCCCATGTTGATGAGGACAAGGGCCTCTTCCCGACAACCCTGGCCGTTGGTTGTCGGGGTCTGCGGGCGGGGGCTTATCGGAATCTGGGAACCCCCTTTAATAAGGGGGCCCCCAGATCCCGGCCCCCCACCCTATGTGAATGAGTATGGGGTACGATGTACCCCTACCCATTCACCTAAGGTGTAAAATGTAAAGTACAAAAACACACACACTTTTGAAAAAATATTTTATTGCACTGCTCCGGGGGTCTTCTTCCGTCTTGGGGGTCTTCTCGCCGGACTCCTCCGCTCTCTTCTGCTCTTTTACCTAGCTCTTTCACGAACGGAGGAGTCCGGCTACCTTCTTCGTCGTCGTCTGGGGGTCTCGATCCGCCTTCGGGGGTCTTCCGGGGGTCTCTTCTGTTCTTGCGGCGGTCGTCGTCTTCTGCGCCGCTGGCGCCTTCTTCTTCTTCTTCTTCTTCTTCTTGTCCTTCTTCTTGTTCTTCTTCTTCCGATGTTGACCCGACGCTCTCTCTGCCCGGAATGCTTGTGCCGCGCTGCGCTGGGACTTATATAGGGGCATGGGGACAGGGTCACATGCACATGTCACATGGTGACCCCGCCCCCTTGTGTTGTCACAGTCCCGGAGGATGCTGGGACTGTGACATCGCAAGGGGGCGGGGTCACCATGTGACATGAACATGTGACCCTGTCCCCCATGTCCCTATATAAGTCCCAGCGCAGAGCGGCACAGGCATTCCGGGCAGAGACAGCGACGGGTCAACATCGGAAGAAGAAGAAGAACAAGAAGGACAAGAAGAAGAAGGCGGCGCGGAAGACGACGACCGCCGCAAGAACAGAAGAGACCCCCGGAAGACCCCCGAAGGCGGATCGAGACCCCCAGACGACGGCGGCGACGACGAAGAAGGTAGCCGGACTCCTCCGCTCGTGAAAGAGCTAGGTAAAAGAGCAGAAGAGAGCGGAGGAGTCCGGCGAGAAGACCCCCAAGACGGAAGAAGACCCCCGGAGCAGTGCAATAAAATATTTTTTCAAAAGTGTGTGTGTTTTTGTAGTTTACATTTTACACATTAGGTGAATGGGTAGGGGTACATCGTACCCCATACTCATTCACATAGGGTGGGGGGCCGGTATCTGGGGGCCCCCTTATTAAAGGGGGCTCCCAGATTCCGATAAGCCCCCGCCCGCAGACCCCGACAACCAACGGCCAGGGTTGTCGGGAAGAGGCCCTTGTCCTCATCAACATGGGGACAAGGTGCTTTGGGGTGGGGGGGCCGCACGGCCCCCCTTTCCCCAGGGCACCCCCCATGTTGAGGGCACGCGGCCTGGTACGGCTCAGGAGGGGGGGCGCTCGTTCGTCCCCACCCCTTTCCTGGCCTGCCAGGCTGCGTGCTCGGATGAGGGTCTGACTTGGATTTGGGGGGAACCCCCACGCCGTTTTTTCGGCGTGGGGATTCCCTTTAAATCCATGCCAGCTTACGGAGCTAGCGCGGCGGCATTTACTGCCTACGCTAGCTACGTAACCTGAAGTTGCGTTCGAAATGAACGGACTGCTCCGTGTGTGGGCAAGTCCGTTCATTTTCAAAAGTCCCGCGGACTTTTGGCCGGCGGATTATCCGCTGGAGAAGTCCGTGCGTGTGTGGGCAAGTCCACACGCTCGGAAAGTCCAGCGGACCTAGCTGGAAAGTCCCGCGGGATTGTCCGCTGGACTAAGTC
This sequence comes from Lithobates sylvaticus, assembly GCA_028564925.1. Taxonomy (NCBI): domain Eukaryota; kingdom Metazoa; phylum Chordata; class Amphibia; order Anura; family Ranidae; genus Lithobates; species Lithobates sylvaticus. Next base: position 149,829,541 of record CM053033.1, read on the forward strand.
CGCCGGCAAAAGTCCGCACGTGTGTACGCGGCATTACTGATACTAAAACGACAAATATAGCAGCAGGGAGAAGGCGGCTATTAAAACAGCAGATCAGGAGATAATGAAAGTGTAAACTAATTGATACTTTGGTAAAACAAACCAGCTGGCAACAATGTTAGCCTAACTGATACTAAAATGACAAATATGTGGCAAGTCTAAACTGAAAAGAAAGTAATTAATGTGAGATGGGGATATATGACAATAAAAATTATATAAAGGAATTTGGTCATGTGTTATTACATATGTATATAAAGAAGAGATAAAGAGAGAACGTTATAAGGAAAATACATAAAAAAAAGGTCAAAAAAAGAAAAAAACATTTTAGAAAAGGGAAAACATTTAAAAAAAAAAAACAAATTAGTAAATTAGTAAATGGGTAGAATCTAAAATCAATATATAATGCTAAAAAGCGCTCCCAAGTGGCATGTGTAAACAATTGTATAAAGCCCCATACACACGGTCGGACAATCCGCGGACCAGGTCCGTCGGACCATGTCCGTCATACTTTGTCCGATGTTGGTTTTGCGTACACACGGTCGGACAAAGTTGTCGGAAAATCCGATCATTCTGAACGTGGTGACGTTTGTTGCCTACGACGGGACTACGTAGAGGCTAGTAGCCAATAGCTTTGGTCTTGTAATGTGATCTGAGCATGCGTAGCACTTTGTCCGGTCGGACAACCGTACACACGATCGGATTTGTGTGTGTGTGTGTGTGTGTGTGTGTGTGTGTGTGTGTGTGTGTGTGTGTGTGTGTGTGTGTGTGTGTGTGTGTGTGTGTGTGTGTGTGTGTGTGTGTGTGTGTGTGTGTGTGTGTGTGTGTGTGTGTGTGTGTGTGTGTGTGTGTATATATATATATATATATATATATATATATATATATATATATATATATATATATATAATGTAATAATAAATAAATTGTAGCGATCCTTAAGAAAATTAATTTCTATACATTTCTTTAAAGACATAAAAATATACCTGTTATTAAGAGATGTATATTACATAAAAGAGGGGGGAATATAGATGGCAATATCAACAAATAGTACTAAACTAGAGTACCTGAAGTACCGATATTAAACAAATGATAATAATAAAGACATTTTTTTATTATTAAAATTGTTATATTAAAAAATATATTAAAAGATATATATATATATATATATATATATATATATATATATATATATATATATATATATATATATATATGTGTGTGTGTGTGTGTGTGTGTGTGTGTGTGTGTGTGTGTGTGTATATACAGTATATGATTATCATAAAATGGTATGAATTTCAATTTCTTCATTCAAGCCATTAGGGGCAAGAGTGTCGAGGGAGAAAATCCAGAACGTTTCGCGTTCACATAATTTTGTAAAACGTTCCGCTTCGGATAAGGAGCCGGATATAGATTCGATTACCCACACCTGGAGACCAATCGTTGATTGGTTGTGAAACTCTAAAAAATGTCTAGGAACACTATGTTTGTCACTGCCTAGTTCCGTTAAACGACGATGTTTACCAAAACGTTGCCTAAGGGGGCAAATGGTACGGCCCACATAAAGCATATTGCAAGGACACTTCAAACAATAGACCACATAATTGCTAGAGCAATTATGAAATAGTTTGAAGGGGTAGGTGGTGCCCTTGTGACAAAAGTTTTTTTGACCATGATAAATGAAATGGCATGTTTTGCAAAGAGGTTTGTTACACCTAAACATACCTATAAGTGGAATAAGGCATAGCGGATTCTCTTCTCTCTTGCCTTTTGACTTTAGGCCTCTCACTCAAGATAGAACACAAGTGGGGATCCTGTTTTAAGATGTTCCAATGACTTCCTAAAATATGCTCCATTTTTTCTCCAGTCGCCTTTCAGGACAACCCTGGAGAGAGCGCAGCTCCGCCCACTTTGAGGAAACACTTGCATTTTTCTTTAAAGCTCCTCCTCTTCCACCATGGCCTCGGTTATTGTGTTTCCTCCGCCATGGATGGAAGCACTTGTGGGAACCAGGGCTGCGTTCTCTCCAGGGGGAGGGGAGGTAGTCCTACCTTATGCGCCCTTGGTATAAGGGCTGCTGTAGACCATCCCAGCCCCCCCTAGTACGAACGGGGGGGGGGGTTCTGGAGTCCCGGACCTTCTCCAGCTCAGGGGAGCAGTGGCCGGCAGGAGTGTTGAGGCGTCCATGCCCCCGGTAGCTGACGGTTTTGAATTTCGTGCGCTGCGCGGTGAGGCTCCCGGGAGGTGTCACATGGCGGGCGGATGACACGGTGGCCAGTGACGCGGCTTCCTGTTCGGGCGGGGCGACAGTGGTTCCAGTCGCCTGGAACGCAAGGGTCAGGGGGCGGGTCCACAGACCGGTACTTCCGCTTCAGGCGTGCGTAGTGACGCCGTGCCCGGGAAAATTTAAAAACGGCTGTTTGTTTCAAGCCCCGCTGCGCTCTCTGCAATAATGGAGGAGAGATCTGCAGCAACGGTGGAGGCAGGCACCCCAAGCACCGGTCAGGCCCAGGTAAGAGGGCTACAAAGGTACTCTTTATTTTTCACCATATGGGCTGTTTCTTTTTTCTGTTGTCACTTGTTTATTCCTCCCTGTGGGGGGTCCTGTCACTACAGGGTCAGAGGTTACTGTCCTCAGACCTGTAGTATTGGTGGTTGCTGCACTCAGGTGGTCTGTTATTATTCTGGTGGTGGTATGTTTAGCATCCAGATTCTGGTAGTAAGACAAGCTTTTGTTTTTTCCCCAGGAAACAGTTTCAGGGAAAGTAAAGAGAGCAAACCTTCCAGGAAAGAGATACCCTGTGTGCAAGAACCCCTTACGGGAATTCTGGCAGAAGGCTTTATGTAGGTCTTGTATTAAGGAGCTAGTGGAGGAGGAGTCCTCTCAGCAGTATGGTGAGCTGTATTCATCAGTGCGAGAGATAGCAAGCTCGCTAAGCTCCGTCAAGACTTTGTTGGTTCAGAGCCCAGCAAGTCAGGGCGGTAGCCAGCAACCACCACCATTAAGTCCTCGAGCATCTACCTCCAGGCAGAGGGAGGTGATAGACTCAGAGGACGAAGGGGCAAGTACTCTCCCTTCCCTCAGAGATTCAGAGGAGGAGGTAGAAGAGGAGGATGACAGCCGTGGTTCCAGGTACAAGCTGTCTTTAGAGGAGGTAGATGACCTCCTGAGGGCTATCTATACGACCCTGGACATCCAGGAGGAAAAGGTCCAGCTGTCTGTACACGACATGATGTAACAGGGGCTGGATGATGTTAAATCCAGAGTTTTCCCTGTCCACAGAGTGTTGCCAGACACGGTTAAAAAGAATGGAAGGACCCAGAGAGGGGTCCTTTCCTTTCTAAGAGCCAGAAAAGACGCTTTCCCTTTGACGAAAAAGAGTCAGAGGTGTGGAACAAAAAACCACGTGTGGACGCAGCCTTTTCACAGGTATGGCGTAGGACAGACTTGGCCTTTGAGGACATGGGGTACTCAAAGATGCCATGGATAAAAGAGCAGATACTCTTTTAAAGGCATGGGATTCTGCGTCAGCCAGCCTCAAACCAGCTATGGCATCCACGGTGGTGGCTAGAAATTTAAAGTGTTGGATAGAAAAATTGCAAAGCCACTGTAGTATATTATATCTAATATATATATATATGTATACATATATATATTATATATACATATTTATTATATGTAGTGTTTTTATTTAGGCATTCTAAAGACAAGTTTATTCTAGGCAGGCCACTTTGGTAGCTGTTAATCTAATTGCGCATATTAAAAGAGGGTTTGTTGCCACATATCAAAAGGGAACAGATAATGATTATCTTAATCTAATCAGTATTCACACATGTCAAAGGGAGTATTTACTGATGGTAATTAGAATTGAGGGGGGTATTCATGGTAAACATTTGGTTGACCCCCACCCAGTGTCAGACTAGTATATGAGAAGACAGTCAGGATGTCAGGCAGTCTAGAAGATATATCTATGAGAGAAGGGTCTGGAGTCACGGGTCTAGGAGAAGATATTCCTTGTCATGTACTCTGTTGGATTTTGCCATCTGTAATAATGTTCTGTTTTGGAAGTCAATAAAATTGTCTCTCTCTGGAGAACGGGTTTTGCTGCGGGACAATACTTTTAATAACCATATACCATCAACGAGGAACGATTATATTAGATCACTACAGCCACGTGGAAGCAGGCACACCACGTAAGGATTTGGTGGAATCCTTTCCACTAATCCTTAGAGCGGTGAAGTATATGGCTGATGCCTCTGCTGAGTCCATCAAAATGGCAGCCAGATCTGCGGCCCTGGTGAATTCCGCCAGGAGAGCTGTTTGGCTTAAAACGTGGTCAGGTGACACAGCCTCCAAGGTTAGGTTGTGTGGTCTGCCCTTTTCAGGGGATCTGCTGTTTGGGCCAGAGCTGGAAACAGACAGGCAAAAGGAATTTTTGTCCTGTTCAACAGTCCCGTAAGGGTGGGGAGGACAGCAAAAGTCGCTGGAACCCCCAGAAGGGTAGAGGTAAAGGAGGAATTCTGTTCAAAACCCCCTCCAGTCAACCCCCCAAAGATAAGTGACTACTCTGCTCCAGTGGGAGGAAGGTTGTCCGCCTTCCACAATGGAGCCAATGTTCCTCAAGTCAGTTCGTGAGGAACATTGTGGCGCAGGGATACAGCCTGGATTTTTCCAACATCCCCCCAAGCAGATTTTACGTCACGGCCCTTACAAAGGACCAAGACAAAGCCTCTGCCATGAAGAGCCTTTTGGAGAATCTGATTCAACAGGAGGTGATTGTCCAGGTTCCGAAGGAACAGGAAGGCCATGGGTTTTATTCACACATCTTCCTAGTGAGAAAACCTTCGGGCAAATATCGATTGATACTGAATCTGAAAATTCTGAATCAGTCAATACGATACAAGCACTTCTGAATGGATACAATCCATACAATAACAAGATTGTTATCCAAAAATTGCTTCATAGCCTCCCTGGATCTGAGGGAGGCCTAGCTACATGTCCCGATCGCCCAATCCTCCCAAAGGTTCCTCAGGTTGGCAGTGAATCTAGGGTCATCAGTCTGGCACCTACAATTCAGGGCCTTGCCGTTCGGGCTGTCGTCCTCCCCCAGGGTCTTCACCAAAGTCATGGCAGAAGCCCTGGAACCACTGAGATTGAGGGGAATCTCGGTGGTTCCATATCTGGACGATCTCCTGTTTTTTGTGGACTCCAGGGAACAGGTGCTGTCAAATCTTCAGATAGCACAGGCTCACCTGGGGGACTTAGGGTGGCTTCTCAATCTGGAGAAATCAAACCTAGTTCCAAGCCAGGAAGTAGTTTTTCTAGGGTACACGATCAATTCTACCCTGCAAAAAGTTTTTCTTCCGCAAGAAAAAAGTGGAGAAAATCCTGACGGCAGTAAAGCAAATTCAGACGAATCAGGTGGTTTCAGTCCGTTCAGCCATGAGGGTGTTAGGTCTCCTTACAGCCTCCATCCCAGCTGTCCAGTGGGCCCGGTTCCATTCCAGATTTCTTCAGGCAGAGGTCCTGCAGGTCTGGTCTCATCAGGTTCCACTAGAAAAGAAATTCAGCCTCACCTCAAAAGTAAAACGGGCCCTGTGGTGGTGGCGAAAAACAGCCAATCTCACAAAGGGCCTTCCCTGGTTCTGGCCGCTAGACAAGCGCCTGACGACGGACGCGAGTGCCTGGGGTTGGGGAGCCCACCTAGACGGGCTGATGGTCCAAGGGACTTGGTCCAAGGCAGAGTCTCGGAGATCTTCGAATTGGAGAGAACTCAAGGCTGTGTCGCTGGCCCTTCGGGCTTTTCAGCACGTAGTAGAGGGACAGCATGTGCAGATCTTGTCAGACAATATGACAACAGTGGCATATGTCCTAAAACAGGGGGGGACCAGGAGCAGGGGTCTCATGGAGTTAGCCAGGCAACTGTTCGCATGGGCAGAAAAAAGCGTGGCCTCCCTCTCAGCAGTCCACCTAAAGGGCTCTCTGAATCTTTGGGCAGATCTTCTCAGCAGGAAGAGACTGGTGGAAGCAGAATGGATCTTAAATCAGGAGGTCTTCCTGATGATCGCCAGTACTTGGGGCTTCCCCCAGGTGGACCTATTTGCGAATCAACAAAACTGCCAAGGTCCAAAAATACTATTCTCTTCACCGGGAAGATCAGGCCATTGGTTTAGACGCGCTAGCCCATCCTTGGCATTACCGTCTGTGCTATGCCTTTCCCCCCTTTCCTCTAATACCGGTGGTCCTGAGGAAAAATTCAGGGAAGAGAGGACCAGCATGATTCTGATCATGCCCTTCTGGCCAAAAAGACCCTGGTTCTCGGCTCTTCTAAATCTAGCCACAGAACCCCCGTGGAGGCTACCAGTCAGGCAGGACCTTCTGACGCAAGGGTCAGTGGTCCATCCAGAGGCAGGCAGGCTGCAGTTAACCGCCTGGTTTCTGAGGAGGACCTCTTGAGAGCTAAGGGTTTGTCTGAGGGACTAGTAAGGACTTTACTCTCAAGTAGGAAGGAAGTGACTCGGGCCATTTACCTTTAAAGTCTGGAAGAAGTACAATTCATATTGTACTCTTCGGGGGTTCCAGGTGAAAAGTACTAGTTCAGTACTGGAATTTCTCCATGAAGGAATGGAGAAAGGTTTGGCAGCCAGCACCCTGAAAACTCAGGTGGCGGCCCTTTCTGTTTATTTAGAAAAAACCCTTTCCAGGGAATCTTTAATTTCCAGGTTTTTCAGGGCAATGGCACGGAATAGGCCAGTTCCCCTTAGGAATTTTCCCAGTTGAGATTTATCCATAGTCTTACAAGGTTTAACGGGAGCTCCGTTTGAACCTCTTAAGGATTCTTGTTTAAAAAATTTAGTTTTAAAAACAATTTTCTTAGTAGCCATTACGTCAGCTAGACGAGTGAGCGAGTTACAGGCTCTGGCAGTTACAGAGCCTTTTCTAAAGATTTTTCCTGATCGGATAGTGCTGCAGATAGACCCAGCCTTTCTTCCCAAGGTATCTTCAGAATTTCATCGTACCCAACAAATAGTGTTGCCTACCTTTTCCTCCAACCCTACCAACACAGGTGAGGAGGCCTTTCATACCTTAGATGTAAGGAGGTGTCTTCTCCATTTCCTGACAGTTACCAGGGAATTCAGAAAGACAAATGCTCTGTTTGTAGTCTTTTCAGGTCCTAGAAAAGGGGAAAAAGCCTCTAAGAGTACTCTAGGTAGGTGGCTTAGAGAGGCAATTTCGGAGGCCTACAAAGCTAGTGGAGAATCTCCTCCCTTCGGAATTGCTGCCCATTCCACTAGGGCAACAGCAGTGTCTTGGGACGAGAGGGCCGGTGCTATGCCTGACCAGATCTGCAAGGCGGCCACGTGGTCAAGTTACTCAACTTTCCTTCGGCACTACAGACTGGACTTCCTGTCACCTGCGGATCAAGCCTTCGGCAGGAAGGTACTGCAGGCAGTGGTCCCACCCTAGGGTAAGCTTCTCGTTTATCCTCTCCAGGGTTGTCCTAAAAGGCGACTGGAGAAAATACCTAGTTAGTTAGACTTACCGGTGGCAGTATTTCTAAGAGCCTTTCAGGACAACTCCTAGTTCCCTCCCTTGTGTTTTCTATGTTTAGAGATGATACAAGTATCTGTCATGGTTTGTTTGTGTTCTCTGTGCTTTATCTTCCAGTATGCCGGAGGTAACAATAACTGAGGCCATGGTGGAAGAGGAGGAGCTTTAAAGAAAAATGCAAGTGTTTCCTCAAAGTGGGCGGAGCTGCGCTCTCTCCAGGGTTGTCCTGAAAGGCTTTTAGAAATACCGTCACCGGTAAGTCTAACTAGGTATTTTTATATTGTTTGTTGAAGCCTGTGATAAAATGTTCAGTGGGTGCCTCAGGTGGTTTAACACCCTTGGGTTTCTTACCAGGAAGAAATGTATTGTAAGCCTGTTCGATCAATTGTGGGGGGTAACATTTTTCCAAAAAACGTATTCTTGAGGTGTTCACTCTGTGATATATAATCACAATCTCTGGTGCAATTTTGTCTCAACCTGCAAAATTGTCCTTTAGGGATATTGTTGACCCACAAAGGATGGTGACAGCTCTCATAGTGCAGGTATGAGTTCCCAGCGGTAGGCTTGGTGTAATTTCGGGCAAAAATATTATTGCCGTCATGATTAAGCTCCAAGTCAAGGAATGCTAAAATTTCCTTACTCCATACCACAGAAAAGGATAGACCCATACTATTGGCATTACAATGAGAGACGAAATCGTCCACCTGGGACGAAGTACCGTCCCAGATGATCACGATATCGTCTATATAACGACCGTAAAATACTACGTTTTGAGCAAAAAGGATTGTTGTTCCAAATATGTCGATTTTCCCACAGGCCCATGGTAAGGTTCGCATAGGATGGAGCGAAATTGGCTCCCATTGCTGTGCCATGGGTCTGCAAGTAAAATAGGTCTTCAAACTGAAAATAATTGTGTGTGAGGCAAAATGAAGTAGCCTCTAAAATAAAAGAGGCCTGTCTCGTGTTAAGCAGAGGATCCAAAGTTAGGAAATGTTGTACCGCCAACAAACCGACTTCATGCGGGATGGAGGTGTAAAGGGAATTCACATCTAAAGATAACCAGGAATAATTGTCATTCCAACTATATGGTGCTAGGAGATTCAAAAGGTGTATTGAATCGCGAATATATGACTCCAAGCCTTGAGCCAAGGGTTGTAAAAATTTGTCAATGTAAAGGGAAAAACCACTGCTGACACTATTCATAGACGCTACAATGGGCCTGCCTGGTGGTTTGGATGCATCCTTATATATTTTAGGCAGATGATAAAAGTAAGGCGTACTATAAAAGTCTTTATGTAAAAAAGCGGCCTCTTTTTCATCAATAATCTGATCAGTAAGTGCTTTAACGTTTAAAATATCTGCTTCAATACGAAAAATAGGTAGGGGATCACTGGGTAATTTTTTGTAAGTATTAGTGTCTGAAAGTAATCTGGTGGCCTCGGCTATATAATTTATACAATCTTGAATAACTATCCCACCACCCTTATCCGCAGGTTTAATGATAAGATCTGGATTATCCAGAAAGCGTTTAAGAGACGTTTTCTCTCCAGTGGTGAGATTCTGGGAGCAAAACTTTTGATTGCTCATAGATTGTGAGCACAGTTTTTGGAAATCTGCTGTCACCACTCTATAAAAGGATTCCAAGTATGGTCCCTTGGACTTTGTGGGATAAAAAGAAGATTTGGGTTTTAAATTTGTATGTGCTATGGATGGTGATGTTTGAAAATGTTGAGTAAATAGATTTAGGTCTTGATCGTGGACTGAAACATCCAGATCAAGAGACTGGTCATGTGTACTAATAGTACTACTAGTATCATCTTCCGTAATAACATCCGTTGTACAATAATTTGAGGAGGCTGTGCTTGGTCCCACTGTTTCATTTCTAATTGTAGGTGAAAAAACCTTTCTCCCTTCGTCTTTCAGGACAGCACCTGGAGAGAGCGCAGCTCCACCCATTTTCCCAGGAAACACTGCAGTTTTTTCTTTAAAAGACCGGATACTTCCACCATGGCCTCAGTTGTAGTGTTTCCTACCAGCCATGGTGGAAGCGCTGCAAGGAACCAGGGGGTGCTGCACTTTCTCCAGGTGGGGAGAGTTGAGGCATACCTGTTTTTGTTCTTGTTTTATTGCAGACCTGCCCAGCTTCCTCCCTGACGCGTGGGGGTTGCTCCGGCGTCCTCTCTCCTTCATACCCAGGGGGGTCAGGCTGCTGGAGGTCCCCATCCTCTTTTCAAAGACCGGCGACATGTCTTCCGGGTTTCGGATGGCGAGGGCGTCGCTTCCGACCGGGGGCGGGACCTTCGACGGCACGACGCGGCTTCCGGTTCCGGCCGCTGGAACGCAGGGAGAGAGGACGGTCGCTTACGGCTGACGTAATTTGCGGCGGCGAGGCCGCGGGAATTTTTGAATAAAAAGGGCTTTTCGGCGCTATGGATCCTGCTGAAAATGGAGGAGGATCAAGCGGCGGTGGCAGGTACAGTCAGCCAGGCTCAGGTAAGCAGGGACAGGGGTCCCCAGATTTACCCTCGGGCCAGAATGTTTTACCCTTCCTAGTTAGGAAGCCTGCAGCACTCTGTTCCTAATGACAGTTTAGAAAGAATGCTTTGGTGTTTAAGTGAGTCTGTGGGGAGATTCATTTGGCTGTGAACAGAGGGAATTTAAGGTTGTTTTTCTCTCTGTCAGCATGTTTTCTTTGAATTTTAAACTGAGGTGTTTGGTGTTGGTATATTTCAGAAAACAAACGAAAAAACCTAAGCATGTCTCACCTCCTAACAAAAGGAAATATCCAGTCTGTAAAAATGTGCTCAGAGACTCCTGGACAAAAACTTTGTGCAGATCCTGCATAAGTGATTTAGTTAAGGAGGAGACCGCTACTTCTGCTGCATCTCAGCAGGGGGAACTGTTTAGTTCCTTTCGCAAAGAAATGACGGACACCTTTGAGACCTTTCGGTCCTATCTAGATAGGCGTCCAGCTACTAGCAGCAGCACAGTACCCCGTTCCCACTCATCAGTTTCTACATCTAGAGGTAGCGACTCAGAGGATGAAGGGGGTAGCGGGTCCTCCGGTTCTGAGGAAGAGGTAGATGAAGGAAAGGAAGCTTCCGGCTCTTCATCCAGATACAAATTATCCTTAGATGTGGATGATCTCCTAAAGACCATCCACACGACTCTTAATATTACAGAGGCTCTCAACTTTGGAATAAAAAACCCAAACTTGATGCAGTGTTCTCTCAGGTATCTAGAAATACCGACCTGGCGTTTGAGGACATGGGCATCCTAAAGGATGCCATCGACAAGAGGGCAGACTCCCTCCTAAGGAAGGCTTGGGACTCAACCCTCTCAAATTTGAAACCGGCCATGGCTTCCACAGTGGTTGCCAGGAACCTGGAACACTGGCTAGACCAGTTAAGAGCCCATATCAAGGCTGGTACGCCTCGAAAAGATCTGCTTGATACCTTACCCATTCTATCAAAAGTGGTGGGGTATATGGCAGATTCGTCGGCCGAGTCTATTAAGATGTCGGCCAGATCCTCAGCACTTATAAACTCGGCCCGACAGGCATTATGGGTTAAAACCTGGACGGGGGATACAGCTTCAAAGACTAAATTATGCGGTCTTCCGTTTGAAGGAGATTTAGTCTTTGGCCCCGACCTGGAAGCTATTCTCGACAGGACGGCCGATAAAAAGAAGGCCTTTCCGGTCAAGAAAAAGGTAACCCCCAGGGTAGCAAAACATTTTCGTCCTTTTCGGAAAGCCCCGGAAACTAAAGAAACAGGATACAAAAGACCCTGGAAGCCACAGAGAGGGAGGGGCAAGTCAGGCGTCTTGTTCCGCCCCCCTGCACCAAATACAAAGACCCAGTGACTATCTTCTAGCTGTGGGAGCAAGGCTACTAGCCTTCTTCCCCCAGTGGAAGTCAGTAACATCCAGTCCGTTTATTCTCGGGATAATAAAAGGAGGGTTGCAGACTGGAATTTGCTCACACCCCACCCGTTCGATTTTATTTGACTCAGACTCCCCGAGACCCAGAGAAATCGGTGGCCTTAGTTTCAATTTTACAGGAGTTGATCCAGCAGAGAGTGATCACGCACGTCCCTCCCGAGGAGATGGGACTGGGGTGTTATTCACACGTATTCCTGGTAAAGAAGCCATCAGGGAAATTCAGAATGATTCTGAATCTGAAGGTTTTAAACAAATCCATCAGGTACAAGAGGTTCAACATGGATACAATCTTCTCGGTAAAAAATCTCCTGTCCCCAGGTTGTTTTATGGCATCCATAGACCTAAGGGATGCTTACCTTCATGTTCCCATAGCCATACCATCGCAGAAACATCTAAGATTTGCGGTCAGTATAGAAAGCTCGGTCATACATTTCCAGTTCCGAGCTCTCCCCTTCGGGCTGTCCTCATCCCCGAGGATATTTACAAAAATCCTAGCGGAAGCCCTAGCCCCCCACAGGTTGGAGGGGATATCAATCGTCCCATACTTGGACGACCTCCTTATATTCTCCAACAGAAGAGATCTATTAGAAAGGGACCTAGTAAGGACAAGGGAAAACCTAGAGGGTCTCGGCTGGATACTAAACAGAGAGAAATCAAACCTCACCCCCTCTCAGTCCCTAAAATTCCTGGGGTATACCATCGATTCCAGACAGGAGAGGATCTTTCTCCCGGAGGAGAAGATAGAGAAATTACAAAATGCTGTAAAAAAGACGCAGACAAACCTGCAGATATCTATCAGGTTTGCCATGTCAGTCCTAGGTCTCCTCACTGCATCTATCCCAGCAGTACAATGGGCGCATCTCCACGCAAGGGACCTCCAACAGACAATACTAAAAAATTGGTCCTATGGCGAGTCCCTGGAGAAACTGATCAGGATACCTCCTCAGGTCCAGAGGAAGCTCTGGTGGTGGAGGAATCGCTCGAACCGCGACAAAGGTCTTCTCTGGTGCTTCCCTGTAGACAAAAGACTAACTACGGATGCCAGCTCCTGGGGGTGGGGTGCCCACCTGGAGGGACAGATGGCCCAAGGGGACTGGACAGTCGAGGAAGCCAGGAGATCCTCCAATTGGAGGGAGCTAAGGGCTATCCTTCTGGGGTTATGGGCCTTCGAAAGAGTAGTTCGGGCCACCATATCCAGGTCCTATCAGACAACGCCACGGAGGTATCTTACATAACAAGGCAGGGCGGCACAAGAAGCAGAGTCTTGTTATCCCTGGCCGGTCAGATCCTGTCCTGGGCGGAATACAACCTGAAATCGCTAACAGCGGTACATCTGAAGGGGGACCTGAATTATGTGGCAGACTGGCTGAGCAGGGAAAGAATCCTAGAGTCAGAATGGAGTCTGAACCCAGAGGTTTTTCAAAAGCTAACAGAAAAACAAGAAGGTGAAGGCTTTCTTTTCACTAAGCAGACAAGGCCAGTCAAAGGGCTTAGATGCGCTGGCACAACCGTGGGAGTTCCACCTGTGCTATGCTTTTCCCCCCTTTCAGTTGATTCCTCTAGTTCTGAGGAAGCTACAACAGGAGTCCACGAGTATGATCCTAGTGGCTCCCTTCTGGCCCAAGAGAGCTTGGTTTGCGACAATACAGAGGATGGCGGTGGAACCCCACTGGGTGCTTCCACTTCAGGAAGATCTCCTAACCCAGGGACCTCTTCAGCATCCAAACATAGAGCACCTCTATCTGACTGGGTGGCTACTAAGGAGCAAATCTTGAGAAAGAAGGGACTCTCAGACAAGCTGGTCTCGACTCTCCTAGACAGTCGCAAAGAGACTACTAGGGCGATTTACTTCAAAACGTGGAAACGTTTTAATTCCTGGTGCCTAGAGGAGGGGATTCCCACCCCAGGAAATATCTTCGATCCTGGAGTTCCTCCATGATGGAATGGAGCTGGGGTTGGCAATCAGTACCCTGAAAGCCCAGGTGGCCGCTTTGTCTGTGTTTCTTGAGAGACGTTTATCTCAAGGGGCACTTATTATTAGAATTTTTAAAGCTCTGTCTAGAGCAAGACCAGTTCCTTTCAAAGTTTTCCCAAAATGGGACCTATCTCTAGTGTTACAGGGCCTGACCAAAGGACCCTTTGAACCACTAGAGGAGGTAACGATTAAGCTATGGTCACTTAAAGAGGAAGTAAAGCCTCTTGAAAAAAAAAAAAAAAAAAAAAGGACACCCTGCAAGGCAAAGGCATAATGAGCTAGTATGCATAGCATACTAGCTCATTATGAAAAACTTACCTGAAAACGAAGCCCCCGAAGCCGCCCTTATCCTCGATCTTCTTCGCCGCCATCCAGGGCCGGAGTGACTTCCGGGTCTCGCTGCTCCAGCGCTATGCCGGCGATGACGTCACTCCCGCGCATGCGCACAAGATCGGCATATCGCTGCGATCTCGGCATCTTCAGTGCGCCCTCAGTGCGCCTGCGCGCCGCTGTCTATGGCCGTAGACAGCGATGCCTTTTCATCGCTAAATATCTCCTAAACCATGTAGGTTTAGGAGATATTTATTGGACCTACAGGTAAGCCTTAATCTAGGCTTACCTGTAGGCCAAAGTCATATGGAAGGGTTTACTTCCACTTTAAACTTGTTCTTTTAGTAGCTGTGACAACAGCCAGAAGGGTAAGCGATCTACAAGCCCTATCTATAAAGGAACCTTTTTGCTTTATTTTTCCGGACAGGATAGTGTTAAAAACAGACCCAGGGTTTCTCCCAAAGGTGGCATCAGTTTTTCACAGGGCGCAGGAAATAATCCTCCCTTCATTCTGTCCCTCACCATCTAGCCCTAAGGAAAGGGCCTTTCACAGTTTAGATGTGAGAAGGTGTCTCTAATGCCCCGTACACACGGTCGGAAAATCCGACCACAAAATCCACCGGATTTTTTCAGACGGATTTAGTCCGACACTGGTGTTGCATACACACGGTCGGACAAAGTTGTCGGAAAATACGATCATTCTGAACGTGGTGACGTTTGTTGCCTACGACGGGACTACGTAGAGGCTAGTAGCCAATAGCTTTGGTCTTGTAATGTGATCTGAGCATGCGTGGCACTTTGTCCGTCGGAATTCGCTACACACGATCGGAAAAAGTCCGATAGGACTTTGTTGTCAGAAAATTTGAGAGCAGGAGATAAAACTTTGTCCGTCGGAAAATCCGATGGAAAATGTCCGATGGAGCCTACACACGGTCGGAATTTCCGACAACATTGTCCGATAGGACATTTTCCGTCGTGTATGGGGCTTTACATTATTTTGAGATCACGAAGGAGTTCAAGAAATCGAACTCCCTATTCATTTTGTTTTCAGGACCACGTAAGGGCTACGGGGCTTCCAAGAATACGATAGCTAGGTGGTTAAGAATGGCCATCAGTGAGGCCTATAAAGCATCAGGAGTAGATCCTCCCACTGGGGTAATCGCCCACGCCACACGTGCAGTAGCAACGTCTTGGGCAGAAAGGGCAGGGGCATCCCCAAATCGGATCTGTAGAGCGGCAACGTGGGCAAGTTTCTCCACCTTCACGCGCCTCTACAGACTGGACCTGCTATCAGCAGCAGAACAATCGTTTGGCAGAAAGGTTCTGCAGGCGGTGGTCCCACCCTAGAGTAAGTACTCTCTTATCATCTCCAGGTCCTGTCCTGAAAGACGAAGGGAGAAAACCTTAGTTAGACTTACCGGTAACGGTATTTCTACGAGTCTTTCAGGACAGCGCCGATGACCCACCCTAACTGTATATAAAATGTGGTGTTATTACTATGTTCTGCTTATCTAATTTAAGCATGGCTGGAGGTACTCTACGAACAACTGAGGCCATGGTGGAAGTATCCGGTCTTTTAAAGAAAAAACAAGCGTAGAAGAAGAAGAAGAGAAACCAGAAGAGAAGGAAGAGAGAAAGGGAACAGAGAAGAGGAGAAAAGGGGGAAAAAAAGGAAAACGAAGGAAGAAAAGAGAAGAAAGAAGGGACAGAGTCAGGAAGAAGACCACGAGAGGTAAAAGATGAAGAAGAAGAAAAAGAAGAAAGAGAACCAGGGGAGAAAGAAGAAAGAAAGGAAGAAAGAGAGAAAGGAAGAGAAGAGGAAGAAGACAGAGAAGAAGAGAGGGAGAGGAACAAGAAAGAAGAGGCGAAAGAAAGTGAGAGAGGAGAAAGGTCAGGGGGATCCCCCAAAGAGAAAAAGCGGCAACGTGGGAAGTTTTCCAGGGGGGGGTGAGGACAGGAAGAAAGAGAAAAAGAGAGGAGAGAAAGGAAAAAGAAAGGGGGGGAAGAGGGGAGAAGAAAAGAGGAGGAAAAAAGGAAGAAAGGAAGAAAGAAGGGGGGAAGAAAGGGGAAAAGAAAAAACTGCAGTGTTTCCTGGGAAAATGGGTGGAGCTGCACTCTCTCCAGGTGCTGTCCCGAAAGACTCGTAGAAATACCGTTACCGGTAAGTCTAACTAAGGTTTTTAAGAGTAAGGTTTCTAATGAATTTATTCAAATCTTTGAATAATTGGAAGGAATTGGGTTGTATGGTTGGAGAAAAAGAAAGACCTCTGCTTAACAATGAGATATCTTCATTAGTCAATACATATGATGATAAATTGAATAACTCTATCGTTTGAGTAGTTTTGCAGTGGTGTTTTTGTTTGTGTTTTTCGCCATCCATTTCTGCATCCTCGTCTGTGTATTTTCTTTTTATACAGTGTTTGGGATGTGGTCCCTTGTCTAAAAAAGACAATGGGGAAAAAGACAGGGAGGCAGAATGGGAGGGTATATCCCTTCTATCAAAATCTCCAATAAGAAGTTCAAATGTGGAGGTACTGGGTTTACAATTGTCTATATTTTCATTAGAAGAAATGGTATGATCTAATATGTTTGAAGGCAAAGCCCGTGGCATAAAGAAACTTGATCGATCGATATTTGGCCTAAGGCTGGTGTGGCTGAGGGCATAGAAGACAGCTCGATGGCACCAACAGTATCGTCACTAGGCTTAACCAGCAAGGAAGCTGTATTGCTGATGGTGTTGTCTATATTGGACATGGCTTTAGCCACATGTTTAAGTTCATGCCTATGCGGGGGATGTATCCTTTGAGGTAATGGACTGGCAGTATATTTCTTGGCATCCATATTAATTCTAGTGTCCTTAAAGGACAACAAATGATCCATGTTATGAGCCAAAGTAGGCTCTAGTTTCCTAGATCTGAGTATATTTGGGTTTTTTAAACACCCTAGAAAAGGGGCGCACTGTCATGAGAGGGGGTATGAAGCTGTTCTCTTTCCAGGAGAATACCTTATTGTGAGAGTAATCTTCCAGATCCCTATGCAATTTTTTAAGTTTAATTTCAACAAGATTATTCTCCTTGTTTTTGGTGTTCTTTTTAAGAGTTTCTAACCAGATGGGTGGAATTTTTAGGTGGTAAGCAACAATATCCGCTATGAACATCTGTATATGGTGGACTAATTCGTTATATTTAATAAATCTCTGACTAGCCAAGACTTCTAACCATTTGGCAGTGCAGAAATCTGCTATGCTTTCCCATTCTTTTATATGGGTAGGGTCTAGAAAGGAGCAATTTTTTAGAATTCTTAAACCTCTAGGGGAAATTTTTAAAAATAAATATTTTTGTAAGAAGAATTCATCCCACCCTTGGGTATTGGCTGAATGTATCATTCTCTCTAGCTTCTTAATTTTGCCACAGAGAATGTAACGATCCGCTCTGGCGAGTTTAGAGGAGTGGGAGAACAAATCAGGTGGAAGACTGGTATATAAATTATCAAGTACTTCATATTTATGGAGTTCTAGTTCATTGATAAAATCCATAGTAGGAAAAATCAATAAACACTAAAATTTATATTAATTGATCTAGACAATCAAGATTATCAGTGTGAAAGGTGAAACACTGATAAAAAATCTAATAATAAATGAATAAATAATACAAATAATAAATAAAGAATAAAGAAATGAATATAAAAGAAAAATAGGAGGTGTGGGGATATATATATTGGAAAGTATATGCACATATATGTGCAAATAAATATAAGAGTGATGGATCCTAATCTTTTAACAAATGAATATCCACAAACAAGTCTAAACAAATAAATATAAACGTATATAGAGCTGATAACTAATCACAGCATCTAAAGTCTGTCACATAATAATCGCTATCTCTCGCAGTATATAAAAAGAAGCATCAATATATATATGAATGTTATAGTATCAATATTGCATGTAGACATTAGCATGAGATAAAATAATCGAAAATCAGCATGCATACGCCATAATAGAGGAAATAAATTAAACAGGGTTAGAGAAATAACACTGCAACACCAGCTGCCGGTCCCGACTTCACAAGGAGCACATCAAAATAAAACAAAAGGACACAGACGCTCAGTGTGCAAATGTAAATTAAAAATAAAAATATATAAAATGTCCAGGAAAAGTATCTATATATTAAGTTGTAAAATGAATAAATAAATAGTGTCTAAGTTCACTTTTAGGGAGAAATATATTCAAATAGAGGTATTAAAAAGTGCAAAGTCTAAAATAAAGGATTCAATCAATATTGATAGATGAATCATCAGGTGGAAGATGGGCTCTGTGCTGAAGGCTGCTTTTCTTCTAGAGTGAAGCCAAATCAGTAGTAAAGAAAAAAAGAGAAATAGAACAGCGCCAATCAGCATTCAGGCTCTTTAATCACAAGAAAACATGTCACAGTAAAACTTACATCTTAAGATCACTGAGGTCTGCATATAAATCTTTTGTAGTCACAGCTGTGCCGCCGGTTCGCTTGTAGCTCCTATGGTGTTATTGGGGAAGGATGCCGGGGGAGAGCTCAGCAATATCCAGCCATCAAGGAGTGCGGCTTGTGGGAGCAGCGTGTGATGTAAGGTGGGGGGGGAGACACACACTACGCGTTTCTGAGCATGCGCAGGGTTCGTTATCGACCAGTGCGCTCCTTCATCAGGTGAAAAGATAATTGAGCAGTGGGGAAAAGGCAGCTATTATAGCGGCAAATCAGGGGATAATGAGGATATAAGCCAATTGATACTATATTAAAACAAACCAGCTGGCAACAAAGTTGGCCTAACTGATACTAAAATGACAAATATAGCAGCAAGGAGAAGGCGGCTATTAAAACAGCAGATCAGGCGATAATGAAAGTGTAAACTAATTGATACTTTGGTAAAACAAACCAGCTGGCAACAATGTTAGCCTAACTGATACTAAAATGACAAATATGTGGCAAGTCTAAACTGAAAAGAATGTAATTAATGTGAGATGGGGATATATGACAATAAAATAATATAAAGGAATTCGGTCATGTGTTATTACATATGTATATAAAGAAGAGATAAATAGAGAACATTATAAGGAAAATACATCAAAAAACATTGTCGTTTAACGGAACTAGGCAGTGACAAACATAGTGTTCCTAGACATTTTTTAGAGTTTCACAACCAATCAACGATTGGTCTCCAGGTGTGGGTAATCAAATCTATATCCGGCTCCTTATCCGAAGCAGAACGTTTCACAAAATTATGTGAACGCAAAACGTTCTGGATTTTCACCCTCGACACTCTTGCCCCTAATGGCTTGAATGAAGAAATTGAAATTCATACCGTACCATATATATATATATAATCTCTTTTAATATATTTTTAACATATATTTTTTAATCTAACAATTTTAATAATAAAAAAATTCTTTATTATTATCATTTGTTTAATATCGGTACTTCATGTACTCTAGTTTAGTACTAATTGTTGATATTGCCATCTATATTCCCGCCTCTTTTATGTAATATACATCTCTTAATAGATTAAGGAAAATTGTTGCCCATACTTACCGTAATTTTCCTTTCCTGGATCCTCCCCATGTCAGCCTACTATGGGGTCAGCTCCACCCCCTCTGACCCCTCCAGGACCACCTTTTTTCTAGCCCATAAACGGCGGCTGTCTGCCCACACCAGTGTTCAAAAAATACTCGCCTCGCGACGGATAAACTGATGGATCCAGGAAAGGAAAATTACGGTAAGTATGGGCAACAATTTTCCTTATTCCTGGACCTACCCATGTCAGCCTACTATGGGATGTACCAAGCAACACTAAAAAGGGAGGGAAGACAAAAAATCAGCCAAACCCTCAATGCAATGGTACTCAAATTTTTAATGGGCAACAGCCGCCGTAATAACCATAGAGCCAAATGTTTCCTCAGGTGGACAAGCCAAATTAAGCCTGTAATGCCTAATAAAAGGTGTTGGGCGCGCTCCAGCTTGCTGCTCTGCAAACTACCTCAGGGGCGACCTTTACGTATGCTGCCCAGGATGCTGTCATACCCCTCATTGAATGTGCTTTGATCTCTGAAGGAGGAGGAAGGCCCAGGTTTCTGTATGCAATATGTATGGTCTTTGACAAATCTGGAAGACACAATTCTGGATGTTGCCAGTATACCCTTTTAGGGCCCATTGGGAAAAACTACAGCTGATCTGCTTTTAGTCCATTCCAGGTAGGTTGAAACTGCAGAGGCCAGGTCTAACCTACTCCACTCATCAGCTGTATCCGCCGGAAAGGCTGGGAGAATGACCTCCCAGTTCCTACGAAATTATATGGCAACCTTAGGTAGTAAGCTTGGTATCGGCCTAAGGACTGTCTTGCCTGGGAGCACCAAACAATATGGTTCTTTAGATGAAAAGGCGCACAACACGGAGACTCTTCTGGCCGAGGGAACGGCTAGTAAAAAACAAATAAACTGTTAAAAGTAAAAATGAACAAGAGAAAGCTTGATCAAACGGAGGAACCAGCGATGTTCCCAAGACTAGTGTTAAGTCCCCTTTTGGAAAAAAACTATTTCAATGGACGTCAAATTTCTATGGCTGCCCCTAAAAATTGGATCACTAACTGATGTAGAGCATATCTTGTACATGACATAGCCGACAAAGCAGGGATTTGGCCCTTCAGGGAATTATAAGCTAACCCTAAGAGACCACTCTGCAGAAACTCCAAAATGTTAGATACCGAAAGAGATCCAAGGCCCCAAAACCTTTCTGTAGTATTCCAGATCTGGTAATAGGTCACAATCGTGGACCTCTTACGAGCCTGTAATAATGCCTCCACTATACTGCCCGAGAGACCCAAGCCAGCTAAAGCCTCCCTCTCACTTCCAAGTTATTAACTTCATCCTCCTGCGGTTCGGATGCCAGGCCCCACTCTGCAAAAGGAGATTTTGACAAGGAGGCAGTGGGATTGGTGAGCCCAACTTTATCCTGCAAAGCTAGATGGAACCACGGCTGCCTGAGTCAGTAAGGTAAGACTACTATTGCTGTGATCCTTTCTCGCTGAATCTTCAGCAGGATTTTGAGAGCCAATGGAAGCGGCAGGAACACATATACCAAGGGGAAATTCCAAGACCTGGACAGAGCACCCCGACCCAACGCCTGTGGATGCCAGGTCCGGGAGGAGAAGCAAGGCGGTGGGCAATTCTCCAATGCCATAAGATCTATCGATTGAGGCCCCATTCGTTGTGATCCTCAAAGCCTCGACTCAAGTGATCTGCTAAAACATTCCCAGGCTCTGGGAGATAAGATGAAGTAAGAGAGCCGAGATTCTTCTCTGCGCATAGGTAGATTGACAGGCCACCTGAAGGAGAGGGCGACTTCTTGTGCCCCCTTGATGAGACACCTAAGCCCCCGTAGTTGTTCAAAGACTCTTGACAGCTCAACCTCGCAACATAGGTTGGAACGCTAAGAGAGCTCGTCTGACAGCATCCAATCCCAGGAAACTTGAATTCTTCACCCCACAAAAGTTCCATCGGCCTTGAACCTGCTGTCCCAAGCAGTGTGCCCCGCAGCCTGCCAGACTGGCATTGACCGTCACCACTATTGGTTCTGAGGCCTTCAATGGAACTCCGCAGGAAAGATTGCGATGTTCTGACCACCAAACCAGGGACCAGATTATCGGAATTGGCAGATAGATTTTTCTGGAACAAGGAGTGACGATCCCACCGAAGAAGAAAGTTCCATTGAAACCTCCTTCTGCGCCACCTGACCCACGGGACTACTGGAACTGTGGCTGATAGAACCCCCAGATGCTGCATGCATTGCTTCACCATCATAGAAGGCCTGGCTATCACTGCTTTTGTCTAAGACTGAATCTCCTGGACCTTCCTCTGAGGAAGAGAAACACCACCCTGATCCGTGTGGAATTGTACTGCCAAATACTCCAACATTTGGGTCGGATGCATCTGGCTCTTCCGAGAGTTGAACAACCAACCGAAACAAGCTAGTGTTTTACAGATGAAAATCACATGAAGTAGAAGGAGCTCATTTGACGGACCCAGAAGTAGCATGTCGTCTAGATAATGGAATATTTGCACTCCCTTGACCCTGAGAGTCGCGATGACAGCAGACAGTAGCTTTGAGAACATTCTCAGAGTCGTGCAGAGACCTAATGGGAGACATTAAAATTGAAAATTAGAGCATTCCCCGGAAAACCTGAGAAAGCGATGGAGAGATGCGTCTATGGAAACAAGAAGATACGCACCACCAGATCGATGGAAACCATCCAGTCTCCTGAGTCCAATGACTAAATTTTGATTAGTGGTACCTCCGTGTAAGAATTCCGAAACCCCCTGAAGCCTCTGGGACCAAAAACAGAGGGGAACATACTCTTTGAGTCTTGCTCCTACTCGAGAGGGTCAAGTGGAGACACCTTCAGAAGGACCTATTTGAAGCCTTAGGAGCTTCGTTGGCCCTGGGCTTGGAAGGTTGAACCGGATTGCCTCCACTGTCTGAATAACTGTCTGTAAGCACTGGCCTCTGAATCCCTCTTTGGATCTCTTGTTAAACCGAAAGGGCTGCTGTTGTCTTTTTCTCTTCTGCAGGATTAGGCTATATCTGCCTCTGGAAACCTGCTGAATTTCTGATACCATAAGGCTCTGTGGGCTGTGACGGAATGAGCCAATATCTTTGCTTTCATTTTTGAACCAGCTGCCTGACCTGGTCAACAGCCACTTCAGCCACAAAATCTAAAGCAGTCTTAAAAACTGCAAAAGAGAAGAACTGCCACTTCCCAGACTTTCATCTGAACATCCATCCACCAGCTCCGCTACCCCCAGTCTAAGGCTGGATTCACACCCATGCATCCCTGTATTCCGCAGAGCTGCACCACAGAACACGTCCCCTAGGAGACCACGGTAAATAAATGGTAGAGCAAAACTGCCAAAAGCACCAAAATAAATAAATAAATAAAAATAAAAACGCACAGGTGCGAATCCACCCCAAGTGCTTCTGCCACAGAAGTGAGCACTACCGCCGGCCTGCAGGCTGCTCCGGCCAAACTATACAAATTTTTTTTTTTTATCAGGTCTGCATTTATTCTGTGATTCATAGGATCCCTAATCAGAATCCTCCAGCGGAAGTGGAATGTGACAGGCGAATCTACGCAATGAAGTATTCAACTTAGGCGTAGTGTCCCAAGGGTTACAGCCTCGATACTCTATTATGCACATTAAACCCCTTCTCAGGCCCCGCCCACTCATCATCAACTATTTCTTTAATCTCAGAAATGAATGGGAAGGAAGGTAATGATTTCTTTAAATTTGGGTAGTATCTCTGCTGTTTCTTTGGAGGTGACAACTCTCCCTGCCACTTCGTCGCATCCTTAACAGCCTCCACCAAGGGGGGAACCAGTGCAAAAAAAAAATCAAACGTATGCGATTCCGAGACCATCACAGCCTCAGATGGATCCGAATCGCTATCGACTTCAGAGTTAAAACGCAGTGAAAACACATGATCTGAATCTGCAGATGCTTAAAGATACAGCAGGATGAGCAGGATTCCTTGAAAGGCTGTTTAACCCTTCCATGACTGTGTCCTTAATGTAGGATTTAACCTGGCGTGCATTCGCAGCATTGTCCTGAGCCGCCTCCTTAAAGCAAGATACACAAACCTATGTTCCTCTGATGACCTCAGCTGAGCAGGCCCAACAGGATCCTTCTTCTGCCTGTGCTGGCGATGAAGATCTATCCAAAGAAGAGGATCTTCTTCTCTGTCTGCGCCCAGATATGCTCTTTCTAGAGGCTTTCTGATGTCTTGACCTCTCTTGGCTCCAGTCCGAGTGACTAAAGTGAGGTAAGGGTGAGGGAGATCTGGAATGCAGCGACAACAGGCGTCTATCCAGCTGCATGCGACTCTGCGATTTGTCATGTCCAGTCTCCTTTCTACTCCTTTGAGGCTGGAGTGCTGATTAGGCACCTCTTTGCGGGCATTTAGCGCGCATTGGGTCCTTCTCTCTGTGGAACCTCTTTGCGGCATTTAGCGCGCATCGGGCCCTTCTTTCTGTGCTCTTAAAAATAAAAATAAATAACTAACTAACTAACTAACTACCAAATAAATAAAATAAAATAAACTTCTCCATCTGAATCGTCAGTGCTAAGGCAGCTAGGCAGGCAGGCAAAACTCCCCAAGGATAATAAAAACACTCCAACACAGCAGTTAGTAATAGAAGTCAGGCTTACCAGAGCAGAGTAGTAGATTGATCAGCTGGAGACTGAGATTAGCCTAGAGGACACAGCCTGCTGCAAATCAGTAGTGATCATTCTGGTGTTTTGCTAAGCAATCCAAGAGGAAGCTACCTCTGACCTCACCTGCTGAACTCTGAGCTTCCTGAAAGGAATACATGTGGAGGTGGTGAACTGCAAGTCCCAGCGAGCCAAACCACTGCATGAATGCACAAAAACATGGAAGGAGAGAGTGCCAGCACCTGCCTAACGAAGGTGTATACAGTAATTTATACCGTTGTGACCTTGCCAGTAATACACAGTCATTTATACTGTACCATACAATCCCAGCACCACGGGAACCCACACTCCTCGGGAGATTTATAGCCCATCTGGGGGGGTGGTGGATGGAGAAAAAAATAAATAAATACATAAGTAAAATAAAAATAAATATATAAATAACTAACTAATATTAAACTTTAAAAGGCGTCCGGAGCGAGGACGAAAAAAGAACACTGGTGTGGGCAGACAGCCGCCCTTTATGGGCTAGAAAAAAGGTGATCCTGGAGGGGTCAGAGGGGGCGGAGCTGACCCCATAGTAGGCTGACATGGGGAGGTCCAGGAAATATTTTTATATGTCTTTAAAGAAATGTATAGATATAAATTTTCTTGAGGATCGCTACAATTTATTTATTATTACATTATATATGCATATATATATATTTTTTGCATATATATACATACTTATACAATTGTTTACACAAGCCACTTGGGAGCGCTTTTTAGCATTATATATTGATTTTAGATAACCCTAAATTCTACCCATTTACTAATTTACTAATTTGTTTTTTAAAAAAATGTTTTCCCTTTTCTAAAATGTTTTTTTTTTTTTGACCTCTTTTTTTGATGTATTTTCCTTATAACGTTCTCTCTTTATCTCTTCTTTATATACATATGTAATAACACATGACCTAATTCCTTTATATTATTTTATTGTCATATATCCCCATCTCACATTAATTAATTACTTTCTTTTCAGTTTAGACTTGCCACATATTTGTCATTTTAGTATCAGTTAGGCTAACATTGTTGCCAGCTGGTTTGTTTTACCAAAGTATCAATTAGTTTACACTTTCATTATCTCCTGATCTGCTGTTTTAACCACTTCAGCCCCGGACCAATTGGCAGCCAAAGGACCAGGCCCCTTTTTGCGATTCGGCACTGCGTCGTTTTAACTGACAATTGCGCGGTCGTGCGACATGGCTCCCAAAATAAATTGGCGTCCTTTTTTTCCCACAAATAGAGCTTTCTTTTGGTGGTATTTGATCGCCCCTACGGTTTTTATTTTTTGCGCTATAAACAAAAATAGAGCGACGATTTTGAAAAAAATGCAATATTTTTTACTTTTTGCTATAATAAATATCCCCATAAAAAAAAAAATATATAAAAAAACATTTTTTTTCCTCAGTTTCGGCCGATACGTATTCTTCTACATATTTTTTGGTAAAAAAAAAAAATCGCAATTAGCGATTATTGATTGGTTTGCGCAAAAGTTATAGCGTTTACAAAATAGGGGATAGTTTTATAGCATTTTTATATATGCAGTGGGCGGTCGGGAAGCGGTTAATAACCGCCTTCTCCCTGCTGCTATATTTGTCGTTTTAGTATCAGTTAGGCCAACTTTGTTGCCAGCTGGTTTGTTTTATTATAGTATCAATTAGCTTATATCCTCATTATCCCCTGATTTGCCGCTATAATAGCTGCCTTTTCCCCGCTGCTCAATTATCTTTTCACCCGATGAAGGAGCGCGCTGGTCGATAACGGACCCTGCGCATGCTCAGAAACGCGTAGTGTGTGTCTCTCCCCCCACCTTACGTCACATGCTGCTCCCACGAGCTGCACTCCTTGATGGCTGGATATTGCTGATTTATATGCAGACCTCAGTGATCTTAAGATGTAAGTTTTACTGTAGCATGTTTTCTTGTGATTAAAGAGCCTGAATGCTGATTGGCACTGTTCTATTTCTCTTTTTTGCTCATTAGGAGCATAAACCATGGAATAAATCTTGAAATAGAGAACATACATATCTTGATGGTCTCAAAGATTATAATATGGAAAGAAGAATGGATATGAAAAAATAAGAAATAAAATTAAAACTAAAATGGAAAATTAAAAATTCTAAAAGGTTATGCGTCCAACTCACATCTGCATCTGCGCACCGGCAGCGCGCCATTGAAGATCTCCAATACACCGCAAAGCATCACCTCCGGGTTCCGCGCCGCCTTGTGTGGGCTCTGACAACTGCCACAGACCAATCCAAAGCGGGTGGGTACGGGTGGATGACCCTGATGTAAGGTGAGAGTGATATCTCCAATGAGAGACCTATGTGAGAAGAATTATATATACAGTCAGGTCCATAAATATTGGGGCATGGACACAATTTTAATCTTTTGGCTCTATACACCACCACAATGGATTTAAAATGAAACGATCAAGATGTGAACTGCAGACTTTCCGCTTTAATTTGAGGTTATTTACATCCAAATCAGGTGACTGGTGTAGGAATTACAACAGTTTGTATATGTGCCTCCAACTTTTTAAGGGACCAAAAGTAGTGGGACAATTGGCTGCTCAGCTGTTCCTTGGCCAGGTGTGTGTTATTCCCTCATTATCCCATTTACAAGGAGCAGATAAAAGGTCCAGAGTTAATTTCAAGTGTGCTTTTTGCATTTGGAATCTGTTGCTGTCAACTCTCAATATGAGATCCAAAGAGCTGTCACTATCAGTGAAGCAAGCCATCATTAGGCTGAAAAAAACAAAACAAACCCATCAGAGAGATAGCAAAAATATTAGGTATGACCAAAACAACTGTTTGGAACATCCTTTAAAAGAAAGAACACATCGGTGAGCTCAGCAACACCAAAAGACCCGGAAGTCCACGGAAAACAACTGTGGTGGATGACCGAAGAATTCTTTCCCTGGTGAAGAAAACACCCTTCACAACAGTTGGCCCGATCAAGAACACTCTACAGGAGGTAGGTGTATGTGTGTCAAAGACAACAATCAAGAGAAGACTTCACCAAAGTGAATACAGAGGGTTCAGCACAAGATCTAAACCATTGGTGAGCCTCAAAAACAGAAAGGCCAGAGTTTTCCAAACAACATCTAAAAAAGCCTTCACAGTTCTGGAACAACATCCTATTGCCAGAGTGATGGGAAGAGAAGAGTATGCAGAAGGAAAGGAACGGCTCATGATCCAAAGCATACCACTTCATCAGTGAAGCATGGTGGTGGTAGTGACATGGCGTGGGCATCTATGGCTGCCAATGGAACTGGTTCTCTTGAATTTATTGATGATGTGACTGCTTACAAAAGCAGCAGGATAAATTCTGAAGTGTTTCGGGCAATATTATCTGCACATATTCAGCAAAATGCTTCAGAACTCATTGGACGGCGCTTCACAGTGCAGATGGACAATGACCCAAAGCATACTGCAAAAGCAACCAAAGAGTTTTTTAAGGGAAAGAAGTGGAATGTTATGCAATGGCCAAGTCAATCACCTGACCTGAATTCGATAGAGCATGGATTTCACATGCTGAAGACAAAACTGAATGGAAAATGCCCCAAGAACAAGCAGGAACTGAAGACCGTTGCAGTAAAGGCCTGGCAGAGCATCACCAGGGATTAAACCCAGCGTCTGGTGATGTCTATGCGTTCCAGGCTGTAATTGACTGCAAAGGATTTGCAACCAAGTATTAAAAAGTGAAAGTTTGGATGATTGTTAATCTGTCCCATTACTTTTGGTCCCTTAAAAAGTGGGAGGCACATATACAAACTGTTGTAATTCCTACACCGTTCACCTGATTTGGATGTAAATACCCTCAAATTAAAGCTGAAAGTCTGCAATTAACCACTTCAGCCCCGGACCATTTGGCAGCCAAAGGACCAGAGGTCTTTTTTCAATTTTGCACTGCACTGCTTTAACTGGTAATTGCGCGGTCATGCAATGTTGTAACCAAACAAAATTTGCGTCCTTTTCTTCCCACAAATAGAGCTTTCTTTTGATGGTATTTGATTGCCTCTGTGATTTTTATTTTTTGCGCTATAAACGAAAAAAGACCGCAAATTTTGAAAAAAAAAGATATTTTCTACTTTTTGTTATAAGAAAAATCCAATAAACTCAATTTTAGTCAAACATTTGGGCCAAAATGTATTCAGCCACATGTCTTTAGTAAAAAAAATGCCAATAAGCGTATATTTATTGGTTTGCGCAAAAGTTATAGCGTCTACAAACTAGAGTACATTTTCTGGCATTTACACCGCTTTTAATTTATGACTGCCTATCTCATTTCTTGAGGTGCTAAAATGGCAGGGAAGTACAAAACCCCCCCAAATGACCCCATTTTGGAAAGTAGACACCCCAAGCTATTTGCTGAGAGGCATGTTGAGCCATTGAATATTTTTTTTTTTAGTCCCAAGTGATTGAATAAAGACAAAAAAAAAAAAAAATTTTTCATAAAGTTGTCACTAAATGATATATTGCTCACACATGCCATGGTTATATGTGGAATTGCACCCCAAAATACATTTTGCTGCTTCTCCTGAGTATGGGGATACCACATGTGTGGGACTTTTTGGGAGCCTAGCCGCGTACGGGGCCCCGAAACCCAAGCACCGCCTTCAGCATTTCTAAGGGTGCAAATTTTTGATTTCACTCCTCACTACCTATCACAGTTTCGAAGGCCATAAAATGCCAAAATAGCACAAAAACCCCCCAAATGACCCCATTTTGGAAAGTAGACACCCCAAGCTTTTTGCTGAGAGGCATGTTGAGTACATGGAATATTTTATATTTTGCCACAAGTTGCGGGAATATTACAAACTTTTTTTTTTTCCCCCAAAGTTGTCACTAAATGATATATTGCCCACACATGCCATGGGCATATGTGGAATTACACCCCAAAATACATTCTGCTGCTTCTCCTGAGTACGGGGATACCACATGTGTGGGACTTTTGGGAGCCTATCCGCATACGGGACCCCGAAAACCAAGCACCGCTTTCAGGATTTCTAAGGGCATAAATTTTTGATTTCACTC
Organism: Lithobates sylvaticus; assembly: GCA_028564925.1. Lineage (NCBI taxonomy): Eukaryota > Metazoa > Chordata > Amphibia > Anura > Ranidae > Lithobates > Lithobates sylvaticus. The sequence goes on from CM053033.1 coordinate 149,858,684, forward strand.
CTCACTACCTATCACTACCTATCACAGTTTTGAAGACCATAAAATGCCAAGATGGCACAAAACCCCCCCCAAATTACCCCATTTTGGAAAGTAGACACCCCAAGCTATTTGCTGAGAGGCATGTTGAGCCCATTGAATATTTTTTTTTTTAGTCCCAAGTGATTGAATAAAGACAAAAAAAATAAATAAAAAAAATGTATTCAAAAAGTTGTCACTAAATGATATATTGCTCACACATGCCATGGTTATATGTGGAATTGCACCCCAAAATACATTTTGCTGCTTCTCCTGAGTATGGGGATACCACATGTGTGGGACTTTTTGGGAGCCTAGCCGCGTACGGGGCCCCGAAACCCAAGCACCGCCTTCAGCATTTCTAAGGGTGCAAATTTTTGATTTCACTCCTCACTACCTATCACAGTTTCGAAGGCCATAAAATGCCAAAATAGCACAAAACCCCCCCAAATTACCCCATTTTGGAAAGTAGACACCCCAAGCTATTTGTTGAGAGGCATGGTGAGTATTTTACAGCTCTCATGTGTTTTTGAAAATGAAGAAAGTAAAGAAAAAAACATTTTTTTTTCTTTTTTCAATTTTCAAAACTTTGTGACAAAAAGCGAGATCTGCAAAATACTCACCATACCTCTCAGCAAATAGCTTGGGGTGTCTACTTTCCAAAATGGGGTCATTTGGGGGTGGTTTGTGCCATCTGGGCATTCCATGGCCTCCGAAACTGTGATTGGCAGTGAGGAGTGAAATAAAAAAATTACACCCTTAGAAAGCCTGAAGGCGGTGCTTGGATTTTGGGGTCCCGTACGCGGCTAGGCTCCCAAAAAGTCCCACACATGTGGTATCCCCGTACTCAGGAGAAGCAACAGAATGTATTTTGGGGTGTATTTCCACATATGCCCATGGCATGTTTGAGCAATATATCATTTAGTGACAACTTTTTGTAAAAAAAAAAAAATATTATTTTTTTTTTTTCATTATTCAATCTCTTGGGACCAAAAAAAAAAATATTTAATGGGCTCAACATTGCTCTCAGCAAATAGCTTGGGGTGTCTACTTTCCAAAATGGGGTCCTTTGGGGGGGGGGGGGGGGGGGGGGGGGGTTTGAACTATCCTGGCATTTTATGCACAACATTTAGAAGCCTATGTCACACGTCACCCACTCTTCTAACCACTTGAAGATAAAGCCCTTTCTGACACTTTTTGTTTACATGAAAACATTTTTTTTTTTTTTGCAAGAAAATTACGTTGAACCCCCAAACACTATATATATTGTTAAAGCAAAGGCCCTACAGATTAAAATGGTGGGTGTTGCATTTTTTTTTTCCACACAGTATTTGCGCAGCGATTTTTCAAACGCATTTTTTGTGGAAAAAATACACTTTTTTTTATTTTAATGCACTAAAACACACTATATTGCTCAAATTTTTGATGAAATAAAAAATATGATCTTAGGCCGAGTACATGGATACCAAACATGACATGCTTTAAAATTGCGCACAAACACGCAGTGGCAACAAACTACATACATTTTTAAAAGCCTTTAAAAGCCTTTACAGGTTACCACATTAGATTCACGGAGGAGGTCTACTGCTAAAATTACTGCCCTCGATCTGACCTTCGCGGTGATACCTCACATGCATGGTGCAATTGCTGTTTACATATGACGCCAGACCAACGCTTGTGTTCGCCTTTGCGCAAGAGAAGGGGGGGCAGGGGTGCTTTTTTTTATTTATTTTTTAGTTTTTCTTTTTATTTAGCTTTTTTATTTTATTTTTAAACTGTTCCTTCCATTTTTTTTTTCTTAGTTATCATTTTTATTGTTATCGCAGGGAATGTAAATATCCCCTATGATAGCAATAGGCAGTGACAGGTACTCTTTTTTTTGAAAAAAGGGTCTATTAGACCCTAGATCTTTCCTCTGCCCTCAAAGCATCTGACCACACCAAGATCGGTGTGATAAAATGCTTTCCCAATGGTGCGGTGGGTATGCCCACCATTAGAATACCTCCCTTCATCCACCCACTTCTAATGATGGGCATACATGCACCATTTATATATGCCGAAGCATGGGGGCATCCTCCCGCAAAAAAGTTATGCCACGTACACATGGTCGGACTTTTTTCGACCATATGTACGTGGCATTAGGAGCAAAATCGCTCCTCCGCCCTCTGCTGCCCCCATGCTTCGGCATATATGCTCTTTTTTTTAACTGTGGTGGTGAAATCACCTCCTACAGCGTTGGAGTCGCGGCTTTATGTATCGTGGGAGCAAACGCTGTTGCTGTCAAGATAAATAAATCCACGCTGCAACTTTTTTTTTAACTGTGTAAAAAATAAAACATTTTGTTAACGCAACCGGTGCCTAAAATATATATATGCCGAAGCATGGGGGCATCCTCCCGCAAAAAAGTTATGCCACGTACACATGTTGGCAAAATCGCTCCTCCGCCCTCTGCTGCCCCCATGCTTCGGCATATATGCTCTTTTTTTTTAACTGTGGTGGTGAAATCACCTCCTACAGCGTGGGAGCAAACGCTGTTGCTGTCAAGATAAATAAATCCGCGCTGCAACTGAATGGCGCACCTGAAAACAAAAAAATGGTTAACAATAAAACACAGTAAACAAAATTACATACCTGAAAAGCAAGCATGATAAAACATAATAAAACATTGCAGAATAGAATAGAGTAAAAAAGAGCAACAATAGAGAGAGAGAGAGAACAATAAAACGACAACTATTTTTGGTTTTTTTATTTTATATATTTTTTTTTTTTTTTTTGTACTTTTTTTTTTATTTTTTACACTTTTTTTTTTTAAACTATAACTATAATTTTAACTGTAACGGTCGGGTCTCAAAATGCGATGGCATTCTTGAGACCCTGTAACTATAATTTTAACTAACGGTCGGGTCTCAAAATGCGATGGCATTCTTGAGACCCTGTGAAAGTGTATCCTAGCCTGTGAAATGCTGTACCCTACGCTAAAACCTCACTAGTGAGTGGTAGCGTTCAAAACATTCACCAATGCAGAGACCAGGATTGTCAGGACAGCGTGGACAATAATAACGGGTGTCACGCCTACATCCGCGCTTGGTACAGACACGACATCTTTTTTGGGGGGCTCGTTGGGTAGGGGTACTCGGGAGGACATAAGGATAATGCCTCTCATACAGCCGGCTAACTGCATTTGGTTCGGAATGGTGAGGTGCAGAACCGTCTGGAAACAGAAGGTCTGTGAGAACCTCTTCCAGGAATTCAAGGAAGGGTAACCTCCCGCCTGAAGCTCCGTATAGCACATGAGCATTCAGAAAAGCCAATTGGAACAAATAAATAGACACTTTTTTGTACCAGCGTCTAGCCTTACGGACAACTAGGTACGGCGCCAACAACTGGTCGTTGAGGTCCACCCCTCCCATATTAAGGTTATACTCGTGGACACAGAGGGGTTTCGTCACAACACCAGCTGCCGTACGAATTTGGACTGTCGTGTCTGCATGAAGGGAGGTAAGAACGAAAACATTCCTATTATCCCTCCACTTCACAGCGAGCAAATTATTACACTTCAAGCAGGCTCTCTCCCCCAGCCTAAGAGGGGAATCTACAAGCCGCTGGGGAAAGCCCCGGCGATTAGGTCGCACGGTGCCACATGCTCCAATCTGATGATCAAACAAGTGACTAAACAGTGGCACGCTCGTGTAATAATTGTCCACGTACAAGTGGTACCCCTTTCCGAATAAGGGTGACACCAAGTTCCACACTATCTTGCCAGCACTCACTCAGTAATCTGGACAGTTCTCCGGCTCTACGTGACTATCTTTTCCCTCATAAACCGAAAAGCTCCACGTATAGCCTGTTGCCCTGTCACAGAGCTTGTAGAGCTTGACCCCGTATCTGGCACGCTTGCTGGGAAGGAACTGTTTGAAAGACAAGCGGCCAGAAAACTTAATCAGGGACTCGTCAACGCAGACAACTTGATTGGGATTAAACAAGGCTGCAAAACGTTGGTTGAAGTGGTTTATGAGGGGCCGAATTTTGTAGAGCCGATCAAATTCAGGGTCTCCACGAGGACGACAGAGTTCATTGTCACTGAAGTGCATGAACCGCAAGATCTGTTCGTATCGTGCCCTGGACATGGAGCGAGAGAACACGGGCATATGGTGGAGCGCCAGGGTGGACCAATAAGACCTCAGCGTCGGGAATTTATGCATGCCCATGTTGATGGAAAGGCCCAGAAAGGACTTAAATTCGGAAACCGTAATTGGTTTCCAATCTCTGGCAAGGGAAGGCACTTGGGGATTAGCGGCGATGTATTGACCAGCGTATATATTACTTTGGTCCACAATAGATCTATAGAGATCTTCCGTGAAAAACAGCGATAAAAAATCGGATGGCTTAAAATCAGCTGTTTCCACCTGAATACCGGGTTGGCCAGTGAATGGGGGAAGTACGGGTCCTGCAGAAGTGGTGGGCACCCAATCAGGATTGGCGAATTCTGCAGGAAGGACACTATGTGATCGACGGGCCTGCCTTTGTCTTCTTCTTGGTGGCAGCGGGACACTACTTGTGCTTGCCACCTCGCCAGCTTGAACTGCACTTATGGGACTCGCCACGTCACCAAGTGTTACTGCAGTGCTGGTTTTTTTTTTTTTTTCTTTTTTTTTTTTCCACTTCAGAAAGAATATTTGTAGGTGAGTGTCAGCTATGCCCGCATCTCCATCCCTCCAATTTGTCTTAGCATCATTAGTGGATTATTTCATTCTCGCCCTTTTTTTTTTTTTTTTTTTTTTTTTTTTTTTCCCCCCCAGGAGTTGGGGGAATCGAGGTCCAGAGTCGGGCATCCAAAAAATTTACAAAGCCCAAAAATACACGTATACATCCATGATCCCACCCAGCCTCCACTCCCCCTCCACTTTCTTTATCCTAAATCCTATTCCATCACTCTACCAGTTAGCCCCCCTGGGGGTTATTATTATTTTTTTTTTTTTTTTTTATTTATTTCTTGTCTTTCCACCTCCTTGGAATTACCTTTTTGGCCGCATTAAGCAGATGGGGTATCAATGAGCCTTTATATTGTTTAATTTCTTTGGGTGTGGCGTGCATAAGTACCACCCAAGGGTCATTTTTTACCTCAATTGTTGTTATTTCTTTTATGTATTTTAGGATCGTCTCCCAGAATTTTTTGATTTTAGGACACCCCCACCATAAATGACCCATTGTGCCCCTTTGGTCACACCCCCTCCAACAGTTCGCAGATGTATCCGCCTGGAAATTGCTGACCCTGTCTGGGGTTCTATACCACCTAGCCATGCACTTAAAGTTTGTTTCTGCAGTTCTCACGTCTACCGCTGACCCATGTGCTAATTTTAAAATTTTCTTACTTGTGCTTATTTCTAATTGTGTTCCTAATTCGCTTTCCCATTTGGTAAGGTATGACGGCATCTCCGGTCTATCTCTTTCTAGTAACAGTTTATATATTCTGGATATTCTTTTTTTTGAACATTCTGTCATAAAGATTTTCTCTAATTTTGTTAAATCCTTAGCCTCCCTTAATGGGCTGGGAAGAGAGCCCACAAAGTGGGTCAGCTGGCGATGCCGCCATCCATCTATGGAGAAAGCCTCATTATTCTGTAACTCGTGCAATGTCATAACCTTCCCCTTACTAATAACTTCCCCTAATCTCGTGCAGTCCATTCTGATCCAATCACCTCCTATTTCCTTTAACCCTGGCGGGAAAAAAGGGTTTTCTTTAAGTGCTATAAGTGGCGAATTATAATTTTTATTGAATATTTTATATATTTTGTCCCAAATTTTCAAAGTCGTGATTGTGATTATATGTGTTTTTTCTCCCAGTGTCCGGCTTTTCGGAGGATTCCACACAATCTTCCCCAGCCTAGCTTCACTCAGTGCTTCCTCCAAGCTAACCCATCTTTTAGTGTTGCCTGTTTTACCCCATTCTGCGATTCTTAATAGTGCTATGGCATGGTAGTAACTTTCTATGTCTGGGACCGCCAGACCGCCCTGGCTTTTATCTTGTTTTAGAATTTGGAGGGAGATTCTATGTTTTTTGTAATTCCATATGAAATTCATTATAATAGATCTTAGTTTACCGAGGTACTGTTTTGGGAGAGGGAGGGGGAGCATCTGGAATTTATATGTGATGACTGGAAGGATCATCATTTTTACCGAATTAATCCTGCCTATCCAGGATAGAATTTTTCCCTTCAGCTCTTGACATTTTTTTTTTATGTCTTCTAGGAGTGGGATATAGTTTATTTTGTATAATTTCCTCGGGTTATTGGCCAGTTCTATTCCTAAATATTTTATCCTTTTTTTCCAAACAAAGCTAACTGTTTTCTGTAGGGTCTGTTTCTCTATTTTATTGAGGTTAATATTAAGGATAAATGTTTTCGAGGCATTGATTCTAAAATTTGTTAGTTCCCCATATTCCATTAGAATTTTAAGCAATATGGGGACTGACTTCTGGGGTGAGCTTATATAAAAGAGGACGTCGTCAGCGAAGGCCGCAAGTTTGTGCTCTTCGCTGCCGACTTTACAGCCTTCCACCTCTGGGTTTCCGCGGATTGTGGCTAACAGCGGTTCCAGGGATAGAATAAAAAGGAGAGGGGAGAGTGGACAGCCTTGCCTAGTACCATTGAACAGTTCGAACTCCGCGGAGGTCGTTCCATTGACCTTGATGTTGGTTTTCGGATGATTATATAGGGTTTTGATTTTTTGAATAAATCTGGGTCCGAAACCCATCCTCTGTAGAGTGTTGAACATGAACCCCCAGTCTACTCTGTCGAACGCTTTTTCAGCGTCTATCGAGAGGAGTAGACTGGGGGTTCTTGAATCTCCCATCCTCTGTATGGCTAGCAATGTCCGAATCCCATTGTCCCTCCCCTCTCTGCCCGGGACGAACCCGACCTGGTCCGGATGGATCAGTGTGCCCAAATGCCCCTTTATTCGATCCGCCAGTATCTTTGCGTATAATTTTGTATCAAAATTTAATAAGGAGATGGGTCTGTAGTTCGAGCACACCGATCCATCCTTCCCATCCTTCCTCAAAAGAGTGATCGTCGCTTTTAGGGCCTCTTCGCTCATGTTATAGTCTATCCCTAATCCATTCATATATCGCAGCAGTCTCGGTACAAGAATCTCTTTGTACGTTTTATAATATGAGGCCGTAAAGCCATCCGGGCCTGGGCTCTTCCCTGTTGGCGAGTTCTTAATGGCTGCTAAAATCTCCTCCTCGGTTATTGGCCTCTCAAGCTCATCTCTCTCCTCTCCCCCTAGGGCTGTCAGCCCTGCCCTCTCTAGGAACTCGGAGGTTTTCTGGCTAATTCCAATGCTGTCGTTGTTTCCCCTGGTTTTCACCTCGTAAAGTTCTTTGTAATAGTCTCTAAATGTCGAGGCTATTTCACTAGGGGTATACTTCATCTCCCCGTTTTTTGTTTGGATTTTTTCAATAAAATTTCTGGTTTTCTTTTTTTGTAGTTTCCTTGCTAAATATTTCCCTGGCTTGTTGCCCCAGATATATTGTTCCCTGGCCAATTTATTGAACTTCTGTCTGACTTCCTGTTCAGCTAGATCTTTTAATTCCTCTCTCTTATCTGTAAGCTCTATATATGTGCCCTGGCTGAGTGCCCCCCCAGATTTGTGCTTTTGCTCCAGGGTTTTAATCTCTGCTATTAGAGCCTGCGTTTTTCTCACCCTCTCCTTTTTTTCCATGAGGCTTTAGCTATCAGAAGCCCCCTAATGAACGCTTTATGAGCGTCCCATAGTTGTGCCTCTGAGACCTCTCCGTTGTCATTGATTTGAAAGAACCATTCTAGCTCCTTTTTAATATAATCCCTGATTTCTTTGTCGTATAACAATTCCGGGTTGAGTTTCCATCCGCTAGAGGGTTGTTTGTATTCGGGGAACCTTAGCCTCATGGATACCGGCGCGTGGTCCGAAAGGGAAGCTATTCCAATTTCGGTTTCCTTGACCCTTTCCAGTATGCCATGGTCTATTAAAATATGGTCCAGGCGAGAGTACATCTGGTGGACAGGGGAGAAGAACGAGTAATCCCTCAACTGCGGGTGCTGGGTCCTCCACACATCCACCAGTTGGTCCTCCGCTAGTTTTTTTTTGATTCGCTTCAATTGTATATTGCCCCTCCCCGTGCCACCAGACGTACTATCCTTCGCGGGGTCCATCACAAAATTGAGGTCCCCCATCAGGATCAAATATCCTTTCCTGAAGGCCCTTAGCTTACGCAGAATTGCTTCGAGAAATAGGATGGGTCTGGTGTTGGGGGCATAAACATTGGCCAGTGTAAGTTCTACCCCTAGGAGGGAGCCCCTAAGAAACAGGTACCTCCCCTCGGGGTCCGTCATTCTCTCCTCCACCGTGAAGTCAATGTCCCTCGCAATCCCAATAGCCACTCCTCTTGCCCTGCTCGAGATAGTATCTCCATAAAACCAATTTGGGAGAGCTGGAGAAAAAAGTCTAATATTTGAGGAATGTGCCAGGTGGGTCTCTTGCAGAAACACTATACCTGCGCCATATCTCTCTGCTTCCTCCAAAATTTTAGCTCGCTTACCGGGGGAGTTTAAGCCTTTCACATTATATGATAAAAATTTGATTTCTAGATCCTTCATTTATTTTTTGGGGTTTTTTTGTTTTGTTTTTTTTTTTTTTTGTTTTTTCCCCCTGGGATATTGATAGTGACAGCAGCCCCACAGCGGACGTGGTTTCCCTCCCTCCTCCCCCCCATCCCCTCCCTCCCCCTTCCTCCCATCCCCCTCCCCTCCCACCCCCCCCTTCCCCCCTCCCTCCCCCCCTCTCTTACCCTAACTAGGGTCCCCGGGTCCTTGGGGGCCATCCTTTGTGGCTTCCCTTAGACTCCGGAATCCTGGTGAGGTGGAGCTTGTTGAGCCCTCCCCTCCCCCTCCGCAGCCCGAGCTCGGGGCGCAGAGGGGGTGGGGGCAGGGCCGATTCGAGCTTGATTCTTTTGTGGCTACGTGTGGGCATTGAATTTCAGCTTCTTTATGCAGTATGGGAGATTTATTTTTTATTTTAGCCCACAGGTCCTCTTTTTCTTTAAAGTGGCTGAATCTGACAATTATGTCCCGGGGCCGTTCTGCGCCCCCCCTTTCGGGTCTTCCTACTCGGTGTATCCTTTCTGTATGAGGAAAATGATCCAGGTCCTTGCCGCTTATAGGGCCCAAGATTTCCCATAGTTTTCTCTCCAGGTCTTCCCCTCTCTGTTCCGGGACGGCGCGCAGCCTCAGATTTTGCCTACTATCCCTATTTTCTTGGTCCTCAATCTTATAGAGGGTATCTCTCTGCGTGAGATAGGTGCCTTTTAATTGGGTTTTCAACTTCGCAATTTCCAAATCTATAGAGTCCGCTCTCCCCTCCACCGCTTCAACCCTGGACAGCAGATGGCCCATATCCTCCCGTAGAGTGTTAATTTCGAGTTTGATTACATTTTCCAGGCGTAAGAGCATCGCCTCCATTTCAAGTTTGTTAGGGATGTGGGTTCCTGCTTGTTGATTCTCCCCCCTACTGAGCTCAATCTCAGTCTCCATTGTGAGGTCCGCTCTGGAGTCATTAATTTCTCCTTCCACCCCGCCCCTGCTCTCCGGGGAGGCTCCGGCCCGCGTTTCTTTTCCCGATGTCTTTGGGCTTGCACCCTGTCTCAAATAATGTTTAATTGTACTTGTCTCCCCTTTACTGCCTTTGGCGGTAGATTTCTTGGGCTGTTTGGGTGGGTCTTTACTCATGTTGATCTTTTTAATGGGCCTGATTCTTTTCCCCAGTCTTGTTATGGGCCTGGGCCTCCTGGGCCCTTTTCCACCTCCTGCCTATTGATGCGATCCTTGCTTTAGGGCTGTCCTTTGTCCCTCTGGGCGTCCTACTAGTGTATACAGTTACTTTTGCAGTAGGCTGGGGGGGACCTTTTCCGTATGTAGGGTCTTTGAGTGGTGTACTAGGCGCTTACACGATGGCTGGGGCAATTTTGTTAGGATGGGGGGATTTGTTCGCCCTTCCTGCTAGTTAACTTCCGCAATGAGCAGTTTATGCCTTTTCAGTGTCCTATCTAATGGCTCTACTGGGAGAATCGATAGGTATTTACGATGTGTTTACATGAGGTCGCTGACCTTGATGACGTGGGCAACATAGAGATATGTGATTTTATATTTTAACCATAGTTTCATGTTTAAGAAAAATCTGAGGTTCAAATAAGACAAACATAATCTGAGATACTGGTTCTATTTCAAACATCTATCATCAGGCTAAACCTCAACGGTCAGTGCGTTTAAATACCAGCCGGAGTCATACCTTCATTCCATAGTACAGTATTTAATATATGGCAGTATATCTCCATGAGCACCGATCAAAATCTTACTTTCATTCCATAAAGCGGTTTTTAGATGTGAAAATCAATCTTCCCAGGCCTCAATCGAAATCACACTTTCGTTCGATCGTGCGTCCTTTTAGCATAGAGGAGTAGTGCTTCATAGACGCTAATCAGTGTCGCACGGACAGTCCCCAGAGCAGTTTTTGATGCATGAGATGTCTGTAAGGCGGATTACAAAGTTTTCATTTCAGACACTTTTGCACCCTTAGGGACTATAATGTCCATGTAATGTCCATGACCTTCCCACAATCTTGGGTTTTAGAGCCCGTATATACCCATGTGTATCTATGATACTTCAAGCAAACATTTTAGGGCTCCCAAAAGATATATCCGGGCTGCAAAGGAAAAAAAAAAAAAAAAAAAAAAAAAAAGGGGGGGGGGGGGGGGATCAAACCGCTTTGTTGCAAAAGTTGTCCTCTCTGGGGCTCAGTGCACTCCCACGTCTGCCTGATGTGATTTGGATACGCATGCAGGCAGATTTTTACGCTGCTGTAATTTAGTTTCTCCAAGCTTTTAAACCGTTACCCATAGATTGCTGAACATACATTACTCAATGCTTAGTGGCTTTGAAATAGGCATCCGGAAAGTCCCAAGCACCACAGTAGGCCTACTTTTTTCCTTATTATACCTCGTTTGAGGACGCCAATAAATGGAGTAATTGCCGCCAGAGTATTGCCACGCATTTAGCCCACACTTTTCAGGAAATAAAACATTTTGCTTAGTCCTAGAGATGGGCAGAGCAGTTCACAGCCTGTTTCCAAAGACTCTTATACTGCTATGGGCTTACCTTTTGAAGGGATGAACTTGCAGGTGCTTGTGAGTGAGAGATGACATAACTAAATACTCACAACGCTTCCCCTCTATTTCCGCTCAGGCTAGGCTCCCTGAAGCCTCTGCCTGCTTTCCTTCTGCGGCCGGTGGAGGGTTATGGCGGGGTGGAGGGAGCTGCAGCTTCATGGGGTCCCGTCCTGCTGTGTAAGCGGTGGTGGACTAGCAGAGGAGAGGTGAGGTGGGGGGGCCAATGCTGGCGATCCCGGTCAGGGTCACCGCTTCACCGGCCAGGTTGTTCTGGGGGGGGGGTCCCTGCTTCTTGTTTTTCTTGGCCCGGGGGGCCGTGCGGGCGCCCGCGGCTTCTCTCACCCGGCGCGGTCCGCCCTCACGTCCTCCCCGGCTGTACGCCAGCTCTCCTCAGCCCTCGAGCCCGGACTCCTCCCTCCGTGCCTGACGCTACGTCAGCACGTCCCCGCACATCCTCCCCGAGACTCTGAAGCGGAAGATCCGGATTTTGCAGTGCTGGTTTGACTACGTCCAGGGTGTACTAGGCCGCTGGTGCTTGCCAGTTCACCAGAAGGAATAGCGGCGCTAGTACTTCTCTGCTCCATACGAGAGACCTGCGGTTCCTGCACCTCAACAACAGCAGAAGATCGGGATCGGGTACGCCTGACCTTAGCAGGGACCTCACCTCCGTCGCCAGAGCTATCTGTCATGGAGCTGCTGTCGTCTACTGGGTCGTATTCTGAGCCTGATTCTGACAGATGAGTGACCTCCTCTTCACTATCTGACATACTCAGAAACAAGTAGGCCTGTTCACTAGTGTACTTGCGATTTGCCATTTTGGGCTCTAAATTTAGTAGTACACTAGTGAGATTCACAGGAAAAAAAGCTCCTAGGCTGCTGGCGACTGAATCAAAACGCTACCAAAAAAAAACTGTTAGCGATCGCAGGGATCAGGCCTGACTCTGCGAACGCTGCAGTTATGTGTGCTTAGTGTTTTGTAAGTGACAGTGATCGATCGATACTGCACTTGGGTGGGCTGGGCTGGGCTGGGCGGAGGGGGAAAACGCAGGTGCTAGCAGGTATCTGGGCTGATCCCGCTAACAATGCGTTTTTTGGAACCCTAAACTGCTGGGACGCTAGTATAGATCTGATCAGATCAGATATTGATCTGTTCAGATACTATACCACTAAGGGAGGTGTATGCTTTGCGCGTGGGTGTTTGCGGTGCTGGCACTAACCTGGGGCGACGCAGACCTTATTTGTCCCTAAAACCTAATTGATATCACCCGCCGGGCGATCAGGGGGTTAAACCGTTATTGGGTAATAAATGGCGGGTGCCCTGACAGTATAAAAAACAAACTATCTAACCAGCGTCACCCGTAACAGTAATACGGTGATCACTGGTGAAAGGGTTAACTAGGGGCAATCAGGGGGTTAAAACCTTTATTAGGTAATATATGGGGGTACCTGACGATATATAAAAACCTGACGGGGAACCTAAATAACTAAATAACTAACTGGCTAACCAGCGTCACCAGTGACACTTATACTGTGATCACTGGTGAAAGAGTTAACTCTAGGGGCAATCAAGGGGTTAAAACCTTTATTTAGGTTGTAATATGGGGGTACCTGACCTATAAACCTATTTATAATCCTATATAAACCTGGCGGTTACCTAAAAAAAAAAAACTGGCTACCTAGCGGCACCAGTGACACTAATAGAGCGATCAGAAAAAACGATCGCTTAGTGACACTGGCAAAAGGGGGTGAAAGGGTTACCTAGGGGGCAATCAAGGGGTTAAACCTTTATTGGGGGGGGTAGGGGGCTACCTTAGACCTAAAGGGGCCTAAAACTAACTGCCCTGACAGTTATTACAGTCACACTGACACTAAATGCAGTGATCAGTAAATAAATGATCACTGCAATCAGTGACACTGTGACAGGGGGGGCAGGGGGTGATCTGGGGGTGACAGGGGGGTGGATTGTGTGCCTAAGTGTCCTGGTGTCAGTGTACTGTTGTGCACTTACTTGCTGTGTCTTCACCGCTCGGCGTCCCGGTCAGAAAGACCGACACGAGGAGCGTGACGTCACTTCCCCTTGCCTGTGTTTACAATTACACAGGCAAGGGAGAATGTGATTCGCCAGGAGCGATCGGGAGGGGGTGGCCAGAAACCACTGGCCGTCCCCTCTTCCCGCATCGCTCCTGACACGATCGGACCCCCCAACCGCCTGAAGAATGGCACGTACAGGTACGTCCTTTTGCCTGTACGTGCCATTCTGTTGACGTATATGTACATGGGGCGGTCGGGAAGTGGTTAAAGAACATCTTATTAGTTTCATTCAAATCCAATGTGGTGGTGTATAGGGCCAAAAACATTATAATTGTGTCGATGTCCCAATATTTATGGACCTGACTGTATATTGTGTGTGTATATGTATGTGTGTGGGGGGGTATATATATATATATATATATATATATATATATATAATATATATATATATAATATATATAGTATGTAGAGGATAACAAAGTAGGTGAAGTGCATGAAGGGAAATTAAATAAGGACCAGGGCCAAAAGAACACAAGAGCAGACAGAAAAAACAACTGAGAAAGTAAATAGTGGAAAGGGGATGATGTACCTGATGACAGATGGAGACCATGATCCATTGACATGCAAGTGATCCGAGGTGGGGAGAGAAAGTGATATGTGTGTGAACCAACTATGGGAGATGCCATATAGGTGCACCGCCACAATCCCGCCCCCAACGTCATGCGGGCATACACAGCAATGGAGAGAGGAACGCTTTCACATGGGTGGCTCAGCCGTCCGGCGATTAGCGTCTACCCAACTCTCCAGTGTGTTTGCCAGTGTGTAGCACTCCGCCGGCGGTACATCGACACAAGGACGCTTAACCTGCGTGGTAAGCAGGGGTCGTACATCCACCCATCCCACGTAACAAGGAGGCGGGGAAAGGGAGGAAGACCACAGTGCACACCGCAGCTTCCAGATTGGAGGCAAGAGCAGATGGATCAGCGGAACTAATCGTACAACCATCAGTGCGCTGATGCAGACTCGGGACACAACAGCCAAGGAATGTAAAGATACATTGGTCTATATAATAGTATGAAGGTGAAAGGGGGAAAAAAGAAAAATAATAGTAAAGATTAATAACAGAGCCACTGATATCAACAGCCATGCATGTTTAATAAATGCATGGCTGTTGATATCAGTGGCCCTGTGTTAGAATATTATTTCAAATTCATAATTCTGCACTGTGTTCGATTATATTTATGGTAAGCTTGCAAAACATGCAAAACATATTTGGTTTTATGATTAATCATAATAAATAGTATGTGTGAATGACCTTGATCAAGTGTTCAGTGAAACACATCCTCATTTAAAGCTGAGCATTGCTGGATGTTTCTGGTAGCCAATTTGAGTATGACATATATGGTATCTTGGTACAGAATGTCATGAGAAGACAAAAATAGACACGTGTCTACGTAGCTAAAGCAATAATACATTGTGAATTATATCCTGTTAAGTTTAGAGTAATCTCAGTCATATTAATAAGTATTAGTATATAGTTACTTAATGTAAAGTTGGTAATATGTGTCTATATTATGTAGATGTTTGGTAATATGACATTACATGATCAGCATATTTCTTTAACCGCTTCAATACCCGGCCATAGTCATATGACGCCCACAAGGTGGATCTACCATCCTGGGTGGGCGTCATATGACGTCCTCGGATTCCCGGCCGCCTGGGGGGCGCGCGCCCGCGGCATCGCTCGGGACCCGGTGCGAGTGCCCGGCGGCCGCGATGTCCGCCGGGCACCCGCGATTGCCCGTTAAAACAACGGGACAGGGCGGGACCGTGGAGCTGTGTGTGTAAACACACAGCTCCACGTCCTGTCAGCGGGGAGGAGACCGATCATGTGATCCCAGTACAGAGGATCACATGATCGGTCTCCTCCCCTTAAGTCCCCTCCCCCTACAGTTAGAATCACTCCTATTAGGGACACACATTAACCCCTCCAGCGCCCTCTAGTGTTAACCTCTTCCCTGACAGTCACATTTACACAGTAATCATTGCAATTTTATAGCAACGATCGCTGTGTAAATGTGAATGGTTCCAAAAATGTGTCAAAAGTGTCCGAAGTGTCCGCCGCAATGTCGCAGTCACGAAAAAATAAATCGCAGATCCCCGCCATTACTAGTAAAAAAAAAAAAAAAAAAAATTCAATAAATCTATCCCCTATTTTGTAGACGCTATAACTTTTGCGCAAACCGATCAATATACGCTTATTGCGATTTTTTTTACCAAAAATATGTAGAAGAATACGTATCGGCCTAAACTGAGGAAAAAAATAGTTTTTTTTAAAAAAAATGGGATATTTATTATAGCAAAAAGTTTTTTTTCAAAATCGTCGCTCTTCTTTTGTTTATAGCGCAAAAAATAAAAACCGCAGGGGCGATCAAATACCACCAAAAGAAAGCTCTATTTGTGGGAAAAAAAGGACGTCAATTTTGTTTGGGTGTAACGTTGCACGACCGCGCAATTGTTAGTTAAAGCGACGCAGTGCCGAATCGCAAAAAGTGCTCTGGTAAGGAAGGGTGTTTAAAAGCCCTGTATTGAAGTGGTTAAGTATGGAGTGTTACATGTTGGCTTGTCAATCAAGCTCCATATGACTCTCTGAGTATCTACTTTTGTATAGCATATTGCTGAAGTTAGCAGAAATGAATGTGTGCCATACAAGGTTCTAAGTTTTTGTGAGGACGTTCACATGTAACATATAAAGCCAACGTTTCTATACTGAAGGGTCACACAGACACACACATCCTCTAGGAGATGACATATTCACACAAAGTCTGATAAGATGGGACAGCTGACTTCTGTCAGAAGTCTAAAAAACGTAATTTCCTGCTTCTTCTTGAAGAACCCACAAGACAGCATGATCAGAAGGCAGCAGCCATGAAGCACAAATACTTTCATAAGCTTATGACTGCTCTATGACAGCTCTATGACCATTCTATTTCATATACTTTTACCCACACTGAACTGAACTATTATACTTTTTACATTGTATTTTTGCTTCAATATTATGGACAGTCATATTTCTTGAGTGAGATGTTGGACAGCCACATACATAATAATTTTTTTGAGTGAGATTTTGATCTAACCACTCATTATAGCTCTCCACGATTGTTAATTGGAAGTTATTATGTTTATTCGTGTAATGTTTTCCAACATATATATGTAATTTTCACTATTTCTATTTTGCATATATTTTCATTTCGAGGATATATATAAGCCTTTTTTCATATGATCTTTTGGTCATTTTTTGACTATTTTGCCTATCAACTCACATTTGAGCGTATACACACCTGTTTTGTTACATGTTTGCACTGTAAACATACCGAGTTTTGTTTCAACACTGTGATATGTGTTTTTCATATTGATGCACTATTTTTTATTAGGTGATCTAATCGGTCACTTTATTTTCACTATCTAATTTTTTATCTTTCAAGATAAAAATTCTGAGCAGCAACATGTGTACACTGAATTCCATTCTGTAGTACCGTTTCTGCACAGAGACACATGTAAGCGCTACACTTTTTACACATATATTCTGTGACAATTAGTCTGATTGTAGTGTTGGCGGCTAGATTGCAAAAGAAGGCTCAGCAACATCCCCCACGTATCACTGTTCTCTATTTTTGACTATATTGCTGCAGCCTTTCATATTTGGTTATTTCACGTTCAATTCTATTTTAAGTTTTGATCCCTGACATTTTTTGAGGAGCAATCTTCAGAGTTTTTTCGCTCCTTAATTCTAGACGCCCTCATTTAATGATGGCCGTTTTTGATTATAGGACGAATCGATCGTTTAATACTGAAGGCGTTTTTACACCCATTAATGTTGATTCAGAGATGGGAGGTTTATTCTTGAGATTGAAAAATCTCATGGTGTCGGAAATTCACCTTGAGTGGGACATTGCGTTCCTTGAACAGTACATCAAGGAACGCATGGTCTCCCGTGGCTTGAGGTGGAACGTTCACCCACAACAAGGTGATACTGAACCAGAAGTATGGTACAGATATTTTAATGAGGCTGGAATTTCCTTACTGGGATTCCTTGTCGATAAGAAACGTTCACGAAGAGTAGTCATTGACAAGGAGATCAAAGAAATCAGAGAGAAGTTGCTTCCACATAAAAGTACTACAGAATATAGCACTTTATCCACGAATCTCAGAAACCACTTAGAAAAAGAAGAAAGGGAACAAAAGATTAAAAAACAAAAAAAGTACACAAGGGACATTACCGATTATAAAAACGGGTGCGTTTTTAATTGGCAAACTAAAGACCAGCTCACAACTGGTCCTAATTTAGAACAATCACAAATGGAAGTTTCTGATAACTCAGACACCAGACCAGTAAGTTCTACCAATATTCCTTTCACACAAAACGGGTGAACGGAATAACCATTTGCGTAAGAACCCCCAAACCAACGCTACTTATACACCAACACCTCACCATGGAGGTCCACAACACAATGGTAACGGAAGATGTAGGAATAACAAGGGAAAATTGTCGGCCCGCGACAATTCATACCGTAATGACCATTATTTGATTTGATTTGATTTGATTTGATATTGGATTTGTATTGCGCCGAATGCGCTCCATATAGTTATCCACCCCACAGAACTCCAGTCTATACGCATAACAGATTCTCCCCACTTAGAGAGGGAGACCACGGGCCAGTCACGGTTCTCAATATCCCTATAATGATAGAGATTATGGCCAATACAACAGATCTCCATACAATTGCAATCAAAATCTGCCTAGACCATCCAACATGCCGGTTTTTCCCAGGGAATCGGAAAATCACAACCAAAGTTTAGAACCAAACGTGGCTCTAGAGGGGGGCGGCGCGCCTGGAAAAAGAAAGAGGTTATAAACAACAGTGGAATCTTTAATTTAAGTAAAGCCATATTATCTAAAGCCGAACAATCTGTCATTGATAAAGGCCTAAAATTTGTTCCTCCAACCAAACTTAATAAATTCTCCACGTTCATTGACGTGCACAAATTTGTGCGCAAATTGAATGTGCAGCGATACATTTTATCTAACCCTAGAAATGGCTCTTTTTCCAACAATTCAACCCTTACTGTACACTCTGGTCTAGCCAACCCCTCTACATTTAATCCCCCCTGTCCTGTTGCACCGTCAGTAAAGGTATTCCGTGATTTGGTCCTTAAAGACCTGGAAAATTTACCTAAAAAAAGGATCTTTAACAATCCAGATATTAAAATCGGACTTAAAACTCTTTGCGAATGCAAAGATTTAGTTAAACGTCCCGCCGATAAAGGGGGAGGGATCGTTGTTTTGGATACGAGTACATACCATGCCGAGATGACCAAAATTTTAAGTGATGTACAGACATATTCTTTATTGCCTAAGAATCCTACTTCGGATTTTAACCACTTCAATACAGGGCTTTTAAACACCCTTCCTTACCAGAGCACTTTTTGCGATTCGGCACTGCGTCGCTTTAACTAACAATTGCGCGGTCGTGCGACGTTACACCCAAACAAAATTGACGTCCTTTTTTTCCCACAAATAGAGCTTTCTTTTGGTGGTATTTGATCGCCCCTGCGGTTTTTATTTTTTGCGCTATAAAAGAAGAGCGACAATTTTGAAAAAAAACACAATATTTTTTACTTTTTGCTATAATAAATATCCCATTTTTTAAAAAAAAAAACAATTTTTTTCCTCCAGTTTAGGCCGATACGTATTCTTCTACATATTTTTGGTAAAAAAAATCGCAATAAGCGTATATTGATCGGTTTGCGCAAAAGTTATAGCGTCTACAAAATAGGGGATAGATTTATTGAATTTTTTATTTTTTTTACTAGTAATGGCGGCGATCTGCGATTTTTTTTTTTTTCGTGACTGCGACATTGCGGCGGACACTTCGGACACTTTTGACACATTTTTGGAACCATTCACATTTACACAGCGATCGTTGCTATAAAATTGCAATGATTACTGTGTAAATGTGACTGGCAGGGAAGGGGTTAACACTAGAGGGCGCTGGAGGGGTTAATGTGTGTCCCTATAGGAGTGATTCTAACTGTAGGGGGAGGGGACTCAAGGGGAGGAGACCGATCATGTGTTCCTCCGTACTGGGATCACATGGTCGCTCTCCTCCCCGCTGACAGGACGTGGAGCTGTGTGTTTACACACACAGCTCCACGGCCCCGCCCGGTCCCGTTGTTTTAACGGGCAATCGCGGGTGCCCGGCGGACATCGCGGCCGCCGTGCACTCGCACCGGGTCCCGAGCGATGCCGCGCGCGCCGCCGGCGGCGCGCGTGCCCCCCAGGCGGCCGGGAATCCGAGGACGTCATTTGACGCCCACCCAGGATGGTAGATCCACCTTGTGGGCGTCATATAACTATACAGCGGTATTGAAGTGGTTAAGAAAATTCTGATAGATCTGGTTGACACGGGCGCCCAATTGGGGATTCTAAATAAAAAAGAATTATTTGGTACCTGTGGCTCCACGGATGCTGATAATGTATTATCTACCCAAAGTTCATAAAAACGTGACCCATCCACCGGGGCGTCCTATCGTCAGTGGGTTGGACTCAATTACTTCCCGAATAGGGAAATATATTGATTTTTACCTCCAACCCATTGTCAGGTCTATACCTTCCTATCTTAAGGACACTAGAGACACCATTTCGAAATTACAGCAGGTCATCTATTCTAAAGATCTTATACTAGTCACCGCGGATGTCACGTCTCTATACACGTGCATTCCACATAACCTTGGCCTAGAAGCAGTTGACATCTTTCTAGGTAGAAATAGGTCCATTTCCAACGCCCAGAAAAAGGTTTATAATGGACTTGTTGCATTATGCCACTAAGCATAATTACTTCTGGTATGAGGGCCGTTACTACCTACAGAAAAAGGGCGTCACTATGGGCGCTAAGTTCGCCCCCAGCCTCGCCAACATTTTTATGGGTAAGTGGGAGGAGGATGTCGTCCATGTGCTGGACCCACCACAACTAGTGTTGTGGTCCAGATACATCGACGACATCCTCCTCCTATTGAAGGGTTCTGCTGAATCGCTTGACTTGTTCATGACCAGGTTAAATGATAATGACATTGGGATCGAACTCACCTATGAGGCTAGTTCCTCTTCCATTCATTTCCTAGATTTGGAGATCACTTTAACTGATGACACACTTACCACCAAAACTTTTTTTAAAGCTACCGACCGGAATGGGTACATTCCGGTTGACAGCTGTCACCATGCTCTATATGTTGGAGTAACAGCGCTGTCTATTAAAAAATATACGATTCAATACTTGTTCTAAATAAATCCAACAAGCTATGTGAAAAACCTGAAATATTAAATAAATAATATAAGTTCCTGCTGCAACCTTATGTGAGATACACACAACAAAATGCAAGAAAAGAAAAAAAGGCTGCGCTGGAAATTAAAACATGTGAAAATTCTATCACCTAAATGAATATTGTGGTGCATAAAAAATTCATTCCAGCCCTAAGCTGGCAGTGTTACACGTGAAATGCACTACAACCGGCATCCGCTGGACGCAGTCCTGAACACACCGTTCTAATATAATTCAAAATGATATAATCAAACAGTGAAATGAAAAAAATGACATAAACAATATATGATAAAAAATTGAAGTGATTTCAGACATCCGTGATCTAATATAGTGGCATAGTGAACAACAGAGGAAAAAAAGAAAGAAAAAAAAAAGAAAGAAAAAATGGCTGCGCTGGGAATTAAAACATGTGAAAATTCTATCACCTAAATGCACCACAATATTCATTTAGGTGATAGAATTTTCACATGTTTTAATTCCCAGCGCAGCCATTTTTTCTTTCTTTTTTTTTTTCTTTCTTTTTTTCCTCTGTTGTTCACTATGCCACTATATTAGATCACGGATGTCTGAAATCACTTTTTACTTTTTGAATTATATTAGGACGGTGTGTTCAGGACTGCGTCCAGCGGATGCCGGTTGTAGTGCATTTCACGTGTAACACTGCCAGCTTAGGGCTGAATCGAATTTTTTATGCACCACAATATTCATTTAGGTGATAGAATTTTCACATGTTTTAATTTCCAGCGCAGCCTTTTTTTCTTTTCTTGCATTTAGCTGTCACCATGCGTCATGGTTAAAATCGGTTCCTAGAAGCCAATTAATGCGCATCAGACGTAATTGTTCCCATCTCCCAGATTATTTTCAACATGCTCATACCCTTAAAAACAGGTTTCTTGATAAAGGTTACGAAGCATCCCTTATAGATGAGGAAATCCATAAAGTAGCGTTGGTTGATCGTATATCATTATTAATAGAAAAACCTCCTAAAATTAATGACAACAAATTTAGATGGTCCTTTTTCACGAACTTTTCAGTTCAACATAAGCAAATTAAGGAGATCTTTTCTAGACACTGGAGGGTTTTGAAAAATGACCAAGTTTTAGGGCCGATCTTACCAGACCAAGTCGGAGTCATTTATAGAGGGGCTCCCTCTTTGAGGGGCAAAATTGCACCTAACATTATTGATTCACCCAGCCCACTATCTTTCTTCCACGACATGAAAGGTTTTTATCCCTGCCGTAAGTGCAAAGTATGTATGAACAACTCTTGTCGGAAGAAATGCGATACCTTCATGTCTAATACTACAAATAAGGAATACAAAATGAAATGCTTTGTCACTTGCCACACTAAGTATATTGTCTATCTCATTACCTGCCCCTGCAGGAAACAATATATAGGCCGTACTATACGTACCTTCGCTATAAGGGTTAACGAACACCTTGCGGCAATAAAAGCGGGACGCACTAACCACAGCGTTCCTAAACATTACTTATTGTGTCATAATCGGAACCCATTAGGCTCCAGATTTCAAATTATTCACAAATTTGTACCCCATTGGAGAGGCGAGTCGAGTGTAAGGGGAGTGTCCAAGTTGGAGACTTTTTGGATACATCAAATGAAATGCTACAGCCCACATGGTTTGAACATCGGGTGGGACATTAATGCCTTCATCAATCGCTCATAGTTCCATTCGATGTTCATTCCATTGTCGTCTAGTTTAAATCCGTGAGATTGACACCACATATGGTTTAATGTAATAGTTTCCCATGCGTGGATCATTATCAATTTTTTGTCAATTTTTTTTATTTATTCCTTGTTATACACTACAGATTTTTTGTACTCTGGTTGTATATACGCCATGATGTCCCTTGTGTTTTCTTTATATATATATATATATATATATATATATATATATATATATATAATAAATGGAGTGTATCTGAAGGGCCTACTGTACACTGCTCAGCGCCTGATGTAAAATATACAGTTTCTAATCCAACTAGACGGAAATAGAGTCAATAAAAAATATATATATATAATATAAATAAATAAATAAATATAGATATATATGTATAAAAGCAGCCGTTTAAAGAGTAAAAGTATAGAAAAATAGATAGTATAAAAATTCAGACTGTAATGTTCGTGAGAAATAATATACTAAAAACAGCGCTAAAAATTATTATCTCATCAGGACCATTAAAATATAGAACATAAAATATATAATGTATAAAATTAGTCCTCAATCAAAAAGGTGAATAGATAAACGTTCCTTGGGTGCAAAAGTAGTAGTGAGTGAGCAGTTCGTAAAATAAATCAAAGTGACTTCTTCTGTGGTATATTCAGACACCGTATTATCCCGTGTGATTTTTCACCATGTGTGGCACACTCCCCATAGGGGTTCAAACTCACCAGAAATCAAGATAAAACACGCCTGTCACATATGTGTCATCAAGGTATATTAGTCTGCTTCCACTACTCCTCTGCTAAGACGGGGTTAAAACCAGCCAAGTATCAGCATCACCAAGGGAACAACAGCATCAGGGGTCCAGGGGGAAATTTATCTCCAAACAAAACTCGCCATAGGAACAAAGTAGAATATTGCACATAGCGTAATTCCGTTTATTTAATTAAAAGCATAAATTACATTCCCAAAATTAGCCCCAGAAGATTAGCAGCGTACATTAATTTATCTTTCAACTCAGCATATGATAGTAACTTGCGTTTCAGATGGTGATTAAACAGTCTCTCCAGCGTCAGCCCCTGCACATCCTTTCAGTATGGTGTGTGCCTGTGGAGACACACACTGGACTTCCGGGTAGAGGTATGGCGGCGGTGGAGCGCAAGATGTAACTTCCGGTCAGCGTCGTGTAAGCCACGCCCTTACGCGTTTTGTCACTTCCGACTTCAATAGAGGGCGTGGCTACACGACGCCAAACAGGGCTTTAAATATCCGACCTCTCAGACGGCAGCCAATCACAGCGCTAGTTACTATGGTGACGCGGTCCGATCAGCCCTATGCCCTCAATTGAATACGGGAAATAGAATCACACATACGTCCCGTCGGACAGCATGTGTAACATATAAACTGCAGACAGTCAGTGCCTAAAAGCGGTGGAGACATATGTACAACAGAACACCATGGAGTAAATTAGGTTCAGACTCAGGTACTTAGTCAATGCTGCAGCAATGCAGTTGAATCCATTTAGAACTCGTCAACTGGTATGCATTTTAAACATTAGTTATGAATGAAAGATAGTCAAGGATACAAGAGAACATAATATCAATATGATATCGGCAATACATCATAAAAATAACCGGCAACACATAGTGAAACTGCATTGCGGTGTACTATAAACAATCGTATTCCAACGATAGTAGTAAAAATTCACTGGATATTATATATATATGTAGCGGAGCATATGAGTACATCAATAGCCATCGGATCTGTGGCATTATAAAATAAGGTATATATTTCTCGCATATGTAAATTCTATGTGTAAGTACAAGAATACATAAATGAGTCAATCCTGCAATACTATGCAGATGACTGATGCAAGTCTATTGATTTGGATGGAAGAAGATAAATGATGGTTGCACAACATTTGATCACTATAAATAATTGGAATAGAATTACATATAGTTCCCGACCAGCCATATCTGACAGCATATTACAATAGTCAGTGAGTATATATATATTTCAAACAGACTATTTATAAGTCAAAGTAATATAGACGAGAGTCAGGGAATGAAGGAACAGAGGGAGGACCAATAGTAATTATTACTAATATGTGAGAGAATTATATAGCAAGTATTATATAAAAACTCCTATATAAACACATAAAATGCAGACTCATAATGGTAATACTTAATAGTATGTAAAACTAAATATGAAGGTTGGATTTAGTTAAGGGACATGCTAATCGCGTTTTGAGAGACCCAAACCTCAATTAAAATGCTTAAAATCGCATAAAAACAGTCGCATAAAATCGCATACTAAAAATTTTGCATAAAATTCATAAAAAATAGCATATAGAAATGATGCATAAAATAACTATGTTGATGTGTATAAAATTCGAAAGGTAAAACATATATATAAAATAAGATATATATATATAGAATAAATATATATATGTTTAAAATGGACGTATGGTACTAAAAATAAATAAAGGAGTAATAACACAAAAGTATAACATAAAAAAATGAATATTCTACACCTAGGTTTAAAATGTGGCCTTAAAAGACCTATTAACCACTTCAGCCCCGGACCAATTGTCAGCTTAAGGACCAGAGGTCTTTTTTCAATTTCGCACTGCACTACTTTAACTGGTAATTGTGCGGTCATGCAATTTTGTAACGAAACGAAATTTGCGTCCTTTTCTTCCCACAAATAGAGCTTTCTTTTGATGGTATTTGATTGCCTCTGTGATTTTTTATTTTTTGCGATATAAACGGAAAAAGAGCGAAAATTTTGAAAAAAAAAGAGATTTTCTACTTTTTGTTATAAAAAAAATCTAATAAACTCAATTTTAGTCAAACATTTGGGCCAAAATGTATTCAGCCACATGTCTTTAGTAAAAAAAATGCCAATAAGCGTATATTTATTGGTTTGCGCAAAAGTTATAGCGTCTACAAACTAGAGTACATTTTCTGGAATTTACACCGCTTTTAATTTATGACTGCCTATTTCATTTCTTGAGGTGCTAAAATGGCAGAGAAGTACAAAACCCCCCCAAATGACCCCATTTTGGAAAGTAGACACCCCAAGCTATTTGCTGAGAGGCATGTTGAGCCCATTGAATATTTTTTTTTTTAGTCCCAAGTGATTGAATAAAGACAAAAAAAAAAAAATAATTTTTTTTTTTCTTCAAAAAGTTGTCACTAAATGATATATTGCTCACACATGCCATAGTTATATGTGGAATTGCACCCCAAAATACATTTTGCTGCTTCTCCTGAGTATGGGGATACCACATGTGTGGGACTTTTTGGGAGCCTAGCCGCGTACGGGGCCCCGAAACCCAAGCACCGCCTTCAGGATTTCTAAGGGTGCAAATTTTTGATTTCACTCCTCACTACCTATCACCGTTTCGAAGGCCATAAAATGCCAAAATAGCACAAAACCCCCCCAAATGACCCCATTTTGGAAAGTAGACACCCCAAGCTATTTGTTGAGAGGCATGGTGAGTATTTTACAGCTCTCATTTGTTTTTGAAAATGAAGAAAGTAAAGAAAAAAATTTTTTTTTTTTCTTTTTTCAATTTTCAAAACTTTGTGACAAAAAGCGACATCTGCAAAATACTCACAATACCTCTCAGCAAATAGCTTGGGGTGTCTACTTTCCAAAATGGGGTCATTTTGGGGGGTTTTATGCCATCTGGGCATTCCATGGCCTCCGAAACTGTGATTGGCAGTGAGAAGTGAAATAAAAAAAAATTACTCCCTTAGAAAGCCTGAAGGCGGTGCTTGGTTTTTGGGGTTCCGTACGCAGCTAGGCTCCCAAAAAGTCCCACACATGTGGTATCCCCGTACTCAGGAGAAGCAACAGAATGTATTTTGGGGTGTATTTCCACATATGCCCATGACATGTTTGAGCAATATATCATTTAGTGACAACTTTTTGTAAAAAAAAATATATATATTTTTTTTTTTTCATTATTCAATCTCTTGGGACAAAAAAAAAAAAATATTTAATGGGCTCAACATTGCTCTCAGCAAATAGCTTGGGGTGTCTACTTTCCAAAATGGGGTCATTTGGGGGGGGTTTGAACTGTCCTGGCATTTTATGCACAACATTTAGAAGCCTATGTCACACGTCACCCACTCTTCTAACCACTTGAAGACAAAGCCCTTTCTGACACTTTTTGTTTACATGAAAACATATTTTTTTTTTGCAAGAAAATTACGTCGAACCCCCAAACACTATATATATTGTTAAAGCAAAGGCCCTACAGATTAAAATGGTGGGTGTTGCATTTTTTTTTTCCACACAGTATTTGCGCAGCGATTTTTCAAACGCATTTTTTGTGGAAAAAATACACTTTTTTTTATTTTAATGCACTAAAACACACTATATTGCTCAAATTTTTGATGAAATAAAAAATATGATCTTAGGCCGAGTACATGGATACCAAACACGACATGCTTTAAAATTGCGCACAAACACGCAGTGGCGACAAACTACATACATTTTTAAAAGCCTTTAAAAGCCTTTACATGATACCACATTAGATTCACGGAGGAGGTCTACTGCTAAAATTACTGCCCTCGATCTGACCTTCGCGGTGATACCTCACATGCATGCTGCAATTGCTGTTTACATATGACGCCAGACCAACGCTTGTGTACGCCTTTGCGCAAGAGAAGGGGGGGCAGGGGTGCTTATTTTTTTTTTTTTTTTTTTTAGTTTTTTTTTTATTTATTTAGCTTTTTTATTCTATTTTTAAACTGTTCCTTCCATTTTTTTTCTTTGTTATGATTTTTATTGTTATCTCAGGGAATGTAAATATCCCCTATGATAGCAATAGGCAGTGACAGGTACTCTTTTTTTGAAAAAATTGGGGTCTATTAGACCCTAGATCTTTCCTCTGCCCTCAAAGCATCTGACCACACCAAGATTGGTGTGATAAAATGCTTTCCCAATTTCCCAATGGCGCGGTTTATATCCGGGAGGGGGGACATTCCCTCCTACTGCTTGTAAAAGCAGTCTAGAGGCTAATTACCCGCTAGAATTGCTTTTACATGAAAGCCGATCACTGGCTGAAAAGAATGATACCAAGATGATACCTAAACCTGCAGGCATCATTCTGGTATAACCATTCAAAGTCCAGCAACATACTGGACATATATTGTAATCTTTTTTTTTTTCATGCAGCCTCTTGGCTGAACGAAAAAAAGAGATTGATTGGTGGGTATGCCCACCATTAGAATACCTCCCTTCATCCACCCACTTCTAATGATGGGCATACATGCACCATTTATATATGCCGATGCATGGGGGCATCCTCCCGCAAAAGTTATGCCGTGTACACACGGTCGGAATTTCGACCGTATGTACGTGGCATTAGGAGCCAATCGCTCCTCCCCGCCCCCTGCTGCCCCCATGCTTCGGCATATATGCTCTTTTTTTTAACTGTGGTGGTGAAATCACCTCCTACAGCGTTGGGAGTCGCGGCTTTATGTATCGTGGGAGCAAACGCTGTTGCTGTCAAGATAAATAAATCCGCGCTGCAAC
This sequence comes from Lithobates sylvaticus, assembly GCA_028564925.1. Lineage (NCBI taxonomy): Eukaryota > Metazoa > Chordata > Amphibia > Anura > Ranidae > Lithobates > Lithobates sylvaticus. The sequence continues at coordinate 149,886,540 of CM053033.1, forward strand.
TGAATGGCGCACCTGAAAACAAAAAAATGCTTAACACTAAAACACAGTAAACAAAATTACATACCTGAAAAGCAAGCATGATAAAACATGATAAAACATAATAAAACATTGCAGAATAGAATGGAGTAAAAAAAGAGCAACAATAGAGAGAGAGAGAGAACAATAAAACGACAACTATTTTTGTTTTTTTTATTTTTTTGAGATTCACAGGTAAAAAAGCTCCTGACTGTTAGCGACTGAATCAAAACGCTACCACAAAAAAAATGTTAGCGATCGCAGGGATCAGGCCTGACTCTGCGAACACTGCAGTTATGTGTGCTTAGTGTTTTGTAAGTGACAGTGATCGATCGATACTGCACTTGGGTGGGCTGGGCTGGGCGGAGGGGGGAAAACGCAGGTGCTAGCAGGTATCTGGGCTGATCCCGCTAACAATGCGTTTTTTTGGAACCCTAAACTGCTGGGACGCTAGTATAGATCTGATCAGATCAGATATTGATCTGTTCAGATACTGTGCCACTAAGGGAGGTGTATGCTTTGTGCGTGGGTGTTTGCGGTACTGGCACTAACCTGGGGCGACGCAGACCTTATTTGACCCTAAAACCTAATTGATATCACCCGCCGGGCGATCAGGGGGTTAAACCGTTATTGGGTAATAAATGGCGGGTGCCCTGACAGTATAAAAAACAAGCTAACTAACCAGCGTCACCCGTAACAGTAATACAAAAAAAAACTGGTTACCTAGCGACACTAATGCAGCGATCAGAAAAACGATCGCTTAGTGACACTGGCAAAAGGGGGTGAAAGGGTTAACTAGGGGCAATCAGGGGGTTAAACCTTTATTAGGTAATATATGGGGGTACCTGACGCTATATAAAAACCTGACGGGGAACCTAAATAACGAAATAACTAACTGGCTAACCAGCGTCACCAGTGACATTTTATACGGTGATCACTGGTGAAAGGGTTAACTCTAGGGGCAATCAGGGGGTTAAAACCTTTATTTAGGTTGTAATATGGGGGTACCTGACCTATAAACCTATTTATGAACCTATATAAACATGGCGGTTAACCTAAAAAAAAACTGGTTACCTAGCGACACTAATGCAGCGATCAGAAAAAACGATCGCTTAGTGACACTGGCAAAAGGGGGTGAAAGGGTTAACTAGGGGCAATCAGGGGGTTAAACCTTTATTAGGTAATATATGGGGGTACCTGACGCTATATAAAAACCTGACGGGGAACCTAAATAACGAAATAACTAACTGGCTAACCAGCGTCACCAGTGACAGTTATACGGTGATTACTGGTGAAAGGGTTAACTCTAGGGGCAATCAGGGGGTTAAAACCTTTATTTAGGTTGTAATATGGGGGTACCTGACCTATAAAACTATTTATGAACCTATATAAAACATGGCGGTTAAAATAAAAAAAAAATGGTTACCTAGCGACACAATGCAGCGATCAGAAAAACGATCGCTTAGTGACACTGGCAAAAGGGGGTGAAGGGGTTAACTAGGGGCAATCAGGGGGTTAAACCTTTATTAGGGGGGGGTAGGGGGCTACCTAGGACCTAAAACTAACTGCCCTGACAGTTATTACAGTCACACTGACACTAAATGCAGTGATCAGTAAATAAATGATCACTGCAATTAGTGACACTGTGACTGGGGGGGGGAGGGGGTGATCTGGGGGGTGATCAGGGGGTGACAGGGGGGTGTTTTGTGTGCCTAACTGTACTGGTGTCAGTGTAGTGTTGTGCACTAACCTTAACATGTTCGCCGCTCGGCGTCTCCGGTCACATAGACCGGCGCACCGAGCGTGACATCACTTCCGCCTTCCTGTCTATACAATAGACAGGAAGGGGAAGTTTCTCATTGGCCAGGAGCGATCGCGAGGGGGTGGCCAGAAACCACTGGCCGTCCCCTCGTCCCGGATCGCTCCTGAAGCGATGCCGACCGTCCCCGCCGGCGGAGGGGGGTCCGATCGGACCCCCCAACCGCCTAAAGAATGGCACGTACAGGTACGTGGTTCTGCCTGTACGTGCCATTCTGCCGACGTATATCTACATGGGGCGGTCGGCAAGTGGTTAATAAATTCGATGTTTTTATTGACGTGCATAAGTACATAAGAAAGATGAATATGAAAAAATATTTTTTAAACAAAAATTCACATCCGAGTACCAGCCTGGCTTCTGTGCAAACAGACAGCGGACTTCGAAAAAAATCGCTTTTTAATCCTCTTAACGGTGCCAATCAACAATTGGACGTTTTTAAACGACTTGTTTTAAGGGACCTGGAAAACATTATGCCGAAAAGGGATGTGAATCCCAGACATATACAAGAAGGAATAAAATCACTGGAAGAAAGAAAAGACCTTGTTATTAGACCCGCAGATAGAGGAGGAGTGGTAATTTTAACAAAAGAGTTTTATCACAACCAGCTATTAAGCACGCTCTCGGACGAAGACACCTATAAAAGGCTCGAAAGGGATCCCACCCCACAATATGAAAAAGACTTGGAAACTTTAGTCCAATTAGGGGGGACAATGGGTGTACTGACTACTAAAGAGATGAAGTACTTAAATCCCAGCAGTAGTAGGATTCCCACAATCTATACTTTGCCTAAGATCCATAAGGATATAAAAAATCCCCCGGGTAGACCAATCGTTAACGGAATAGGGTCAATCGCATCACATATGGGGCAATATCTGGATCTCTTTCTACAAATAAGTGTCGTACAGACAAGAGCTTACCTGCGAGATACGAAAAGTCTTCTACAGCTTTTGGAAAACATTGATTTAAGCAATAATCATGAAGTCTTCCTGGTCACAGCAGACGTATCTTCATTATATACGATAATTCAGCACGATGACGCACTACTGGCCTTTAATTGGGCTCTCAGTCAGAGAGATGACCTCAACCACAATCAGAAAAGATTCATAAAACACGCACTGGATTTCTGCCTATGCCATAACTTTTTTTGGTATAATGGCAACTTCTATTCCCAGAAAAGGGGCGTGGCTATGGGGGCAAAATTTGCCCCGAGCATAGCGAATCTTTTTATGGGGGAGTGGGAAGAAAATAATATTTTTGCTTTTAAAAAGAAGAATCTGATTTTATACAAACGATATATAGACGATCTGTTTTTTATCTGGTCAGGATCTTTGGAATCTTTGCAGCAGTTCATATCAGAACTAAATTGCAACACTAACAATATTGTGCTAACCAGTGAAATAAACGCACAAAGTATCAATTTCCTTGACATAACTATTTTTAGAGAATCAAACAAACTACAGACCGAGGTCTATTTTAAACCTACAGATTCCAACCGCTATCTTCCAACTCAGAGTGGCCACCACCCAATGTGGTTGAAGAACATACCCAAAAGGTCAAATAACAAGAATTAGACGCAATTGCACTAAAGCGAGCGATTTTAACTCACAATCCTTCACCATAAAGAAAAAGTTTGAAGAAAAAGGCTATGATGGAAAACATCTGGATCAAGTGATTGAAGAAGTATCCCTGGTACCGAGACACACCTTACTGGTAGATAAACCCATTGGCGAAAATACTAATCTACAAGAATGGAGTTTTATCACTGGTTTCCACGCCCAATATAAAGAAGTGGAAAATATTTTTATGACACACTGGCATGTACTATTGATGGACAAAGTACTAAAACCTTCTCTTTCAGATAAACCTGGTTTTATTTATAGGAGAGCACCAAGCTATGCTGACAAAATCGTGAAAAAAATCTTGGATCCACCATCAAGACACCCGTCTTTTTGGGATAAAGATGGTTTTTATTCATGCAGAAAGTGCAAAGCGTGTAGAGAGGTGAACCAACCACTAAGAGCATTGGAAATGTTCACCTCTACCTCTAATAACAGAGAATTCAAAATAAAGGAGTTCATCACATGCAATACGGCCTATGTGGTTTATGCGATCCAATGCCCATGCAATTTAATATATATAGGCCGCACTAAAAGGCTATTACGGATCCGTATTGCAGAACATATAGCTAATATTAAACTTGGTTTTAAAGATCACAATGTATCCCTCCATTTTAAAAACTTTCATAATCAGGACCCATCGGGCCTAAAATCTTGGGGGATTGATCACCTCAAGCCTAACTGGAGAGGTTCAAACCAGGTATGAGAGTTATCCAAAAGAGAAACAGAATGGATATATTTGGTTGATACTCTTTCGCCAAAAGGCTTGAATGTAGATCTTGACATTTTTATCAGTGATTATTGACTCCAGTATTACTTTTGTGTTATTACTCATTTATTTATTTTTAGTACCATACGTCCATTTTAAACATATATATTTATTCTATATATATCTTATTTTATATATATGTTTTACCTTTCGAATTTTATACACATCAACATAGTTATTTTATGCATCATTTCTATATGCTATTTTTTATGAATTTTATGCGAAATTTTTAGTATGCGATTTTATGCGACTCTTTTTATGGGACTGTTTTTATGCGTTTTTAAGCGTTTTAATTGAGGTTTGGGTCTCTCAAAACGCGATTAGCATGTCCCTTAACTGAATCCAACCTTCATATTTAGTTTTATATACTATTAAGTATTACCATTATGAGTCTGCATTTTATGTGTTTTTATGTGATCTTATATAGGAGTTTTTATATAATACTTGCTATATAATTCTCTCACATATTAGTAATAATTACTATTGGTCCTCCCTCTGTTCCTTCATTCCCTGACTCTCGTCTATATTACTTTGACTTATAAATAGTCTGTTTGAAATATATATATACTCACTGACTATTGTAATATGCTGTCAGATATGGCTGGTCGGGAACTATATGTAATTCTATTCCAATTATTTATAGTGATCAAATGTTGTGCAACCATCATTTATCTTCTTCCATCCAAATCAATAGACTTGCATCAGTCATCTGCATAGTATTGCAGGATTGACTCATTTATGTATTCTTGTACTTACACATAGAATTTACATATGCGAGAAATATATACCTTATTTTATAATGCCACGGATCCGATGGCTATTGATGTACTCATATGCTCCGCTACATATATATATATATATAATATCCAGTGAATTTTTACTACTATCGTTGGAATATAGTTTGTTTATAGTACACCGCAATGCAGTTTCACTATGTGTTGCCGGTTATTTTTATGATGTATTGCCGATATCATATGTTCTCTTGTATCCTTGATTATCTTTCATTCATAACTAATGTTTAAAATGCATACCAGTTGACGAGTTCTAAATGGATTCAACTGCATTGCTGCAGCATTGACTAAGTACCTGAGTCTGAACCTAATTTACTCCATGGTGTTCTGTTGTACATATGTCTCCACCGCTTTTAGACACTGACTGTCTGCAGTTTATATGTTACACATGCTGTCCGACGGGACGTATGTGTGATTCTATTTCCCGTATTAGATTGAGGGCATAGAGCTGATCGGACCGCGTCACCATAGTAACTAGCGCTGAGACGCTAGCGCTGTGATTGGCTGCCGTCTGAGAGGCCGGATATTTAAAGCCCTGTTTGGCGTTGTGTAGCCACGCCCTCTGTTGAAGTTGGAAGTGACAAAACGCGTAAGGGCGTGGCTTACACGACGCTGACCGGAAGTGACATCTTGCGCTCCACCGCCGCCATACCTCTACCCGGAAGTCCAGTGTGTGTCTCCACAGGCACACACCATACTGAAAGGATGTGCAGGGGCTGACGCTGGAGAGACTGTTTAATCACCATCTGAAACGCAAGTTACTATCATATGCTGAGTTGAAAGATAAATTAATGTACGCTGCTAATCTTTTGGGGCTAATTTTGGGAATGTAATTTATGCTTTTAATTAAATAAAGGAATTACGCTATGTGCAATATTCTACTTTGTTCCTATGGCGAGTTTTGTTTGGAGATAAATTTCCCCCTGGACCCCTGATGCTGTTGTTCCCTTGGTGATGCTGATACTTGGCTGGTTTTAACCCCGTCTTAGCAGAGGAGTAGTGGAAGCAGACTAATATACCTTGATGACACATATGTGACAGGCGTGTTTTATCTTGATTTCTGGTGAGTTTGAACCCCTATGGGGAGTGTGCCACACATGGTGAAAAATCACACGGGATAATACGGTGTCTGAATATACCACAGAAGAAGTCACTTTGATTTATTTTACGAACTGCTCACTCACTACTACTCTTGCACCCAAGGAACGTTTATCTATTCACCTTTTTGATTGAGGACTAATTTTATACATTATATATTTTATGTTCTATATTTTAATGGCCCTGATGAGATAATCATTTTTAGCGCTGTTTTTAGTATATTATTTCTCATGAACATTACAGTCTGAATTTTTATACTATCTATTTTTATATATATATATATATATATATATATATATATATATATATATATATATATATATATATATATATATATAATTCTTTATATATGTATAGTTTTATATTTGTTTTCCCCTTTTTCTTCTTTGGTACATATTGCAATAATACCGCCTTATATTAACTTTGATATTAGGCGATACCATACTGATCAGGAACCATCACTATATTATTTTTTCATTTTTAATATTAATGGCCTTTTTCCTATGGTATATGTGGTTGCACTGTATATTTACACTGCCGTTATATCATTTTTTGATTTATCTACATTGTAATATTTTTATGTATACTTGTATTCAATGTTAATCATTTATCTGAAGTTATGAATATTTATATTTGTAATTTTTTACATACAATGATTACGTCTGATCTGTACTCTGGTTCATTTCAGACTCTGGGCAAATATGTGTTAATGTTATCTTTCCCAGTTGTTGAGTTTCACCTTCTTTGAGTCACGCCATCTTGTGGACTCAGAGCGTTCCACTATTTTTTATCTGGGCATTCATTATGCCTTACGAGGGGTGGCTGTTTGTGTTTTTCACAGACACACCCGCTCCCGCACTATATGGGACCTTATGTTCGACACTTCCGGCGGAGGCCGCTGTGTTTGTGTTCCACGCGGCGACTTCCACTTCCGCTATTTATGACATTGTCCATTCGTCACTTCCGCGCGGACTGGGGACGAGTTTCATTGGCTGTTAGAGACGCCCACTACACGAGGCGAACCGCATCAATTTTTCCCGCTTTTATACTTCTTTCTTGGCCTATAGCGTGCGCCATTATTAGCGCTATATACAAGCGTCATATGCTGTATTGTGGTCTTTTTAATATTTGATTGGCCAAACTTAGATTGACCTTTGTCTTAACATTCATTGGTATCTGCCATTGGTTACCAGCCCTCTGAGACATTACCAATGAAATCTTAGCTGTTCAAACCAAAAGTGTGGCTGTTTGGATTACCACAGGTGATGTAAGTAATTGGTGGATATGTATGCTATATATATAACGCAGTGGCAGTGTACTGGAGCATACCCCAGCAGAAGTCTTCGCAGATGAAACGCGTCAGGTGTTTTACTCCAGCTATACTGCCTCACTGCGTTTTTTTACTCTATTTTAATTTTATGGAATAACTTTCCCTCATGAAATTTATTGATGTAAGTGCACCTATTCCTTGAATAAATACAATCCTTTTCAATGGGATTTTTTACACTATGAGGAGGCCCTCTTCTTTCTTCTTTTTTCTCTGATCCATGCCGACAACCATTGAGGAAAATCGATCACCCATGATTGAATGACCTGGTTTACGGCCGCGTCCGAGGACATGACGTAGTGCGTGTCATGGAGGGAGGGGCCTGACGGAGCCACGAGGTTCTCACACGAGCGGAGACACAGGAAGCAGTCGTACGGCATGGAGAGTGAGAGGCTCCATGAGCAATGCTGAAGGACCCCAGGATCGTCCGGATGCCTCAGAGGGATCAGCTGGATTGAATAGAAGCGGCCACCGGATGTAACTGGGGTAAACCCGATCCCCCGTCTCCCTCCCCTCCGTGGTTCAAACCCCCCCCCCCCATATACCTACGGAGGACCTCCAGCTAGTACCACCTAGAAGGTAAGAGAGAAAGCGGCGGAGACCGCAGCAAACAATAAGGAAGCACAGCCGGGACTGCAAAGGAAGAGCAGAAACATGAGGTACTCCCTGTGCGGGTTATGTTGGATGACAAAAATTAAGCGAATGAAAATGTACTGGAGCAAGGGTATTGTTTGTCAAAGAAGGTGATGGAGGAAAAAGTGACTGTCCTTTTTTGGTATTGCCTTTCTAGTATTGCCTGGTTGCTAGCTGATGGTTGCTGAATAGGGATGGGCCCGGTGCTCGATTCGAACCCACGTTCGAATTGAGCACCGGGCGTTCGCTCGCTCGGCGAGCCCAGAACTATTTGGGCCGTTCGCATCACATTCGTGTGATGCGAGCGGCCCTGCAATGCATTGCGGCCGGCGCAGTGCATTGCTGGCTGATGATTGGCCAAGCATGCACTGTGACCCCGCATGCTTGGCCAATCACAGCGCCGGAAACTAGGAGAGCAATAATTGGCTACAGTCAGGACGCCTGTAGCCAATTAAAGCTCAGGGGCTTTAGTACACGCCCCACCATTTAAAAGGCCGCCACGCCGTTGGCCCCCGGTCACATGTGTGCCGGCTTTAGGAGAGAGCAGTCTGCTGATTCTGTCTTTGCTTGATTGCTATTTCTTTGCTAAACCATTGCTACCTGAGTCATTCATCATTAGTGATCGTTCATTGCTGCTGATTGCACAGTTAGTGTGTTATTAGCTGCTGCTGGGGATTAGTCTGGTGCGTGCGAACTGTTAGTACAGTATTGCAGTAGCACCAACCGCAGTGCTGTTAGCACAGCATTGCACCCCAACTTCTGTCCCAACCTTCTGTCCCATCCATATACTACCTATAGTGTCTTTGTGTCAGCAGCACCCATAGGACTTCTAGTGTGTTAGTGGCAGCACACAGAGCTCCTATATTTTCTTCTCAGCAGCACACATATACTACCTATTGTGTCAGCAGCACCCATAGGACTTCTAGTGTGTTATTGGCAGCACACAGAGCTCCTATATTTTCTTCTCAGCAGCACACATATACTACCTATTGTGTCAGCAGCACCCATAGAACTTCTAGTGTGTTAGTGGCAGCACACAGAGCTCCTATATTTTCTTGACAGCAGCACACATATACTACCTATTGTGTCAGCAGCACCCATAGGACTTCTAGTGTGTTAGTGGCAGCACACAGAGCTCCTATATTTTCTTCTCAGCAGCACACATATACTACCTATTGTGTCAGCAGCACCCATAGGACTTCTAGTGTGTTAGTGGCAGCACACAGAGCTCCTATATTTTCTTCTCAGCAGCACACATATACTACCTATTGTGTCAGCAGCACCCATAGGACTTCTAGTGTGTTAGTGGCAGCACACAGAGCTCCTATATTTTCTTCTCAGCAGCACACATATACTACCTATTGTGTCAGCAGCACCCATATGACTTCTAGTGTGTTAGTGGCAGCACACAGAGCTCCTATATTTTCTTGTCAGCAGCACCCATAGGACTTCTAGTGTGTTAGTGGCAGCACACAGAGCTCCTATATTTTCTTGACAGCAGCACACATATAGTACCTATAGTGTCTTTGTGTCAGCAGCAGCACCCATAGGACTTATAGTGTGTTTGTGGCAGCACACATAGCTCCTATATTTTCTTGTCATCAGCACACATAGTACCTATAGTGTGTTAGTGTCAGCACCCATAGGACCTACAGTGTGTTGTGAGCACACATAGGAGCTCTATTTTTTATACTATATACACTACTGACTACAATGGCTGGAAGACCGCCAAGGAGAGGCAGACCGTGCCGAGGCAAGAACACAGGACAGGCAGGCTCTGTTTCTAGAGACAACAGTGCTGGCCGTGGACGTGGTCGTGCATCATCATCAGCACGTGGCCATGGGACACGCTTGTCTTTGTTTTCGGCAGCTGGACATGTGGAGCCGCATCATGCCGAAGGCTTGGTAGAATGGATGACCAAGCCCTCCTCATCCTCCTCATCCTCTCTCACCCAGGCTGAGGGTACTGGCAGAGCAGCTGCCAACGCGTACTCAATGGCATCATCAGCCACCCCTTCCCTAGACCCACCATGTCCTCCTGAGGAGTCCCCCGAACTGTTTGAGCACAGTGTTGGGTACATGCTCCAGGAGGATGCCCAACGATTCGAAGGCTCGGATGATGATACCCAGCTTGAGGAAGGCAGTAGTGTGCGCGCAGAGAGAGGGGATGCTGAAGGACAGCAATCTGGCAGTATTGTTCCACCAGCTGCAGCTTACTGCCAGGTTTGCTCTAGTGGTGAAGAGGGAGGGGATGATGAGGTCACTGACTCCACGTGGGTGCCTGAAGGGAGAGAGGAGGAGGAGGAGGATGCGGCGTCACATGTCCAACGAGGCAGGATGCCCCCTGGAGGCCAGCTAGAGGCCAGCACAGCAACTGTATCACACCGCAGAGCTCCGCCTGTGCAGGGCGCTGCCTCTGCACGTTATCACAAAAGTTCTTTGGTGTGGGCCTTTTTTGAGACGAGTGCATCAGATCGCACCACTGCTATTTGCAATATTTGTCTCAAGCGTATCTCGCGTGGCCAAAACATCAGCCGCTTGGGCACCACAAGCATGAGCAGACATATGTCGACCTGCCATGCAGCTCGTTGGCAAGCACACATAAAAGACCCACACTGTCACGTACCTGGTGGCTGAGCCCACGAATGCAGGGAGCGGCGTCTCGTATACCTCCGGCTCGGGAACCCCTGGTAGAGTAGACAGGGGCTCGGAAGCACAAAGGGGCACAAGTGCCTGGCAGGTTACAGATGTAGGGCTGGTCCGGACGTCTGGAATGCTGTAGGACGACCAGTAGGAAACTAGGGCAGGAACCCTATAGTGGCAGGCTGGCAGATGGGAACTGTGGATAGCCGGAAGAGACTGGGGTCCGGAACGGAAGCAGGTCACAGGCAGGCCTGGTCAAACACTGGCAGGCAGGTGTGGTACAAAATCAGCAGGCAAGGCGTAGTCGTGAAGCAGACCGGGTCGGTAACAGGCGGGCAACAAGGAACCAAAGGAACAGGCAGAAGAGGTGTCAGGACAAGCCGGGATAGGAGACAGGCAGCAGGCACGGAAGGTCAGGAACAAGCCGGGTACTGGAATCAGGTAACAGAAGTCAGGTAGCACAAGGATAGCTGGTAGCTGGGGGTCACTGGAACGCTGTAGACCGGACAGCAAGATGGCATGGCCAAGATCTTCCTAAAATAGCGCTCCTGGCGCCAAACGGACTCAAACCGCTCCCGCGCATCCGTGCGCGCCCGTTGAGCGGCTCTTCCACTGGAGACACTAGCCAACTCTCCTACTGGCAGTCAGGGACCCTGGACGCCTTTCTTGACACACACCAAAGAACAAAGCGGACCTCTCCTTGCTCCTCATCAGCTGGGATCTCCATCCCCACTATATCTTCAGTCCTCTCTGAAAGCTGCTCTGAGAGGACTGAAGGTGTAGAATTAGGTGTGTCACAACCAAGTACTTGCAGTACACCGACGTCCGATTGTAGCAGGCAAATTTCCCTGCCCCAGCTGCTGGACCGTCAAAAGAAGTATACTCCCAGCCATCCACATGCCCAGCGGTTGAATGCTAGCTTGGCTAAATTGCTAGCACTTCAACTGCTGCCTTTTCAGTTGGTAGACTCGGCCCCCTTCCGTGAGTTTGTTCAATGTGCGGTTCCTCAGTGGCAGGTTCCCAAACGCCACTTTTTCTCACTGAAGGCGATTCCGTCTCTCTACCGGCATGTGGAAGGCAATGTCCATGCCTCGCTGGACAGGGCGGTCAGCGGTAAGGTGCATATTACCGCTGACTCATGGTCCAGCAGGCATGGACAGGGACTTTATCTTTCTTTCACGGCCCATTGGGTCACTCTATTGGCAGCTGGGAGGGATGCAGGACAAGGTGCAGTAGTGTTGGAGGTTGTTCCACCACCACGCCTCCAAAATGCTACTACTGGTTGTGACACACCTCTCTCCTCCACCCCCTCCTCTTCTTCTTCCTCCAGTGCTCTGTCCTCGGAACCAGCGGTGCTCCATAGGCGTACAAGGCGCTACGCGAGTACGCAGGCAAAAAGATGCCATGCCGTGCTTGCGCTGGTGTGTTTGGGGGACAGGAGCCACACTGGGGCAGAGGTTCTGGCAGCTCTGCAGGGGCAGGCCGAGAGGTGGTTGACGCCACGCCAGCTTAAGCCAGGAATGGTCATTTCTGACAATGGCACCAACCTCCTCTCCGCCCTGCGACAGGGGCAGCTCACCCATGTGCCCTGTATGGCTCACGTCCTCAACCTGGTGGTGCAGCGGTTCTTGGGCAGGTACCCAGGCTTACAGGATGTCCTGAGGCAGGCCAGGAAAGTCTGTGTGCATTTCCGCCGATCTTATAATGCCAGTGCTCGACTGACTGAGCAGCAAAAGGAGCTGAACCTGCCCAAGAACCGCCTAATATGTGACATGCCCACCAGGTGGAACTCAACGTTGGCCATGCTGCAGCAACTGCACATGCAGCAGAGGGCCATCAATGAGTACCTTTGTGACTACGGCACCAGGACAGGGTCAGGGGAGCTTGGCTTTTTTTCCCCACGCCAGTGGAGCATGATCAGGGATGCATGCACTGTCCTCTCACCATTTGAGGAGGCCACGAGGATGGTGAGCAGTGACAGTGCATGCATCAGTGACACTGTACCTCTTGTCCACCTGTTGGAGCATACGCTGCGTGGGATAATGGACAGGGCACTTGAGGCAGAACAGAGGCAGGAAGAGGAGGACTTCCTTGCCTCTCAAGGCCCCCTTTATCCAGACAGTGTTCCTTCTGTCCCACCCATCACACAGGAAGAGGATGAGGAGGAGGAGGAGGAGGAGGAGGATTGTGTGAGCATGGAGGTGGAGCCTGGCACTCAGCATCAGCAGCAGCAGTCTTTTAGGGATGATGTACAGTCCCAACAAACCAGTGGACCTGTACGTGGCTGGGAGGAGGTGGCTGGCGATCATGTCATCCTCAGTGACCCAGAAGACTCCGGACCGAATGCCTCAGCTAACCTACGTAGCATGGCCTCCCTGATCCTGCAAAGCCCGCAGAAGGATCCTTGTGTTCTTCGGATCAAGGAGAGGGACCATTACTGGCTGGCCACTCTCCTTGATCCACAGTACAAGGGTAAGGTTGCGGACCTTATCTTGCCGTCGCAGAGGGAGCAGAGGATGAGACATCTCAGGGAGGCCTTGCAGAAAGGTCTGTGCAACACGTTCCCAGAAACTGGGAGGTTACAAACTCCTGGTCCTGGACAACGAGTTGCTGAGGCTTCGGTCAGTAGCAGAAGGAGCGGTGGGGAAGGTGGACGTCTGACCGATGCGTTCAGACAATTTTTTAGTCCGCAGCCCCAAGGTATGATCGGTTCCAGCAACCATCGCTAGCGTCTGATATACATGGTGCAGGAATACCTAGGGGCAAGGAAAGACTTGGACACCTTTCCCACCGAAAATCCTCTGGCTTACTGGGTCCTGAGGATGGATCACTGGCCAGAGCTTGCACAGTATGCAATTGAGCTACTGGCCTGTCCTGCATCCAGCGTTCTTTCCGAACGCACATTCAGTGCTGCTGGAGGATTTGTCACCGATCATAGGGTGCGCCTGTCCACCGACTCGGTTGATCGACTGACCTTCATAAAAATGAATCAGTCTTGGATCACCACCAGCTACCAGGCACCTGAAGCGGATATAACTGAATAATTTATAATGTCACATCCCTTCAAGACTGCCTATGCTGATGCTGAGTGACTGTCCTGTTATGTTCACTGACTATCCTCTTCCTCCTCCTCAATGATCCATGCCACCACACCAGTGCCTAAGGCACAATTTTTCAGCCCCTGTATAACAGGGGCGCGTACTTACAATTTAAAAAAAAATGCTTTGCAACAGGTGTGACTGCTGTGCTCCAAGTACAGTATCTGTGAGGGGTTGCAGTGTTGTGGCACCAGCACCAGTGCCTAAGGGACAATTTTTCAGCCCCTGTTGGGGCGTGTAATTACAATTTTTAGGCAATGCTTTGCAACAGGTCTCATTTCTGTGCTCAGAGTACAGTATCTGTGAGGGGTTGCAGTGTTGTGGCACCAGCACCAATGCCTAAGGCACAATTTTTCAGCCCCTGTATAACAGGCGTGTAATTACAATTTAAAAAAAAAATGCTTCGCAAAAGGTGTGACTGCTGTGCTCCAAGTACAGTATCTGTGAGGGGTTGCAGTGTTGTGGCACCAGCACCAGTGCCTAAGGCCAAATGCCAAATCTTGATCTAATAGTTCACAGCAGGGCCCATTCCTGCGCCCACCAAGAGTAACTATGAGGGCCTACAGTCTTGTGGCAACACCGTCCACCACCAAAGGCCCAATTTTTCTGCCCTGTTCAACAGGTGCATGCAATTACAAATCTTGATCTAATAACTCACAGCAGGGCCCATTCCTGCACCCACCAAGAGTAACTGTGAGGGCTTACAGTCTTGTGGCAACACCGTCCACCACCACCACCAAAGGCCCAATTTTTCTGCCCTGTTCAACAGGTGCATGCAATTACAAATCTTGATCTAATAACTCTCAGCAGGGCCCATTCCTGCACCCACCAAGAGTAACTGTGAGGGCTTACAGTCTTGTGGCAACACCGTCCACCACCACCACCAAAGGCCCAATTTTTCTGCCCGGTTCAACAGGTGCATGCAAGTACAAATCTTGATCTATTAACTCACAGCAGGGCCCATTCCTGTGCCCACCAAGAGTAACTGTGAGGGCTTACAGTGTTGTGGCTACACCAACATCTAATAGGGCAAATTTCTGCAGAGTATATACGGCAGGCCCCTACTTTCAAACATCCAACTTACAAACGACTCCTACTTGCAAACGGAAAGAGAAAACAGGAAGTGAGAGGAAATCTACCCCTAGGAAGGGAAATTCTATCCTGTTACATTTAATTTGGGAAAAAGGTATCTCCTCTCTACTGATGCTTTATCACCAATCCTTGTTTCAATTAAAACCCCACTTTTCCTAAAACATTTGTCATTGGGACGGAAAGTGAGGTGAAATGTTCTGAACAGATGTGCAAAGACAGCAAATGTTACAGGGGTGATAACCCCTCCCTATGTTCTCCAAAAAGCTTAAAAATAGATTTTTTTGGGATGGAGCTACACTTCATAATGTACCTGTTCAGATTCTACTTAAGAACAAACCTACAGTCCGTGTCTTGTTTGCACCACCTATATACTGCTGTTCAGAGTATATAGGGTTGTAGGTATAGGGTTTTATTTTGGGTGCGTGGTCCCCCTTAATATCCATACAAGACCCAAAGGGGGTGGGGGGGGGGGGGGGGTGATGGGGTAGCCATGCCATTTTTCTCAAGGATTTTCAGCCATATGGCGGCCAGGACAAGACATGACATTAAAGCCGCAAGTGGTTTTAAATGGCTTCTTTTTTTCCTTTACAAATGTCATTTTGTGCAGGGACAGTTCTAAACACGGGAAACACATGCCACTTCACAGGCATACTTTAGACACCCCCCAGGTACCATATTTAAAGGAAAATTTCACCTTTTTTTTTCACTTTATGCATCATTAAAATGACTGCTCCCGAAAAAACTTTAGTTTTTAAAAGTTCTTTTTGCATTGATATATGTCCCCTGGGGCAGGACCCGGGTCCCCAAACCTGTTTTATGACATTAACATGCATATTGGCCGTTGTAATTAGCAATTTTATAATGAATAGGGTTCGAAAATTTGCGCGAACTTTCGGTCCGTTCGAAGGTTCTGGTGCGAACCGAACCCGGGGGTGTTCGGCTCATCCCTATTGCTGAACAGCACATGATTCAATTTGAATAGGAAAACCACTTTCTTCTCCCACCTTTCGTTTTTTTTTTTTTTTCGTTTTTTTTTTCACCTTTTTTCTCCTTTTATTTTATCATCAGGAAGGGTCAGTTAATGTAAGAGCTGCCTGCGAAACAACGCATAAACGGTTCTGATATATATATATATATATATATATATATATATATATATATATATATTGTTACATTATTACATGAAACAGGAATACTATCTAAGTACAGGGGACCAGAGGTGAATCCTTTATAAGTGAGGGCTAACCTGGACTATCCAAAATACTGTTAAAAGGATACCCAGGAAATAAATGAAATAATCAGCATATAGTGCACAGCCCATTAAAGGGGCCCCCAATACCCCCCGTATCCCCCGCACATCGCATTGTGCAGACACTCGGGGTGTGGGACGTGGGTCAGGATCTTAGACATTGGAATCCAGCCAGAAATTGGGAATTGTGGACTCTCTTTTGTTTTTGGCCCCTCCCCTACTCCCTCAAATGAGGTGCTATTTTCTCGGCTACGAGGAAATGTTGATCCTGCCAGTAACCAAGTAGGGGACGCGGGTAACAGACAAGCAGAGAAGTAAATAGACGCTGCAAGGCTGGGACAGTTCCCGGAGGCCAACTGGATAAGAAAAGTCCTAGGTTGGAAATACTACACTCTACCAGTGGCGGGTGTGACGGCGAGTGAGAGACTAGAGTTCTCTGGCTACTGGGAACTTATAGAAGCGCGTTTGAGGTGGTACACAAACATAGGAGAAGTATCTTGAATGCAAATCTCTCTTGGGGAGTAGAGGCCAGGCACTTTACAAACCCTGCAGCTTATCCAGTAAATGGCAAAACCCTGTGACTCCTAGAATTACTTGTATATCCCCTAGAGCAGCCATTTGAGGCATGGACAATTAATCAGGGTGTCGAGAACCCCCAATTTTTCTTATTGTTGGGAACCGGGTGGAATTGTTCCCCCCTTTTTTTTTCCCTTTTTTTTTTTTTTTTCCCCCCTTCTCTCTCCTGGTTTTCCCATCTCCTTCTTGTTTACGCTTCTACAAGGACAAAACATTCTGAAGGATTAAGTCTCCGAAACCGGGAGAAATCCATGGACTGTTCTTAAAGAAAAAACTCTCATCTACCTCGGGTAGTAGTTTACTCAGAAGGACAAGCTTCAAGGATAAGCAGGGAATAGAATCTACCAAACAAGAATACAAGAGATGACTGAAACTCACTTTATCACATACAATGTAAGGGGATTAAATACATCAATGAAAGGAAATAAGATAATAAATGAGCTCAGAAATTATCGCGCAGAGGTAGTATTTTTACAAGAAACCCACCTATCCCATGAATCAAATATAAAATTATTCTCATCAAACTATCCGACATGGTTTTATGGGGACACTATCAATGCAAGATCAAGAGGGGTAGCAATAGGGATGGCGAAAGGAGTACGATTCCAATTAGAGGAAAGGCTTACCGATCCGGAGGGAAGATTTTTATTTTTAAAGGGAAACCTGGGGGAAACAGAATATACACTGGCAAACATATATGCCCCAAACACAAACCCAGTGAAATACCTAATTAAAGTACTGGGAAAGTTGATGGATTTCCAGAAGGGTTATACGATCTTAATGGGAGACTTGAATCTTTGTATGGAGCTAGGAATGGACAGTACGTCCCGTGCACAGGGGACAAGTAACACTCAACTAAAAATATTAAAACAAAAATTGCAGAAATGTCAGTTGGTGGACGTTTGGAGGATCCAAAACCCAAAAAGAAAAGACTTCACGTTCTTCTCCCCTGTGCATGGGACGTACTCTAGGATAGATTATATCCTAGTGCAGGGCTCAAAATTTCAAGTCCTGAGCTACTAGCCAGGCCTCAAGGGTTACTCGCCACCAGTTGCCCCGCCCAACCCCTACCCTGCCCCGCCCCTAAACCCGCCCTCAAATTATCTCATTAAATGACACCTTTAATGTTTTATGCAATTAAGTTATAAAAAGCCTGTGCCCCCCCCCCATGTGCAGCCTGTGTCCCCCCCCATGTGCAGCCTGTGTCCCCTCCTATGTGCAGCCTGTGCCCCCCCATGTGCAGCCTGTTCCCCCCCATGTGCAGCCTGTGTCCCCTCCTATGTGCAGCCTGTGCCCCCCCCCATGTGCAGCCTGTGTCCCCCCCATGTGCAGCCTGTGTCCCCCCCATGTGCAGCATGTGTCCCCCCCCCATGTGCAGCATGTGTCCCCCCCCATGTGCAGCATGTGTCCCCCCCCATGTGCAGCCTGTGTCGTCGTCCCCCCATGTGCAGCCTGTGTCCCCCCCATGTGCAGCCTGTGTCCCCCCATGTGCAGCCTGTGTCCCCCCCATGTGCAGCCTGTGTCCCCCCCCCCATGTGCAGCCTGTGTCCCCCCCCCATGTTCAGCCTGTGTCCCCCCCCCATGTGCAGCCTGTGTCCCCCCCCCATGTGCAGCCTGTGCCCCCCCCCATGTGCAGCATGTGCCCCCCCCCATGTGCAGCCTGTGTCCCCCCCATGTGCAGCCTGTGTCCCCCCCCATGTGCAGCATGTGTCCCCCCCCCCCATGTGCAGCATGTGTCCCCCCCAACATGTGCAGCATGTGTCGTCGTCCCCCCATGTGCAGCCTGTGTCGTCCCCCCATGTGCAGCCTGTGTCCCCCCCCATGTGCAGCCTGTGTCCCCCCCCATGTGCAGCCTGTGTCCCCCCCATGTGCAGCCTGTGTCCCCCCCCCCCATGTGCAGCCTGTGTCCCCCCCCCCATGTGCAGCCTGTGTCCCCCCCATGTGCAGCCTGTGTCCCCCCCATGTGCAGCCTGTGTCCCCCCCCCCATGTGCAGCCTGTGTCCCCCCCATGTGCAGCCTGTGTCCCCCCCATGTGCAGCCTGTGTCCCCCCCATGTGCAGCCTGTGTCCCCCCCCCCCATGTGCAGCCTGTGTCCCCCCCCCATGTGCAGCCTGTGTCCCCCCCATGTGCAGCCTGTGTCCCCTCCCATGTGCAGCCTGTGTCCCCTCCCATGTGCAGCCTGTGCCCCCCCATGTGCAGCCTGTGTCCCCTCCCATGTGCAGCCTGTGTCCCCTCCAATGTGCAGCCTGTGTCCCCCCCCCATGTGCAGCCTGTGTCCCCCCCCCCATGTGCAGCCTGTGTCCCCCCCCATGTGCAGCCTGTGTCCCCCCCATGTGCAGCCTGTGTCCCCCCCCATGTGCAGCCTGTGTCCCCCCCCATGTGCAGCCTGTGTCCCCCCCCATGTGCAGCCTGTGTCCCCCCCCATGTGCAGCCTGTGTCATCGTCCCCCCCATGTGCAGCCTGTGTCCCCCCCCATGTGCAGCCTGTGCCCCCCCCCCCATGTGCAGCCTGTGTCCCCCCCCCCATGTGCAGCCTGTGCCCCCCCCCCCATGTGCAGCCTGTGCCCCCCCATGTGCAGCCTGTGTCCCCCCCATGTGCAGCCTGTGCCCCCCCTCCCATGTGCAGCCTGTGCCCCCCCCCCCATGTGCAGCCTGTGCCCCCCCCCTATGTGCAGCCTGTGCCCCCCCCATGTGCAGCCTGTGTCCCCCCCCCTATGTGCAGCCTGTGTCCCCCCCCCTATGTGCAGCCTGTGTCCCCCCCCCATGTGCAGCCTGTGTCCCCCCCCATGTGCAGGCTGTGTCCCCCCCCATGTGCAGGCTGTGTCCCCCCCATGTGCAGCCTGTGTCCCCCCCATGTGCTGCCTACCTGTGGAGAAGAGAGGAGAGCCGCCACTGGGAGATCACAGCAGGGAACATCACTGCTTTCGTTTCATCATAAGCTGTGTGTTCCCCCGCCGCGCGTCGTCACATAAGCCCCTCCCCTTGTCCGGGGAACTTTGATACATGTCACCCGTCCTAGGATTGGACGGGTGATCTGTCTATCAAAGTCCCGGAAAAGGGGAGGGGCTTATGTGACGGCGCGCGGCGGGGAACACACAGCTTATAATGAAACGAAAGCAGTGATGTTCCCTGCTGTGATCTCCCAGTGGCGGCTCTCCTCTCTTCTCCTCGCCAGCCCTCAAAAATCACTCGCAAAATGCGAGTGTGCGAGTGTAATTTTTGAGGGCTGTCCTAGTGGACCATAGACTACTGGGGAAAGTGGGGGAAACAAAAATAGAAATAGCTACATTATCAGACCACTCCCCCGTTCTAATGAGATTAAAAACCCCAGGGAACCAAAGATACCCCAGAAAGTGGCGAATAAACGAAGAAATTTTAAGAGATGAGGAAAGCGCTGAGATGGTGAGGAAAGAACTTGAGCAGTACTTTCTTTACAATGACACGGAAGGAATTACAGCATCAACATTATGGGAGGCACACAAAGCGTATGTGAGAGGAATTATGATAGCGATAGGAACCAAGAAAAAAAAAGAGAGACTGGAGAGAACTAAGATGTTAAGGGAGGAAGTCGCTACAGTAGAACAACTACATAAAAATCACATAGGCCCTCACCCTATCTTATACCAAAAATTAATAACTAAAAGAGGAGAATTAAAAGAACTCATGGACCAAGAGGAAAGAAGAAGATTTAATAGAATAGCCCAGGAAAGATATAAATGGGGAAACAAGGCCAGTAAACATTTAGCTAAACTACTTCAAAAGAAAAAATCAGTAAACTATATAGATAAGATACAAACCGTATCGGGGGAAATGGCGCACGAGACAAATGAAATAGCAGAAACATTTAAAAATTACTATAAAAGGTTGTATTCAGTAAAGAACAAGGGGCTATCACCAGAAGAGAAAATCAGGAAGTCAAAAGAGTTTCTAATAAACGCACAATTACCAACAATTACAGAGGAGAGGAGCGAGCTAGAAAAACCCATAACTACGGAAGAAATTGAGAAAGCCCTGAAAGACTCAGCACCAGGGAAAAGCCCTGGCCCAGACGGGTTCACAATGTTTTACTATAAGAGGTATAGGGAGATTCTAATTCCAAGACTCTGCCATTACATGAATGGCCTGGGAGTGGAATACGGTATGAGCAGGGACGCGATGACTGCGTCGATCAGTGTTATCCCTAAAGATGGGAAGGATGTATCACTGTGTTCTAGCTATAGGCCAATTTCGTTACTGAACACGGACGTAAAACTCTATGCGGAAGTGTTAGCAGGACGGATTAAAAGCTTAATGAGCACACTGGTACATCCCGACCAAGTGGGATTTATCCCAGGGAGAGAAGGGAGGGACAATGGGGTGAGGACACTCCTTATACTCCAGAGTGTAAAAGAAAGTGGGTCCCCAGGACTATTCCTGTCGATAGACGCTGAAAAAGCCTTCGACAGGGTAGACTGGGGACTCATGATACAGACTCTGGAAATAATGGGAATTGGGCCAAGAATGATCCAGTGGATTCAGACATTCTACCAGCATCCCACAGCAACAATTAAAATAAACGGTACATCATCACTTCCCTTCGAGATGAAGAATGGGACGAGACAGGGGTGTCCCCTGTCTCCCCTATTGTTTATTTTATCATTAGAACCATTACTGGCCACGATACGAAATAATACAGAAGTAAGAGAAATTAGAGTGGGCGATGAAGAACATAAATTAGCAGCTTTCGCTGATGACATACTATTCTACATTGGAAACCCAAGGACCACGCTGCCAAATATAGTTAAAATCTTAAAACAATACAGGGAATTATCAAATTTTAAAATGAATTTAGCTAAATCTGAGATACTGAACATAAATCTGAGCAAAAGAGAAAAAAAAAATAGATCAAAGAAGAGTTCCATTTCCCTTGGCGTAAAACATTAAAATACCTAGGTATAAGATTAGCCAATTCATTGAAGAAAATCTATAAAATGAATTATATACCACTACTGGATGAAATCAAACAGGAATGTAAAAATTTTCTCAGTAAGCCAATATCCTGGATGGGACGTATAAATACTGTAAAGATGAGCATACTTCCAAAAATAACCTACAAGTTCCAAATGATACCTGTGGCACTCCCACAAATGTATCTCAGAAAACTTAAAACATTTAGTTATGAATTTTATTTGGAAAAAAAAAAAACCCAGACTGTCTTTTTTAATCCTAAAACAGGAAAAAAAAAGAGGAGGATTAGCAATACCTGATATTCAAAATTATTATAATGCTGTAGTCCTGTCTAGAGTAGTAGAATGGGTTAAGGACACAAATGATAAAAGGTGGGTGAATATAGAGAACTCACTTTGTAGGGCACGATTGAAAGATATAATTTGGAACCCCCCAAAATTTAGAACACTGGATGTGAACACCCATGCACTGACACTAAACACTTTAAGAATATGGGATAAAATGTACAAACAATTAAATGGGGAATTTAACTCACCCTTAATAGCGTTAAAAGAAAATGAGTACTTTGCACCGGGGATTAAAAAAATTGGAGGAAATTGGATCAAAAAAGATAGGGCACAACTAAGGGATATAATGGTAAATTAATGACACTCCAAGAATTAAAACACAAGGAAGAGTTAATGGTGATCAACCTCACTGGTTGGGGCAGGTTCTTTATGAACCGACCCAGCAGCTGGGTCGGTTCATAACGAACCTGCCCCAACCAGTGAGGTCGGAAAGGGATCTTACCCAGTTGGAGCTATTGTGTATAACAGAAAATACAAGAAATACAATATCAAGAATGTACAAACTACTTTTGACGACGGACGGGCTGGAGATGCCGCCATTCATTGGTAAGTGGCAAAGAGAATTAGGAACACAGAAAAACACAAGTATAATAGGAAAAATACTAAAACTGGTACACAACTCGGCAGTGGACACTAGGACAGCAGAGACCAACTATAAATGTTTATCAGGCTGGTATGCAACCCCCGACAAAGTAAGTCTATAACACCCTGCAAAATCTCCAGATTGTTGGAGAGGATGCAAGGAGGTCGGTACGATGGCCCATATTTGGTGGCATTGCCCCAAAATAAAAAAATACTGGATTAAGATAATAGACTTAATCAGAGAAATTACGCAAAAGAAATTGGAAGTAGATCCGTGGGTGATATTGTTCCACGGAATAGATAGTGGGGCAGCTCAATATAGAGAAACAATAATACCACATCTCCTAAACGCAGCAAAGCGACTTATACCGAGGAAATGGCAGGAACCAGAGAGTCCACAAATGTGGGAATGGATAGATTCCGTAGAGGAAACATACAAGATGGAAAGTTTGAGACATGAGGTAGAGGAGAAAGGCCCATGGGTATGCGCGCAGGGGCGCGCAACTGGCGCAGCTGATCTCCCTGATAGTGCCCCCCCTGAGGGGCGGCCTCCGGACACCCAGACTTGCCATCAATTCAGGGTGTTCTTGGTGGAAGGTCTTGATCAGCCTTGGAGCATGAAAATTTTTGGATGGCTCCCAGGAGTTGTCCTCTGGTGGGTACCCCTTCCATTTCACCAAATACTGTAGCTGACGACCCACTTTCCTGCAGCCAAGTAGGGACTCCACCTCCTATTTGTCCTCCCCATCAATTGTGACAGGCGGAGGAGGAGGCTCTTCTCTACCCGGGAAGGGACTAGGGACCAGAGGTCTTAGAAGGGAAGCATGGAACATGGGGCGTATTCTGTACGTCCTGGGGAGAGATAGCTCGAAAGCTACGGGATTCACTGCTCTCTTGATCTTGAACAGGCCTATGAACTTGGGACCCAGTTTGCGTGAGGGACAAGGAAGCTTGAGGTGAGTAGCTGACAACCAAACCTTCTCTCCGGTCTTGAAGGAGGGGTTCTCTTTCCTTCCTACTCCTCCTGGGCCTCCTGTATCGTTTCCTGGATTCTTCGGAAATTGGACTGGATGGAATTTATCCGGTCTTGGACGGCAGGAACTGGGGATTTGGGGAAGGAGTTGGGAAGGAAGGACGGGTGGAACCCGAAATTTGACCAAAAGGGGGTCTGGTTGATGGCTGAATGTGTAGAGTTATTATATGCGAACTCCGCGTATGGCAGAAGAGAGGACCAGTCATCTTGTGAGGCTGAACAAAAACATCGAAGGTATTGCTCGAGCGTTTGATTTGTTCGCTCTGTCTGTCCATTGCTTTGGGGGTGATAAGCTGACGAGAGGCAAACCTTAATTTCCAGTGCCTTACAGAGTTCTCTCCAGAATTTGGAAGTAAATTGAGGGCCTCTATCCGAAACGATGCTCCTGGGAACCCCATGGAGCCTGATGATTTCTTTAATGAACATATTAGCAGTCTCCAAGGCAGAGGGGGTACCGACCCTGGGCAGAAAGTGACTCATTTTGGAAAGCCGGTCGACCACCACCAGGATGGTAGTGAAGCCCTCTGAGGGTGGTAAGTCCACGATAAAATCCATTGAGACGTCGGCCCAAGGCCGCTCAGGGATGGGTAGTGGACTTAGTAGTCCCCAGGGTTTGGTTTTGGGACCTTTGCTGCACTGACATGGCACACAAGAGGAGACATAGGTTTGGCAGTTCCGCCTTCAGCCTGGCCACCAGAAAGAACGGGAGATTAGTTCCGCTGTCTTCCGCGTCCCAAAATGTCCGGCCAGCTTATGGTCGTGGAAAGTTTTTAGGATCAGCGGCCTTACCTCCTGGGGGACAAAGATCTTGTCCTGGGCCCAGAACAAATTGTCACGCCTTTCCAGGGTGGCTAGTATGGGGTCATCACAACGTGCAGAGACGGTGCAGATGGTTGTTGATAGGTTTGTCTGTGTGAGTAGAAGGATGTTTTGAGGGGAAAGGATGGTACTAGGTTACGTTATTTGAGAAGACTCCGGGAATATTCGAGAAAGCGCATCTGCCTTGCTATTCTTGGACCCCGGCCGGTATGAGATGTGAAAGGAAAACCTTGAAAAGAAGAGTGCCCAACGAGCTTGGCGGGGCCTCAGACGTTTAGCAGTCCGGAGATATTTGAGGTTTTTGTGGTCTGTGAAGTTGGTAACTGGGTGAGACGCCCCTTCGAGGAGATACCTCCATTCCTCCAAGGCAAATTGAATGGCCAATAGCTCTCGATCACCTACATCATAGTTCCTCTCTGGAGGGCTAAGCTTTCGGGAGGCAAAGGCCACTGGATGCAGGAGGGCTTTGGGCCCGTTTCGTTGCGAGAGGATGGCACCTGTAGCGGTTTCGGAGGCGTCAACCTCCAATACAAAAAGTAGCAAGGGGTCTGGGTGCTGTAAAATAGGAGCAGAGGTGAAGAGAGTTTTTTAACTTGACAAAAGTGTCCTGAGCCTCCTGGGTCCATTGGAAACGGCCATGTTGACGGGTTAGCTGAGTGATGGGAGCAACTATGGCTGAGAATCCGGCAATAAATCTTCGATAAAAATTGGCGAAGCCAATGAACCGTTGCACAGCCTTTTTGTCCTTGGGGGCAGGCCACTCCAGAACTGCTTTGACCTTTTTGAGGGTCCATAGAGGTCCCCTCGGTAGAGATGACAAACCCCAGAAATTGCACTGTAGTTCTTTCAAACTCACACTTCTCTGCTTTGAGATAAAGTCGGTGTAATCTGAGAATAGTGAGGACCTTTTTGACTTGTGCCCGGTGCAGTTCCAGGGTGGCTGAAAAGATAAGGATATCATCCAAGTAAACGACCAGAAAGTCATCCAGATAGTCTCTAAAAATTTTGTTTACCAGATGCTGGAATGTGGCCTGGGCATTACACAAGCCGAATGGCATCACCAAGTATTCGTAATGACCGAATCTGGATCTGAAGGCTGTCTTCCACTCGTCGCCTGCGCGGATTCTAACTTGGAGAATATTTTTGCTGTTCGGAAACGTTGAAATAACTCGGGGATGAGTGGCAGCGGGTAACGATTTTTGATGGTTATTTTGTTGAGCTCTCTATAGTCAATGCAGGGTCTAAGGGAGCCATCTTTTTTCCCCACAAAAAAGATACTAGCCCCAGCTGGAGATGAAGAAGGTCGAATGAAGCCTTTCTCGAGATTTTCGTCGATATAAGCCTTGAGGGCCTTCAGCTCAGTCTCTGACAATGGGAATATACGCTCAAAAGGAATCTCGGAGCCTGCTAGTAATTTGATGGGGCAGTCATAGGCCCAGTGGGGCGGTAAGCGATCAGCCTTCTTTTTATCAAACACATCCTTGAAATCCTGGTAGACTGGAGGGATGTGCTGGAGATTGTCCGGTGCTGGCGTGACTGCCAGGTAGGTAGCCAAGTTTGGGGGAAGACAGTGTTGGTGACAGTAGGAAGATGTGAAGGAGATCTCCTTCCGGTCCCAATGGATCTGAGGGTCGTGGGTCTGCAGCCAGGGGAGTCCTAGGATGATGGGGAACATAGGAGAGGATATAAGGTCAAATCGCAGGAGCTCCTGGTGACCGGAATCCGTGGTGGTGAGGATTGATTGGGTTTCTTGCGTCCCTGGCCCAGACTGCGGAAGAGACCCATCAGCCAGATGGACAAGTAGAACACGCAGCTTTTTAGCAACAGCAATGTCCAGAAAGCAGCTGCATGCTCCCGAACCAATTACGGCCGGTAGCCGGATCTTCTCTTCCGCCAACTGTAGGGAGACAAAGAGTCACATAAGACTGGACAAGGTTAGTAGCCTGAAAGTTCATAGCATGCTGAGGAGGCAACTTACTGGGTCTTATGGGGCAGTTACGATGGTAATGTCCGGATCCCCCGCAGTACAGGCACAGGTTGGCTTGGCGTCTTTGCTGTCGCTCTTCGAGGGTGAGGCGAGAGCGAACTAGACCCAGTTGCATTGGTTCCCCCTCTGAAGTCGGGGGACCCGAAGGAGCCGGAACTGGCGGGTAGGAAGTGAAGACCCTTGGAAGCATCCAACTTGGCCGAGGGGCCTGGAGACTGTTAAGTTGAGCCTTGAAATAAAGGACATCAAGCTGCATTCGTATTTAGAGTATGTTTACTTCAGAATACGCACTGTACAGAGGATCACATCTTCCAAGGGAATGTGATAACGAATACAAAGTAATACAGACTTTTATAGTAAAATCATTACATTGAATCCAATGACGGGCATACACCCAAGTTACAATATACGTAATACATTCCTTGCTAATTGTTAAAACATTACATTTGGTCATTCTGACCCAACTAGATCATCAAGTGAAAGGTTAGTTTGACAGAGTGAAGATTGATTATACCATGGGAGTAATTAACTTTTGACAGGGGCTTTCCATATCAACAATCTTTTCCCAGAATTTTATCATGCTATTGGCAGAACATATCATGTCATCCAGAGAGCACAAAGACACAAACAAGACATGTGTTGCAATACAAGAAGAATTACAGAAACATTAAGAATAATATATTTTCATATTGAAGGGGAACTCTGACTAGTATACAGACAGATAGATATATATGCTTTGTTATATTTTCATATCTTCACCGTCCCCCCTATGTTTCGAATTCTTCGGTATTCCTTTAAACTTCCTCTGTGTCTTTAGGCTGGTCTTTGTCTTTGGGCTGGTCTCCAGGTATTCGGGTTACCATTTCATGAGCTCTTCTGACTCGGGACCTTTTGGGCTCAAAAGAACCAGTATTAGTACAAGCTTTACAAATAGCATTACAAGTACCTGTAGTTATTTTCACACAACATTTACACAACATAGGTGCACATTTGATTATAAGGATTATAACTACAATAATACCAACAATATATAGTATACCGTGTAGTATGCCAGAAAGCCATCCTCCAAGACCAGAAAACCATTTGAGGGGATTGAGCCAGGAGAGCCAGCTCTCCCAACCTCCTCCAACCCAAGCAGTCTCAGTATGCTCTTTTCGGAAGTAAACCTTTAGTTGCTGCACTTGTTCTACATGTGAAATGATAGCATCTTCAGCCGTGGTATCATTTCCAATATAGTTACAGCAAGTGGTTCCCACTATGGTGCATATTCCTCCCTGACTCGCAGTAAGATAATCCAACACCAGCCGGTGTTGCAAAATCTCCCTCTTGATCATTTTTAATTCAGTGGCCATGGTTATAAAGTTCCTGTCATACAGGGCAGTGATATTATCCATAAGATCTGCAAGGTCAATGATGAAACTAAAGGCCTTTTTAAGACAACATCTGTTCACCCAAGGTATCGAGAATATCGGCTTGATTTCTCTGTCATGTGCATCTATACTCGTATCACTACCAGTGGGCCCAGGGGAAAGTGGTGGCTCATCAGGAGTAGCCTCCTCCTCTTTAATCCCACCTTCTACATCTTTACCCAGGGCATCCTCTTGGTCCTCAATTGTCTGAACGGGGAGATCCCTTTTAATGAAATGTCTAGGAATCTTATTGAGCTGTGTTTCCTTAAACCCCTCATTACTCATATACCAGGTGGCAGGTATAACCCTTCCAAAGTAACAAACCCCCATGGAAGTCAAAGGAACCCACGTATAGGCCTTTTTACCACATATGAAATAGTATCCTGGTGGGGCTGAACAAGCATGATGGAAGTTATACCCTTGTAAGCACATCAGTAATTTCATGTTATTCTGCCTAGAATGTTGGCGACGTGTGTGCTCGTGTAGCTCCCGATATCTATCAGTGCTCCATACAGTATCCCTTCCATCAAACCAATACCTGATGGCAGCATCATCCATACAGTTGGAGTTCCCTATGGATCGGGTTGTGTCTCTATAACCCTGTGCACGCTGTTCAGGGGAGTAGGTTCGAGTAAAATTTATACAAACTGCAGGGATCCTTATTGGTGAAATAGTAAACAACAGCAGCGAGATTGCCCTGTCAACCATTGTCCTACTTACATTACTAAAGTGTGCTCCTTCCTTTATCTCATCCAAAGTACTAGGCACACCTAACAGTGGCATAGTCTTATGGGAGATAGGTGCATGTGTACATATCCAACAATCACTGATACCCAGCTTTTTTGCAGCTTGCAGATGCATTGATACAAACGAGTTATGGAAGGGCTCAGCTAACTGGGCATGGTAGTCATGTGCCTCTCTTCTCCATCTTTGTTCTGGGCTCTCAAGGTTCTCAGACCGCAGGACCTCTTGTAAGATGGTGACATTCAGGAGGAGGATATCCTGTGTCTTACCCTTCGCCTCCTAATATGTCCATTCATACGTCATAACAATAATCCATACCATTGCTCCACCTCCGAGGATAACACTCCAAAGCTTCACATCCAGCTTAGGCCCCAAAAGATTCATTCTGCTTTCTTTTGGCTTGAGCACGAGTTAACGGTGGAGATGACCTGGAAGGTAAGGGTAAAGAATAATTCTTGCCAGCAGCAGACTGACTTACTTCAGGTGGAGCCACAGTTCTCTTGCAATGTGAACCATGCACCCAGTACTTATAGTCCTTCAGCTTCACAGCAGTGGGAGACACTAGAATGATCTGGAAAGGTCCTTTCCATCTAGGGGACAAAGTGGTCCGGGGTGTGTGGTTCTTGATGTACACCCAGTCTCCTGACTTTAGTCAATGAGTTCTTTCACTTGTGTCCACTGGTTGTCCTGCCTTGGCTCTGGAAAAGGTATCAGAAATCACATTTGCCAAATTGTGTACATAGTCTATCATGGCATCTTGACCATTTATCAAAGTCACTGTTTCTGGTGGTGCAGGTGCTGCAGGTAACCTTTTAGGCGGTCGCCCAAACAGGATATCAAATGGGGACAATCCATGTTTCTCCTTTGGCGTAGTTCTAATGGTGGCCAGGACTATTGGCAGTGCTTCTAACCATGTACTTTTCCCATTAGCAGTTACTTTAGCCAAATATCTTTTTAAAGTTTGATTACTTCGCTCTACCATGCCACTCGCCTGTGGCCTGTAAGGGGTATGTAGCTGCTGTTTCATCCCCAACAGTTTAACCACTTCTGCCATTAGTTTGTTGTCAAAATGTGTACCTCTATCTGAAGAGATTATGGATCCTATTCCAAATCTAGGTATCAATTCTCTGGTGAGACATTTTACCACAGTTCGGGCATCAATCCTCACACACGGGTATGCTTCCAACCAGCCCGAAAATTGATCCACGCAAACCAAAAGATACTTAAACCGACCACAAGGGGGCATATCTGAGAAGTCAATTTGCACTATTTGAAATGGCTCCTCGGTATGCGGAATATGCTTCATAGGAGTTGGTACTGGCTTCCCAATGTTATGTTTCTGACATACCACACATTCGGTAATCTTATTAGCAGCATATGTATGAAACCCAGGAGCCCACCAGTGTTTGCCCACCATCCTACACATCCCCCCTGTTGAGACATGGCAAGGCCCATGACTCAAAAGGAACAAAGAAGGAAATAAGGTGGGCGGCGCAATCAATTTCTCTTGCAGACGCCACAAACCATCTTCACCACAAACTGCACCTTTTGTGGCCCAAGTAGATTTGTGGGGTGAGCTATCCTGTAAGGCTAGGATAATATTCAAGTCAACTTGGAGATCCATCAATGGGAATGCAGCAACTACAGGTGGCACATAAGAATGTATTGCATTCTTAGCATATTCATCAGCTAATGCATTGCCAATTGATATAGCGTCTCCCGCTCCAGTATGAGCTTTACATTTAATGACAGCTACCTGAAGGGGCAGTAATACTGCAGCTAAGAACCTGATAATTAATTCCTTGTGTTGAATTGGTGTACCTGCTGCTGTAAGGTAACCTTGTTCCTGCCACAGTTGTGCAAAGCTATGCAGTATGCCTACAGCATATGCTGAGTCGCTGTTTACATGTTTACAGTGTCACCCTACGCAAGGCCACACTGAGAGCTGTTAATTCCGCTGCCTGTGCTGACCTGGAATGCTGCAACACTTCAGCATGCAATAGTTTGTTCTCACCGTTCACCACTGCACAAGCGGCCAATGTGAGCCCATCAGGTCTCCTGAGAGATGAACCATCCACAAAAAGGTCTGCACACAGAGGCAGACCAGAAATGGGTTCATCCCGCAGGTCTGATCTGGGTTTTGTCACTTCATCAATAGAGGTAGTACAGTCATGTGTCAGGTAGACAGAATCCTCAACTTCCTCATTGTCATCTTCCGGCAAGAAGGTGGCCGGATTCAGGGACTGGCAGCGCAGGATCTTGAGGTTGGAAGCTGACAGCAAAACCAAGTGATAATGTGTTATTCTTTGGACAGAAAAATGTTTAGTATAGGCACTATTCAACATAGCTTTCAGATCATGAGGACACATTAAGTATAAAATAGAACCTAAGACAATATCAGCAGTTTTTTTCCACCAGTAGGACAGCCGCCGCTACTGATTTCAAACATCCAGGAAGGCCTCTGGCTACAGTATCCAAGGGGTAACTATAGTACCCCACTGGGCGATGCTGCAAACAGAAACGTTGAGTCAACACTCCATTTGCATGTCCATTCACTTCTGTACAAAACAAGTAGAAATGCTTGCTATAATCTGGTAAGCCTAGACTAGGCACCGATAATAATGATTTCTTTATGGTTTTGAAAGCTTCTCTGACTGCAGGAGACAATTCCTCAGAAGTGAATCTATAGGAGCTTTTTGTGTGTCCTTTCAGCAATTCCTGTAAGGGGCCTACTATTGTGGAATATTGGGGCAAAAATTGCCTGCAGTATCCCACTAGTCCCAGAAAAGCTCTTAATTGCTTTAGAGTTGCAGAGTTGCAGGCATCATTAACTTTTATCAGTTAAATGCTTGATGCCCTGGGAGATACAATGACCTAAATATTGCACTTTTGATCTTACCCATTGTATTTTGGAAGCATCTACTCTTTGCCCAATCTTGGCTTAGAAATTTAGCAAGGAGATAGAATCTTCAGTGCAGGCCCTTTCATCCGATGAGGCAAGTAAAAGATCATCAACATATTGTACCAACAATGAAGCATTTGGTGGCTGCCATTCATCCAATTTGTCCTTCAACGCCTGAGAAAAACAACTCGGGGAATCATGGTATCCCATGGGCAATCTTGTCCAGGTAAGTTGCCTTTTCTCAAACGTGAAAGCTAGCAGCCGTTGGTCATCTGGATGAACAGGTACACTGAAGAAAGCCGATGCTAGGTCAATTACAGTGAAATGAGTTGCTGAGGGAGGAATTGTCGCTAGGATGGTGGAGGGATTTGGTACTACAGGGACTGATGGTATAATTACCTTATTCACTGCACGCAGGTCATGTACCAATCTCCAGCGACAACTGTCTTCTCCGGCTTTTATAGGCTTAGGCACTGGGTAAATAGGGGTATTGGCTTGGCTTCTACAAGGGGTAAGCACTCCCTCTTGTAGTAACTCCTCTATTACTGGCCTAATTCCTTCCACTGAGTCGGGTGACAAGGGGTATTGACGTAGCCTAGGTACTGGCAGTGTGGGGTCCCTGTTCAATCGGACAGGGGACACTTGCATAAGACCGGGAGTGTTTGCTCCTGTCACCCATATGGAGGGGTCAATTTGTGCTTTTATTTCTGCTGTTATCCCCCCCTCTGCGTCTGACACCAACAAAGGCATAAATATGAGGTCAGCTGTCTCCTCTTGCGCTCTTTGAGGTATATCAATTATAGTTTTTTCTGGTGATAAAGCAATAGTAACTCCCATTTTTGATAACAGGTCCCTACCAAGTAAGTTACAGGGGGAATGCGGAGACAATACAAATGAATGCTCTATTGAATGTTCACCCATCTTTACTGTTACAGGTTTGGTTACCGCCGCTGACAGTATATTGTTACTTACTCCAACAAAAGAAATTCTTTCATTGGAGAGCGGCAGTTTTGGGTCAGAGACATTCAATAGCGAACATGCCGCCCCGGTGTCTGCGAGGCCTTGTAAATTAACACCATTTACAGTAATTTCAAGCATTGGTTCATTAATAGAATCAATTTCAATAACAGCCAAGGCCCGTACCAACTCTTCTTCTGCATTGTCACCACATTCCGCCTCATCCTAGCGCCTCCTACAATCCCTGGCTAAATGTCCCCCCATACCACACTTGAAACAGGTAGGGGAGAATGGGGGACCAGGTTGCAGGGCTGGGGATCTTTGCCTGTTTGGAATGATTTGTTGGTACCGGGATTGTACTCTAGGGGTCCTACGCTGTCCCTCCTTCTGTCTTCAATTATTCCGTTTATTCTGAGGTGTGTCATAATTAGATATATATACTACTCCTGATGGTGGGTAAGGGGGGGGCTGCTACTGGTACACCTTGTGGCGTTACTTGTACCGTAGACACTGGCACTCCCTTTGGTTCAGGAGCTCTCTACTTCACCTCAGGGGGTTGCATATTCATCATCTTAGTTTTCTCTTTCTTTTCTAGTTTTTCTCTCCTCTTCTGTAAAACTTCATATGCTATCTGAGCAATTTCAACTAACTCAGGGGCAGCCTTTTTCCTCCATCCCACTGTTCGGAGCTCTATTTCTTCCCTAACTTCTGGCAACATCCCTCCTACCAAAACATTCACTAATTTGCTCCATGAGGCCGTGAGCCCAGGTTTGAGGTTCCTCAGCTAGCAGCGAGATGATGAACCCGACCTTGACAATTTCAGAGGAAAAGGTCCGGGGTTGCAGAGCTAGGTATAAGGAGCAAGCATTTTTGAAGGTTCTGAATTTCTTTCGGTCGCCCGAAAATCGCTTGGGCACAGGTACCCTAGGCTCAGGTACTGCCATCATCATGGTAGGTGGAGGTTGGACCTGGGGTGCAGAGGCTCCACTGGCCGGCACTGGTACTGGGTTTGCTGGTGATGAAGTAGTGGCCAGTTGTTGGAGGCGACTATCAACCTGCGTGTAGCCTTCCTGTAGCTTCTGTACGGCTTCCATAAGGGCTGTCACTTGCTGGCATAGAATCTCCAAAGGGGAGCCCGCTCTGTTGGCCTCTGTTATGGCTGGTTCGTACCATCATAAACAGAGTACTTACCGAGGCCAAGATGCCGAGAGCGGTTGCCCTTGCGACTCAGAGCCCACTACCCCTGAAGGTGGCACAGGGAGTGGTTGGCACCAAGAAGGTCCAGAAGGTAAGTATGCAGAGGTACTGAAGCAGGAAGAATCCGGAATCTGGCTGAGGGTCAAACACGGGAGACTAGTCTAAATACAGGCCGAGGGTCAAACACAGGTAAGTAAGTCCAGAGGCAGGGTAACAGAAGTGCTGAAGCAAGGAGATTCCGGGAGCAGGCTGAGGGTCAAGCACAGGAGATAGCAGCAGTCCGAGAAGCAAGCCAGAGGTCAAGGGCAGGAGAGAATCAGCGTAGTCAAGGCCAGAGTGCCATGCGCACAGGGGCGCGCAACTGGCGCGGCTGATCTCCCTGATAATTCTCCTGATGAGCGGCTATAAGGCTGCAAAACGCGTCAAGCCATCAATTTTTACTACCATTTCAATCATGGATTAACAAGATTACTTATGATCTAACCCATGCCTAGAATAATTCATCACAGCAATTTTGCTATTTTATCCCCTTTTTTTGTACCCTCCCTCTTTCTGTTTTCAGAGAAATCTAGGAAGGTCATTCAGGCCACTTAGGCTCCAATTGTATTACGACTATGTATACAGATGTATCAGCTGCCATTTATGCTTATAATATATATGAATGTCTTATTGGATTGTGGATTATTATGCAATTTATATTTAATGTGCTCAAAAGTTTATTGTTTAGAGGTTTTATGCCCAAAACGTCCTATAAGAGATTATACAATATACCGTATTTATTGGCGTATAACACGCGCCAGCATATAATACACACCCCAAGTTTAGGAGGGGATTTTTAGGGAAAAAATTACATTTAAATGCCCATCAATGTAGCCTTATCAGTGTCCATCTGCAACCTTGCACAGCGTCCATCTGCAACCTTGCACAGCATCCATCTGCATGCTTGTCAGTGTCATTTGCAGCCTTGCAGCCTTCTCTGTGTCATTTGCAGCCTTGTCAGTATCCATCTGCAGCCTTCTCAGTGTCATTTGCAGCCTTGCCCAGGCTGCAGTTAAACTGCAGTGACATGTCAGTGTCACCGCAGTTTGAAAATGGTGCTGCCAAGATACACAGAGCCTGTCCTGTGTATCTCGGCTCTTCTCGGCTCCTCTCGTAGTCCCACCCAGTCCCGCCCTATGATGGACATAACACAGGTCCAATGGTCGGACTGGGTGTGACTGTGAGCGGAGCTGAGCGCTGCCCATATACATACATAGCCGAGTGTACTCGGCTAGGCTCGGATAGCTCCGCTCACAGTCACGCCCAGTCCCTGTGTTATGTCCATCATAGGGCGGGACTGGGCGTGACTGTGAGCGGAACTAGCCGAGGATAGTCGAGTACACTCGTCTATGTATAGATATCGGCGACGCTTGTTCCTCTGCTCACAATTAGCGAGGAATCGGTGTATAACATGCACCCACAATTTTCCCCTGAAGGGGAAAAAAGTGTGTGTTATACCCGGATAAATACGGTAAATAAACATAACTTCCCAGTCACTTGACTTCTTTATTTGCTGCTGTGTGCTTCATATAAAGTCCCACTTCTCCCTTTATAAATGAATGGCTATGTGTTGAGTTATTTTGAGGGGACAGCAAATTTACACTGTTATACAAGCTGTACTCTCACTACAAAAATGTGAGGGGTGTACCCACTTTTGTGAGATACTTTATCTCTATCTGTTTTATTACTTTTGTGTGGGGACACGCGTGACTTTAGGATATAGATCCTCCTCGTTTAACGACTTACCTGTTTAACGGCTGCTCAGACTTACGACCAGCTCTCCCCACCCGAACAACATGCCTACATCATTGTATTGTACAGTACATAATTTTCATTTGTGTTCTGTACTTATGCAAATTAAAACAGCTTTATTGAGCTGGAGTTTTGTGTTCAGACCTTTTTTTTTTCATACTACAGTAGAGTACAGTAGTTAGGAATGTTTAAAATATTGAATACTTGTGGCTCCTTGTTTAACAACCTGGTCTTTGGAACGGAACCTGGTCATTAAGTGAGGAGTACCTGTAGTAGAATCCCACAATATATTTAACGCATTATACATAGTTAGGGGTTGAGCATTATCCATTTTTAATTTTGATTATTTTGGGACCTTATATGGTTTACCTCCTCAACAAAGCTGAAGTTACATGTTAAATAAAGATGTGTAGGACTTGATGTAAGAAACATACCTCTTTGTAGTTTAAGATTTTTACAGATCTCCATCGCATGCAGATGTCACAAATCTTTTAGAATGTCTAATTTACACCAAAACTAGTGTGACTATTTTTCCTCATGCCACATTTCTGCATCTGATAACATTGCTGATAACACTGCTGTAAGCTATACCATTAAAACCAGAACATAGTGGTACAGGACTGTAAAAAACACTGACAAAAACTTAGTAAAGCAGCGTGCCATATTTTATTAGCCCAGAGTTAGGCTGGGTTTGCATTATGCAAATTAGACGCTGGTTTCCCCACATCAAATTTGCATGACAGGAGAGTGTGACTGGCTCTCAATGGAGCCGGTTCACACATCTCCGGGGCAGCCGCAGAGTGCACTGCAGAAGGATCCTGTGCATCTTTGGCTCCGTTTCAGGTCCGAATTCAGGCAAAAATTTGCACCTGATTCGCACCTGAAACGTTGAACAGGGATGCACCAGACCCCCTGCTGCGAGTCGCTCTGCAAATAGTGTGAACCCAGCCTAAGATATCAATCAAAGAGCAACATATGCAATATACTTAAAACTGTCCTTGTAAATCTTCTTGTCTTTTAGGTATGCTGATATTCACTGAATGTACCTTCACCTTTATAGAAAATAAACTCTTACCGAAACTATTTGACCCTATTACAGAGCCAATTTAGGCTCGATTCACATCAATGCATGTTGCTTCTGAGCGTTTCTGCAGTGCTTTTTGCAGTGCTTGTATCGTTTTTGGGCACGTGTTTTTACCGCGATTTTGCATCGATTTGTGTTTTTCCTTTTTACACTGTATATAGCTGGTTGCTAAGAAGGGGGTCGGGAAGCCGGCTGCCCCATTCTTAACAACCGATGAGTCATCAGCTGTCAGTGGGCTTCCCCCGCTGACAGCTGAATGCAAAAAAAATTGCCAACTAAAACATTTTTTGAAAAAAATTAAAAATTGCGTACCCCCCCCCAGGGTCCATACTAGGCCCTTGGGTCTAGTATGGATTCAGAGGGAACCCCCATATGCCCAAAAAAAATGGCGTGGGGTCTCCCCCTAAA
The DNA here is from genome assembly GCA_028564925.1 of Lithobates sylvaticus. NCBI lineage: Eukaryota > Metazoa > Chordata > Amphibia > Anura > Ranidae > Lithobates > Lithobates sylvaticus. The sequence goes on from CM053033.1 coordinate 149,923,472, forward strand.
TCCATACCAGACCCTTATCTGAGCATGCAGCACGGCAGGTCAGGAAAGGGAGGGTGTACGATCAAGCGCCCCCCCTCTCCTGAATCATACTCTGAACCACATGCCCTAAACATGGGGGGACCTATGTTGATAGGGACAAGGGCCTTTGCCTGACAACCCTTGCCCGGTGGTTGTTGGGGTTTGCGGGCAGGGGTTTATCGGAATCTGGAAGCCTCCTTTAACAAGGAGGCCCCCAGATCCCAACCCCCTCCTATGTGAATGGGTATCGGGTACATTGTACCCCTATCCATTCACCAAAAAAAAGTAATGTAGTGTGACAAAAGACAATAGACAATTTTTGACAAGTCCTTTATTAAAAATGTCTTCTTCTTCCCCGCTTCTTCATCCTCCGGGCTTCTACTGCTTCTTACTCCGGTCTTCTCCTTCTCTCGCTTCTTCTTCCGGTCTTCTTTCTCTTGTCTTCTTTGACTTTTGTCTGGTCTTCTTCCTCCCCCACTGCTCCCGCCGTCGACCCTCCTCCGATGCGGCATCCCGCTGATCTGTCCGCGCCGATGTCAAGCATTTCTTAGATAACTATGGGGCGTGACCATCAGATGACATCATCCAGGGCTCCGCCCCCTCGTGACATCACAAACCCATCATGCCCCAGGCGGTGAATTCACGAGGGGGTGGGGCCTCCAGATTACATTATCCAATGGCCACGCCCCATGGTTATCTAAGAAATGCGTGACATCGGCAGGAACAGATCAGCGGGATGCAGCATCGGAGGAGGGTCATTGGTGGAGGAAGGAGAACGCCAGACAAAGAAGGCAGGAGAAAAAAGAAGACCGGAAGAAGAAGCAGGAGAAGAAGACCGGAGGAACATTTTTAATAAAGGGCTTGTCAAAGTCTATTGTCTTTTGTCAAACTACACAACTTTTTTTTTTGGTGAATGGGTATGGGTACAATGGTAGGGGTACACCCGATACCCATTCACATAGGGGGTGGGCTGAACCAAAGCACCCACTCCCCCATGTTGAGGGCATGCAGTCTGGTATTGTTTAGGAAGGGCAGGGGTGCTTGCTCGTCCCCTTCCTTTACTGACCTGCCAGGCTGCATGCCCCTGGTATTGACCTGGGTGGGTCCCCACGCTGTTTATTTTTCCCCAAAAATTTTTTAGCCGCCAATTTTTTATTCTTTTTACATTCGGCTGACAGCTGATGACTCATCGGTTGTTATGGACATGGCGGCCGGCTTCACGGCTCTCTCCTTAGCAACCAGCTAAATACAGTGTAAAAAAAATAGTGGCAAAATTGCGTTAAAAATTGAAGCCTACATGCAAAACGCTTCATTTTGTGGGAAAAAAGTCCCCGAACCATTCCAAAAACACAGAGGCACAAAAATGCATTGATGTGAACATGTTCCATAGGAACCCATGTTAAAAAATTTCCTGGCATTTCTGAAAAATGAATCAAAAAAACACATTAGTGTGAATGGAGCCTTTGCCTGTGTATTATACTGTAAACCTATGATGGGGAGATCCAGCAGATACTAGGAATCCTGTGGTGTCTCACAAACTTGGAACCATCCATATATTTCCACAAAATTCTCAATGAAATTACATTGAGGAAATCCACATAGTGTAAAACTGCATAACACTTTTACTTGTATAAAAACATACATAAAACTACTCGCAATGTTGAAAATGGAAGTGCTTGTATATAAAAGTATGTTTCTGGGCAGTATTGTAAGACAACCAAACAGTTTACAGAGTAGTCCAGCGTGGCGACATCACGTTCGTTAGCTCAGTGATTATCAGCATCAGCTCAATACAGGACTTTTTCCAGCACAGCTGGAAAAAAGACTATTGGGACTATTAACCTTTTCATCTCAATTACAGTGAGGATAAAAAGTATTTGATCCCCTGCTGATTTTTTATGTTTGCCTACTGACGAAGAAATGTTCAGTCTATAATTTTAATGGTAGGTTTATTTTAACAGTGAGAGACAGAACAACAGCGAAAATATCCAGAAAAACGCATTTCAAAAAAGTTATAAATTGATTTGCATTTTAATAAGTGAAATAAGTACAGATACTCCTCGTTTAATGACTCTAATCTAATGATTCTAACCCAACCTAACGTCATGCTATACATCATTGTATTGTACAGTACAGTACAGAATTTTCATTTGTGTTCTGTACTTATGCAATTTAAAACAAAGTTATTGAGCTGGAGTTGTGTGTTTTAGACCTTTTTTTTTCACGATACAGTACGGTAGTTAAGAATGCTTAAAATGTTGATTACTTGTGACTCCTCGTCTAACAACCGATTAGCTTAATGACCTGGTTGTTGGAACGGAACCTGGTCGTTAAGTGAGGAGTACCTGAATTTGATCCCCTCTCAATCGGCAACATTTCTGGCTCCCAGGTGTCTTCTATACAGGTAACGGTTCCTCCCTATCTTAGCTTGGTACCTGTATAAATGACACCTGTCCACAGAAGCAAACAATCAATCAGATTCCAATCTCTCCACCATGGCCAAGACCAAAGAGCTGTCCAAGGATGTCAGGGACAAGATTGTAGACCTACACAAGGCTGGAAAGGGCTACAAGACCATTGCCAAGCAGCTTGGTGAGAGGTTGACAACAGTTGGTGCAATTATTCGCAAATGGAAGAAACACAAATAACTGTCAATCTCCCTCGGTCTGGGGCTCCATGCAAGATCTCACCTTGTGGAGTTTCAATGATCATGAGAATGATGAGGAATCAGCCCAGAACTACACGGGAGAATCTTGTCCATGATCTCAAGGCAGCTGGGACCATAGTCATCAAGAAAACAATTGGTAACGCACTACACAGTGAAGGACTGAAATCCTTCAGCGCCTGCAAGGTCCCCCTGCATCAAGAAAGCACATGTACAGGCCATTTGAAGTTTGCAAATGAACATCTGAATGATTCAGAGGAGAACTGGGTGAAAGTGTTGTGGTCAGATGAGACCAAAAACAAGCTCCTTTTGCATCAACTCAACTCGCTGTGTTTGGAGGAGGAATGCTGCTTATGACCCCAAGAACACCATCCCCACTGTCAAACATGAGGGTGTTAAATTATGCTTTGGGCCGTTTTTCTGCTAAGAAGACAACTTAACCACATCAAAGGGACTATGGACAGGGCCATGTACCATCAAATCTTAGGTGAGAACCTCCCTCAGCCAGGGCATTGAAAATTGTGGATGGGAATTCCAGCATGACAATGACCCAAAACACATGGCCAATGCAACAAAGGAGTGGCTCAAGAAGAAGCACATTAGGTCCTGGAGTGGCATAGCCAGTCTCCAGACCCTAATCCCATACAAAATATGTGGAGGGAGCTGTAGGTTCCAGTTACCAAATGTCAGCCTCAAAACCTTAATGACTTGGAGAGGATCTGCAAAGAGGAGTGGGACAAAATCCCTCCTGAGATGTGTGCAAACCTGGTAGCCAACTACAAGAAATGCAAGAAATGTCTGACCTCTGTGATTGCCAACAAGGGTTTTGCCACCAAGTACTAAGTCATGTTTTGCAAAGGGGTCAAATACTTATTTCACTCATTAAAAAGCAAATCAATTTATAACTTTTTTGAAATGCGTTTCTGGATTTTTTTTTTGTTATTCTGTCTCACTGTTAAAGTAAACCTACCATTATAATTATAGACTGATCATTTCTTTGTCAGTGGGCAAACATACAAAATCAGTAGGGGATGAAATATTTTCTCCCTCACTGTATGCTACAGTATCTCACAAAAATGAGTACACCCCTCACATTTTTGTAAATATATTATTATATCTTTTCATGTGACAACACTGAAGAAATTACACTTTGCTACAATGTAAAGTAGTTAGTGTAAAGCTTGTATAACAGTGTAAATTTGCTGTCCCCTCAAAATAACTCAACACAGAGCCATTAATGTCTAAACTGCTGAAAAGGGTCAAATTGGGCCCAAAGTGTCAATATTTTGTGTGGCCACCATTATTTTTCAGCACTGCCTTAAACCTCTTGGGCATGGATTTCACCAGAGCTTCACGGGTTGCCACTGGAGTCCTCTTCCACTCCTCCATCACGACATCAAGGAGCTGGTGGATGTTGGAGACCTTGCACTCCTCCACCTTCCGTTTTGAGGATGCCCCACAGATGCTCAATAGGGGTTAGGTCTGGAGACCTGCTTTGCCTTCAGCTTCTTTAGCAAGGCAGTGGTTGTCTTGGAGGTGTGTTTGGGGTCGTTATGTTGGAATACTGCCCTGCGGCCCAGTCTCCGAAGGGAGGGGATGAAAAACAAACGACCACCGCTCCAAGACTCTCCCTACAAGCGAATGCTCCTGCTCCTGTGTGGGAGCCCCAGGTGCTGGCTAATAGCACAATGATTAGAAATCAAAAGGAAGAACTCCGGACAGCCGCACACCGGGAAAATAAAATCCAAAGGGTTTATTTAAAAGCAAAAAGGCAAAGATATAAATCCCACTTCCCTCAGTGATATTTTTATCCTCGAACCGCTCGTGAAAGACCCTGTCATAATGGGTGCAGTGGCGTGGGGCCGGGGGAGAGAGAGGAGGTCCCTTACCCCCTCACCTCCCTCTCTCTTTTCCACCTCCTCCACTTTCTCGTAGGGCCCCCCAACCTCTCTTTCCCCCTAATCCCCCCCCTCTCTTCTGCCCACTCCTCCCTCTTTCTTCTTCTTCCCCACTTCCCACATTCATTTCCCCTAATTTATAGCACACTATCCAACAAACATACCTCATCCCCCCAGTAGAGGCATTTACGTACTATTATACCCTACCTACCAGGTTCATGTGCTCGTCGAGACGGTGGTTGGACCTGTTGAAAGTGGTCCCCATGGTCAACTACTAATATCGATTAAACCTGTTTTCAAGTATATTGTCTCTTCTTAATGACATACGATTGTTGATAGTTCATGCAATGTTAGCTTATCCTCACTAAGGGTTACTTTTGTTCAGCTAACCCTGCGATCCCTCTCTCCATGACTGGTAGTACAGCAATATCTCTGTTCTTTACATGTACCTCCAATGTTTGTTACCGTCATGGATGCTCCTTTCTTGTATCTGTTCATTATGCTGCATGTGCACCTGTTTTATCCTTCAATAAAAACTTTTTTGTGGAAAAAAAAAAAAGCAAAAAGGCACCACAATCCAAACATGGCAAAAAGGGGGGTACAGATCTGACGCGTTTCGCACTGTATTTCAGTGCTTACTCATAGCTGAGTCTCCGAAGGGAGGGGATCATGCTCTGCTTCAGTCACAGTACATGTTGGTATTCATGGTTCCTTCAATGAACTGTAGCTCACCAGTGCCGGGAGCCCTCATGCGGCCCCAGACCATGACACTTCCACCACCATGCTTGACTGTAGGCAAGACACACTTGTCTTTGTACTCTGTGAGTGAATTGTCTCTGGATGTATGTGATTGGCAAGTCAGCCACAAGGAGAGAGTATGGGAGCTCCGATTTAGCTGTTTCAGCTGTGCTGCATAGCGCTGCCCCTACAAATCTCTGCTGAAAGTGAGTCATATATTCATATACTACCTTTGCTTATTAACTACAGCATCCATTCAATTCTGACTACTACATAGCCACCTGGGAACTATTATCCACCTCTTTGCCTCCCTAGGAACATTGACAGGCTATAGCAGGTTTGGCTGGTCCATGTCCATTTATAATTCAGTGGACTCCACAGCACCTGCATATATGCAGCTGTTCACTCCTGTCCTTTGCCCTCCCCCCTCCCCAAAATTGTTCCACAATAGCGGTAACCTTTCCAGCCACGGATTGGTGTCATTTTTTTGGATTCTCCTTTTTTCATTTTTGCAACGGCCGTATTTTTACTGATAGGACTGCCTGGCTGGTGGTACAGCCACCTCAAATTGTACTCAATCCTAGTGCTCTAATGGTATATATATTGTTTTGCTTTGGTGTTGTCTATGCTCTGTTTCATATTTTCATGTGTGTCTGTCTTTGTTCCCAGACAACGTTGTCTATATGATGTTGGGTATAGGCTTTCTGTCATTTTTTTATGATATTTGGTCAAACTCATTTTTAGGGTTGCAACGATACCGAGTATTTGCCTAATTACTTGTACTCGGGCAAATGCTCCTGATGCTTGACCCAATACCTTTTGTATGAAGAGGCAGCTCCCAGAAGTCAGTGGGCAGAGCAGAGTGCGAGTCCTGGCAGTTGAGAGTGAGTCCTGGGCTGGCAGCAGTGAAAGGTAAGCTGGCAGGGGTGGGGGTTGCACTTGCAGCCGCCAGAATCGGTGACCCGGGCCGTCACATTTGTTAACGGAAGTGACAGCCCTGGTCTCCGTCGGAGATTGAACAGCGCGACTCCCATCTTGGTACACCCTGCACTCGGCCTCAGTAAGCCAGCAGTCACAAAGTGGCAGTAGACATCTTGTTACATCCAGCCCATATAGTTCACTAACTATATAGGCTGGATGTAACAAGATATCCGCTGCTGCCTTCTAACTGCTAGCTTACTGAGGCAGAGTGAAGGGGGTACCAAGATGGACGTCGCAGCACTTGTATACTGGAGAAAGTTTGACTGTTATTAATTGTCTCTCTCATCATTTCATTGCCACCTATCAGTACCCATAAGTGCCACCTATCAGTGCCCATAAGTGCCACCTATCAGTGCCCATAAGTGCCACCTATCAGAGCTAGCATATCAGTGCCCATCAGTCAGTGCCACCTATCAGTGCCCATCAGTCAGTGCCGCCTATCAGTGCCATCTATGAGTGCCCATCAGTGCTACTGTCACATGACATTAAAAAAAGTGTTAGTAATCGGTATTGGCGAATACTTGAAAAAAACTATTGGTACTTATTATATACAAATTTATGGTATTATTTCCCTGGGCTTCTTTTGTGTGGCACTTGGCACTGTGCCCTCTCTTTGGTATAGTGCAATTTTTCATACTCTTGTCTTTGTACTCCTCACCTGGTTGCTGCCACACACGCTTGACATCATCTGAACCAAATACATTTATCTTGGTCTCATCAGACCACAATGACATGGTTCCAGTAATCCATGTCCTTAGTCTGTTTGTCTTCAGCAAACTGTTTGCAGGCTTTCTTGTGCATCATCTTTAGAAGAGGCTTCCTTCTGGGACAACAGCCATGCAGACCAATTTGATGCAGTGTGCAGCGTATGGTCTGAGAACTGACAGGCTGACCCCCCACCCCTTCAACCTCTGCAGCAATGCTGGCATCACTCATACGTCTATGTCCCAAACACAACCTCTGGATATGGCGCTGAGCACGTGCACTCAACTTCTTTGGTCGACCATGGCGAGGCCTGTTCTGAGTGGAATCTGTCCTGTTAATCCGCTGTATGGTTTTGGCCACTGTGCTGCAGCTCAGTTTCAGGGTCTTGGTAATATTTTTATAGCCTAGACCATCTTTATGTAGAGCAACAATTCTTATTTTCAGATCCTCAGAGTTCTTTGCCATTAGGTGCCATGTTGAATTTCCAGTGACCAGTATAAGCCCCCGTACACACAGTCGGACATTCCGATGACCAAATCCATCGGATCATTTCCGTCTAATTTTGTCCAAAGCTGGTGTTGCCTACACACGGTTGGGCAAAGTTGTCGGAATTTCCGGTCGTCAAGAGCGCTGTGACGTAAGCCGCGTACGACTAGAAAAGGGAAGTTCAGCACCACGTCCGGAATTATCTCAGGATGACGGACCCAGTTTTTCACCATCTGTTGGCATTGCTGAGACCTTATATCAGCAGATATCTGCATGAGGCAAACCATCACTGCGGAGCAGAGGCTAGTTGCCACGTTGAGGTACTTGGTGACAGGGAGAAGCCTGCAGGACCTCAAGTTATCCACAGGCATCTCCCCCCAGGCTCTGGAGATCATTATTCCAGAGACCTGTTCTGCCATCATACAGGACCTGCAGAAGGACTATATGAAGGTAAGATTTCCCTTTTAACATTACATTATATGTATTTACTGTTTGCTAATGTATTGTATTTCTTTCCTCGTTCCCTAATTACCAGGATTGCAATATGCTGTAATATTCTGTGCCCCTTTGTCCTCATGCATGCTGCAAGCTTTTAATGTTTTTTTTTTTGTCCTTCATGCATTTTTGCCTTCACTAACCTCCCCAGCATGCTCTCCTGGGCCCATATATATATATCTATAGTCTAGTCACTTAGCAATGTATTTTGTCAGCTCCATAGTATTGGTTTCCCCTAAAAAAAAACTAAAATCTCTTCAAATGTTATGTGTGTGTTTAAATTCATGCAGAGTGCCAGCCAGAGTTTTTTTTTTGGTGGGCCAAACTCATTAGGAACCCCCTCCCCCAACTGCTAGGTCAGCTGATACCAATCCTCTATCTGCTGACTTTGCCAAACCCAATACACATTATACCTACCTCTTTAGTGGTCAGATTTATAGATTAATTCACCAAAGCATGTAATGCAAGGGCCTGCCTCAATACTTTCAAATGCTACTGTTAAACTTTTTTTTCTGCTAAGGGGACATTCTACTTTTGGTTTTAAATACTGTTTTCCAAAAATGTTATACTGATCTTGGCCCAAAATGTTTGTCTCTAATCTGCTTGCAATGTTTATGTGCAAAATGACAATTTTTTTTCTTTGAATTTCCTTCAATGCCACAGGAATGGCAGACTGTGGCCTCCCACTTTGCCAGCCGTTGGGACTTTCCCAACTGTGGAGGGGCAATTGACACATCCGCATCGTCCCATCCCCCAACTCAGGGTCCTACTATTATAATTACAAGGGGTATAATAGTATTGTGATGTTGGCGGTGGTGTCAGCGATATATGACTTCATGTATGTGTACGTGGGGAAAAATGTCCGGATGTCGGTTGGTGGAGTGATCACACAGCCGGAGTTCTACTGGCATCTCCGGAGTGGCAGTCTGGGCTTGCCACCTCCAGAGGAGAATGCGGAAGGACTCCCCTTCGTCTTCGTCACGGATGAGGCGTTTGCGCTGTCAAGCCATCTGATGCGGCTTTTCCCGATGAGGACCCTCACCCCGGACCAGAGGGTCTTAAATTTCCGGCTGTCCGGAGCCCGAAGAGTAGTGGAGAACACTTTTGGGATCATGGCCAGCCGCTTCCGCCTATTTTTGACACCCATCCACATGGCGGAATATAAACTGAATCATATTGTGCTTTCCTGCTGCATTCTGCACAATTTTAAAAAAAAACATTCACCGAACTATGTGGTCTCAGTTGGCCCTGATGCTGACTTACTAAAAAATGTCAACCTGACGGCCCTTGAAGCTGTCCGTCCTGGCTTGCCCCCCCAAAACGCCTGCAAAGTCAGAACAAGAGATATGGAGTATTTTGTGGGTAGGGGGACCATTGATATGCCAGCCAATGTCTGAGAGGCATTTTTTTAATAAATATTTCTTTTAAACTGAAATAATAATTGTTTTCATTTACTGCTTGGGTTTGTTTTAGGTGTCTCCTAGCTTATTTAATGGTTTATTTTTTGGCATTTATCTTCAACAGTGTAAACCCACTTTCTGTGCGAGATGAGGTGACGGTCTCTTCTTCTTCATCAAAATAATATTTGAATGTTTTGGGTCTGCTACATACAGCATGTTTTTGTCGTTAATGTATGTAGTGCATTACTGACAAAAAGATTACTCATTTTCAGCACCATGACAGAAATGTGTGGAGTCCTGAAAATGGCGTGATTGGTGGTTACTTAAAAAGCACTGTGGGTGTTATTTACTAAAGGCAAATCCACAATGCACTACAAGTGCACTGCAAAAGTGCCCCTGAAACTGCATTTTGAGTGCAAAGTGGATTATCCTTTAATAAATAACACCCATTGTCACAGAAAACAACAACTTTACTACAAATACTGCTTTTGGGGTTTGGGAAAAGTTGATGATTAAACGTTTTACTTCAAGCACATTCACATGTGCGTTTCTAAAAGGGTTTTACAACAAACCAATATATTTGGTGTATCTAACATTATTTTTGCTAACATTAATCTAACTTGGTGCTTTTGTGTAAACAGGCATGTATCAAAACATAACATACAGAACACAGGAACTTACAAAGTTCAACTTGGAAAAGTGAAGACAATATCAGACATGAGTATGTCCAAAATGTGTTGATATTGTGTTGATATTGCCTTCATCACATGGGGTGTGACCCCTGTAAAAGCCAAATTTAGATGATGCACACAAATTGGGGCTCAAACTGGGCATTTTCTTCCAGAACCCATGCCTAGAATGTCAAAATGTGCTATCTCCCATCATGGGGGATCAATGTACGTGTTTTGGGGGTGCAAACCCTTCACCACTTTAGTAGCAAGGAAGGGGTTGCAGCCACAAAACGTGTACATTGATCCCCCATGATGGGAGATGGCACATGTTGACACACTGTGTGCATCTTCCAAATGTGGCTTTTTTAAAAATTGAAAACATTTTTGTTTTAAAAATGAAAATGTCTGCTAGCTAGTTTGGGGGGTTTCAGATTCTCCCTAAAACATCAATGATGTTCTTCATTTTTTGTTGAACATCATTAATGCTGTTTCTTGATATCATCGAAATCGCGATTGCACCCCGTTATCTCCCTGATGATGATCTGGGCACTTTCACTGGTAAAATGCGAGTCTTCTTCCACAACATCCACATCACCTAAAAAGAAACCCAAAAAAACACTGTGTATTATAAATATGCAGGCATACATTGATTAGCTTACCTGAAGCTGTGGTCTCAGACACTCACCTGTTGTGGTGACAATTTCGCCAATTTCTACAATTTCTCACTCCTCCTCCTCTGCTTCTGGTGTTGGTATTTCCCCTTCTTTGGGAGGTGTGGGGTCCCTGGTGTCCTCAGACGTCCCGAGTCATCTCTCCCCTATGAGAATGTACAAAAGGAATACTTGGCACACAGATATTTGAGGGCAGAAATAGGAATATGAAACATTGCTTGGAAGTGTTGTACAATTGTGTTTTTTGGCCGAGTTCAAAGCAGAAAACATTATTTTGGACACTTTCTAAAGCTGCAATACTTACCTGTTTTGTGAAAGTTTGTCAGATACAGACACCCCTATAGTATCCACTGGAGCACATGTGTGGGACATCCAAATAAAAAGGGTGTTCTGGTGTCCCACACTAGTGCTTCAGAGTCCAGATTTGTAACCAGTTACTGAGTGTCCTCTCCTTTACACTGAATCAAGTTTGCATTTCATTCTATTACCAAGGCCTGTAGACAAGAAACTTCCTTTGACTAGAGATAGATAGGCCGGAACAAATGTAGTTTTCTGCAACTTGCCAAAACATCATATTTGAAGTGGGCGAACGATCGAGGTTTATTACGAACGATTGAACACACGAACATGAAAGTGGCCATTTTAAAATGTACAACTTTAAATCAAAGCACATGGAGCAGTATGCAAGCAATAATAATAATATGAACACACGACAACTACTTACTTTTTAGCAGAACTCACTTGATCCTTCTGATCAGTTTCAGGTCTGACCAGCGTTTCCTCAGTTGATCCTTGGATCGTCGTACCCCAAAGTTCTTCTGCAGACTCTTCACAACTTTAGCCATGATCTTGGCCTTTCTGATATTTGGGTTGGGGTAAGGTCCATGCTTCCCATCATAGTCGCTCCTCTTCAATATGTCCACCATCTCTGCCATCTCTACAAAGGACATATTTGAGGCCTTAAATCTTCTCCTCCAGGATCGTGACGTTTCTGGCTCCGTGCTTTCCTTGGCCTCCTTCTCGTTACTGGAATAATTAGTGCGCACTTGCTGTGTCTCCGCCATGTGCTCTCCCCACTGCGCTATAAAGAGAAGTGTAGTATATTATATCTAATATATATATATATATATATATGTATACATATATATATATATTATATATATATATATTTATATATATATGTAGTGTTTTTTATGTAGTTCGTATAGACATTCTATTTAGGCATTCTAAGACAAATTCATTATGCAAGAATATAGATTGGGGATTCAAGTCTATTCTACACCTCAAAAGGGTGTCCAGGTGTCATCTCTTAATCTAATCAGTAGTCGCACACATCAAAGACAATGTTATCTGTTACCCTTTGATGTGTAAATCTTATGCAAGTTGTGTGTGTGAGGAATAGCCTTTTCACCTGGTATTTACTGATGGTAATTAGAATTGAGGGGGGTATTCATGGTAAACATTTAGTTGACCCCCCCCCCCCCAGTGTCAGATCAGTATATGAGAAGACAGGCAGGTTGTCAGCTAGGCTAGAGAGAAAGACGGGTCTAGGGGAAGATATTCTTTGTCATGTACTCTGGTGGATTTTGTCGTCTGTAAGAATGTTCTGTTTTGGAAGTCAATAAAATTGTCTCTCTCTGGGAGAATCGGGTTTTGCTGCGGACAATACTTTTAATAACTATATCCCATCTACGAGGAAGGAACGATTATAGATTAGATCACTACAAGAAGAGGCGGGGAATAGACTATAAAGATCATCGGGCGGGCGGAGTTTCACGCATGCGCACTGTATATAAAACGGAACACGCGTGTGTCATACGTACGATCTGTAAGCAGAGGGAGAGAGCGCCGATCGTGCTAACGAAGGTACAATTTGAACTTGGTACATCACTAGCCTATACTGCTTCTAGAGTGAGGCTTCTTTTGGGTAAAGATTAGGAGAGTTTAGCATGACATTATTATGGTTTGTCTTGTGTTGTGTCTTGCAGAAAATACTATGGATCCTTTCGAACTCCCATTTTTTAGGGTGATGATCATTGATCAGCTCCGGGAGCTGCCCTGCCTGTGGCAGATTTCAGACACATTTTATAAGGACCTAAGTAAGAGGAAGGCAGCGCTGGAGAAACGACTTGATTTGGTAAAGATCATGGTACCCACGGCAGACATCACCTATGTGAAGTCCAAAATTGGTGACCTGAGGACCTGAGGACTACATATCTGATGGAGCGCAAGCAGTTCAAGAATTCCCTGCGATCAGGAGATCCAAAGGATGTTGTTACGACAGGCTGCATTTTCTGGCAGACCCGAGGGAACCCATGCCATCACTCTACAGTCTTCCTTCAAGGCTTCCTTCCCCCCCAGCTGAGGCTTCCGATGTCCAACCTGGGCCTTCCAGGCAGCAACATGTGGAGGGGTATAGCATTGTTGAACACATTTCTCCTACATTTAATGATGTTAACTAATGTTATTATTGATCAGTTAAGTTGTGATTTAACAAAGTGGTTGACATATCAATAGACAGTAGTGACCAAAAAGGATTGGGACAAGAATGGAAAATGCTGGGCTCTGAATGATAGTCTGTTCTATTTATTAACATTCAATTTGCAACAGTCATGAGCTGAAAATTGTGTGATTGATGAACAAAGAACTAAAACTATGTCCCATTTTCATACACAGGAAGACCTCAGCCAGGAGGAGGCTGTGGCAAGTGGCAGCTGGGAGGAGGCTGTGGCAAGTGGCAGCCGGGAGGAGGCTGTGGCAAGTGGCAGCCGGGAGGTCCTCCACCTCCTGCCACAACTAGAAGATCAGAGCCACAGCCTGGAAGGAAGCCTGGAGGGAAGTGCCTAAGGAAGACCAGAGAGTGATGGCCTGGGTTCAGTCTGGTCTGACAGAAGATGCAGCCTCTTGTATGACCAAATCCTGGGGACATAGATGTCATCTGCTCTTCCTGATCGCTTGGATTTCTGGACCAGACTGTTCTCCCTTAGATATGTACTCCTCGGGCCACCAATTTTGCTATTACATATTTGATGCCTGCCCTGGGGGCCAAAAGGCTTTGCCAAATTGACCAATTTCTCCAGCGTTGCCTTCCTGTTTATTTTGTTTATGACACCTAATAAAGATTTTTTGGGTTTCAAGAAATACTTGTCTATGTGTTTTACTTCAAAAATGACAGTTTATTTGTGAGTAGGCAGGTACGTTTCTAAAATAGAAAGTCAAATTAACAAGGGACACCAACACCAAACAACCTCCTAGAGATTAAAAAAAAAAACAATAAAATAAAATGATAATAATGGTGTTGTGGTAAGTAGAGACACACAAAACGCACTAAAAAAATTACGAAGATGAGCAAAATGTCAAATAAAGGAGATCTTGATTAAAAAAACAACCACAAAATTTCGAAAGACAAAAAAAATATATATTATTCTGGAGATCTGACGAATAAAAATATTCTAGTCATGAAATCAGGAAAAAGAATAAAGAAATAAGTTTTGGAGAAGTCTGTGTGAATATGCGCAGCAAAAGAACTTCATTCTTCTAGCAATATTAAAGCAAAAGAGAATGCATTGCATTAAACAAATTTTAACATTGCAGCGTGACGAATGTGCTATATCGATAACGAACGCTAGTTTTACCTGACCAAACGCTTCTGTCTCAGAATTTCTTCTGAACATGCGTAGCACTTTGTCCGTTGGACTAGGCTACACACGATCGGAATTGCCGGATTTTGTTGTCGGAAAATTCGAGATCCAGCTTTCAAACTTTTTCCGTTTGAGAGCTGGATCTCGAATTTTCCGACAACAAAATCCGGCAATTCTGATCGTGTGACATGGTCCGATCGGACATTTTCCGCCGGAATGTCCGACCGTGTGTACGGGGCATGAGAGAGTGAGAGCGATAACACTAAATTTAACACACCTGCTCCCCATTCACACCTGAGACCTTGTAACACTAATGAGTCACATGACACCGGGGAGGGAAAATGGTTAATTGGGCCCAATTTGAACATTTTCATTTAGGGGTGTACTCTCTTTTGTTGCCAGTGATTTAGACAATGGCTTTGTGTTGAGTTATTGTCAGGGCTGGGCTCAGCCCTTCCTTCTCAGTGCAGTCCGCTCAGCTGTCGGTTAATTGCCAGCTCTAATCTTTCCACAGTGACTCACCTGGTGATGATATGCAGTGCGTTAGTCCTGCTGGCTACTTAACCACTTCCCACCCGGCCAATGTAGATATACGGCCGGGTGGGAGCCATCTACTTCTGATAGGACGTTCAGGAACGTCCTTCAGAAGTAGAGGGATCGCTCGCGCGTGCCCGCGCAGCGGCGCGATCCCGATGCGGCCGTGTCACCCGGACACGGCGCATCTCGAATCGGCAGGAGGGCACGGTGATTGGCCCTCCTGATCACATGACGGCCGTGACGAATCACGGCTGTCATGTGATGTAAACAAACAGCCGGTTGCTAGGCAATCGGCCCTCCTCTCCTCACACGGAAGTCGTCGGTGAGGAGAGGAGAGCGGATCGCTGCAGCCGGCTGGTGATCAGTGAGTATGAGATGTTTTTTTACTCACTGATCACCAGTCTAGGGTCCCCCATAGTAAAACACACGTCCCCACAGTAAGACACACATGTCCCCACAGTAAGACACACATGTCCCCACAGTAAAACACACATGTCCCCAAAACACACATGTCCCCAAAACACACATGTCCCTAAATAATAAAAACACATGTCCCTCACATATATCCCACTAAAATCACATGTGCCAATGATTATCTGCACACATATGTCCGTGATCACCTGCACACCCCTTTTACATGATCATTTGCGTACATATGTCTGTGATCACGCGAACCAATTATTATACACTTAACAGAATTTTTTTTACAAAAAACATGTAGCAGAATACATTTTGGCTTAAATTTATGACAAAATTTGATTTTATTGGATTTCTTTTAAAAAAGAAAGGAGAAAATATTGTTTTTTTTCAAAATTTCCGCTATGTTTTCGCTTATATCGCAAAAAATAAAAAACGGAGTCGCGAATAAATACCACCAAACTAAAGCTCTATTTGTGCAAACAAAATGATAAAAAATTCATTTGGTTACAGCATTGCATGACCGCGCAATTGTCACTGAAAGTGCGCGAGCGCTGAAAGCTGAAAATTGGTCTGGGCAGGAAGGGTGTTTAAGTGCACAGTAGGCAAGTGGTTAAGCTGCTCAGTTCAGATCCTCTCTGCCTTCCCTTGGTCAACATATCAGAGACTCTCTCCTGTGTACCTGTTAAATACTTGCTTGGCTGACGTCCCCTCTGGTTCCTGATCCTGCTTGCTGCTCCACTACGCTCATTCTCCGGTTTCCTGATTTCCTGGCTTGTCCTGAAGTACGCTGATTCCTGGCTCCCGATGTCCTGGCTTGTCTGACTATCCGTTCCGGTTACCGAACTCTGGCTATGTTTTGACTATGTTTGGCGTTTACCTTTTATTATTATTATTATTAGTAGTAGTATTATTAATAATAAACTAGTGTGATTTTTACTGCACTTCGGTCTCGGATTCATGGTTTCTGACAGTTATTTTGAGGGGACAGCATATATATGTTGTATATATATATATATATATATATTGTATATGTTATACAAGCTGTACACTCACTACTTTAGATTGTAGCAAAGTTTTATTTCTTCAGTGTTGTCACATGAAAAGATATAACAAAATATTTACAAAAATGTGAGGGGTGTACTCACTTTTGTGAGATACTGTATGTGTATATTTGTTTTTGAACTAGATGATCATTTGTTTGTATTTCACTGTCATCTTTGGTTAAAACACAATGTTTTCTTCTCCTCACGTGTATTCTTACCATTATACATATAGCATGGCAATTTATTTTTTCTTGTTACTGCACAATTTGTCTGACTGTTTTTGCCAGCTGCTAGTTTTTTGCAGCTGCCTGTGCGATTTTTAACATAGCTACTTTGTCTTGTAGGTATGCTTTTGAACCTGGTGGAACTGCTCCAAGTCCACGGGTTGGTCAGACATGTATGTATTTACCTGCATATGAAGACAGTGGAAAAGGACAAATAGTTATTGTTGGTGGAGCTAATCCTGGTTGCTGCTTCTCTGATGCTCACGTTATAAATCTAGGTATTGGATAACTAATGCTTATCTTTAAATGCATATAATTTTTTGGTAGTAGCATTATCTGTGTTAATATTTTTTGTCCCCTCCCGCCACAGAGACTAAAGGCCATGGTAGACATTGCCAGAGGCAGAATCACAGACGAGTCTTCCATTTGCCCCATAAAGTCACTCACTATCCTGGAATTCTGCAAAATCTCACATGCTAGTGGGAGGGCAACATCTCGCTAGGCTGGCCAGTGACATAGCAACTCCACAGCAAAAAGAAAATAGGCTTCACGTGATCCTGTTGCTGCTGGAGGATCAGGCCAAACACAACGTTGTTGTTTTGTGCAAGCCTCTCTACTTCTGAAATTCACTTCAATACATAGTTTGGCACTTCCCAGCTATTGAAATGTTCAATCACCTCTTCAGAAAACCTACTATATTCTATACTATATAACAGCAGTCCCCAACCTTTTTGGCACCAGGGACTGCTTTTTTGAGTCTTTCACTGAGTCTTACAACCCTCCTTTATATCAGTGTTCACAGGCTCCCTTTACATCACCGTTCCCCCATTAAAATTGTCCCACCGTCCCAAGGGGACTGCATTGTAAAGGGGCACTGGAATGATTACAATGCAGTCTATTAATATCACAGTGCAACTAGCAATCAGAGCACCCCCCCACATTACAGTTCCCCTTGCAGTCATGTACCCCCTCATAACTGTGCCCCTTGTAGTCACCCCCCATCTCAGTGTCCCTTGCAGTCATGCCCCCCCTATCACAGTGCCCCTTGCAGTCATGCCTCCCTCCCCATTACAATGCCCCTTGCACCCCCCCCCCCAGTGCAAGGAGACTGCACTGTAAAGGGATATTGTGATATAAAGGAGATTGCACTGTAATTATTACAGCGCAGTCCCCTTTATATCACATTGCCTCTATCAACCCTGAGCTCCCCTACCCCACCATTACAGTGCCGCTTGCTGTCATCCCCCCCAATCAGGGCCCCTTACAGTCATGTCCCCTCCATCACAGTGCCCCTTGCAGTCATGGTTCCCCTTTCCTCTCTGCCTCCCCTTTCAGCTCCCCTTCCAATCTCTACCTCCCTTGCACAGTCTTGCCTTCTGCAGAGCAGAGGCAGTTATCAGCATGTGTCTATTCTCCCTGGTCTCCTGTCTGGCTACCTATGTCAGCCCCCTGCCCTGCTGATAGGATATCGGAGCTGCAGATAAGGATGAAGGGTGGAAGCTGCCAAACCTATCATATTAACAAGCAGGTGATTACCCACTTGTTAATGTAAAAAGTCTCCTGCTCTGTCTTGCTCTGCTGCTCCTGCAGACATGGGAGAATAGACACAGGCTGCTAAATGACACGGCCACTCGCCTCCTGCTGTGCGGCCGCGGCCTGCTTATCTACAGGCTACGGACCAGTACCGTTCCGGGTGTTGGGGACCCCTGCTATATAATGATTCAGCCCTACTTTCCCCTCCACTACATGAAAAGACAAACACTAACAATACATACTGTAGCTTGCTATTTCCTTGTTTTGCACCTTTTATTTCTCTAAACCAGGCATAGGCACCCTTAAAGAGGTTGAGATCTACCTGAACAACATGGGAGAAGTCAAAGGTCACTGAGCACCACACCCCCTTGTCACACCTGATTTAAACCTCTACAGTGCCTTGAAAAAGTATTCATACCCCTTAAAAATTGTCTAAATTTTGTCATGTTACAACCAAAACTGTAAATGTATTTTAGTGGTATTTTATATAATAGACCAACACAAAGTGGCACATAATTGTGAAATGGAATGAAAATGATCAATGGTTTTCAATTTTTTTTACAAAAAATTATGTGAAAAGTGTGGCGTGCATTTGTATTCAGCCCCCTGTACTCTGATACCCCTAACTAAAATCTAGTGTAACCATTTGCCTTCAGAAGTCACCTCATTAGTAAATAGAGTCCACCTGTGGGTAATTTAATCTCAGTATAAATACAGCTGTTCTATGAAGTTCTCAGAGGTTTGCTAGAGAACCTTAGTAGGCAAACAGCATCATAAAGGCCAAGTAACACACCAGACAAGTCCGGGATAAAGTTGTGGAGAAGTTTAGGTTATAAAAAAATATCCCAAGCTTTCAACATCTTACAAAGCACTGCTGAAGCCATCATCCGAAAATGGAAAAAGTATGGCACAATTGCAAACCTACCAAGACATGGCTGTCCACCTAAACTGACAGGCCGGGCAAGGAGAGCATTCATCAGAGAAGCAGCCAAGAGGCCCATGGTAACTCTGGAGGAGCTGCAGAGATCCACAGCTGAGGTGGGAGAATCTGTCCACAGGACAACTATTAGTCATGCACTCCACAAATCTGGCCTTTATGGAAGAGTGGCAAGAAGAAAGCCATTGTTGAAAGAAAGCCATAAGAATTCCTGTTTGCAGTTCGTGAGAAGCTTTGTGGGGGAACAGCAAACATGTGGAAGAAGGTGCTCTGGTCAGATGAGACCAAAATTTAACTTTTTGGCTTAAAAGCAAAACGCTATGTGTGGCGGAAAACTAACCCTGCACATAACCCTGAACACACCATCCCCATTGTGAAACGTGGTGGCAGCATCATGTTGTGGGGATGCTTTTCTTGAGCAGGGACATGGAAGCTGGTCAGATTTAATAGGAAGATGGATGGAGCCAAATACAGGGCAATCTTCGAAGAAACTCTGTTATCCCGCGTACACACGAGCGGAATGTCCGACAGAAAAAGTCAGACTTTCTGAAAGTGCACCAAAACTCCTGCATCCAGAAGGCACACCAAACCCACAGAATATAATAGAAGTCTATGGCTAAGTGCAGCAAACCCACAGGAAAGTTGTAGGTATTACTGTACTGCACCCGCGGTGTGGGTAAACAACAGCAGTGTGAAAGTAGCCCTATACCATTAAACCCAGTGTATTGCTTCACACTGCCTGAAGATCTCTTCTTTTGGCATTGGCTTATGTGGCTCTTGCTCCCTACTACAGCTCCAACTTTACAAGTAGCCCCTCTGTATCGCACTCTGTTTGATGCTCTGGGATTGTGGATCATCAAGCCTAGACCGCGATCTACCAGTCACCTGGCCACAATCTACTGGTAGATCACGATCTACAGGTTGCTGACCCCCCCCCCCCGCTTTAAAATGTAAGCAAGGCTTTCTCCCCTATTTTAGACTGTTGAATGGTTTGCTGTACAGCTTGTAAGTATTTGTGGTTGGAAACTTTGTATTTATCTGTATTGCCTAGGTTTTCTGAAGAAACCTGTGGAGTCTCTGTAGTATTTTATCTATTATAAACTAGAAAATCAATGAGGGAGAGTATGATCCCCTCATATTATCTGTCTGCAGTGCAGAAATAAGAATTAAAGTCAAGAAATCAGACCTTCTACTTCCTTTGCTGATTGTCTGGTGCTGAGATGGAAACCGCTTGGGACTATACAGGACTAAAACAGATCTAAGGAAGAAAACATTGGGGGGCGTGACCGGACATGAGATGCGGTGAGTGAGGAGTGTGAGAGTGATTGAGAGCTCCCCTCCACCCTCCCTTCTCTGGATATGGTCCTGATATGCTGATAAGCTGAGATACAGAGCCCGCCTGAAGTCATTGAGACCCCTCCTTGGTAGCGGCGTATAGTGAGGGCTGCAAGATCGTGAGAGCCCTCAGAGGTTTCCGAAGCCAGCCTGAGTCAGCCCGAACCGTCCTACACAATATCACTATCAAGCGGAGATAGCCGAGTCAAGCCGAGGGTGACGTCACACGCTGCCTCCGGTCAGCCGCTCGCACTGTGAAGGAGAGAGCGGCGGGAGATTTGAATCCACACCGCCGGCTTTTTTGAACAGCCTACACGGAGGAAAGAAAAAAAGGTAACCAGAGGAGGGGGGAACCCCAAAGGGACTTTCTGACTACCCTTGACCGCTATCTTATGTCTGCAAGGAGAAGGTGAGAGGATACTTTTATTGGATGATATGCATTTGTGCCAGTTTACCATTAACTGCAACTAGTGGACTGAGTTTAACAGACTGTGATATGCATATATGTCCGGCTCTCCTTTTCCTCTCTTACCGCAACTGAGGACTGCTTTCTGATTAGAAATACAAGCTATGGGGCGTGACCGGATGGAGGAGGGTGTGCGTGTGTGAGTGAGAGCGCGGGTCTCTCCTCTCTGTTCTGTTCCATGCTCGGACTGAGGAGTTGTTAGCGTCGGGACACAGATGATTGGGAGGCTTTGATCCTGCTATCCAGAGGAGACAACTACCTTCAAACTCGTGGAAGATGGAGAGCGGCTGGAACCTAAGGGAGTAACCACTCCTATCTCTTTGTCACCTCCCCTTCTGAATCGCCTCGTGAACCCGTGTGGGGCTGCAGGGTGAGCGGCGTCCTCTCTCTTCCACCTGTGTATTCCTGTTCCGGAACTAATCGGAACTGACCGAGTGCGGCGTCACGTGACTGCAGGACCCAGTGACGAGATACGAGGCAGTGCAGTCTGCAAAGAGGTGGTGGCGGTATGTGGTGAGTGCGGGGAGCGTGTGTCTTCCTTACTTTCTTTCCCCTCCCGGACCCCTCCCGCATATACTCACTGAATCATAGAACTGACTCTATACTCCATACTGAATTGACACAGGACTAGTAGCGCAGGTTGAGATCCCGTGCACATTGGATTCCTCTATCTGCCCACCTTTTTCATCTGAACCAAGGATGCAAGTCTATACTTATTTAGGAAAGAGCCTCTCTCTATCGCTATAAGCATTCATTGGACGGCAATTGATGACAAACCAGTAGAGAGGCTTGGGAGGATAATAGGGGAGAGAGACTGTACCCACCAGACCCCCCCCCGATCCCTATACACCTGTCAAAGTGTACCCATTATCGCTACGAGGGGGGGGACACTACGCTCTGCTATACTCGCAGTGTACACCACTGTTGGGTCAGGAAGTGATATCAGACAGCCCAGGCGAGATGCAGATATAAGACTTTATGGTCTTTCCCTATCTACTAAGTCAAACAGTACCCTAGGAATCTGATGAACTAGACAACGTATTCAAGTTGGGGCTACAACCTGAAAGAACTTTGTAGAGATATATGGGACACCGGGAAGACTGATACGTGCCTGATCCTAACATGAAGTGGAAGTAATAGGAGACCCACAGGAGAAACCGATTAAATTGAATCTCCCCATAATTTTTTTTTTGTTTTTTTTTTTTTGTTTTTTATAATTTGTCTCCCCTTCTTTTTTTTTTCTTTTTTTTTTTTGAGCTGATTAGTTGATTGTGTGGGAGGAATTTGTGTACTAAGGGATTGGGAGGGCTCAGGAGTGTAGGATTGTGGTTACTTGTTCCATAAATACCCTCTAGATGAGTGTGGTTACCCTCCCTTGCAAAGAAAAACCTTGTAAAAAACTTGTTCTTTAATACTTTAATACTTTTAATACCTCTATGAAGGGAGGGTAAGATATTAATTCTCTGCACTCTGCCAGATCTATTTAAACAGGAGTGACTCTTTTTGGGGGGAGAGGTGGAGGGAAGGAAATTTTTGTCTAATCATTTAATTGATTTACTCTGTAGAATTGTAAATTTGCCGTTCCTATAGGTACAATATGCCAACCCAACGTACCACCAAAGCGAGCCAGGCGGCGGGCCAAGCGTCCTTGGCAGCCGCTAAACATACCCCTGCTCAAGTTCCCACCCAGACTTCTCCTAAAAATAATCAACATAGCCAGCCGGCCCACATTAAAACAGGGATCTCAGCGGCAAGAAAAAGTCAGGGCCAGACCCAGATTCTGGGTCAGACCCAGACTCAGACCTTAGGCCAAAACTACCCTCCAATACCAGTGGGGGGGGAGGCCCGGGGACAGGACCAGAGACTGGAAATGACCCTGGCGATACCGATAGGGGGGGGGGGGCGGTGGGGGGAGGTCTAGGAGAACCCGAACCCTCATTAAAAGAAGTTTTACAGGCAGTGAACCTATGCAGGGACTCTTTAACTGAAATGACTGCTCAATTGAAAACCATCCAGGTAGAACTCCTGCTTGCTAGACAAGACCTACAAAAAGTCCAGGAAGGGACTACGGTCCTGGAAACCAGAGTCGCCCTAGTAGAGGACGACCTAGACCCCCTAAAAAAGGAAATGGCAGCCATGAGAGGTCAATTAGTTAAACAGGAGAGTAAAATAGACGAAATGGAGAATAGGATGAGAAGGAAAAATGTGCGAGTCCTAGGATTTCCAGAATATAGCGAAGGTACAGATCCAGTGCTTTTTTTGGAAAATTGGTTTTGAGATACATTTGGTCAGGAATCCTTTACACCTTTTTTTTCAATAGAGCGAGCGCATAGAGTCCCTGCTAGATCTCCCCAACCTGGAGCCCCTCCTAGACCTCTACTAGCTAAAATATCACATTTTAAAGATAAAGTGACTATTACACGTAAAGCGAGAGAGTTGGGTAACATGCTGTATAACGGATCCAGGGTTTCTATATATCCGGATTTTTCACCGGACTTACAGAGGAGGAGAGCCAAATTCACTGAAGTAAAACGTAAACTGCGACAAGCAAATATAATATACGCACTGATCTACCCGGCCAGATTACGATTAACAGTCAATGGGGGAACACTATTTTTTGACTCTCCAGAAGGGGTGGACAAATGGTTGGCTACTCATGGTGAGGGGTGATGGGGGAGAGGTTGTTCGGGGGGGAGATGGAGAGGGGGAGAGGTGGAAACTTTTTTTGTCCCCCCCTTTTTTTTTTTTTTTCCCCTTCCTCATCCTCTGTTATCTCTCCCTCTCTCCTCCGCTGTCATCCTTGGGGTGGTCCTCTTTTTAAGGACTATATATTATTAGGGTGGGCAGGGGTCTTTAGGTGGGGTGGTGGAGAGGAGGAGGGGGAGAAGAATGTAGATTTAATATTGAATATTGAATGTTTTTTTTCTCGAGGAAACACTTTATCTGTTGTGTACTCACCTATGTATTAATTGTTTGCTTCTCCCTACCTGTGGGCTGACACTAATCTCTAAGCCTAAATATTAAGGGGAACAGAAAGGAGGGAATGTGGGTATGGAAGGATGGGAACAGGGAGTAGGACATCTTTGTTTACTCTTTGCTCTCAGAGTATTAATTATGTGGTATTTGTGAGTTTTTTTATTGTTGGTAGAGGTGAAGGGGGGAGGAGAGGGAGGGGAGAAGGGAGGGGAGGGAGGGAGAAGGGAGGGACAGGGGAGGGGGTAAGGGGAGTGCTCTAAGTATGTTGAATGTATGGATAGGTCACAATAGGAAGTCCCCGGGTAGGCCTAGGAAGGCAGCGAGGGAAGAATTGGAGGAAGATAGACTGTATGTGTGGTTTAGTAAGGGGGTAGGTATCAAAGGATGGTATGAATGGGTATTAGAAAGGGTTGATTGGAAGAAGCATGTCTCTAATGGGGAAGCGCACTTGTTCACTTTAAATATTTTGAGTAATAGATTTTTTGTCTCTAATGGGGAAGATAGTTATCAAACGCACTTGTTCACTTTGAATATTTTGAGTAATAGATTTCTTTATTATTCTCACGACATTAATAGCCTAACACAGGAACCAAAAATTAAAACACAAAATGAAGGTAGAGGTTATACAGTTGTAATAAACAGACATTTTCACGTATATGGTTAGTAATACTTGGTTAAAAAAGAAAGCTATCACACTCTGTTCTTGGAACATAAGGGGTCTAGGAGATTTGGGGAAAAGGGCAGCAGTATTGAATACAGTAAAAGCACACAGGGTTTCTATCCTGTGTTTACAGGAAACACATTTTTCAAATATTTCTGTACCTCACCTGGGGTGGAGGGACTTTCAATTCCAATATCACTCTATTTACACGTCCTACTCAAGGGGGGTTAGTATTTTTATCAAGAAGGGCGTAACATATACCTGTCTCCAGAATAAGATTGACGAATGTGGGAGATACTTCTTTTTGCACTGTAAAATAGAGAATAAGATCTTTGTCCTAGCCAGCGTGTACATACCACCACCTTTCAAGCTGGATGTCTTCTATGACTTAGCGGAGTTTGTGCTAGACAAGCCTAATATCCCGATCTTCATGATGGGAGATTTCAATATGGTCATAGACCATGACATAGATAGGTTTCCACACTTAAAGCAAGGGAGAGGTCCAGTGGATAAACGACTGGCTCACAAAATGGGGGAAATGGGTTTGAGGGACCTTTGGAGATTACAGAATTCGGGAGATCGGGTTTACTCATGCTTTTCCTCCACACATTCTACACTCTCGCGAATAGATATGACACTGGGGAATGATGAGGCAATTATTATATCTGTTAGGTATGTGTACTTAAGCGCTAGAATGGGTATTCAAAGACAGAACGGCAACAATATTTTTAAGATAGCCAAATGATGATGCTGCAACCCATATATTAGTGTTCTCACACGTAGAAGAAATGGTTTTTAAAATACACACACAATGTTAATAATTATGTGAAATGGGTGCGCTCTCAATCAACCTTAAAAATCGTGTAGATCTGATTAAAAATTGCTTGTGCAATGATACTATTCAAGTGATGTGTAAAACCTCCTTAAAATCCGTGCACTGAGTGTGTATACATAAATAAATAAATACATAAAACCATATGTAAATATATAAATAAGTGGATCCTTTTCCTTTTTGTGGTACCAGTGATTAAGTGATAATTGTGCGATAGTGCTGTGAATAAAAGACAGTTTAAGAATGAGGTAAAACCACGTTTACATTCCAACCCTTAAAAAATCCATGCGTTTAAAACTGAAAAAAAACGCATTAAAAAATCCATGCGTTTAAAACTGAAAAAAACGCATTTAATTGTGCGATTTATTTGTGGAAAAACGCATATTGGGTTATGCGATTAAATTGGGAGAAACACCATAGGTGTTTTTAGAATCCTTTAGGAGTCCATGCATCTAATTGATGTCTCCTTAGGTGTTTAATTTGCGGTTGCTTAGACAGGTGTTGTTCCTGATTAGTTAGTGCTGAGATGTTTTACTAACTAATTGCCCTTTGGTGTTGAGCACAGGTTAAAACTTGAAGGATAAAAGGTGTACACCACAAATGAGAAAGATAAGCACCATTTAGTAAATGTATATTTTTGAGCAGATATACACATAATACTTTTACTTATCTTTAGTTGTGGTGTCCTCTTTCCTGCTGGTCACGTCCTTACTATCTCTTCCGTGTTTGCATGAGGATAGAAGACAGATAAAAAACCATTGCGCAATATAGTTATACTTTGAATGGTGTGCATGTGTTGTGGCTGAAGCCCATCTACTTACACAGCACCCTACGAACGAAGCGCGGTGGTTAGAAATATGTCAGGCACTGTTTGGGCTCCCTGCCCTGCTTGTCTCAGTAGTGTTGCTTAGCTCCTCCTCCCGACGCGTTGCGACACGCCCACGTGTCTTTATCAAGGGATAATGACATATTTCTAACCACCGCGCTTCGTTCGTAGGGTGCTGTGTAAGTAGATGGGCTTCAGCCACAACACATGCACACCATTCAAAGTATAACTATATTGCGCAATGGTTTTTTATCTGTCTTCTATCCTCATGCAAACACGGAAGAGATAGTAAGGACGTGACCAGCAGGAAAGAGGACACCACAACTAAAGATAAGTAAAAGTATTATGTGTATATCTGCTCAAAAATATACATTTACTAAATGGTGCTTATCTTTCTCATTTGTGGTGTACACCTTTTATCCTTCAAGTTTTAACCTGTGCTCAACACCAAAGGGCAATTAGTTAGTAAAACATCTCAGCACTAACTAATCAGGAACAACACCTGTCTAAGCAACCGCAAATTAAACACCTAAGGAGACATCAATTAGATGCATGGACTCCTAAAGGATTCTAAAAACACCTATGGTGTTTCTCCCAATTTAATCGCATAACCCAATATGCGTTTTTCCACAAATAAATCGCACAATTAAATGCGTTTTTTTCAGTTTTAAACGCATGGATTTTTTAATGCGTTTTTTTTCAGTTTTAAACGCATGGATTTTTTAAGGGTTGGAATGTAAACGTGGTTTTACCTCATTCTTAAACTGTCTTTTATTCACAGCACTATCGCACAATTATCACTTAATCACTGGTACCACAAAAAGGAAAAGGATCCACTTATTTATATATTTACATATGGTTTTATGTATTTATTTATTTATGTATACACACTCAGTGCACGGATTTTAAGGAGGTTTTACACATCACTTGAATAGTATCATTGCACAAGCAATTTTTAATCAGATCTACACGATTTTTAAGGTTGATTGAGAGCGCACCCATTTCACATAATTATTAACATTGTGTGTGTATTTTAAAAACCAATTATTATATCTGGTGGTCCCAAATATATGCCGAGGGGTCTCTCTGACCACTCCCCAATGACAATATCTGTGGAGATAGGTGGGGAAAATCAACCTCGGGAATGGAAAATTAGCCCAGCTTGGCTCGAACTGATTGAGGAACCGCAGGAAGTTATAAAGGCTCTGACAGAGTATATAGACCTAAATAATGGAACAGCATCACAGGGGGTCATTTGGGACACTCTAAAGGCATTCCTCAGGGGCCTCCTGATCCAACAGATCTCAGTAATCAAGAGAGAATCTAACAGAAGGGAGATGGAGGCAGCACATAGGGTGACACAATTAGAAGAACAATTTCTTAGAGACCCATCAGCGGGGAATCTTGGGGCATGGACGGAGGCACAACGGGTCTACCGCTGGATAATGATGGGGAAAGCAGAAAAGAGATACATTTTCCAAAAACAAGTTCGTTTTGGGGAAGGGGAATCAGTAGGTCGGATGCTTTCGCAATTGGTGAAAGCTAACTCACCTCCGTCACTAGTACCAATGATCAAAACAACTAGAAAGGGGACAACTACTAATACCCCAGAAATTGTTGATTGTTTTAGAGAGCACTATAAAAATCTCTATAACTCCAATCAAGAAGACGTGGGTGACTTAATGGGAATCTTCCTTAATAACTTGACTATCCCCCGTCTCACTGAAGATGACAGGAATAAATTGGATGCTCCTATCACATTAGAAGAGATACAGCACACGGTACAGGCAATGGCGACCCGGAAATCTCCCGGGCCAGACGGCCTACCGGTTGAGGTCTACCGCTGCTTCGGAGGTGTTCTGTTTCCTGAATTGCTGAAGACATTCAACTGGGCGCTGGCTAAAGGGGAACTCCCTCTTTCTATGAGGGAGTCAACTATAATAGTCATACCAAAAGAAGATAAGGACCCATTGGACCCCTCGTCATATAGGCCTATCTCCCTGCTTAATCTGGACGCCAAGATTTTGGCGAAGATCTTGGCGTCCAGATTGAACGGGGTGATAGCAGACCTAGTCCACCCTGACCAATCAGGATTTATTCCTGGCAGGTCAACTAATATAAATATCAGACGAGTACACCTAAACTTACAAATTCCAACGGAAGACGAGGGACATAGAGCTATTCTCTCGCTAGATGCCGCTAAAGCTTTTGATACATTGGAGTGGGGATACCTATGGAGGATTCTGAGTGAGTTCCAAATAGGGCCAATGTTTTCTAAATGGGTAAAAATGATGTATAAAGCACCAGAGGCTAGGGTGAGGATTAACAATGAACACTCTGCAAGGTTTCAACTACTAAGGGGGACGAGGCAAGGATGTCCTCTGTCCCCCCTCTTGTTCGCTCTTGCAATTGAACCCCTGGCTATATCTCTCCGATCGTGCAGGGAGATTAGGGGTTTTATAAGAGGTCTGGAAGAGGAGAAAGTAGTCCTATTCGCAGACGATCTACTCGTACTCCTTGGCGACGTACAGAACTCCCTGAAACAAACGATGCATAAAATCAGCGTATTTGGTGAATTCTCTCCCTTTAATTACTCCACTACCACAAGAAGCTAGTAGATTGCAAGTAGTAACCCAGATGAAATATCTGGGCGTAATTATTTCGAGAGATCCCAAAGCATATATAGTAAACAACTTGTCCCCATTGCTGACCAGGTTTAAAGAGAAAACTAGGATCTGGAGGAGGTTTCCCCTCTCTTCAATGGGCCGTTGCAATCTAATTAAAATGATCTTTCTCCCACAAGCCTTGTATATCTTAGCTAATTCCCCGGTATGGGTTTATAAAAAATGGTTCAATAGATTTGATACCATATTTAGAGAACTGATATGGAAGGGTAGTGTGGCGCGTATCAGTCTAAAAATCCTCCAACTCCCGACCAATGAAGGGGGAGCAGCAATTCCACACCTGTTTAGATACTTTTTGGCATCCCAATTACAATATATGAGGGGTACTGGGGCGGGG
The DNA here is from genome assembly GCA_028564925.1 of Lithobates sylvaticus. NCBI lineage: Eukaryota > Metazoa > Chordata > Amphibia > Anura > Ranidae > Lithobates > Lithobates sylvaticus. Next base: position 149,952,652 of record CM053033.1, read on the forward strand.
GGAAACCTGCTCCAGGTGCTCCTAAAAAGACAAACTGTTGAAATTATGGAAGCAGGTATGGTGATACGGGGAATTCCCACCCTTGATTTAATGAATAAGGTATGGGTAGCGGTTAAGGGAATACTGGGATGTAGAGGCTATACGGAATACTCACCACTGTGGAAGAACAATAATTTGAGTGAGGTACAAAAAATAGGACCGATCAGGGAGTGGGAACGTAGAGATATAAAATACCTACACCAGCTTTTTACTGAAGGGCAATTAAAAACATTTCAAGAGCTTAGAGTGGAGTTTTTAATACCGAGGAAATCTTTCTTCCGATACCTCCAACTTAGGCATGCACTTACAGTACAATTCAAGGACTCACCAATAGAATGGGGGAATATATCGACACTAGCGAATATAGTGCAAACAGAATCAACTAAGGGGTTGACCTCAGGGACGTACTCGATCCTACATAAAGATGCCAGGAGCTGCCACTATACCTCCGCTTTTAGAGATAAATGGGTAAGAGATGGGGTTAACATCACAAATAACCAATGGGACAGGATCCTTGAACTAGCTCCACGGGTCTCTCTCTCTCCGCCTCAAAGGATGTCGCACTTGTTCCTTTTATATAGAGCTTATTTTACCCCGAAAAAACTTTTCACTTTCGGAAGTAGAATGGACTCCTCCTGTCCAAGGTGTGGAGGGCTAGAGGGAGACATGATACACATGTTCTGGAGATGCCCTAAACTGCATCGCTACTGGATCGAGGTAGTGGATATAATTATTCAGGTTTTTGACGTCCCTATCGAGACAGAACCCAAGATTTGTATACTAGGATGGGTGGATGGGACGGGAAGGCCTAACAATACCAATAAGGCAATTCTGAGATGTCTGTTCCAGGCGCGCAAACTTATAGCTCAGAGATGGCAGTCGCCCACCCCTCCTCCCAGTAGAGAATGGGAGCAAGCTGTGAATAGTATGATACTAAAGGAAAAAACACTTTATATAAGACAGGGGTGTATTAATAAATTTGAAAGGTTGTGGAAAACTTGGTGTGAAAAAAGGAAAATAGACACAAAATAATTATAGGAATAATTTCGGATTAAATAAAGAGACATGCAGGAAGGTGGATGTGTGGTGTGAATGGTTAAAATATGAAAGGAATAAATGTGGGGGAAATGGTAAATGGAGTTATCTAAAGAGGGAGGGAATCTATATACTGGAGCAATAATTTTCTTGTGCTGTATCTCTTTTTTTTTATCACACTGTGTTTGTTGTTCTTTTTTGTAAGAGTACTTGTACCGCCCCTACTCTCTGTTATTATCACTAGAAGAGGAACTGTCCTTCCATCTCCCCTTTCGATGATTGGACAAAGTATTGATGTAAGAATGTGATGTTTATCTTGTAAAATTGAAAAATCTTTAATAAAAATATAAAGTAAAAAAAAAAGAAATACAAGCTATATTGTGTAAAAGTCTACATGCATTTGGCTTCTTTAAGGCTGCAATCTAAGGACTGCTTTCTGCTAAAGTTACAAGCTGTGCTGCGTAGTGCTGGCTCTTTTATAAATTGCAACTTGAAGATCTATCTGCAAAAATATAAGTTGGGGGCTGCGCTGTCAATTGTAAGCTGTGCCGTGTTGTGCAATTCTGCTGGGCTCCATCTTTATGGGACGAGGATTGCCTTTTCCTTGTCCAAAGTATAAGTAGTGCTGGAGTGCGTATATATTCTGGGCTCTTTTTTTTTTTTGTGAAGACTGTTTTCCTGCTCAGAATACAAACGTATGCCTAGCCCTTTTCCCTAAACTGCGACTTGAGGACTGCCTCACTGTTAAAAATACAAGTTGCGTAGTGATATGCATATGCATTCTTAGTATGCTTCTTTCTTAAATGGCAATTTCAGGGCTGCTCTTGTGCTTGGTCTTCTCTTAATTGCAATTTAAGGGCTGCAACTTGTAAAATTACAAACGGTGCGTTTTTTTTTTCTCTCTCCCCTTCTGCTAAACATTTATGCTGGCTTCTATTTCAACTACAACCGGAGGAATGTTGTCTTTGGCTTTTCTTTGCAAAAAATAAAGCTTTGCTCTGTGCCACATTTATGGGCCCACTCCCCTCTCAACTGTGACTGCTAGACTGTCCTGGCCTTTGATATAAATTGCATGCTGTTCATATATAAGAATTGCTTTTCTTTAGGCACGCATATGATGGCTTGGTTGGCGGCCTTATATCACAAGCCCCAAGCAAAACTCAAAATAAATGGTATCCTCTCTGAGGCTGTGAACATACACAATGGCACGAGACAGGGCTGCCCCTTATCTCCACTTTTATTTATTTTGTCCCTCAAACCTTTCATCCGCACGGTTAATAACAACCCTGATGTGACTGGTTTTCAGATAAAAGACTGCCAATACAAAATAGCTGCATATGCAGACGACCTCCTTTTTGCTCTTACACGACCCCACACCTCCATCCCGAATTTGATTAAAGCCTTCCAACTATTTGGCTACATATCCAACATGAAGATTAATTACACTAAGTCGGAAGCCCTCAACCTGACATTACAACCTGACTCTCTGGACAAGGCACGTAATGCTAGTACATTTAAATGGGTGTCCTCTTCCATTACTTACCTTTGAGTCAAACTTACAAGCAACTTAACTGATATATACAATGCTAACTTCCCACCACTACTGAACAGAATACAAATAGATCTTAAGACTTGGACAACTAAACACTTTTCCTGGTTCGGTAGGGCGGCGAAGATGGTAATATTGCCCAGAATCCTGTACCACTTCCACACCTTACCTGTTCCGCTTCCCTGTCAGTTTTTTAGGAAACTCAAAACCATCATACGCACCTTTATATGGGCGGGGAAAAGGCCACGTATTAAACTTGAAACGCTCACACTACCAAAGGAGGAAGGAGGTATTGGACTCCCCGATTTTAGATTATATCACTACGGTACACATTTAACTAGGATCCTGGATTGGAATTGCCATAAAAAGCAAAAAGACTGGGTCTCTCTGGAAGAGACATCGTCTTCACTGCACTTGCGATTCCTCCCCTGGATCCCCTGGAACAAAGTGCCACAAGAACTACAACGTCACCCACTCATAGGAACGACACTGAAAACGTTCCAAACATTGATTAAACATCACAAGCTGTCCTCATCACCAAGCCCTCTTACACCCATAACTCACAACCCGGACTTTACACCTGGCATAGACTTACAACTGACCTCACCCCATGACCAACAGGTGCCCCTCTTAATGTTGCACTGTATAAATGCGAACAGAACAAAACCATTTATGTCTCTGATACAGGACTTGAACCCCCAGACATTTACGTACTGGACCTACCGACAAATTCACAACTATATACATACCTCCCCAAACAAAATGCAACTAATCAGACAAACCACCCCGTTTGAAAATTTATGCCACTCTGGAACCCCAGTAATCAAATCTACCTCACTAATGTATGCGTGGCTACAAGGGGACAGGAGGGGGGAAACAGCAGGAGCACGAGTACAGTGGGAAAGAGCCCTCGGCACCAATATTACAGATAACCAATGGCGACAAGCCTCAATTTTTGCACACAAGTGCTCCATTGGGACGAAACTGCAAGAAACGTCCTATAAATTACTGACGCAATGGTATGCAACACTGGTTAAGGTTAAAAAATGGTACCCGCTGTCCTCGGACTCCTGCTGGAGATGTGAGCAGGATTCGGGCACGTTATTCCACATTTGGTGGGACTGTCCCACACTACAACCTTTTTGGAATAGGGTGTGCGACCTGATTAAAGCAATTACAGACACAAAAATATCCCTTACCCCTTCGTGCTGTCTACTGCACATTGCAGACTGTTCTATGAAACGATACAAAAAATCTCTGACAAGACACCTGCTGAATGCAGCAAAAATTCTGATCCCAAGACATTGGAAATCAAGGGACGTTCCCTCCATCCCAGAATGGTTTAATGCAGTAAATGATATATATCACATGGAAGAAACAGCCACCATGTCCAAAGAAACTACCAAAAAATTCAATAGCACATGGTCACCATGGGTGATATACCGGTATTCTGATCAATATATACAACTTGATACAGGGTGAAATGGTTGTAATGACAGGAGCAGATACTATTTCTCACTGATAGAAGGTTATACTATACATACATACAATTTTTTCAGAAATAGCAGATTGATGCCTAACCGCAGATATAAAAATGTTGTACAATAACTTTGATAACACAATGACTCCCAGGCTCTCACAGACAGGTTCTCTTTCATTACCACTCCCTCCCCCTCATCCCCCCCCCCCTCTTCCCCCCTCTCAGCACATGCTCCTACTTCTTAGACCTCGCTAGCTGTAACCTAACGCATTACCTCAGGCTTTGTGATAAAGTTCTAATTGGCTTACTTAACTAGACTTCATAGCCTAACCGGTACTAGACAATGGTTGCCTTAAATTGGCCTAGGACTGTATTCCTAATGTTACTTTTCTTACTTTTCTTATATGTTCTACAAGGATATGTATATGCTCGCAGAAAGTATTGAGCGATTATTTTCATTGTAATTTGAAATTTCCTGTACGTTGTTATTTCCTCAATAAAATTCAAATGTTTAAAAAGAATTGCTTTTCTCCTGTAATCAGAGGACCATCATATGCTAAGAATAACTGTCTATGTGCTTGAAATTCTCTGCTACAAATAGAACTGGCGCAGTGGGACTGTCCCTTTGTAAAGTATAAGCTGTATACCATACCTGTACACCATCTGTTTATGCAGTGTTATACACAGGCGGTTGGTTTTTTTTTTTTGGAAATAAAGGGGGATAGATAAGCTTTCCCATTCCAACCCCACTGTCTGACAACATTAGACTCAGGGGGAGTCTGGTGTGACACTATGTCAGCTAGGAGGAGGGTGGACGAACAGGCCAATCAGGAGAATGTCGGGACACCATCACTAAGATCAGCTAAAGATAAGGACAAGGAAAAGGGGGCTCAGTCTACAATAACAAACGGGGCATCAGCTGCAGCAAAGCTAGAAAAGTATGCTCATACACCAGATCACACTCCAACTAAAGGAGGACAACAACCACAAGTTAAAATGCCAACTGATAGAAAGAGCCAAGGACAATCAAATAACCCAGTAGTAGCCCCAGGTGGGGTAAAGAAAAAATCTGGGGGCCCCCGGAAAACTAGAACTGGCTCTGGTCCAAGCATCAATGGTAGAAGGAGAGCCGACATTAAAGGATGTACTGGCGGCGGTTAATATATGCAAACAGTCCTTAGGGGAACTATGCGATCAAATGAAAAATATTAAAGATGAATTGTCCTTGATGCGTCAGGAGCTCGAAAAAAAGACGGCTGATAGAATAACAGCAACTGAAGGAAGAATTAGTCAAATCGAGGATGACATGTACCCATTAAATCAAGAGGTTAAAACTTTAAAAGAGCAATCGGATAAATTTGCAGGAAAATTGGATGAATTGGAAAACAGACTACGAAGGGATAATGTGAGGCTTGTCGGCCTACCAGAAAAGAGTGAAGGATCTGATCCGATTGCATTTATGGAAAAATGGCTTATCGAAGTATTTGGAAGAGAGACATTCTCACAACAGTTCTCGGTTGAAAGGGCGCATAGAGTCCCTTTCAGACCTCCACCACAAGGAGGGCACCCTAGATCTATGTTAATGAAATTTTTGAACTTTAAAGATAAAGTAGCACTTCTCCGTAGGGCTAGAGAGATGGGGAATATAAGTTAAAATTTCACTGTATCCTGATTTCTCACCCGATTTGCAGAAGCGTAGAGCAGATTTTATAGAAATCAAACGTAGACTCCAGAAATTTGATGTTATTTACGCATTATTGTACCCAGCCCGGCTACGTGTGGTAGCTTTGGGAGAGACTTTTTTTTTTGATTCCCCTGCAAGTGTGACAACATGGTTGGAGGATAGAAAAGATCAACTAATAATCAAAACGAGGGGATAACAGGATTAAGGAAAGGGGAATAAATATAGAGGGATGGGAAGGGATGTGTTTCAAAGATAATGTGTATATATATGGATTGGAGGGTGGTGGGAGCCACTTAGCACGACAGAGAGGATATGATTGGTTGGGGTAAGGATAAAAATATATTTTTTGATTTGTGTAGGGTAGGGAAGGGAGGAGGGTGGAGGGTGGGAGTGGATTTGTATACAAGAGAGGGGGGGAGGGAGGGGAGGTTGGTAGGTATGAGATGTTTGGGAATAGTCACAAAAAAGTCCCTAGGGATAACCTAGAATGGTATAGGGGGGAGGTGGGGTCAACAATGTAAAAAATGGGAAAAATGTGTAATCTATATGAAAGTAAGCGACAAGCTAAAAACACTCAAAGATAAACATTTAGAAGAAAGTTTCATAGTTTTTCACCTAGAGGGAAATATTAAGATACGATGTAAAAATCGAGGGGGAGGGGGGAGGTGGGGACAACAATGTAAAAATTGGAAAAAATATGTAACTTATATGAAAATAAGCGACAAGTTAAAAACACTGACAGATAAATATTTAGAAGAGAGACTCACATTTTTTCACTTAGAGGGAAATACTACGATGTAAAAATGGGAAAAAATATGTAATTTATATGAAAATAAGGGACACGTTAAAAATACTGATAGATAAACATTTGGAAGAAGAGATGCACATTTTTTTCACTCGGAGAGAAATATTAAGATGGGCGAAGGGTTCTTTTTTTCACAAGGGTTTTTTCCTCTTGTTAAACATTTTTTTTTTTCCTCCCTTTCCTTTTTTTTTTCTTCCCTCTCTCCCCCTCCTTTTCCCCCCTCTCTCCCTCCTTTTTCCCTCTATTCTATCCCCTTGGTATTTTGTTCAATGTATCAATAGGGATCCCCCTTTTACATTGCTTTTTCTCCCTGATAGTCTATGCAGACTAGGGTATTGAATATCGGCTCCTGGAATGTACGGGGGTTGGGTACACCGGCCAAGAGAGCAGCTGTGGTAGAGACCCTGGAAAGAAGTGACGTAGGACTGATCTGCCTACAGGAGACACATCTAACCCAAGACACCAAGTTACTTAATCAGAGTAAAAAATATCAACATCAATACCACTCAGTACACACCTCTTATTTAAGAGGAGTGGCCGTGATGGTAAGAAAAGAGGTGGGGTTCACCTGTCGGCAGACCGGTATAGATAGGGAGGGACTGTATATTTTTCTGCATTGTGTAATAGAGAATCGAGAATATGTTCTTGCAAATATTTATATTCCTCCTCCGTTTAAGCTTGATGTTATGTATAGCCTAATAGAATTTCTAACAGATAAAGCTGGGATACCAGTTATAGCAGTAGGGGATTTTAATGAGGTCATTAATAAAAAACTAGATAGGTTTCCTCTAGGTGCACAGATGCAGAAAGTAGATGAGAGACGATTATACCAGTTCTTACAAGAAGTGGGGCTGTTTGATATGTGGAGAGTGAGAAACCCGGGTGTGCTGGAATTCTCATGTTTCTCAAGTTCCTATTCTACACTTTCACGGATCGATTTAGCTCTGGGAAATGAAGAAGCATGTCAAATAATAAGGGATATAGAAAATCAGCCTAGGGGGGTATCAGACCATGCCCTGTTGATTGTTTCGATAAACTTAGAAGGGAAAAGACCTCCCAGAATATGGAAGATGAACCCAGCTTGGTTCGAAATAATAGGGGACCCAAACGAGGTGTTATTAAAATTGCAAGAATTTATAGAGTTTAATAAAGAGACAGTGACAAGAGGAGTAATGTGGGATGCATTGAAGGCCTATCTGCGAGGTATCCTTATTCAACTAGTTTCAAAAATCAAAAAGTCTTCAAGAGAATGGGAGAATAATAGTAAGATGGAGCTGATGACAGCAGAAAGAGAATACGTCGAAGACCCCACCCCAGAAAAACAAAGTAGATGGCTAATTAAACAACAGGAATACAAAGAAGTAGTTATCAGGAAATCAGAGAATAAGAGAATGTTTCAGAAACAAGTGGCCTATGGGGAGGGAGAAAAGGTTGGAAAGATGTTGGCACACTTAGTGAGAATTAATTCCTCTCCCTCCACCGTCCCTGCGATTAGGACGGAGAAAGGAGAAATTTCATCAAAAATGCCAGTAATTACAGATACCTTTAGAGTATATTATGACAAATTATACAGATCCCGAGGGACGATGGAGGAAGGGGAAGCGGACACATTTTTTAGAAATGCTGAAATCACAGTTATCACTGAAGAAGAAAAGGAGGCAATGGAGGCACCGTTATCGCTGGAGGAAATCCAGCTGGCGGTGAAAGAAATGGCCAATCAGAAATCACCAGGGCCAGATGGTCTCCCTGCGGAAACCTATAAGCAATATGGGAAAATTTTACTACCGGAGCTTCTTAAGGTATTAAACTGGGCAAAGGAGGAGGGAAAGCTGCCGACGTCTATGACAGAGGCAACGATAATAGTTTTGCATAAAGAGGGGAAGGACCCGTTAGAGACCAAGTCTTATAGACCTATCTCCCTACTTTGCTCGGATGCTAAAATATTAGCTAAAGTAATGGCAATCAGACTAAATAAAATCATCTCTAGACTAATACACCCTGATCAAACAGGATTTATACCCTGTAGATCTACCAGTATGAACATTAGGAGGTTGTATCTTAACTTGCAGATACCAACTGAGAACGTAGGTACAAGGGCAGTTATGGCTTCAGATGTGGTTAAAGCTTTCAATAGCTTAGAATGGGGATATCTGTGGCGAGTTTTGAGGGAATTTGGATTTGGCCCTTTGTTCATTAAATGGATTATAACCCTGTATAATGATCCTAGTGCTAAAATCAGGGTAAACGGCGAATATTCTGAGGGGGTTCAACTGGAGCGAGGGACAAGGCAGGGCTGTCCACTGTCCCCTCTGCTCTTTGCTCTTGCAATGGAACCCTTAGCCAGTGTAAGTAGATCAAACACAAATATGCAGGGGTTCCGGAGAGCATGGGGGGAAGAGAGAATTGCATTGTATGCGGATGATGTCCTCCTCTTCCTGGGGGATACGGGGCAATCCCTCAGGCAGGTGATGAACATCCTCATAGACTTTGGCAAAATCTCAGGACTGGCCATAAATTGGGAGAAATCTGCATTAATGCCTATAGATCCTTTAGGGAATCAGAGTATACAGGATATCTCACAGCTAGAGGTAGTTGAACAAATGAAATATTTAGGCATCCATATAACAAGGAATCCCAATAACTACATAAATGATAACATAGTACCGCTCTTAACTAGATTTAAAAGTAAAATCGCAATTTGGAGACGCCTCCCATTGTCGGTTGCAGGGAGATGTAACCTGATCAAAATGCTGTGGCAGCCACAGCTTCTATACCTGTTGCATAATTGCCCGACATGGATAGATAAAAAATGGTTCAGAAAGATAGATATGTTGTTCAGAGAACTCATATGGAAGGGAGGTCAGCCTAGGGTTACAAACATTACAACTAGCAACAAGAAAGGGAGGGATGGCAGTACCGCACCCACAGAGCTATTTCCTAGAAGCCCAACTACAACATATAGGAGCTATGACAGGAGGAAGTAACAAGGAATTAATGATTGTAGGAACCCTGCATAAATCAATAGTAGAAGTTCTTGAGGCAAATTCATTTTTTTATAGACCCCCCACGGTGAGACTTGCTTTAAAAGTGTGGAAGGCAGTAAAAGTAATAAAGGGGTTAGAGGGTATGACAAAATATGCCCCTCTCTGGAATAATAAAAACTTACAGGAAGTAGAGATGATAGGGAAAATTAAAGAGTGGGAAATAAAAGGGATAGATAAGTTGGCCCAGATGTACGAGGGAAAGATATTAAAGACATTTACAGCACTGAGAGTGAAATATGATATACCCAAACATTCATTTTACAAATATTTACAAATTAGACACGCTTTAAATAGACAATTTGAGAAACAAGGTCCAATTTGGAATAATTCCCCGGTGTACCAAAGAATAGGCTCCCAAGAGAAGAGTAGAGGATTCATAGCAGAAATTTATCCGTACATATGTGAAGGTAGTATAGAAAATCCAGAACGGCTTAAGAGTAGGGGGAAATGGGAGAAAGAATTTGGAACATTCTCAGATGAACAGTGGATGAGGATACTGGAGAAAGGACACGTGGTATCGGTCTCGCCCGATCAGAAGGTCTCATATTTGATGTTGTTACACAGGACATATTATACACCTAAGAGACTATATGAGTTTGGGTGGAGAACGGATGCCAGGTGCCCTAGGTGTCAGGACACAGGGGACTTGGCGCATATGGTATGGAAGTGCCCAAAATTGCACCGTTATTGGTCAGAAATTCTTAACACTTTGAACATGGTACTTGATGCAAGGCTAGAAATGAACCCCAGACTTTGTATATTAGGACTGGATGAGGGAATAAATGGCGGAACCTTTGTAATCAATGTGGTAATGAGAGGTCTTTTTCAGGCGAGAAAGTTAATAGCTCAGAGGTGGCAGGCCGAGAAACCCCCAACGGTAGAAGAATGGATAAGATTAACAACAGAAACAATATGGAAGGAAAGAACGGTGTATATAAGGAGAGGAAACCTGAGAGAGTTTGAAACAATGTGGAGACCATGGCTGGACAAGTTTGTAAACCCACTAAGTAGATAGGGGGGGGGGATTGGAGGGAGAGAATATATTAGATGTCAGGAGTGAGGGATAGGCAGGGCATAAAGAGTTAAAGGTTGGAGGGTACCGCTAGTAAAATGTGAGAAATGGATTTTATTTAAACGTGCGTATCATGTAAGTAGAGAATGTATTTTGTTATAAGAAAAAAAAAAAAAAAATTGAATTAACTATTCATGATAGACAAAAGAAATGTTACTAATTAAAAAGGAATTCCAATCAAGAAGGGGAAAAGCAGCTCAAATTTCCACAGACGACCAGTAAATTATTTTTTGTGCAGTAAATTCTTGATTAAAATAAAGTGAAACTCTGGTCAAAAAAAAAAAAAAAAGGAAGAAAACATTATTTCTCTTTCGTTCACTGACTGACTCAGCTCCATTATTTTTCTTGACCATAGGGTTGTTACGCCACCTTCAGGAGAGGATTAGGCAGAACATGTTATACATGTGAAAAAAAAAACAGAACTTTATAGTTCCGCCCAGGGGGCGGTCTCTTCAGTAACAACCCCTCAGCCTGCTTCCTGCAGCTTCAGTTTTTTCTGCCTAGTGAAGGAGATGGACCTAGGAACCCCGCGGGACTGTCGGTCCTGGGATTTTTTTTGCAGAAGTTTTCCTTTTGCGCAAGATTTTTGGATCCTGTGATCTACTATCAACAGCTGGCTGGGTGACAGGCTGGATACTCTTATCCTTGTAGTCTCCCCAGCCTGGCCATCGAGCGCGTGCAGACCATAGCTATGCGCTGGGTCGGCCACGTCATGCCCCTCAGGCTCCAGGGGCGGCCGGTGAGCGCAACGCTCTGGGGAACACATATGACCAGACTACTGATGTCTTTGTCACAGTGTGCCGCGGCCAGCAGCCACCCCGTACTGATCGGAGAGTGGGTCTGTGATGGGTTGTCCCCAGCTCGCCCGGATGGTAAGTACAGCTCTCCCTGCCTCGGCGGGGTTGAGTAGCTGGGCATTCCCTGGGAGGTTGATTCGGGGGGTCCCTCTCCTCCCTCTTCACTCCCTGTCCCTATCCCCCCGTGGGGGATGCTGCATGATGGGCTGCAAAGCGGTGTGTGTGCCTATATCCAGGGGTCCCTGGGGGGGCTCTCACCTTGGATGGGGGGCTGCGCTGGGTGGCTGTGTCCCTGGGTGTCTGTGGTCTCCCCGATGGGTGTCTGGAGGTCTGCATATGCTGATCGCCATAGTGCTGTTCTGCCGCCATTTTCACTTTCTCTGTGTACAGTTGTTTGTCGGCCATGTTTGGTGTGCGTCAGTGAAAAGCATGGTCAGGGGCCATTTTGCTGTAGCTCGTCGGCCATTTTCCCTATGATTATGTCCCTTATACTGGGTGGCCGGCAGCCATTTTGTTGTAGCCCATCACAGTTTTTATGCTCGGCGCTGGTCCCTGCTGCTCAGAAAAGCGCGGTTTCTCACTCAGGACACCTGGGAGCTGACACAGGACGCAGGCACTTGTAGCTGAATGGTGCAGAACTCGGTCAGGGTGGTCAGTCCTGCGTGGGGGCCCCTCAGTTTGCAGCAGCTGGGAGGGTGGGACTGTGCACCCGTTCTAAGTCTCCAAGCGTGGCAGACAGGGTGGGTCAGCATGGCTTCAGAAACTGGTGTTTCTTCCCCCGAACTCCCCGCAATTGCAACCGGCTCGTCTGCAAACAGTGCAGTGCCTTTGGACGCTTTGTCGGCGGTCCTTGATACGTTTGTTGCCAGGATGGAGGCGGTGTGCGGGCGCAAAGGTGGTAAAAAGCGGCCCCTGCCCCCCGTCCTCCGGGGAGAGCTCTGACGCTGACTCGGGCCCCGCTGAGACTGGCGGCCCCTGCTCTGTCGTTTTAGATGATGCTGACCAGGACCGATCAGACAGTGAGGATGAGTCCCTGTCCAGGTCCGTGCAAGACAAAGTGCTAGTTGGAGCACTTATTACAGCTTTGCTGATATCCTGAAGATTCAGGATACAGCGGGCCCCTTTTCTTAAAGTAGCGGTCCCTTTTTGGTCCCGTAAGCCAGTCCGTGCACCTAAGGTGTTTCTGTATCTGACTTATTTCGATAAGTTCATATACAAGGAATGGGGAAGACCGCAACGGACCTGTTCAGTCCCAAAAAGTATGGTGGTGCGTTACCCCTTTGAGGAGAGCCTTCTAAAAAAATGGCCGGCTCCTCCGGTCGTGGACCCCCCAGTATCAAGGTTAAATAAAGTAACCACGATCCCGGTAGAGGGGACTCCTGCGTTTTAAGGACCCCACGGACAGGAAGGCCGAGGCAGTGGCCCGTTCCTTGTTTACTGATCCTGATCCAACCTATCTTCATCCCTGGACCACCCCCGGTCAGGTAAGTATTCTGGTAAGTAACGCAGGGACCACCACTTAGCAGTTGATCCAGGGACTGACATCCGACCGCCTTTCAGGGGGTCAGGAGGGAATTTTTTCCTCTGCTGTAGCAATTGGCCAGCTCAGGTAGGGGTTTTTCGCCTTCCTCTGGATCAACGGGAGGGCGGGTTAGGTCAACAGGGTTTCTCCTCCAGCTCCACCACCGGAACCCATCAGACAATCAGCAGGACCATCAGCATCATCAGCCGCCTCTCACAGGACCATCAGCTCCTCAGCAACCTCATCGCCACGGCCTCAGTTTTTCATCGTATCATTCCATGAACATCAATTTTTTTCACCTTATCATGTGCAACTTCAAATAGTCAGCAGAGTCCCTCTGCAGACTAAGAAATACCACCGCAACTCTACCGACCTACATTCAAAAAATACTACAAAAAGAACAACTACTAAGGATCAATCCACAATCAACCATCAAACACAAAAAGACTACAATTCAACCGCAACATTTAGCATGTGCCCTGATTAACACCAGATTGTCAGTCAAGCACAGACACGAAATCCATGACTTCATTACACAAAACAACATAGATTGCCTCTTCATCACGGAAAGCTGGCTAACACCGGACTGCAACACCATCCTAACAGAATTGGTGACGGAAAACTACAGGATCCTAACTGAGCATAGAATAGGAAAGAAAGGAGGAGGCCTAGCAGTGATCTTCAAATCTCACCTGGCGCTCGTCAAACCAACGGTACAGAACTCAGTGACTTTTATGGAGACACTTACTCTACATCTTCAAACAACACCACAAGAGACCATCCACATGCTGCTATGCTACAGACCACCAGGACCAAAGACAAATCTACCGATACCCCTCACTGAATTAATTTCGTTACACACCCTGAAAACCAACAAGGTTCTGGTACTCTGAGATTTCAACCTTTGGGCAAACTCCACCGAAGACCCCATCGCCACCGCCTGCATTAACCAACTGGAAGAACTAGGGCTTCAACAACTAATAAATGCTCCCACACATGGGTCAGGTCACATTCTGGACCTCATCTTCAAACAAAATATGGACATCAACATACTAGACAACATGGACAGACCACCACGCTATCAAATTTGAAATCGCCATCTACACCACCCTCCAAAAACCAAACCCGTCAGCAACAACACATTGGACCAGATCGCATAAGAAACTACACTCGAAAATCTTCAAAACCACATTATTGAACAAAATAGCAACGCTAAATCTAAACCACTCAACAGAACAAACACTCAGCTCCTTAAACAAGGCATTACTACAAACAGCAGACTACGCTTCGAAACGTAGAGCACTCATCCGCAGGAAAAATTCTGGATGATTTAATGGCACCCTTACTCTACTGAAACGGGAACACAGAAAAGCTGAAAGAGCCTGGAGAAGAAATTCTACAAAGGAAAATCACACAAACTACAAAATACTCACCAAGAAATATCACAAAGCTATTTTCAAAGCAAAAAAAGAACATTTTTCAAACACCCTCTCAAAAGCCTTAAACCGCCCACATGAACTCTTCAAACTAGTCACCCAGACTATGAACCTCACCTGCCTTGAGCCCCCAGCAAACGGAACTCAAAAATATTGCGACGAATTATCAGATTTTTTTATCAACAAAATCGACAACATTTGGAAAATAATTTAAGAAAAAAAAAAACAACCATCCTTATTCAACCAAAGCAAGGTAAGGAAATCCACTCGAACATCACACAATCACCTAATTTTTCGCTTACCCCGATCACCACTGATAACACCAAAAACATCATCAAGAGCCTCCGAGACAGTACATCACCCAATGACATCATTCCCACAAAACTCCTGAAAGAATGTTTCCACATCTTGGCCCCTTCTATTACACACATAGTAAATCAGTCGTTTAAAGAAATATCACAAAGCTATTTTCAAAGCAAAAAAAGAACACAAACACCCTCTCAAAAGCCTTAAACCGCCCACATGAACTCTTCAAACTAGTCACCCAGACTATGAACCTCACCTGCCTTGAGCCCCCAGCAAACGGAACTCAAAAATATTGCGACGAATTATCAGATTTTTTTTATCAACAAAATCGACAACATTTGGAAAATAATTTAAGAAAAAAAAAAACGCAGACCGGTAACAAGCCTAAACACCATCTCCAAGATTATGGAGAAAGCAGTAGTACAACAGCTACAACTCCACCTAGACACACAAACTCTTGGACCCACTGAAATCAGGCTTCCGCCCAGGCCATGGCACAGAAACGGCACTTCTAAAAATATGGAAGCAGCACTTCTAAAAATCTGGAAGCAGCTGATGATGGAGAATCGTGTCTCTTGGTGTCTCTTGGTACTGCTGGAAGCAGCACTTCTAAAAATCTGGAAGCAGCTGATGATGGAGAATCGTGTCTCTTGGTACTGCTGGACCTTACCACAAAACTCTTCTCATCTGCCTCAAAGGCGTGGCAGGAGTTACAGATTTAGATCTTCCATGGTTCGTTTCCTTCTAAGGAAATCGGTCGCAGACAGTGAAACTAGGAGTCTTCACTTCTGAAACCCGGGCAATTTCTTATGGAGTCCCTCAATGATCACCCTTGTCACCAGTACTCTTCAACATTTACATCCTTCCACTCTTCAAAATCATCAGCAAATCGGATCTATACTTCCACTCATATGCTGACGACACTCAATTTTACTTCCGCATCACCGGACAAAAAGACCAATACCAGAAATGAGAAAAATGCCTCACACTAATAGATGACTGGATGACCATTAGCTCCCTCAAACTCAGTGGATCGAAAACAGCTTCTGCTCCTCAACGCAAACCAAAATAAAAAAACTAAGACCCCATGGACACCACCTACCATCCTTGGACAGACCATCCTTCCACGCAACAAAGCCAAAAGCCTCGGAGATGACTATGGATGCACAAATAGGATCAGTAGTCAGTGGATCCCACCATCTTCTCCGCCTGCTACGCAGACTCATCCCCTTCATTCCAGAAAAGGAGAAAGCAGTAGTAGTTGGAACAATCATCAATTCGCGAATAGCTTTAACTTGGTTGCCCTACATGTTACGCGTTGTGTAACGCTTCTTCAGGAGATTTCTATATTCTCTAGAAGTAAAAAAGACAAAATTAAAAGACCTATATATACTTGTCATTTTATGACATTATTATGTGTGAATGTGCTCATATAGGCCCGAGTCAGTAAGGTGCCAACCAACACCATAATAGAGGGTAGAAAAGAGCGATAAGAGAGAGAACTGTGTTAATAGTCCTAAGGCAAGAGTGATGCCTTAATCAAAAGAAGAAATTGGGGGATTGTGGAGCAGGTTGCACCATGGGAAGGGGTGCAATATATTTCAAAAAAGAGAAAAGTAGTAACATAGTGTATACAATAGATATCTTTTAGTATATATTATTACTTACATTCCCTGGTAGGGATAGACTTAATAGGAGTGGGGGATACCAGTTTATGACCTTGCGGTATCATCAAATGTAGGTTTAGAAAGATTTCTTTTCCCTGATTAGGGTATAATCTGTACAATATATAATATTCTGATTATAAAGTGATATTCTAAACTTTAATATAGTGCATATTTATATATAAATTATATATTATAGCAGTGATGATAGTAGTGATACCCAGGTTGAGCCTGGGGTGTTTTTTCATTTAAATATAAATATAAAATAATTATATAAAGTGAAAATGTACACAAATACATGCATACATACCTAATATATATATATATATATATATATATATATATATATATATATATATATATATATATATATATATATATACATATATATATACGAGCACATAATTATATATAGCTACATTTTTAGGAGTGAACAAATGAAGTGATATAGATAAATGTATTTATTTCTCACCCAGCAATGAATGTATGGTAATTAGTTTGCAGTTTGTCCAAAAATTGTTAGATGATAAAATGCTGCAATGGAGCTCAGTCCCAAATTGTTTGACCAAAAAATGGGGGAGAATCAAAGTGTAAATATTTTCGTGCAAGCTGCTGAGATCCTAATAAAAAAAGAGTGTAAAGAGCATCTAAATATCCCCTAATGAGTCAAGTGACAGTGAAGAATATTAAGCGGACATATAAACACCATAGAATAGCTATGTTATAGGTACTTTCTTTTTGAATGGCCGTTTAAAGAGAGTGTCTTTTATCCCCCCACTTATGACAGCGTGTTAGATGGCGGCTGCTGTGTAAGACGCCAGCCTATGGCGTTTAATAATTACCTCTAGGTGCTAAACCAGAATAGTAATATTCAGATCCAAGGGGTCATATGATACATACGGTCTACCTGGAGCAGAGTCATCTATATGCTTGTAATCTTTCTTGTATTCTTTGCAGATCTCTGTATATGTGTTTTGCATTGAGTATTTATATGCTCATGTTTTAAATAAACTTTGTTACCTTTTTTAAACAAACATAGATTGTACGCCTAAAAAGTCCATCATTCTCAACAAATATTAGTTGTTATTTATAGGAAATTCCAATATCGGGACGTGGCATATTTTACTTGATATCGTATCCACAGTACCATTCTGTGGTGATTTGCGAATTGATGATTTGGAAAATTGCGTCACAACTACGCAAATTCCCTCTACATAGGACTACCTAATTACCAGATTGCACGCCTACAAATCGTCCAAAACACAGCAGCTAGATTAGTCATGGGAAAGAAACCCTGGGAATCCATCTCTCCATCCCTAAGGACCCTCCATTGGCTAGCGGTAAAGGATAGGATCACATTCAAGACCCTCTGCCTCATCCACAAATGTACACAAGGAAACGCTCCTCAATACCTATGTGAGAAAATAAAACAATACATACCCAATCGCAGCCTCCGATCAACAAACCAAAACTGCCTTCTCATCTTTAAAGCCCGCTACAAATCAAAGGGAGAACGAAGATTCGACCCACGCTCTACCCACCAACATCCACATGGAAGAAAACCATCGGGCCTTCAGAAAAAAAACACCCACCTCTTCTAATAAGCAGGACAACACAGGACAGACCAAGCGCCTTGATGCGATTCAGTTTGCATTTGCATCGCTATACAAATCATTCATTCATACGGTTGTGGGGTCAGCAATGCGACCAGTACTGGCCTCAGCACTTGTGTCGCAGACACTTACTGAGTGGGCAAAACTTTTGCACCGCGAGTTGGGGAAGCAACAGGCCTCTCCTGTCTGCGTGAAATTAGCAGACCAGTTAGTGCAAGGCCTTAAGTACGTTTGTGACGTGGCACTGGATACGCTTCCTCTGCTATCCAGGGCTTCAGTGTCAGCAGTGGTGCTGAGGCGCCTGATTTGGCTAAAATGATGGTCTGCGGACCAAGCATCTAAAAAATGCCCTGACGGATCTACCCTTCCTTGGTGAGCCTCTTTGGAGCCTCGTTGGAACATCATTAAGAATGCCACAGGTGGGAAGAGTACCTTACTCCCACAGACCAGGAAGACGAAGGAGCCACGCCGCAAGCAAGGGCCCTAATTTTTCACTCAAAAGCGTCTTTTTCATGGAATCAGTTCGCTCAGTGGTCGCTGCACTCCGTCAAGGGGATTCCCTGGTGTCTTTGGACATCCAGGATGCGTACCTGCACATACCCATATGCATCCGACATCAGAGATTTCTGTGATTTGCAGTGGGGGAAGCCCACTACCAGTTTGTGGCCCTTCCCTTTGGATTGGCATCAGCTCCCCGAGTCTTTACCAAGGTATTGGCTCCAATTTTGGCCAATGCAATGCAATGCAAACCCTGCAGGATTTTGGGTGGCTGTTGTACATAAAGGAGTTGGTACTTATACCGACTCAGCACTTGGAGTAACTAGACCTACTGCTGGACTCCATGAAAGCGAGAGTGTTTCTCCCGTCAGACAAGCTGCAGACTCTCAGAACCGCGGTAAAACTATTGATGAACCGCAGGTGGTCGTCGCTACGCTTCTGCATGCGAGTCCTGGGGCTCATGGTGGCCTCCTTTGAGGCAGTACTGTATGCCCAGTTTCATACCAGAGTCTTGCAGAAGGAGATCTTGACGAAATGGGACAAATCTCTGTTATCCCTGGTTCGGCAGATTCGGGTGAGCCAGTCAGTCAGGGACTCCCTGCTCTGGTGGCGGAGGTCCCCGGCGCTCCGTTCCGGGAAGTCGTCCCTACCTCTACATTCTACAGTGATCACAACGGATGCCAGCCTGACTGGCTGGGGTGGAGTACTGGGAGTACAGTCGACCTAGGGCCTCTGGTCGGGGGAGGAATCCAAGTTGCCGATCAACGTGCTCGAGCTCTGAGCGATCCGGCTATGCCATTCACATGGTCGATGAGACTACAAGGGCATCCAATCAGGATTCAGTCAGACAAAGCCACGTATGGCATATGTCAACCATCAAGGAGGAACAAAAAGCTTGGCTGCCCCACGGGTGGTCGCTCACATCCTTCAGTGGGCAGAGCGACATGTACCGGCCCTATCGGCCATTTACATCCCAGGAGTGGAAAACTGGCAGGCGGACTACCTAAGTCACCAGATGCTGGACCCAGGAGAATGGGTGCTGCATCCGGAGGTGTTCAGGCTACTATGCCTGCGATGGGGCACACCATACATGGATCTTCTGGCTTCCCGTCTCAATCGGAAGGTGGAGACAGAGGGGATTCCAGTAATTCAGATTGGCCTTGGCGCCCCTGGTATGCCGACCTAGTACGCCTGGTTGCGGGCACTCCCTGGCGACTACCGATGCGAGAAGACCTTCTGTCTCAAGGTCAGATTCTCCATCCTGCTTTACCATCGCTGGTTTTAATGGCATGGCTGTTGAGAGCCAGGTGCTAAGAAACCGAGGCCTATCAGACTCAACTATGTTGAGAGCACGGAAATCTTCTTCTCGGAAGATATACCATCGTACCTGGAAGGCCTACATCTCCATGTGTGAAGAGAAATGGTGGCGTCCGCGCACCTATTCCGTTTCCAGGATCCTGCTGTTTCTACAGCGAGGAGTAGACCATGTTAGGTCTTCTGTTTCAGCCCCTCTTTCCCTCAGCTGGACTTTGACGGTCAATGGAAAAAACTCTCTGTCCGGACAGGTAATTATAGACCATACACAGTATATGGTTGATCAAGAATACATTGGTTTATTTCCAGCTTTAAAGAGTATATGCAATAATCAAAAAAGGGGTTGCATAGGGGGAACACCCCATGAACAACCAATCACATTCAAGCATTTTGTTATACAATCAATATTGATCTGCAATATATTCATAATATTTCTGCCTTCAGACTCAAGTCACAATTCTAAGAATGTTCCACGCAATATATGTCCTTGACAATGTTCTCAGCATTTTTGGTAAACTTTCACACGCTAGTGTGAGAAAGGAAAAAACTAGCGTGAGAAAAACTTATTCTACAGAAAAATATCTTTGTACAATATTATTAAATCTTAAAGGGTAACCCTACACTCCTTGCAATAACCTTAAAGAGTGATCCCACATTTCCTTACAATCCAAAAAAAAAGTCTCCGTAGACTCACTGTACCACCTATGTCCTGAGTAGAACATGGTCATGGCTGTTTCAGACTTATCAATTGGGTTCTTTGATTTAGCTTTTTTACTTATCAGGCAGAACACCAATGTGATTGTCACATAAATAGCAAAATAGCAAAAGAAGAAAAATTGTCCAGGTGCTGCATTTTGGCTCACGGGGAGATGTTATGGCAAGAATGGTTTGGGCGGCTAAGGGGTTTTGTGGGAGGGGGCAGGGGGCAATAGTGGTTGAGTCTTTTCTTGTGCAGTTATTGGAGGGGGCTCCTCCATTTCCTTTCCTGTCTCCTTCATCTGTGTGTTTTTTCAACCTTGGTGCATGGATCCATTGCAGGCTTTGATCCGTCAGTATTGCTGTCCTGGAGACCTTGAGGACTTCAAATGGACCTTGGAAGACGGGGCCTGGTTGTTTGCGGACTGCAAGTTGTTTGATCAGTACTTTATCCCCCGGGACAAAATGATGTGTTGGTTCTGTGGAAAAAGGAGGAAAGGTGACAGCAACCTTGTCATAAGTTTCAGCAAGGCTACTTACCAGATATTTCACGTGCTCTTCCTGTAAGGAATATAAGTTGGATTCCTCGCCTATCTTAGGGGCTCTTTGAGCGGGTCTCCCCATGAGGATCTCAAAGGGGGACAGTCCTGTCCTAACATGGGGGGTGGTCCTTATCTGGAAGAGCACCCCGGGAAGAAAATGAAGCCAGTTCTTCATGGTACCTTGTGTGGCCTTTTTTCAATTTCTTTGCAATAACCTTAAAGAGTGATCCCACATTTCCTTACAGACCAGAAGTTGGCTTAAGCACCACTAACCACTTAAGCCCCGGACCAATTTGCAGCCAAAGGACCAGGCCCCTTTTTTGCGATTCAAGACTGCGTCGCTTTAACTGACAATTGCGCGGTCAGGCAACGTGGCTCCCAAACAAAATTGGCGTCCTTTTTTTCACACAAATGGCTTTCTTTTTGATCAGCTCTGCGGTTTTTATTTTTTTGCGCTATAAACAAAAATAGAGCGAGAATTTTGAAAAAAATTCAATATTTTTAACTTTTTGCTATAATAAATATCCCCCAAAATATATAAAAAAAAAAAAACTTTTTTTCCCCCTCAGTTTAGGCCGATATGTATTCATTGGTTTGCGCAATAGTGTTTACAAAATAGGGGATAGTTTTATAGCATTTTTATAATTTTTTTTTACTAGTAATGGCGGTGATCAGTGATTTTTATTGTGACTGCGATGTTATGGCGGACACATTGGACATTTTTGACACATTTTTGGGACCATTGTCATTTATACAGCAATCAGTGCTATTTAAATGCACTGATTTCTGTGTAAATGACACTGGCAGTGAAGGAGTTAACCACTAGGGGGCGGGGGGGGGTTAAGTATGTCCTGTGTGTGTTTTTTTACTGTAGGGGGCGTGGCTTGGCATGTGACGTCACTGATCGTTTTTCCCTATGACAGGGAACAGACAATTAGTGTCAGTCTCACTAGGCAGCACGGGGAGAGGTTTGTGACCCGATCGCGGGACACCAGCGGCGATCGTGTCCGCGGTTCCCGCGGCCACGGTCACAGAGCATAGGACTGGGTCGCTAGCGCGACCCACGGCTGGGCTCTTAAAGGATAACGTACCTGTACGTTGATGTGCCCAGCCGTGCCATTCTGCCGACGTAAATGTGCAGGAGGCGGTCCTTAAGTGGTTAGAGGACAAACTCTCTAGTGAACACTTTTATTCAGGGGGTCCGGCATGTAGTTCCTCCGATGCATCCACCCTTATTCCCGTGGGATCTGAACCTGGTGTTATCAGCGCATTCAGAAACCGCCGTTTAAGAACATCAGAGACATTCCCTTGTTGACTCTTTCCCAGAAAGTGGCCTTTCTAGTGGCCATTACATCGGCCAGGAGGGTTTTGGTACTGGCGACCTTGTCTTGCAAGTCTCCCTATCTGGTTATCCATAAGGATAAGGTGGTGTTGCGTCCGCAACCTTCTTTTCTGCTGAAGATGGTTTTGACGTTTCACATCAATGAAGACATTGTGTTACCATCTCTGTGTCCTAAACCAACACATCCTAAGGAGGTGGCCCTTCATTCCCTGGACGTGGTCCGGGCTCTAAGGGTGTATTTGTCTCCCTTTCGAAAGTCAGACTCTGTTTGTTTCGGTAGCTGGTCCGAAAAAAGGTATGGCGGTCTCGTCGGCCACCAGGTGGATCAGACAGATTGTGGTACAGGCCTATGCCTTGAAGGGGCAGGTGCCCCCCTTTCCTGTCATGGCCCATTCCACCAGGGCAATTGGAGCCTCTTGGGCTTTCCGACATCAAGCGTCAGTCACTCAAGTGTGTAAGGCGGCGACTTGGTCATCCGTTTACACTTTTACCAAATTCTACAAAATGGATGTAAGCGCATCGTCTGATGCCTGCTTTGGCTGCAAAGTTTTGTAGGCGGCCGTGTAATGTTGCAATTTGCACTTTTTTTTGTTTCTGTTTTAAAGAAAATACAGTTACTTTTGAGTATAATGTGCTGTTTCATTGTTAACCGCAAGTTCTGATGCGGCTAGATAAGGTGGTGACTTTTGGTTGTGGGTGAAGTTTTTTATGCTGTTCCCACCCCTCGTTATGACACTGCTTGGGGACATCCCTATGGTCAAGAATAATAGAGCTGTGTCAGTCAGTGAACGCAAGAGAAAATAGGATTTTTGTTCTCACCGTAAAATCCCTTTCTCTGAAGTTCACTGACTGACACAGCACCCTCCCCTCCTATTGATTTAGGTTATACTGCTTGTTGACATACTGAATCTGCAGGAAGCAGGCTGAGGGCTTGTTACTGAAGGGACCGCCCCCTGGGCGGAACTATAAAGTTCTGTTTTTTTTTCACATGTATAACATGTTCTGCCTAGTCCTCTCCTGAAGGTGGTGTAACAACCCTATGGTCAAGAATAATGGAGCTGTGTCAGTCAGTGAACTTCAGAGAAAAGGATTTTACGGTGAGAATAAAAATCCTATTTTTACAGAAAACATGGTCTGACACAGTCTTAAGCCCCATACACACGGTCGGATTTTCGCATGGATTCTGTCCGATCGGACAATGTTGTTGAAAAATCAGACCGTGTGTATGCACCATCGGACAGTGTACGTCGTATTGTCCGACGGACAAAGTCCTATCTCCTGCTGGATAGATTTTCCGACAACACGGTCCGATCACACTAAATCCGATCGTGTGTATGGTAGTCCGACCGGACAAAGTGCTACGCATGCTCAGATCACATTACAAGACCAAAGCTATTGGCTACTAGCCTCTACGTAGTCCCGTCGTAGGCAACAAACGTCACCACGTTCAGAATGATCAGATTTTCCGACAACTTTGTCCGACCGTGTGTACGCAAAACCAACATCAGACAAAGTATGACAGACATGGTCTGACGGACCTGGTCCTCGGATAATCCGCGCGTGTGTATGGGGCTTAAGGGTCCATGCACACTGGCTTAAAAATCACTGCTTCTACAGTTCTGTTTTGCTTGTCGAAGGAGCTCAATGTTATCTTCTGTGTACATGCACATTAGGATATTTTAAGCTCAGCATTTAGAGGCAATAAAAAAACCTTCCTATTTTGCATTTTTGATTGGAGTTTTCTGGCAGAAAAAACGCTAAACACTTCTAAACATGTACAAAAATGCTCTATATGAGATTTTTTTTTTTTTTGTGCGCCTTTCTGTCAGGTTTGCAACACATTGAATATTTGGGACTGACACAGCCACCCCTTCATCCAACTGGAGACTAGGGTTATGAGCAGTGACGGAAGCAGCAGTAGTACATAGTAGATAGAGCAAAGGCATGCAGAACACATGCGCCAGAAACATTTAGGATACTGCTTTAGGGCCCTTTCACGTGTGTGTTCAATCACAATTTGTCTTTCAGTTGTTCAAACCGATCCAGAATGAAACACAATGTGGATCTGAAGGATGTCAATGGATGTACATCCGTTTATATACGCTTACATACGAGTTTGTTGATGTAGCACCCTCTAGTGTGTGCTACTAGTGTAATGGTAGAGAAAAGCATATTTTGGCCAGGGATAACCTGAGTCACTGAATAGGGGCAGGGTTACTAGAGGTCAGGACTGTTTGACTCATCCTGGCAGCTTTCTGGTGCTCCCCCCTGGTGTCTGGAAGGTTGGAGAACATTATAGTACTAGAGGGCAGGGGTTAGGAGGAGCTGCCATGAATATTTTTGGGGACTCAGCCAGTCCCCAGAAGTGGGCTGGCAGCGGACAGAGACAGCCCATTAAATAGACACGAGCTATTCCAGCAGGGGAGCTGGGTGGAGTGCTGAGGAGGGGGCTGTCTGTAGCCCTTGAGGGAACCTCCTGCCAGGGAGGGGTGATACCTTGGGCTGGAGGCTCCGGATAGCTGGCCTAGAAGGATCCCACCACAGGAGTCAGTTGGAGGAGAACCTTCAGGAGAGGCAGCAGGACAGAGCAAAAGACAGACCGTGAGTTTAGAGCAGAACTGAGCAGGGACAACACAAGGGGCGAGACTTTAAGCTGTAACAGTGCTCTCTGAAGACTACAGTGGGCTTATTCTTCATTCTTTGCACTGGGGAATCTCCATTGAAGTGTACCAGTCAGGCAGAATTGGGGCAGAAAGTCAGTCAGGAGGACTGAAAAACTTGCAATGTGAACAAGAGACATAAACATCGTGGACTAATGTTTAGGAGACAAAAGAGGGTAACTTGTACCCGAATGCAGCATTTCGCTGCTCAGTTAATCTCAGAGGGGTAAGTTTGTGTAGGTGAGAGAGACTACTCTCTCCAGGGAGCTGAAGAGGGAACTTTTCTGCTCCCTAGATTATCAGTGTTTGTTAGCGTGTTTTGCTGTGACCTGTTTCCATTCTGGGTCCGCATGGGGGACACTTCTAGGAGATTTGGAGCTGCCGTCAGGTTCTGGTAGGATCTGCCAGTCCCTGAGCAGGGTTAGGCCCTTTTCCAGTGAGTCTATGATAAAGGTGTGTCCCTCTTTGGTGACAGTAATTTTTGTGGGGAATCCCCATCTGTAGTGGATTTCTCCTCTTTTGGAGGGTATACTGCGAAAGGTCTGCAAAAAATTGCAGGTTTTGATACTGTGGAGGAATGTGCTCCTCAGTACGCATTGCTGTCATTAATTTTGATTTCTCTTTCTTTGGTCAGGGAGATATGCTGGTTTAGGCAGGCGATGGATCCTGTCTATAGTTACATCCAGCTCTGTGAGCTCAGGGAGGATTTTTTTGAATAGGGCGACAGTGTATTCATGCAGGTCCCCTTGCTGAACAGATTCAGAGATTCCTCTTATTTTTTAATTATTCCTTCTAGTTCTGTCCTCCATGTCTGCCATTTTTGTTTTTAGCCCTTCTATTTCCTCCTCCTTTTCATCATGGGCATCTACCAGGTCAATCACAGTGTCTGCAAACTCCCCCACCTTATTTTCAATGTGACTCAATCTTAATTCTGCTGCTTGAATCTTCTTATAACATCATATCTGTCTGGAGTGAGCTCCTCAAAGATAACAGCATATCCTTTAAAACCATGTCCATTACAGGTTGATTAGTAGTGGGGAAGACCTCCTATGCTATCAGGCAGTTCTCTTGTGTCTTCCCCAGAGTCAGTGCTAGGGCTGGCAGCGGGGCTGCATCCAGAGCCATCCATCCGGAATTTGGCTTTGGCAGGGCTAGCAGACTGGGGAGTATTAGGGTAGGACTGCGGGCTGGTGAGGGCCCACCTATTTCTGCTGATGGATGCAGATTTGGCTGAGAGGGA
The DNA here is from genome assembly GCA_028564925.1 of Lithobates sylvaticus. Taxonomy (NCBI): domain Eukaryota; kingdom Metazoa; phylum Chordata; class Amphibia; order Anura; family Ranidae; genus Lithobates; species Lithobates sylvaticus. The sequence goes on from CM053033.1 coordinate 149,978,990, forward strand.
GTGTGAGCTATGGGCCGGGGTAGATGTGTTGCCGGCGCCACCTTGCCTACCTCCATGTGGCCGCAATGTGAAGAATTACGTCAGTTTTTGGGGCCTCCTGTGCTCCTTCCTCTTTCTTGCCATGGTCTCTGGGCTGGTGGTGTGTGAACCGCTCCGTTCGTGGCGTGGAAAGACCACCCAGAAGGCTGCTGTGTACCGATGGCTGTCCCTGGGTAGCGGAGCTCAGCTCTCATGCTGCTATCTCGTTCCATGGCTGGTCACGCCCCTCATTTTTTTCTTTCACTTTCAATGATAATGGTAACCAGGAAAAATATGGTGAATCTCCTTAACTGGGTCACAGACCGCAATACAAACTGACAAGCATTCTAATCCCTCTGCACTCTATCCAAAACTAAAAAAAAAATGTTGCCTTTAGTTATGCTTTAAGTAAACAAACTATAACAAACCACAAAAAAACTTCCAGCGCTAAAAAAACAGTCATTTAAAAACCAAATATCTGGACAATATCTGGAATGGAGTAACTACAGAACCCAGGCAGCTGTTTAACCACTTCCCGACCGCCCCATGTACATATACGTCAGCAGAATGGCACGTACAGGCAAAACCACGTACCTGTACGTGCCATTCTTCCGGCGGGTGGGGGGTCCGATCGGACCCCCCCTGGCCGGCGGGGACGGTCGGGATCGCTTCAGGAGCGATCCGGGATGAGGAGACGGCCAGTGGTTTCTGGCCACCCCCTCGCGATCGCTCCTGGCGAATCAGATGCTTCCCCTGGCTGTGTCATTCAAAACACAGGCAGAGGAAGTGATGTCACACTCGGCGCGTCGGTCAGAAAGACCGCAACGCCGAGGAGTGAACATGTACAGGTTAGTGCACCAACAGTACACTGACACCAGTACACATAGGCACACAATTAACCCCCCTGTCACCCCCAGATCACCCCCCAGATCACCCCCTGCCCCCCCAGTCACAGTGTCACTAATTGCAGTGATCATTATTTACTGATCACTGCATTTAGTGTCAGTGTGACTGTAATAACTGTCAGGGCAGTTAGTTTTAGGTCCAAGGTAGCCCCCTACCCCCCCCCCTAATAAAGATTTAACCCCTTGATTGCCCCTAGTTAACCCTTTCACCCCCTTTTGCCAGTGTCACTAAGCGATCGTTTTTCTGATCGCTGCATTAGTGTCACTGGTGTCGCTAGGTAACCAGTTTTTTTTTTAGGTTAATCGCCATGTTTATATAAGTTCATAAATAGGTTTATAGGTCAGGTACCCCCATATTACAACCTAAATAAAGGTTTTAACCCCCTGATTGCCCCTAGAGTTAACCCTTTCACCAGTGATCACCGTATAAGTGTCACTGGTGACGCTGGTTAGCCAGTTAGTTACTTCGTTATTAAGGTTCCCCGTCAGGTTTTTATATAGCGTCAGGTACCCCCATATATTACCTAATAAAGGTTTTAACCCCCTGATTGCCCCTAGTTAACCCTTTCACCCCCTTTTGCCAGTGTCACTAAGCGATCGTTTTTCTGATCGCTGCATTAGTGTCACTGGTGCCGCTAGGTAACCAGTTTTTTTTTAGGTTAACCGCCAGGTTTATATAGGTTTATAAATAGGTTTATAGGTCAGGTACCCCCATATTACAACCTAAATAAAGGTTTTAACCCCTTGATTGCCCCTAGAGTTAACCCTTTCACCAGTGATCACCATATAAGTGTCACTGATGACGCTGGTTAGCCAGTTAGTTATTTAGGTTCCCCGTCAGGTTTTTATATAGCGTCAGGTACCCCCATATATTACCTAATAAAGGTTTTAACCCCCTGATTGCCCCTAGTTAACCCTTTCACCAGTGATCACCGTATAACTGTTACGGGTGACGCTGGTTAGATAGTTTGTTTTTTATACTGTCAGGGCACCCGCCATTTATTACCCAATAACGGTTTAACCCCCTGATCGCCCGGCGGGTGATATCAATTAGGTTTTAGGGTCAAATAAGGTCTGCGTCGCCCCAGGTTAGTGCCAGTACAGCAAACACCCACGCGCAAAGCATACACTTCCCTTAGTGGTATAGTATCTGAACAGATCAATATCTGATCCAGCAGTTTATGGTTCCAAAAAACGCATTGTTAGCGGCATCAGCCCAGATACCTGCTAGCACCTGCGTTTTCCCCCTCCGCCCAGCCCAGCCCAGCCCACCCAAGTGCAGTATCGATCGATCACTGTGCGTTCGCAGAGTCAGGCCTGATCCCTGCGATCGATAACATTTTTTTTGTGGTAGCGTTTTGATTCAGTCGCTAACAGTCAGGAGCTTTTTTACCTGTAAATCTCAAAAAAATAAAAAAATAGTTGTCGTTTTATTGTTCTCTCTCTCTCTCTATTCTCTCTCTATTGTTGCTCTTTTTTTACTCCATTCTATTCTGCAATGTTTTATTATGTTTTATCATGCTTGCTTTTCAGGTATGTAATTTTGTTTACTGTGTTTTAGTGTTAACCATTTTTTTGTTTTCAGGTGCGCCATTCAGTTGCAGCGTGGATTTATTTATCTTGACAGCAACAGCGTTTGCTCCCACGATACATAAAGCCGCGACTCCAACGCTGTAGGAGGTGATTTCACCACCACAGTTAAAAAAAGAGCATATATGCCGAAACACGGGGGCAGCAGGGGCGGAGGAGCGATTGGCTCCTAATGCCGTGTACATACGGTCGAAATTCCGACGGAGCCTTGCCCCGTGGAAAAGTGCGACCGTGTGTACATGGCATAACTTTTGTGGGAGGATGCCCCCATGCTTCAGCATATATAAATGGTGCATGTATGCCCATCATTAGAAGTGGGTGGATGAAGGGAGGTATTCTAATGGTGGGCATACCCACCAATCAATCTCTTTTTTTTCGTTCAGCCAAGAGGCTGCATGAAAAAAAAAAAGATTACAATATATGTCCAGTATGTTGCTGGACTTTGAATGGTTATACTAGAATGATGCCTGCAGGTTTAGGTATCATCTTGGTATCATTCTTTTCAGCCAGTGATCGGCTTTCATGTAAAAGCAATTCTAGCGGGTAATTAGCCTCTAGACTGCTTTTACAAGCAGTGGGAGGGAATGTCCCCCCTCCCGGATATAAACCGCGCCATTGGGAAAGCGTTTTATCACACCGATCTTGGTGTGGTCAGATGCTTTGAGGGCAGAGGAAAGATCTAGGGTCTAATAGACCCCAATTTTTTCAAAAAAAGAGTACCTGTCACTGCCTATTGCTATCATAGGGGATATTTACATTCCCTGAGATAACAATAAAAATGATAAGAAAGAAAAAAAATGGAAGGAACAGTTTAAAAATAAAATAAAAAAGCTAAATAAATAAAAAAAAAAAAAGCACCCCTGCCCCCCCTTCTCTTGCGCAAAGGCGAACACAAGCGTTGGTCTGGCGTCATATGTAAACAGCAATTGCACCATGCATGTGAGGTATCACCGCGAAGGTCAGATCGAGGGCAGTAATTTTAGCAGTAGACCTCCTCCGTGAATCTAATGTGGTATCATGTAAAGGCTTTTAAAGGCTTTTAAAAATTTATGTAATTTGTCGCCACTGCGTGTTTGTGCGCAATTTCAAAGCATGTCGTGTTTGGTATCCATGTACTCGGCCTAAGATCATATTTTTTATTTCATCAAAAATTTGAGCAATGTAGTGTGTTTTAGTGCATTAAAATAAAAAAAAAGTGTATTTTTTCCACAAAAAATGCGTTTGAAAAATCGCTGCGCAAATACTGTGTGGAAAAAAAAAATGCAACACCCACCATTTTAATCTGTAGGGCCTTTGCTTTAACAATATATATAGTGTTTGGGGGTTCAACGTAATTTTCTTGCAAAAAAAAAATGTTTTCATGTAAACAAAAAGTGGCAGAAAAGGCTTTGTCTACAAGTGGTTAGAAGAGTGGGTGACGTGTGACATAGGCTTCTAAATGTTGTGCATAAAATGCCAGGACAGTTCAAACCCCCCCCCCCAAATGACCCCATTTTGGAAAGTAGACACCCCAAGCTATTTGCTGAGAGCAATGTTGAGCCCATAAATTTTTTTTTTTGTCCCAAGAGATTGAATAATGAAAAAATATATATATATATATATTTTTTTTACAAAAAGTTGTCACTAAATGATATATTGCTCAAACATGTCATGGGCATATGTAGAAATACACCCCAAAATACATTCTGTTGCTTCTCCTGAGTACGGGGATACCACATGTGTGGGACTTTTTGGGAGCCTAGCTGCGTACGGGACCCCAAAAACCAATCACCGCCTTCAAGATTTCTAAGGGTGTAATTTTTTTTATTTCACTTCTCACTGCCAATCACAGTTTCGGAGGCCATGGAATGCCCAGATGGCATAAAACCCCCCAAAATGACCCCATTTTGGAAAGTAGACACCCCAACCTATTTGCTGAGAGGTATGGTGAGTATTTTGCAGATCTCGCTTTTTGTCACAAAGTTTTGAAAATTGAAAAAAAATATTTTTTTTTCTTTACTTTCTTCATTTTCAAAAACAAATGAGAGCTGTAAAATACTCACCATGCCTCTCAACAAATAGCTTGGGGTGTCTACTTTCCAAAATGGGGTCATTTGGGGGGGTTTTGTGCTATTTTGGCATTTTATGGCCTTCGAAACTGTGATAGGTAGTGAGGAGTGAAATAAAAAATTTGCACCCTTAGAAATCCTGAAGGCGGTGCTTGGATTTCGGGGCCCCGTACGCGGCTAGGCTCCCAAAAAGTCCCACACATGTGGTATCCCCATACTCAGGAGAAGCAGCAAAATGTATTTTGGAGTGCAATTCCACATATAACTATGGCATGTGTGAGCAATATATCATTTAGTGACAACTTTTTTGAATTTTTTTTTTTTTTTTGTCTTTATTCAATCACTTGGGACTAAAAAAAAAAAAATATTCAATGGGCCCAACATGCCTCTCAGCAAATAGCTTGGGGTGTCTACTTTCCAAAATGGGGTCATTTGGGGGGGTTTTGTACTTCTCTGCCATTTTACCAATTAAAAGCGGTGTAAATTCCAGAAAATGTACTCTAGTTTGTAGACGCTATAACTTTTGTGCAAACCAATAAATATACGCTTATTGGCATTTTTTTTACTAAAGACATGTGGCTGAATACATTTTGGCCCAAATGTTTGACTAAAATTGAGTTTATTAGATTTTTCTTATAACAAAAAGTAGAAAATATCTTTTTTTTTTCAAAATTTGCTGTCTTTTTCCGTTTATAGCGCAAAAAATAAAAATCACAGAGGCAATCAAATACCATCAAAAGAAAGCTCTATTTTTTTTCAAATATTTATTTTATTGAATTTTACAAACAGAAACAAAGTGTGGGCAACACCCCACAATATAAAACTTAAATGCACACAGTAGAGGTCGCAGCCTCTCGAAGTCGTAACATAAACTTTACATATATGCATCATGATAGCAGTAATGTGTCCAGCTGTCTATCTTCATATATATGTGCAATAAAATCGCACGCTTAAACTTCGTACGACTGTTAGTATAAAGTCTCCTTAGGTTGTGTAGGCATAGGTCGAGAGGCCTCTATTTGGTCAAGGTGTTGAAGGGAATAGGTAGAAGGAAGTTAAGAAGGTAGTAGAGAGAGGGGAAGAGGGAGAAGGAAGGGGGGGGTGGGGGGGGGAGGGGGAACTGGGTTACTTCGGTAGTTGTCGTCTGTATAACAGTGAGCTATGTCAAATGGCGCTATGATGCGTATATGACCCGTGTCTTAAGCTCCTAATAGGCTTTTCCCTTCGTCTGAGAATACAAACATGTTCCAGTGGAACCATGTCTTGCTATATACTTCTTGTTTATCTTGGGCCGTTAAAATTAGGTCCTCCAGCTTATTTATTTCCTCCACCTTCCGGAGCCACATTGCTGTGGTTGGTGGGGTTTGTTGTTTCCATAGAAGGGGAATACATGATCTAGCTGCGTTGGTCAGGTGGCGTAGTATGGATTTTCTATACCGTTTGGTGGGTAAAGAAGATACCTGAAGTAAGAAGAATGCCGGGTCGTCGGGGATCTGATATTCCGTGAACCTTTGGGAAATGGTGCGGACTGCAGTCCAGAAGGGGGTCAGTTGGGGACAGGACCAGAACACATGTATCATCGTTCCTCTTTCCCTTAGGCACCGCCAGCAATATTCTGGTGTGTCAGGGAAGATCGTGTGCAGTCGGCTTGGTGTCAGGTACCACCTGTTCAAGATCTTAAAGTTAGTTTCCTGTGTTTTTGTGCACAGGGAGGATTTAAGGGCAAGGCTGGTCATGGATTGTTTCTGGGGTGCAGTAAAGGTGCATTGTAGTTCTCTTTCCCATTTCGCTATGCATGGGAGGTCTGGGGGCAGGGGAGGTGTATTCAGCAGGGTGTACATGCTTGAGAGGATCTTTGTCAATGGTTCCTTACCAGCCGCAAATTCCTCAAACGAGGTTAGAGGTCTACTGTATAGTTGAGGGTTTGGGATGCTATGCAGGTAGTGGTGTAGCTGCAGAGCGTTCCAAAATGGTACTCGGTATCGGCCAGTCGGGTTTGTCAGTTCCGCTATGTTGGGCCACCTATCTCGCAGCACGAAGTGTGATGCCGTCGTTTGGTCTTTATTTGTTAGTGTCTGGTAGTTCGTTCGGGAGTTCCCCGGGGGGAAACTGGGATTTCCCAGAATCGGGGTTAGGGGCGATGTTTTGGTCGTCTGAGATAGTCGGAGTGTTACCCGAAGGCATTGGCGCATGGTATTCCCTATCAGGGGATGTAGTTTAGTTTCTTGAGTTATTGAGTCGTAGCACCAGATCGCTGTTTTTAGGGGCGTGGGTGTCTGGTTTTGCTCTATTTGGGCCCACAGTTTCAGTTCCTGGTGTCGACCCCAGTCCACCACTCTCCCCAGGTGTACCGCTTGGTAATATTTCCTGATATCTGGAAGTGCTAAGCCTCCATGTTGCTTGGGTGCCGTCAGCTGAGTACGCGGCAGTCGCGGCTTCTTATTCGCCCAAACAAAACGGGTGAACATAGCTTGTACCTGTCGGAAATAAGTGGGCGGGATACTAATAGGGAGTGCTTGAAACAGGTATAGGAACTTGGGTAGGATGCACATTTTTAGCAGGTTGCATCTCCCGAACCAGGAGTGCAATCCTTTGTTCCAATTTTCTAGGAGTGTTCTCGTTTCTGTCAATAGGGGAGGGAAATTAGCTGCAAAAATACGGGTCGTGTCCGGGGGTATATTGGTACCGAGGTAGGTCAGGGCGGATTCAGTCCATCTAAATTTGAAGTTTGACTGTAAGGTCATAAGGTTTTGGGTTGGTATTGCTATCCCCATGGCCTCGGATTTGCTGTAATTTATTTTGAGGTTGGACAGTTTTCCGAATTTCTCTAGTTCGCTAAGGAGGTTTGGCAGTGAGATCATTGGCTCGGTCAGTGAAAAGAGCATGTCGTCCGCATATGCCGATATTTTGTGTTGTTTTCGTCCGTCTGATATTCCATGAATGTTTGGGTTCAGTCTCACCGTCGAGAGGAAGGGTTCCAGGGAAAGGGCATACAGGAGAGGGGACAGGGGGCATCCCTGTCGTGTGCCATTAGCTATCTTGAAGGAGTCTGATAAGACTCCATTTGCTTTTACTTTAGCTGTTGGGTTGCCGTATATCCCAGCTATTCTATTAAGCATTACCTCGCCCAGGCCTACTCCCCTCAGCACCTCAAACATGTATGACCAGTTAACCCGTTCAAATGCCTTTTCGGCATCTGTGTTGAGTAGAATGCATGGGATCTTCTTGGTTTTTGCTATATGCAACAGATTCAGCACCTTAGTGGTGCTGTCTCTAGCTTCCCTGGTGGGTATGAAACCTACTTGGTCCAGGTGTATGAGGTGCTGCAAGTGCAGCGCTAGTCGGGATGCCAATATTTTGGTGAACAGTTTAAGGTCCACATTTAATAGAGATATAGGCCTATAGCTGCCACACAATGCTGGGTCCTTCCCCTCTTTATGGATCACGGAGATGTGGGCACTTAAGGTGTCTCTCGCAAACGTCCCTCCTGACCCTACTGCATTAAAAACCTTAAGCAGGTGGGGACCCAGTATTGGAAGCAAGATCTTATAGTATTGTAGCGTATAGCCGTCCGGCCCTGGTGCCTTCCCTGGCTTCATCTGCTTAATGGCTTGTTGCACTTCCAATAAAGTTATAGGGGCGTCTAATTCTCTCTGGGTTTCTGAGGGTAGGGTTGGTAGTCGGGCGGAAGCGATGTATTCTTCCATGTCTTTCAACTGCGTTGTCACCGGTGGTAGGTTATATAGTTTAGCGTAGAAGAGTTCAAATTCTTGGGTAATTTGTCTGGGAAGGATTGCTCTGGACCCCCCGGGTTTGTTGATGTGCGGAATGTACGTAGTGAGTCTATGGTCCCTCACCGACCGGGCCAATAACCGTCCACATTTGTCCCCTGATTCATATGTCATCTTGCGGCATCTCTGTAGTGCTGCTTTGGCTCTATACTGGAGAATGTCGTTGATCTGTTTTCTGATTAGGTTTAGGTCACCTTCTGTTGCCTGCGTGGGGGCGTGTTTATGTCTGGACTCTGTGATATTAAGGTCGTGTAGTAGTTGGGTCAGTTTTTGGTTGCGGTCTCGTTTGATGCGGGCTCCGTGTTTTATAAGGATGCCCCTAATCACTGCCTTATGGGCTTCCCACAGGGTCCCTGGTTCGCAGTCTGCGGTGTCATTTTCCTGAAAATAAAAGGTCAGTTCTCTGGTAACTTCTGCCCGAATTTCTGGGGATTGAAGGAGGCTCTCATTTAAGCGCCAGAACCGGTGCTTGGGGGAGGGGGAGTCGGATATATTGTAAGTCAGGAATATGGGTGCATGGTCTGACCATGTTCGGTTTCCTATGGACGTGTGCTCCACAGAGTGCAGCTGGCTATGGGGGATCATGAAGTAGTCGATTCTGGTATATACTCTATGCATAGGTGAATAGTATGTGAAGTCTCGTTCACCAGAGTGTTGCAGGCGCCAAGCGTCAATCAGCTGCAGTCTGTGGAGCGCTTTGGATATACGTTTAAGTTGACTAACTGGTATAGAAGTCCTACCTGTCGAGGTATCTATGGAGGGGACCATTGGAGCGTTAAAGTCACCCCCCAGAATTAATTGTCCTTCTTTAAAGTTCTGAAGTTGTGTCATTGTGTCCTCAAAGAAGGTGGCCTGTTGTTCATTAGGGGCGTATACGGCCGCTAAGGTAATCTGCAGGGTTCCGATTAGACCCTTTAGAAAAACAAAGCGTCCCATGGGGTCTGTGTGGCATCCCTGGCATTTCCAGGGTACTTTCCCGGATATTAATATGGACACTCCTTTGGATTTGGCAGTTGGGTTAGTAGAGTGGTATGTCACCGGGAAGTGTCTGCTACGTAGATAAGGAAGTTTCTTGTTTTTAAAGTGGGTCTCTTGTATAAAGGCTATGTCTGTTCGGGACCTTTTCAGTTCTTCTGTCAGGATGCGTCTCTTCTCTGGCGTGTTTAGCCCTTTAGCATTAAGCGATAGTATTTTAATGCCTTGTGATGTCATGGTGCCGTTGGCGCTGTCTACCAGGTGGGGGGGGTGGGGGGGGGATGTTTGGTAAGGTGGGTAGTATAGTACTAGGGGGGGGGGGAAGGGAAGGAGGGGAAGATAGAATAAGTGTAGTCAGAAAGAGAGAGAAAGTACTTGGCGGCTATCCGCCTAGTGGGAGCCGGGTCTAGTACCCTGTCCCTTAGTAAAGTGCTTTATTGTTGCGTGCGTCGCTCGGAGGGTCTAGGACGTCTCCCAGCGAGTCACGCTACCCTATGTGGGGGAGCGGTAGAACACGGACATAAAAGTGAGCTCTCCGCCGTCTCCCCCCCGCATTATGTCTGTTGGTAGTGCATATACACACGGTTATCAAAATAGTCAATGAACAACTGGTGATATAATAATAGAAGGTAAATGAGCCCTATATAAACAGAATCATCAATTAGGGTGGAGAAGAAAAGAACGAAAGAAAAAAAAAAAAAAAAAGAAGAAACAAAAAGCAGTGCATCTTATCAGGCTATTGCTTCACCAATTTCCCCCGTGGCATATATCCTCCTGTTCCAAGTGGCCTAACATGACCTCTCGCTCCTTCTCATTGCATAGTTTAAAACTATACCCGTTCCCACCCCCTCCCTCCTTCCCCTATTAACTTTGCAGCTGGTTTATGATGATAGAGTATCGCAGCCTAGGGATATCAAGCAAATTATCTAGGCTATCTCAATACTTTTAAGTCTTATTAGTATATTACCAGTGTTGCACCTGTAGTCCTGCAGGTGGCGGTTTCCCCACATTTGTTCCTGCTCTTGTTCATGTAACTTGTTCTCATCATTCCCCCTCCAGCAACACAGCCAACTCTGTCAGGTCTCCAGATCTGAGGGTTAGGCGTCTGAGAGTTCTCCATGGTGGGTTCTCTGTCGGTGGTAGGGGAAAGACTGTCTAGGCTCCGTCCCTTCGTCCGCAAAAAATGTCCCTGTCTTTCGTTGATGTGATCGTGGGGGGGCTCTAGATGTATAAGCGGAGCGTGTTTCGGGCCCGGGTTAAGATCAGGGGGATTGGCAGTCAGAGGAAAGAATGTGAGATCGGTCAGGTGGAGCTTGGATCCTGATGGTAAGTGGGGTCTTCAGTCGCCGGTTGGACAGCTGAGATCTTCCTCGTGTTCCGCTGTACAGGGGGTGTGCTACATTATGCTGCTTTGGTGCTGTGGCGTGTCCGTTCTCCAGTCTGGGCCAACTGCGATAGCATTCCTCCAAGTATGACCAGCGATGTCAACGTGGGGGGCATTGGGGGGGTGCGGGGTGGGTTTTCCCGTTTTGGTGGGTGGTGGGGCGTCGGGGCGGTCTATTGCTGTGGAAGCTGGGGCCTTCCTTGGTAACTGTAAGTTTTGTGATAGCCATGGCACGGGAGTGGGTGGTGTACCGTTCTCTTCTATATGAATACTGTTTTTAACAGGGGAAACAAAGAGAGAAGCAAAGACTTAATAGTCAGGTTAGGACTCACGTGTGGTGTCTTGCGAACTCCTCTCCCTGTCTGGTGGTTTGCGGTCTTCCCTGTGGTCTTGGAAGGAGGGCCAGCCAGTTTGGGATTTCGAAGGGGTCTGCGCCCAGGAAGGTGAATAGCTCCGGTAGGGCCTCCGGCTTACGCAGGGTGAAGTAGCGCTGTTCTCTTCTAAAGGTCACAGAGAGAGGGTATCCCCAGCGGTATGTGGCTTGTCTCCTGCGGGCCAGATCCAGCAGGGGTTTCAACATGGCTCGTCGCTGGAGTGTGGGTCTGGAGAGGTCCGGGAGTATTTTGAGGGTTGCGCCATCGAAGTCCAGGTCACCCGCCTCCCAGGCTTTGCGGAGCACCTGCTCCTTGTGGGTGTAGTGATGGAGCCTGCAGACGACATCTCGTGGCCGTAAGGGGTCCGTGGACTTCGGGCCCAGTGCCCTGTGGATCCTGTCGATCTCTACTCTCTCCGGAAGTGCGATTCCTTCAATGGCCCTGAAAATGGCCATCGCGGTGTCCACCAGGTCCTCCGCGCCGGTAGCTTCAGGCAGGCCTCGTATCCGCAGGTTGTTCCTGCGGCTCCGGTCCTCTATTTCCTCCATACGTAACTGCTGGTCAATCAGGGTCTCTGCTTGGGTCTCCTGGGCTCTTTCCACTGACGTAATTCGTCTTTCCATCGCTGCTAGGGAGGATTCCCCGGACTTCAGTCTGGTGGTAAGGGCAGTGATGTCCGTTCTGACTTGTTTCATTTCTTTGCGGTGTGCCTCTTCCACCGTGCAGATCAGTGCGGCAATGTCTGCCTTGGTAGGCAGAGCTTGCAGGAGTGCCCGTAGCTCCGGGTCTACTCTGCCCGTCTGGAAGTTTGCCTGTGACGGGTTCCCCCTCCTCGTGCCGGGTATGCGACGGAAAGTCCTCATAGGTATCGGAGGAGTGCGGTCCGGTGGTCGGGCAGGGAGAGGGGCCCATTGACTCACTGTCTGTGTCTTCCGCACGTGGCGCCGCCATCTTGAGTTCCGGCGAGCCGAGCTGTGATAGCAGGAATAAACGTCTGATTTCTCCCGATGACGGGGTCTGAGAAGCAGGTTTTAGTGGCTTGTTGTTCTTCTTGGTGTTCTTTTTCTTTGCGGTGTGCATAGTGCTCTGGAAGTTGGTCTATAATGCAGGGTAAGCTGGAGACGGCCGGGAGCTCAGGAGAACACGTCTCTATTCAGCCATGTCCAGGCCACGCCCCCCAAGAAAGCTCTATTTGTGGGAAGAAAAGGACGCAAATTTCGTTTGGTTACAACATTGCATGACCGCGCAATTACCAGTTAAAGCAGTGCAGTGCTAAATTGAAAAAAGACCTCTGGTCCTTTGGCTGCCAATTGGTCCGGGGCTGAAGTGGTTAACTTAGGAAGCAAAGTTCAAATAGAGTATATACAAAAAACAGCGCTCAATGGGATCATGATAAAAGTTAATTTAATACAATCCAATACCAGGAAAAATGGGACAGTTCAATCCAGTACTGTTTACATCATCAAAGGTATCTGATAAGACAATGAATAAAAAACTAAGCACAATACCGCCTCAGGTCCTGAGAACAAAGGGTTAACCAAGATGTTTGATGGTTCTCTCTCCGGTCTATACATAGGAACTCCGGGCTCCATGCGATGTAGAACAGATGGTGCTAGGAGGGGGCCGCTCTCATCAGTCAGCTGCTGTAAGGGCTACTGGACACAGGAAGGTGTGCTGTGTGTTATGCTGCTCAGCTGTGCCCCATCAGCTAACAATGATCGGGCGTCCTGAACGGTACACTGTTGTGGCGGAAGGGTAGGCCCAAGAGACCCGGAAGGAGAAAACATCAGCTGTTCAGGATCCCAGTGAGGCGGAGCACACGCTTAGTAGGTTGGTATGGCAACCGTGACTGACATGTTTTGTGCGCCTGCGCTTTGTCAAAGTCAGGACCTGAGGCGGTATTGTGCTTAGTTTTTTATTCATTATCTTATCAGATTCCTTTGATGTAAACAGTACTGAATTGAACTGTCCCCTGTTTTTCCTGGTATTGGATTGTATTAAATGAACTTTTATCATGATCCCATTGAGTGCTGTTTTTTGTATATACTCTGTTTAAACAAACTATAAGACTATGCAAAACCTTTTGTTTTGATACACCAGGAATATATTTAACTAATTTTAAATGGACGTTTAGAAAAAGGTTACAGTATGTACAACTGAGAATGTAAAGAATTCACAGCAAATATTTTGTATATTAAAAAATGAACTTTCTACAATACAGTAGGACCCAAAAGCGATTTTCCATTGTTGACCCAGATTTCTATATAAGTTGAGATCAACGCATAGATGCATAAAAGAAAATAATCAATGTTCCATAAATAATATATACCTATGATACTCTATCCCCTTCCCGACCTAAATTTATATTTTAATGTTCCGCAGAATGAATAGGTTATTCCACGTCCTCCCTTTGGAAGCATCAGCTGCAACTTTGCACAGCTGGTGACTCTCAATCCAGGTTTTCACTGATAACACCAGTCCCCATGGATGATTCGTAACCAATCAGAGTGGATTCCAATCATATATTCACTATATCAGTTCTTGCATTGATCACCTGCAGCCCTGGGGGTTTATTGACAAAATAAGCCTGAAGATTAACTATGCTATCTTTAGGCTGCAGTGGGATCAGCATTACAATCTATTTAGTAGAGGAATTATCAGATCAAAAAAGATATATTAAGTTAAATATTGAGTATATAAGTTAAATATATTAAGTTAAATGTTTAAAAAAAAGTATGCATTAAAATCAGCAGGGTTTTTATTTAAAAAATATACCAAATAAAACTTTACATCCCATGTAATTTTCTTTGTAGATACCTATCAATGGTACAGCCTGAACTGGGATGGTTTGTCACCACGTTATGAACATGCCAGCTTTATCTCAACTGGAAATCCAGGGAGCATGTGGGTGTTTGGAGGAGCAACACAGGCAGAAAATCAAAATAGTGTTCAAGTAATAAACTCAGGTATGTGTCCTTTTTATTAACATTTTGTATGAAAAAGTATTCTTTTTTTCCTCATCAATCAAAAGACACTAGAATTTAAAGGGGTTGTAAATGCAGAAGGTTTTTTTTATCTTAATGCATTCTATGCATTAACCGCTTAAGGACCTCCTCCTGCACATTTACGTCGGCAGAATGGCACGGCTGGGCACATCAACGTACAGGTACGTTGCCCTTTAAGAGCCCAGCTGTGGATCGCGCACAGGCTCCGTGAGCTCCGTGACCGTGGTCGCGGGACCCGCAGACCCGATCGCCGCTGGTGTCCCGTGATCGGGTCACAGAGCTGAAGAACGGGGAGGGTTATGTGTAAACAAACCTCTCCCGTGCTTCCTAGTGAGACTGTCACTGATCGTCTGTTCCCTGTCATCGGGAAAGACGATCAGTGATGTTGAACGCCAAGCCACACCCCCTACAGTAAAAAACACACACACACACATCACACTTAACCCCTCCCCGCCCCCTAGTGGTTAACCTCTTCACTGCCAGTGTCATTTGCACAGGAATCAGTGAATTTAAATAGCACTGATTGCTGTATAAATTACAATGGTCCCAAAAATGTGTCAAAAATGTCCGATGTGTCCGCTATAATGTCGCAATCACAATAAAAAATCGCTGATCGCCGCCTTTACTAGTAAAAAAAAAAAATATTAATAAAAATGCTATAAAACTATCCCCTATTTTGTAAACGCTATAACTTTTGCGCAAACCAATCAATAATCGCTAAACTGAGGAAAAAACGTTTTTTTATATATTTTTTGGGGATATTTATTATAGCAAAAAGTAAAAAATATTGAATTTTTTTCAAAATTCTCGCTCTATTTTTTTTTTTATAGCGCAAAAAATAAAAACCGCAGAGGTGATCAAATACCACCAAAAGAAAGCTCTATTTGTGGGAAAAGGACGCCAATTTTGTTTGGGAGCCATGTCGCACGACAGTGCAATTGTCAGTTAAAGCGACGCGGTACTGAATCACAAAAAGGGGCCTGGTCCTTTGGCTGCAAATTGGTCCGGGGCTTAAGTGGTTAAGATAAAAAGCCGTCTGTGTGTATCAGCCTCCCCAGCACCCCCCTAATTACTTATTTGAGCCCCATCTCTCTCCAGCGATGTCCCCGAATGTCTAAGCCATCCAGGACACTTTTCCTGATTGACCGAGACACAGCAGTGGCGCCATTGGCTCCCGCGGCTGTCAATCAAAGTCAGTCAACCAATCAGAGAGACCGCTACCAAACTTTTTACTAGGTGGTACCATAAATCCACTAGGCTACATGCCATTTTTCCTACAACACCCCAAACGTGCTTTAGAGGATGCTCCTCACCAGGCTCATTCTCACGCATTTTGGGAATGTGAGAAAGTTTCCCAAATATGGAGACAATTAGAAAACTTTGCAAAGCTTGCAAACTTTGAAAGGTTCCCAAATAAATCTCACACTCTCTAATTGCTTATTGTTCACACCTATCATAGGTATGTCCTTACCACACATGAGACTTGTTCATACTATTAATGTTGCCATACATTGGCTCATAGCATTCTATTGGAAATCCCCATCGGTCCCAACTGCCCAATTAAAAACAAGAATTAATACTATCAATCTTATAGAGAAAATATTTCACACATTATATAACACTATGCCATTTAAAAAAAAAAAAAATGGGACTCCTGGTTCATTCATTGTGATGTTTTATTTAGACTTTCGGATAATTAATCGTAGATAGTCACTGTCCTACTGAGAATTGAACTTTTCAATGTTTATCAAATATATGAATAAAAAAATATGAATATTGCTCTTTATTATATTCATTTTTTACTATTTTTTTATACTAAATTACTCCTTTTTGTAACAATCTTACCAAGATATATACTAATATACTTTTTTCTATATCAACTATATATAATTTAATATGATGTAAGGCTTTTCTTCATAATGTTCAAAATTCCTTTTTGTACCACTATTTTACACCAAATAAAAAGTTTGTAAACCAAAAAATTCTGGAAGTTTCTTCAGTCCGATATTGAATGCAATTAATTTTAGGCAGTCAAAAAGGAGCATTGGGGGCATGGTTTGAGGCGCAGAAAATATGGCCACTTGATCCGGGAGCTACGTTGCCATCTGGGATTTTTTCAGCTTACACTACTGCCCTACCCCTCAATATGGGGAAAAAAAGTTCTCCTTTTCCATCCCACCCAGTCCCCTCACTCACAACTTGGCTGTAATCTGCCAGAGATATTGCACACTCAGCCTTCTGAAATGCCAGCTAAATGTCCCTCTGGATCTTTTCCATAAACTGCTTACAGAAGGCAGACAGATTCCTATGGTAAAGGTAAAATTTGCCTTGATGTAGAAGCTAGGGTGGAACTCATACAATAGATGCCAAAAATGGCTGATTTACAATCTGTTACATCTGATATTTAAGACGCTCTATCTATAGCAGTATCAGACCTTAAAATGGAGCTCCGGGGTGTTGTTAAATGTCTGATGGAAGTGGAGCAGTCTGCTGCCCAGCAGGACTCTGATATACAGGAATTGCAAAATTTAAAGGACCAACATTCACAACACCTTATGGAACCGTAAATGAGAGGATTTAGACAATCGGAGTTGCCGATGCAATCTTTGGATCAGAAGGATTCTGGAGTCTGTAGAGCATGAACAGCTACCTCAGGCACTCAGGACCCTTTTCAACAATTTACTAGCACACCCTCAAGACTCCCCTGTAGAGTTGGAAAATGCTCATGGAGCTCTCACGCCATGTGACCGGAACACAGAGGAATGTTACATGCTGTTTCCTGTATTTTTGCTTAAAGGAAGAGATAGTACAGCCGACAAGGGAGCAGAAAGCATTTACATTTAATGGTTCGGATATGAAGGTTTTCCAAGACCTTTCTTCCATAACCCTGTAAAACTGCAGAGCTTTATGTCCATTATTCACATATAATTCTACATCCTGCACTGGCAGACAGTCCCTAAAAAGCAGGAAGAATCCATTAACTACAAAGGGTATTCACCAGTGCCCTCACAGTTCATTCTGAACTACAAGCCGTCTCCCATGGTTGCAGATGGGACTTGTAGTTTATTCATTCACAGAACTCTGTGAATGAATGATGCAGCTGTGCTTTTTTTTAAATGTGACAGGTTGGGGAGAATATCCCCATCACCCTCTGTCACAGGGGGGCTGAGGGGGAGGGAGGGTTGCAAGGGGCTGCTTATCCTTTAAGTAGATAACAACTATAGCATTACTGTTTGTGACTAAACGTCCCTACACTCCGCTTGAGTGCTTTCATCATATACCACTTCCTCCCAGTCTGAATATAGATATCAGATATTCCACCCACTCACACGCACAAAACAAGACGTCACTTGCTTAGTTGCTCAAAATGGACTGATTTATTAGAACCAAAATGACAAGTATTAATAATGCAGTAGAAGAGGAGATCCCCCCCCCTCCTGCTCATATTACTCTAACAATACACCTGTAACAAATTAACATGAGCTAATTAACTAATCCCTTTAAGCAGCCGATATGACTATGTGCCCATCAGGATTTTACTACAGGTCAGACTTGTCACCGAGCTTCACACAGTAGATGATAAATTATCATAAGTACAACCACAAGACATTTTGTCCTAATAGCAGGAGCTCCACTAGGAGTCGGCCCGTCTCCTACATTGTACAGAGGACAATGGGATCAGCTCTCTCAATTAACATCTTGAGTTCATCAACAAATTAAGAATAGTCTTTACATATATCCTGGGAGATATTGTGGATAAATATTACTTACATTTTAAGTAATCCAAGATATATTTTCTCACTCACCCTGTGCCAGGGTGGCACAGGTTGACTTAGACATAATAGGTGCATGGGGAGCTGAAACATGGGTTTCCCAACCTTTCCAAGGGATTCTGGGTTCCATGTGTCCTCGCGTCACATTGTTCCTTTCCCAATTGACCACGAGAGGAGAGTCAGCACATCTTTATACCATTCTGAGTCGTTTCCATTCGTCTGCGGCCTCTACAGGCAGTCCTTTAATGTGGTCCATTATTTTGTCCACATATCTGGAACCTTCTTTTTTTCTTAGTTTTACGAACTTTGTCACCTGGATCATTTTCTATGCTTATTTTCCAATGTTGTATTTTATACTATGGGTGCGTTCATCTTGCTGGGAGAAGAAATGTCCCAAGAAACTCTGTTTAGTCCTTGACCAGTTTTAGAGGTAGGATAATAACCGGGCCAGATTGAGAGCATCATGGGCCTGGTGCTAAGAATTTTGGTGGGCCTTTTTATGAAAATAATTAAAATGAAAAACGAAAACAATTTTGTTAAATTAATTTAAAGAGAGAGAGGGGTGTGAGGGAGTGGTCGAGAGAGAGAGAGAGAGAGAGAGAGAGAAAGAAAGAAAGAGAGGGGGGGGTGATAGCGAGATAGGGGGCTGAATGAGAGGGAGGGGAAAAGAGAGAGAAAGGGGGTGAATGAGAGAGGGGGTGAGAGAGAGGGGACAAGAGAGAGAGAGGGGGGAGAAAAAGGGGAATAGAGAGAGGGTAAAAGAGAGAGAGGGTGGTAGGAAAGAGGGGGTTGAAGGGGCGAGAGAGGGAGAGAGAGAGAATGGGGGATTGTGACGGAACGTCCCTACAATCCACTTGAGTGTTTTCGTCTATATACCGCTTCCTAAGTCCTGGAACATGAGTCCAATGGATCTGGCTATAGGAACCCCAAAGAACTAGACAACACCAGTTCAGGGGTCCCCAGGCATACAGCTCACAAAGAGTACCGTTCCCCCAAATGCCAGGGCCCATAATCGCAAGGCAAGAGGCTTGCATTCCGTCCCCTCCAACAGCCTCTGTCCCGGCTAGGTCTGTCACATTTCTCCCCTTTCGGCAGGAGACTAACACAGGAGGAGACCCCAGACTCCGAAGTTAGTCAGTGGTTCCAGTCCTCTAATGCTGGTATCCACACAGTACCCCAAACAAATTGTTCCAAACAGAGTATTCGTCACCCAGCCAACCTCTGCCTCTCTCAGAGAACATATCTGCCGCTGGGGAGAGGCCCGGACTGGCCCTTCTCCCTGGAGTTTTTTCAGCTGCTGGAGAGAAGACAGGGTGACTGTGCTCACTCCATCAGGCTGTTGGGGATCTGGGCCGACCGCCCAGCATCCCTTGGGTATACAAGTGGCGATTGCATTCTCTCCTTGGGTCCTGATCTGCTGCTCGGGAGTGACCACCACCTCCTCACCCTTGGCCTCCAGAACTGCCACAGGTGTGGGGCAGTGGTCTTGGACCCTCTGTCCGGTTGCTAGCACTTTAGCTGTGTTGGCTGCTGGACAGTGTGACCGATTGCCCCAGCTTCCTGAAGCTGTAGAGTCACTGTAGGTGCTAGGCAGAGGCCAGCGGCGCTCTGCCCTGTTGCCAGCGATTCAGCTGGGAGTAGCAGCTTCACTACATCAACTTGTCACCAGAGAGAGGGGCCAACTGCCCCGGCTTCCTGGAACTCCAAAGTTGTTGCCAGTGCTGGGCAGAGGTTGGTAGCACTCTGTCCCAGTGGCAGCACTTCTGCTGGGGCCTCCACATCCTCCGCTCCGGTTAACCATTGTGGCAGGAGGCTGTCTTCCTCCACTCCCAAACTGTCTAGCTGCCATTGGGGAGGTGAGCTGGCTGCTTCCTTTTTCCATTCCCTCATCTGGCTGCTGGGACAACATGTCTCTGGTACCGTCTCCTAGGTGCACAAATATTTGCTGGGGAGGAAAGACCTCTTTCTCCACCCTGGCCAACTGTTGGGGAGGGACGACTCCCCCTGTATCTGCTGCTGGGAAGTGATTGCCACCTTCTCACCCTGAGCCTCCGGAACTGCCACAGGTGTGGGGCAGAGGTCTTGGACCCTCTGTCCGGTGACCAGAGCTTCAGCTGGGGAAGTTCCTTGTAACTCCACAGATACTGTTGTTGGTGCTGGGCAGAGCACAGTGAAGTTTGGCCCTAATACCAGCTCTTCTGCTGGAGTCTCATCAGGTTGTTTTTCCTCAGCAGAAAAGTCTATCAAATCCCCAGTCTCTGCAACTGGTGTCTGGGGATATAGGCTCACCATCTCCTGTCCATGGAACCCAGAAGATGCTATCAGTGCTGAGCAGAGGTTAGAAGAGCTCTGCCCTGTTGTCAGCACTTCAGCTTTGGGGATGGCAATCTCCAGATTTTCCACTGCCGATTCTCTGGCATGCTGCTGGACAGGCACATTCCTCCATCCAAGATCATCCCATGCAGAAACAGGATCATCAAGGTCAGTCAGCACTTGCTGCATCCGCCATAAGACCTCCACGTCCATAGCTGCAGGGGCAGGTTGGCAAAGCACACTGTTACTCTGCCACATTGCCGACTCTTCAGGCAAGATTTCAGAGTTGTCCACTGGTATTTCCTTATAGTCCCAGGCAAAGGGAGCCCAGCCCTGGCACTGAGCAGAGTCTAGCAGCCGTCTGTAGGCGATCTCCAGCTCCCATTCCTGAACGGCCAGGAACTCCATATCTTCTAGTGCCTAGTGCACTTCCGAGATGTTCAGTAGCCCTTTTCTGAAATCCATGATTTCGTCCAACCGCCACCCCAAATCACTCCCAAAGTTAGAGTCCCCTGTCAGCTTCACATACAACAGTCACAGGCCGCCGTAGCTTAAGCCTTCCATTGGGCTGTCATCCGCTGTCCAAGGGCATGCTTGGGATACATGCCACCGGAGGGCTTTGTAACTCTCATCCAGCTTCATCTCTGCCCAGACCAGCCTGCTTAATTCAGCTGTCTGCTCCTTGTGCGTTTTTTCTCCCAAAAACAGCACCCGCAATCCATACTGCGACCAGTACCTTTCCTGGTTGGAGGGGAAAACTTTTCCCTGGTGACGTCGCTCACTGGCTAGCGCTTCCTTCCAGAGTTTGCAGTGGATAGAATCAAACCATCCCAGCAGGACCTGCTCTGATACTGGTCCTCTGTGCTGTAGCTGCATCTCTCGCAACCTCCTTCTGAATTCGACTTCCATGGCGGATGGTATCTGTACCTCTCCTACTCTCCTGCTATCCGGACCTTGGATCCAGGTGGAGGTTTGGATGTCCCAGACTGCAGGAAGCATCCCACTGCTTGCCAACAATGTCCAATGGATCTGGGTATAGGAACCCCCAAGAACTAGACAACACCAGTTCAGGGGTCCCCAGGCATACAGCTCACAAAGAGCACCATTCCCCCAAATGCCAGGGCCTATAATCGCAAGGCAAGAGGCTTGCATTCCGTCCCCTCCAACAGCCTCTGTCCCGGCTAGGTCTGTCACAGGGATGAAGGGGGAGAGAGAGAAAACAGGGTAAAAGAGAGGGAATAAGAGAGAAAGGGGGTGAGGGGGTGAAAGAGAGAGAGAAAAAGAGAGATAGGGGGGTGAGAGTGAGGGGGTGAATATGTGGGGGGCACATCATAGTACATTACACAGGGGGAAATAGCACAGTACATTACATGGTTGGCACAACACATTACATGGTGGATACATGGATACAGCACATTTAATGGTGGGCAAAGCACAGCACATTACATGGCGGGCACATTACACGGTTGGCACTTCCCAATAAAGCACATTACAAGGTAGGCACAGTACATTATATGGTGGGCACAGCACATGACATGGTTGGTACTGCACAACACAGCACATTGCATGGTGGGCTCATCACAGCACATGCACACGGTGGGCACATGACCTTATATGGTGGGCACAGCACATGACATGGCAGGCAGAGCTGAGCACATTACATGGTGGGGACTGCACCAGGGCCGTTTTTCCACTGGGCACGCTGGGCACTTGCCTGGAGGGCCCCATTCAGGGCCGATCCTCAGTGCTGCAATCTGCTGCTTAAGTTGACTCACTGCACTGGTTGCTCACTTGCTAGAATCGCCGGCCACCCGGCGTCTAGCTAGCAGCCAGTGATGTCAGTCAGAGGCCGTGGCCGCCCCAGCTTCCATAGCGCACCGCGACCGCCCCAATGGCTAGTGAACAAGCTCCGCCATGTTCTTTAGTCACTGCGGAGAGGGAGCGGAGCGTAAAGACAGCCCTTGATAGCTGGCGCTGCCTTGCTCTGCTGTGAGTGACACACTGTACTGCATCAGGCCGGCGGCCTCAAGTCTACTTAAGTTTGTTCAAGTTGTGCATCAAACACAGCCACTTTCTGTGCCGCTCAAAAGCTGCCACTGTCTGTGCCCTTCAAAAGCTGCCACTGTGCCCATCAAACACTGCCACTGTGCTCATCAAAGCTGCCACTGTGTCCATCAAATCTTCCACTGTGCCCATCAAACACAGCCACTGTGCCCATCATACACAGCCACTGTGCCCATCATACACAGCCACTGTGCCCATCAAAGCTGCCACTGTGCCCATCAAAAGCTGCCACTGCCCATCAAACTCGTGTTATATTGTCCAAACGTCGTGTTGATGTTTAAACACTGATTTTGTTGGAAGTACCAATAAATATAGCCTTATTGATAATTTGAATTTTTATTCTAATGCGTGATATTGTGTAGACAGGGCCCCAATGTACTGTATTGCCCGGGGGCCTATAATGCTCTTAAGATGGCCCTGCACTGCACAGCACATTATATGGTGGGCACAGCATATTATATGGTGGGTACTGCACATGGCATGGTGGGCACCACACAGCACATGACAAGGTGGGCACTGCATGACACCACATGACATGGTGGGCACTGCATGACACAGCACATTACATTGTGAGTACAGCACATTAAATGGTGGACACCACACATGACATGGTGAGCCCTGCACACCACATTCCATTGGGCACATTGGTGGGCACTGCACGATACAGCACAGCACATTACATTGTCAGCACAGCACATTAAATGGTGGACACCGCACATGACATTGTGAGCCCTGAACAGCACATTCCATTGTGGGTACTGCACAGCACATGCCATGGTGGACAATGTACAGCACATTACATGGTGGGTACAGCACATTACATGGTAGGCACTGCATATTACATGGTGGGCACAACGCAGCACATAACATGGTGGGCACTGAACAGTAATTTACATGGTGGACACTGCACATGACATGTTGGGCACTGCATGGCACAGCACATTACATGGTGGGTACAGCACATTACATGGTGGGCACTGCATGGCACAGCACATGATGTGGTGGGCACATCACATGACATGGTGGGCACTGAATGGCACAGCACATTACATGGTGGGCACAAAACAGTACATGGTGGGCACTGCATGGCATAGCACATTTCATGGTGGGCAATGCAACTGCACATTACATGTTAGGAACTGCACACGGCAATATATATATATATATATATATATATATATATATAATATACAGTTTTTTTTTTTCGTTTTAACCAATTCAGCCCTGGAAGGATTCACCCCCTTCCTGACCAGAGCCCTTTTTCATGGTGGGCACTGCTGAACAACACAGCACATTACATAGTGGGCACAACACACTACATGCTTAACACATGGCAGGGTGGGCACAGCACAGCACGTGACATGGTGGGAACTGCACATGACATGGTGGGCACTGCATGGCACAGCACATTACAAGTGGGCACTGCACATTACATGGTAGGATCACTGCATGGCACAGAGCATGACATGGTGGACACTGTGAATTACATAGCGGGCATTGCAAGACACAGCACATGACATGGTGGACACTGCACATTACATGGCGGGCACTGAATGGCACAGCACATGGCATGGTGGGCATTGCACATGACATGGTGGGCACTGCAAGGCACAGCACAACATGGTGGGAACTGCACATTACATGGTGGGCACTGTAAGGCACAACACGACATTGTGGGCACTGCACATCACATGAAGAGTAATGTACAGCACATGACATGGTGGGCACAACAAATTACATACTGGGCACAGCACATTACATGGGGGGCACTGCAATGCACAGCACATGACATAGTGGGCACAGCACATTACATGGGGGCACAGCAATGCACATGACATGGTGGGCACAGCACATGACATGGTGGGCACTGCAAGGCACAGCACGACATAGTGGGCACTGCACATGACAAGGTTTGGCACTGCAAGGCACAGCACAACATGGTGGGAACTGCACATTACATGGTGGGCACTGCAGGGCACAACACGACATAGTGGGCACTGCACATCACATGAAGAGCAATGCACAGCACATGACATGGTGGGCACTGCAATGTTCAGCACATGACATAATGGGCACTGCACATTGCATAGTGAGCACTGCAATGCACATCAAATTACATACTGGGCACAGCACATTACATGGGGGGCACTGAAATGCACAGCACATTACATAGTGGGCACATCACATTACATGGGGGCACTGCAATGCACATGACATGGTGGGCACAGCACATGACATGGTGGGCACTGCAAGGCACAGCACGACATAGTTGGCACTGCACATGACAAGGTGGGCACTGCAAGGCACAGCACGACATAGTGGGCACTGCACATTACATAGTGGGCACTGCAATGCACAGCACATGACATGGTGGGCACAGCACATTGCATGGTGGGCACTGCAATGCACAGCACATGGCATGGGGGGCACTGCAATGCACAGCACATGGCATGGTGGGCACTGGGCACAAGAGAGCACATTACATGGGGGGAAGCAGTATTCTGTCCCCTAGCACAATAATTACACAACACCTCCCTAACAAATTTACTAACCTTATCTCAACAGCATGGGCTCCTGCTGGTTAGGACAACATCAGCGCCCCTCCCCAGACAGCTCCCAGACACTGAGGATCTGTGTGAGTGTAAAGCCCCATACACACGGTCGGACTTTTTCATCAATTTGGTCCGATCGGACAAGGTTGTTGAAAAATCAGACCGTGTGTATGCACCATCGGACAGTGTTCGTCGGTTTGTCCGTCGGACAAAGTCTTATCTCCTGCTGGAAAGATTTCCCGTCAACCCGGTCCGATCACACCAAATCCGAGCGTGTGTACGCTTGTCCGACGGACAAAGTGCTACGCATGCTCAGAAGAAATTCTGTGACGGAAGCGCTCGGTCAGGTAAAACTACCTTTCCTAATCGACACAGCACATTCGTCACGCTGCAATGTTAAAATGTCTTTAATGCAGCGCATTCTCTTTTTCTTTACAATGCAACAAGAATGACATCTTTTAGCTGCTCCTATTCACCCGCACTTCTCACAAACTTACTTCTTTATTACTTTGCAGCATTTATACACTACATGTTTATTTTTACTCAGATCGTAATACAATCTTTCTTATTTTTTTATCCAGATTTTTTTTTTTTGGGGGAATACATATTTGAAGGAGATTTTTTTTTTTTGGAGGGGGTTTGTATGTCTCAACTTAGCAAAACCACATTATTAACATTTGTATTTCTTGCTTACATTTACTAGGAGTTTGTTGGTTGTTGGTGCCCCTTGTTAATTCTAGGATTAGTGAAATGTACCTGCCTACTCAAAGAAAAACTGTCATTGTAGAAAAGTAAAACACAATAGTCAATGATTATTTCAAATCAAAAAAACCTTTATTTAGGTCTCAGCAACAGACCAAAGAGGAACGCAGCCATGGTGAAACTTGGGGAATTTGCAAAGCCTTGGACACCCATGGCAACCATCATTTTACAGACTTAAACAATTGGGGGCATGAAGACTACCTATCTAAATAATAAGGGAGCGCAATCTGGTCCTGAAGTCCAAAACATCCGGAACTGCAGCAGATGCCATCTAGGTCCCCAGGCTCTGGTACTACGAGAGGCTCCATCTTCTCTCAGACCAGACTGAGTCCAGGTTGTCACTCTCTTGTCTTCCTTGTACGCTTCCTTCCACGCCGTGGTGCTGGTGCTGGTGGGGTGGCAGAAGGAGGAGGAGGAGGCGGAGCAAGGTCACTCTCGCAAACATGTGTGAGGGGAGTCATCTCCCCAGCCATCCCCTCATTTAGTATTTTGAGGATGACCTCCTCACACATGCTGCGTTGCCCCGCCTCCATACCCGTAAATTTACTTGTAACCAAGGAGGCAAAGGCCTCCTCGTAGGTGGGTGTGGCATAGAGGGAGGCTGAGGCATCTTTTATCAGCTGGAGCGCTGACTCTCCCACCTCCCCCATGTTTTTCGCCCTTCTGTAGGGAAGGCGGAGGGGAGAGACTTGGGAGACAGTCAGGCTCCTACGCCTACCCCCCTGTTGGCTGCCACTACCCCCTGCCTCCTCCTGACTGCCACCTTCCACAGCCACCTCCTGGCTGAGGTCTTCCTGTGTCTGAAAAAGGGACATAGTTTCAGTTATTTGTTCATCAAACACACACAATTCTCATCTAGTGACTGTTGCAAAATGTTTTCAAATACAAAACCATACAATTCTCAGCCCTGCAGTTTAGATTCTTCCCAAAAATGTCTCCCACACCACTGTCTGTTGATATGTCAATCACGTTAGGAAATAAGCAATTGGGGATCCTGAATTAACTGAACATCATTCATTATTCAACAAACTGGTTCCAAAACTACTATACCTGGAACAAGCTGGGCACCTGCACATCTTCCAGACTGGAAGGCCCAGGTTGGTCCTCGGAATCCTCATCAAGGGTGGCGTGCGTGGAAGGACGCGTGCAAGGAAGAGTCGAGAGTGACTTCCTGACAGTAGCCTGGTCTTTGAGAAAGTGGAGCCTGTCATAGTACCAGAGCGTGGGGACATGGACATCAGCTGCTGCAGCTCCAGATGCTTGTGACTTCAGGACCTTATTGCGCTCCCGGAAATAGGTAGTCTTCATGTTGGTGATCTTCACTTTTAAGTTTGCGACGGTTGCCATGGGCAGGGTAGGCTTTACAAATGCCACCAGTTTCAGCAGGGCTGCGTACCTCTTTGGTCTGTTGCTATAATCCCTGTGTTTTGCCTGCCATAAGAGGGGGAATTGCCGGTATTTATCAATGAAGTGTGGGAGAAAGCTCACGTTGTAGAAGGCATCCATCACCTCTGCAAGACACAACGCCACACAAAACAATATAAATAATGTCAGCCTAAACTCTCCTAATCTTCTCCATAAAGAAGCCTCAAGTTCTAATCAGTCTAGGCTAGTTATGTACCAACGTCAAATTGTACCTTCGTTTGTAGCGATCGTCTCGTGCGTGAGCTTTCTCTCCCCTCGTCTCCCAGATCGTGGCTACGACACAGGCGTGTGACGTTTTATATACACTGCGCATGCTTCAAACTCCGCCCGCCCCTGACGATCTTTCTCGTCTATTCCCCACCCCTTCTCTTTACGGCGTAGTGGGGAGAGCACATGGCGGGGACACAGCAGGTGCGCCACAAATATCCCACCAACGAGGAGGAGGACGAGGAAAGTCCGGAGGCAGAAACGTCCCGATCCCGGAACCTGAAATTCAAGGCCTCCAATATGTCATTTGGAGAAATGTTGGAGATGGTGGACATATTAAAGAGGAGCGACTATGATGGGAAGTATGGGCCTTACCTCAACCCCAATGTCCGCAAGGCCAAGATCATGTCTAAAGTTGTGAGAAGGCTGTACAATAATTTTGGGGTACAACGATCCAAGGAGCAACTCAGGAAACGCTGGTCAGACCTGAAACTGAGGGAGGCCGATCAGTACAGAAAGATCAAGAGAATTCTTCAAAAAAGTAAGTAGTTGTGTTTTGTGTTTGATTTCTTGCTTGCATACTGCTCCATTGTGTTTTGATTTTTACCAAGTTGTACATTCCAAAATGGCCACTTTCAGGTTCGTCTGTGCATTCGATCGTACTCAGCCTCGATCTTTCTGCCACTGTCATGGTCGTGTGTGTGTGCATTCGATCGTACGCAACCTCGATCGTTCGGCCACTTATAATACGATGTTTGGTGTTTTTTTGGGGAAAGGAAGTTTGTTCTCACTAGAAATGTCATCAAGAATGTAAAGCCAATTTATTCAATGTAAAGGAGAGGTCACTCAGTAGCTGTTTACCCATCTGGACTCTAGAGCACTAGTGCTGGGACACCCAAACCCCCTTTTTATTATGCTTTTCCACACATGTGCTCCAGTGGATACTAGAGGGGGGTCTCCATCACACAAACTTCTACCAAAAAGCTAGTCAGTTTAGCACCTTTACAAAGTGACTTCATTCATGTAGTTGACATTTGTAACTGGCCAAACTAAAATAGTGTCCGTCACTTTCAAGCAATGTTTGTCATTTCCTATTTCTGCCCTCAATAGCTTGTGTTGCTAAATCTTCCTTTTGGACATTCTCATAGGGGAGCGAAAACTTGGGCCGTCTGAGGAAACCCCCAAACCAACACCTACCAAAAAAGGGGAAAGAGCAGAAGCAGAGGAGGAGGAGGAGGAGGAAGGAGAGATCATCGAACTTGGAGAAATTGTCACCACAACAGGTGAGTGTGGGAGAACACAGCTACTGGTAAGCTAATCCATGTATGGCTGCCTCATTTCCAACACCCCATTTTTGTTTGTTTGTGGTTTTTAGGTGACGTGGATGTTGTGGAAGAAAAATCGCACTTTACCACAGAGAGTGCCCACGTACTCATCGGAGAGATAATGGTCTGCAATAGAGATCTAGATTACATAAAGCAAAACATCAATGATGTTCAACAAAAATTGAAGAACATCATTGATATTTTAGGAAAAATATGAAAACGCACCAAGTAATTAACACACATTTGTGCCAGCTTCAGAACACATTTGCAACTTAAAAACTGTCTGAAATTTGGAACATGCACACATTGTGTCCACATGTGCTAGCTCCCACCATGGTGGATGAATGGCAACGTTTTTTTGGGGGTGCAAACACTTTACGAACTACGAAAGTGGTTGTGGTGAAGGGGTTGCACCCCCAAAAAACGTCCATTCATCCCCATGATGGAAAATGGCACTTTTGAAGCTTCTAGGCATGTGTTTTCCCATCTAATGACCATTTTCAGACCCAAATTGTGTGCATGTTCCAAATTTCCACTTTTCGGGGGTGACCCCCCCATGTGATGAAGGCAAGATCAAACACACTTTGAACATATAGTCATGTCTGATCTTGTCTTCACTTTACAAAGTTGAACTTTCCAAGTTCCTAGGTTCTGTTTTGCTCCATGCCTGGTTTTACCAATTGCGGAATGTTTGTAAACAATGTTGTAAATAACCAAGATGTTGTCAGTTTTGGCGTGAAGATTGTAAACGCACTTGGGAATGTTTTCCTAGTGAACTTTTATTTTTCTAAATGTGTGGCTTCCTTATTTAAAAAACACAATGCATTATGTATGTAAAATGAAAAGGATATGGGGGGCAATGGGTGTTATTTACTAAAGGCAAATCCACTTTGCACTCCAATTTTCTTTCCCGGGGAACTTTTTCAATGCACTTGTAGAGCATAGCGGATTTGACTTATGTAAATGACACCCACAGTGCTTTGTACGAAAACACGGAGCACAGCATTTTGGAGAATACACACGTCAGACCTGGTGATGAAAAGGAGTATTTTGGGTGTCAGTTATGCAGTACAAACCTTCTCTAGACCAAAGATTAGGTAGCAAACACACAACATGAGAATAATCTTTTTGGGAAGAAGAGACTGTTACCTCCTTTTGCCCAGAAAGTGCATTCCCACTGTCGAAGGCAAAGGGAAAAAATGTCAAAGTAAAATAAGCTAAAAAGAAGACTGAAATGACATGAAATCATAGGTTGGTTAAAATATCAGATTTATTAAAAAATGCCTCTCACACATCGTCAGGCAGAGCAATGGCCCCCCTACCCACAAAGTACTGCATATATTGGTCCCGGACCACACGGGCATTTAGAGGGGGCAAGCCTGGACGTGCCACTCGAAGGGCTGTGAGTTCGGCATTTGGAGGGCCCTCCACATCTGGGCCAACGGGCACCACATAGTTCCTGTTATGTCTTTTGAGGAAGTTGTGCAATATGCAACAGGCAAGAACTATGTGGTTGAGTTTGTATTCCGCCAAGTTAAATGCCGTCAGGAACAGGCGGAAGCGGCTGGCCAGGATGCCAAAAGCGTTCTCCACAACTCTTCTGGCTCTGGACAGCCTGTAGTTGAAGACCCTCTGGTCCGGGGTGAGGGTCCTCATCGGGAACGGCCTCATCACATGGGGAGTCAACGCAAACGCTTCATCTGCGACAAAGACGAAGGGGAGTCCTTCGGCATTCTCCTCTGGAGGTGGCAAGCACAGACTGCCACTTTGGAGACGCCAGTAGAACTCCGTGTGCGTAATGGCCCCACCATCCGATATCCGGCCGTTCATCCCCACGTCCACATACATAAACTCGTATGTTGCCGACACCACCGCCAACATCACTACACTATTAAACCCTTTATAATTATAATAGTAGGACCCCGAGTTGGGCGGTGGGACGATGCGGACGTGTTTCCCATCAATTGCCCCTCCGCAGTTAGGAAAGTCCCAACGGCTGGCAAAGTGGGAGGCCACAGTCTGCCATTCCTGTGGCGTGGAAGGGAACTGTGGAGTGAAACAAGAAAAAAAAAATAGTCACTTTGCACCTAAACATTGCAAGCAGATTAGACAATCAACATCTTGGAACAAGAGCATTGTCTAAAATTGGAGGCTGGAAAGTATTTGCACAGAAAAGTAGAGGCTCCCCTTCACAGATTACTCACCCCCCCATCAATCCCCCCACTTCTGATGGGCCATTGGCAATAACTAGGGGTTTTGGGGGGGGGGGGGTGGTGGACAGCTAACCCTCTGCACTTCATTGATTGGCAAATGGCTCAATAATGTGGGCTAGTTTGGCCAGACCCTCTGTACTTAACACTATTGGCAGGCCACAGGAAAGATCAAATAACATTTCAACCCCCCCCCCCCCCCCCAAAAAAAGGCAGGCA
Organism: Lithobates sylvaticus; assembly: GCA_028564925.1. NCBI lineage: Eukaryota > Metazoa > Chordata > Amphibia > Anura > Ranidae > Lithobates > Lithobates sylvaticus. The sequence goes on from CM053033.1 coordinate 150,009,930, forward strand.
CAGTGTGACATTATTAAATTACCAAGCAAGCTAATAGGAGGGAAAGAAGACAAAAAAATAGGAAATGGAATGTATGGAGGCAGTCCCTTGCACTACATGCTTTGCTGAATTCATCCCTAAAGATGCGCACTATAAAGAGGTAGGTATATAGTGTGTATGGACCTTGGGAAAGCCAGCAGATAAAGGATTGGTACCATCTGACAGAGCAGTTGGGGGAGGGGGTTCCTAATGAGTTTGCCCCCCCCCCCCACCAAAAGAACAAAAAAAGGGGGCTCTACATGAAGTAAACCACACAGCAAACATTTGTGCATATTTTAGGGGGTGTTTTGGGGCAAACAATACTATGCAGCAGACAAAAGACATTGCTTAAGTGACTAGGCCATAGGTGTCTATTGGGGCAGAAGAGCATGCTGGTGAGGTAAGTGAAGGGAAAAATGCATGAAGGAGAAAAGGGGCACAGCATATTAGAACATATTGCAATCATGGTAATTAGGGAAGGAGGTCAAAAATACAAGTCATTAGCAAACAGAGCATACATAGAAGGGAATAGTAAAGTAGAAATGTTACCTTAATATAGTCCTCCTGCAGGACCTGAATGATGGCAGAACAGGTCTCTGGAATAATGATTCCCAGGGCCTGGGGAGAGATACCTGAAGAGAACTTCAAATCCTGAAGACTTCTCCCTGTCGCCAAGTACCTCAACGTGGCAACAAGCCTCTGCTCCGGAGTAATGGCTTGTCTCATGCAGGTATCCTGCCGGCTGATAAAGGGGGTCAGCAAAGCCAAAAGACGGTGAAAATCGGGGTCCGTCATCCTGAGAAAGTTCCTGAAATCATCAGGATTATTCTCCCGGATCTCACGAAGCAAAGGCATGTGCGAGAACTGGTCACGCTGAAGCAACCAATTCTTGGTCCACATACTCCTCGTCACTCTGTTCATGGACGGGTCTTGGGTCAAAGCTAAAAGCCCGACACCAATTCCGCGTACAGCACGAACTCGGCTACGAGTACGCACGGGAAACATCGCTCAGAAGGTCACAAAAGGTCGGCTGGTCAGAACGGACAAACAGAAAGCACCGATAAACAGCAAGGCCTGAAAGAACGAAGTGAATACCAGCAACGAGCAGACAATAAGCAGTGCAAATCAAAGCGTCCTATATCAAGATATAGGCCGCAATGACCAACAAATGCGAACTGACTACACGCACTAATAAACAGATACGCACGACAAGCACAAACTGAAGAGCAGTAACGATCTGAGTCAGAAAACTGAGAAGCGCGAATCTTAAGTCACCAAACTTCCACTAACTCTCGATAAACACGGGATCAGCAGAAGGAGCCCAACGGGTGCCTGACGTGGTGCTGAACTTCACTTTTGTAATCTCGTGGACGACGACTTACGTCACGACGTTCTTCCGGACCGGATATTCCGACAACGTAGTCCGACCGTGTGTACGCAACGCCAACATCGGACAAAGTACGTCGGACAAAGTCCGACTGACCTGGTCCGCGGATTGTCCGAGCGTGTGTATGGGGCTTAACAGATCCTGTGATAGGAGTCAGGCTCCGGCAGAGACAGGACTCGGCTGCAGTGACTAACACTTGTCTCCTCCATGTGTGCAGTGCACAGAGGACTCCTCTTCCTTCAGGAAGGGACACAGATATTGATAAGCCACTGGCATGGGCCTATATTGAGGGAGCGGCCTGGAGCTGCTGCTGCTCCACTAGCCCCTATGTTAATCCGGCCCTGATGCTACCTCATTGCGGTATTGGGCCTTCTCTATAATACACCTTGCATCTGCAGTCGAGATAACTTCTCTATATATTGATGTTATCCTGTGGTGCCTGGATATTAGCCTCTCTACTCCACGCAGGAGAATCATATAGTAATCATATGCTTAGTGAAGATTATATACTGTTTTTGAGTGTTTTTGTACCAATTCTGATAACTGTTCTATGGTCATTTATGTTCCAGTGAGATCTTGGGCTGCAGTTCACTAGTTTAATGGCTACTTTCCCCTTGTTATTTTTGCTGCCCTCTATCCACCCTGGTTCATATGATTTGACAAGTAGGAAGCAGATAAGATATATACATGAAGCTATTGATTTACCATAAAATTCTCAATAGAAAGGAGAAAGTTTACAGTTAATTAAGAGTGTTGGTAAAGTTGAGACAATATTTCTTAAAATGATTCATACTATAATTTTTTGGGATAACACTAACTGAAATGTGCTTGGAAGTTTAGTCTTGTAATGACTTCAGTAACATTAGGGGCTTCTTTTGATTTCCACAATTTGGTTATGGTAAGTCTATAAGTATGTTAGCCACTATTATTCTGTAATGAGGCAGAAAGATGTCTAGATTAATACTTAGAAGGACCATAGCTGGAGATATTTTGTTTAGGTTACCTGTAAGGGAGGCAATGAATACAGATACAGAGTTCCAAAAGCTAGATACATTTTTACAACTCCATAACGTATGATACAGGGTGCAGATTTGATTGTTACACCGCCAGCATATTGTGGATGAAGAGGGGAATTTTTTGACAATTTGTAAGGGGTTAGGTACCATCTGTTCAATATCTCTTTCAATATCGTTAGCCCAATGTTCAATACAGGAGGAGGCTGTATTATTAATGATCATGGCCTTTTCCTCAAAGGATTGGGACAGATCTTTTTCCCACTTTAGCATATTATGTTTTTTTCCAAACTTGGTGTACTGTGAGAGCAACTTATAAAAGAAAGATATACCTTTAGTTATTAAATCTTTGTTAGTGGTACGATGCTTCCAAATTAATGTTGGAATGTACCATCCCTTATTTGGGCTGAATTAATTCAAGTGATCATATTTATGGAATGTATTAATTAAAATTTCCTTATCCTCTAAGAAAAGATTTCATAAAAGTTAATTCCTTGGTTAATCTATTTATCCATCGAGGGTCGTGCCTTGGAATAATCGAAGGCTCTCAACGGAATAGATATATTGTGTACTTCTCCTAAGGCCTCATGTACACTGCTGCTGGTAAATGAACATTTAGGAGCAATTGGGCGTTTTTTTTCAGCTACCCCTGAACACTCCTCTGTTATCTTATCAGTACATGTACACAGGGTCGTTTATAGTAATTTCTAGGCAGTTGAGTTTAGAAGCATTTTTTGGAACGCAAAAAAATGCATTCAGGACGGATGTTCTGAGGCATTTGAAATGCCAAATGCCTGTAACAGCCTGTAACAGCTTGTAAACGCAGTAACTCGCCTTTAGCCACGCTTTGTTTACAGGTGTTTTTCATTTTTGACTATTTGGAAAAAAAATTATATATATTCAGTTTTTTTTAGTTTTAACCACTTCAGCCCTGGAAGGATTTACCCCCTTCCTGACCAGAGCCCTTTTTGCGATACGGCACTGCGTCGCTTTAACTGACAATTGCGCGGTCGTGCGACGTTGCACCCAAACAAAATTGACGTCCTTTTTTCCCCACAAATGGAGCTTTCTTTTGGTGGTATTTGATCACCTCTGTGGTTTTTATTTTTTGCGCTATAAACAAAAAAACCTGACAGTTTTGAAAAAAAAGCAATATTTTTAACTTTTTGCTATAATAAATATCCCTAAAAAATATTTTAAAGAAACAAATTTCTTTCTCAGTTTAGGCCAATATGTATTCTTCTACATATTTTTGGTAAAAAAAATTGCAATAAGTGTATATTTATTGGTTCGCGCAAAAGTTGTAGCATCTACAAAATGGGGGATAGATTTATGGCATTTTTATTATAAATTTTTTTTTTTATTAGTAATTGCGGCGATCTGCGATTTTCATTGTGACTGCGACATTATGGTGGAAACATCAGACACTTTTGACACTTGTTTTGGACCATTGTCATTTATACAGCGATCAGTGCTTTAAAAATGCACTGATTACTGTGTAAATGACACTGGCAGGGAAGGGGTTAAACACGATCAAGGGGTTAAGTGTGTCCTAGGCAGTGATTCTAACTGTGGGGGGATTATCTCACTAGAACATGACAGAGATCACTGCTCCCGATGACAGGGAGCAGTAGATCTGTCATGATGCTAGGCAGAACAGGGAAATGCCTTGTTTACATAGGTATCATCTGGGCTGGATGGCTTAAGTAGGCAGGACTGACGAGCAGGATATCATCAACAGGTGAGTCACTGTGGAGCGATAGGAGCTGGCAATTCGCCGACAGCTGAATGGGCAGCTCAGAGAAGGAAGGGCTGAGCCCAGCCCTGACACTGATCTGGGTCAATTAGATAGGGCGTGATTTCTAGTAAACGATTAGCCAATATTTTGGCATATATTTTTAGGTCGGAATTATGTAAGGAGATCGGTCTGTAGTTTGTAGGGGAGAAGGGGTCCTTACCTGGTTTTGGGATGGTAATGATTACTGTGTCTAGCAATTCTTAAGGAAATTTCTTATTACCGTATATACTCGAGTATAGGTCGACCCGAATATAACCCGAGGCCCCTAATTTTCCACAAAAAAACTGGGAAAACTTATTGACCCGTGTATAAGCCGAGGGTGAGAAATGGAGCAGCTACTGTAAGTGGAAAAAAGGGTCAGCAAATGCCCATCTGCAGTTGCATGTCCCCTGTGTCCTGTACAAACCCCCCCCAGTGTCCCCATTGCAGCCTACCTGTGCCGATCTGCCTCCCGCCGATCTGCCACCTGTGTCCACCAGTGTTAGAAGAGATCGTTAATGCCTCCTGTGCCGATCGCTGGATGTCCGATGTCCTGTGTCCCCCCATTGCTGATCCAGGCGATCAGCGTGTAAGGCTCCATTACAAATTTAAAAGCCGCGCCTCCTCCTCCTCCTCGTCCGTGATAGGAGGAACACTCGGTTTTCCCAGCAGTCAGTGTGCAGTGTTCCGCCTATCACGGACATCCTGTCATCCTCGTCCATGAGATGAGAATGACAGGACGTCCGTGATAGGCGGAACACTGCACACTGACTTACTGCTGGGAAAATTAGTGTCCTATCACTGACGGGGGGGGGGGGGAGGAGGCGCGGCTTTTGAAACACTGCCATCTGTCTGCATGACACGCTGTTCATGTAGGCAGACGGCACTGACTCGAGTATAAGCCGAGGGGGGGACTTTCAGCCCTAAAAAAAGGGCTGAAAATCTCGGCTTATACTCGAGTATATACGGTAGCTGCTGCAGCATTATACATTTTAGTTAAATATGGTGCTAATATGATATCAAATGTCTTGTACTATTCACTAGATAAGCCGTCGTTACCCGGGGCTTTGTATAGTGTAAGGGAGTTAGTGGGGGGCCACCCTAAAAAAAAAAAAAAAAGCATTAATATTCTGGATAAAAATAAAAAATGAAAAAAAAATTTTTTTTTACCTGATCCGAAATCCCTGTTGCTAGGCAGTCTTCCTAATCTGCCTCCTTCCTACGCCGCGGTGATCTTCGTTCTTCTGTCCTCCGCCGCGTTGTCTTCTGGGTAATGGGGCGCGCTGTGTTATGGGAACTGTGTGTTACCTAACACAGCGCGTCCCATTCACAAGGTGCACCGCGACTCGCGCATGCGCAGTAGGAAACGGGCAGTTGCATAGTTACATAGTTAGCTAGGCTGAAAAAAAGACACAAGTCCATCCAGTTCAACCATAAAAAAAGAAATAATAAATAAAAATAAAAAATATCGTACAATCCAATATACCCCATTCTATACCCACAGTTGATCCAGAGGAAGGCAAAAAAAAACCCCCAGAAGAGCATGCTCCAATCTGCTACAGCAGGGGAAAAAAATCACTTCCTGATCCTCCTAGAGGCAATCGGATTTTCCCTGGATCAACTTTACCTATAAATGTTAGTACCCAGTAATCTTATGTACATTTAGGAAAGTATCCAGGCCTTTCTTAAAGCAATCTACTGAGTTAGCCAGAACCACCTCTGGAGGGAGTCTATTCCACATTTTCACAGCTCTTACTGTGAAGAAACCTTTCCGTATTTGGAGATGAAATCTCTTTTCCTCTAGACGTAAAGAGTGCCCCCTTGTCCTCTGTGTTGACCATAAAGTGAATAACTCAACACCAAGTTCACTATATGGACCTCTTATATATTTGTACATGTTGATCATATCCCCCCTTATTCTCCTCTTCTCAAGAGTGAATAAATTCAGTTCCTCTAATCTTTCCTCATAGCTGAGCTCCTCCATGCCTCTTATCAGTTTGGTTGCCCTTCTCTGCACTTTCTCCAGTTCCCCAATATCCTTTTTGAGAACTGGTGCCCAAAACTGAACTGCATATTCCAGATGAGGTCTTACTAATGATTTGAACAGGTTCAAAATTATATCTCTCTCTCTGGAGTCCATACCTCTCTTAATACAAGAAAGAACTTTGCTTGCTTTGGAAACCGCAGCTTGACATTGCATGCTATTATTGAGCTTATGATCTACCAAAACCCCCAGATTCTTCTCCACTACGGATTCCCCCAGTTGTACTCCCCCTAGCATGTATGATGCATGCATATTCTTAGCCCCCAAGTGCATAACTTTACATTTATCAACATTAAACCTCATCTGCCACATAGTCGCCCAATTAGACAGAGCATTGATGTCGGCTTGTAAATTGGAGACCTCCTGTAAGGACGTTATTCCACTGCATAGCTTGGTGTCATCTGCAAAGTAGACTTCACTGTCTGTTTCCCTTACTGAAGATGGTGGCGATGGGACCAAAGCGCCGAGGGACATCTCGGCCTCCACGACCGACATCGTGGGCGCCCTGGGAGGGTAAGTGTACTTATTAAAAGTCAGCAGCTACTTTTTTTTTAGCTGCAGACTTTAAAAAAAAAAAAATTTCAGCTGAAACACCGCTTTAACTACTTGCTGGGTTTCTTCTACTGAAATAGGTTGATTGAGTCAATCAAGGGAGTTAGGGTCAATATCGGGTAAATTTACTTTGTCTAGGAATTTTCCTATGTCTTTTGAGGTGGGTTGAATAATATTTTTGTCTCCTTTACAATATACAGACACTCGTAGTTTATCCGAAAAAGCATCCGCAATTTCTTGTGGGTTGTACAATACCTTCCCTGGTTTATGATGGGTTTTTTTTATGAATCTTATGTATGTTCTGATCTTGGTTGGATAGGTCAGACAGGAGTCCATTGATAGTTTTTTTTTTAGTTTTTTTTTTTTTTATTTTCCCTAGACACCTTGTCTGCAATGAAGCAAGAACTTGAGTATGTTTTATGTACATTAGAGAATGTAAAGTCTTTTTTAGTGGAGTTCAAACATCTCCATGGGTCATATAAATCTTCTTGAGAGAAAATATTGTTTAGGCCTAATTTGACAGTATGGTCTTTTTTTGTGGTGTCCAGTCAGGCTTCAGGAGGTATGTAAATTGCCCACACCTATAGCAAGCGCATTATTCAACTTTGGTCAAAGCTGCACTAGTTGTTTTTATTTACAGACATTCCTTACAGGCAGTTTTTAGTAAAGGAGAGCTAACCCTTTAACGAGAGCTAAACTAAATGACAGCAACAAGTAAAAATGTGTAGTTTCCCCAGCAAATCTGTGCTAAATTTATTTATGGTAGGCTGCACACTGATACTCCTCTCCTGGACCTGTTGACTAAAGAGAAAACAGAAGGATGCCCTTCTGCAAATACTAGCTAATCTAACCAAACTATCTGAAAGCTAAAGTTTTGTTTTGTGTCTTTGTTGGTGTCTCAAAATCACAGGTGTGTATAAAAGGGTAAACTGGCTTTAGGGAGACAATTCAGTAACTTAAAAAAACTTTTATTTTTCACCAAACAGGAAAATGTCAGGCTTTGTCTTCAGAGGCAGCTCACACAACACAAATACATTTTCTCATCAGTACAACCCAGTCTAATAGAAATGTTCAGCATCCCAGCCACAGCATACACAGTATTGCCATGTCCCAGTTACAGGCAAGCTCATCCAGCAGGTCGAAGTCAGAGTATGGAGCCCCATAGCAGCTTCCAGGTCTCCTCACAACAGATAGCAAAACTGCCTTCTACCAGCCTCTCTGACCAGCTGCTTAAAGTGAAACTAAAGTCAAATATATATATATTTATATTTACCTGCTCTGTGTAATGGTTTTGCACAGATCAGCCTGGATCCTCCTCTTCTCAGGTCCCTCTTCAGTGCTCCTGGCCTCTCCCTCCTGCCAAGTGCCCCCAAAGCAAGCAGCTTGCTATGGGGTCATGGAGCCGAGCCGCAGCTTCGTGTGTCAGACTTTGCTTGATAGCAATAAGAGCCAATGGTGCCGCTGCTGTGTCTCACCAAATCAGAAGGGAGAGTCCCGGATGACCGAGGCACTCATGCACATCGCTGGATAGAGATAAGGCTCATGTAAATTATTAGGGGGGCTCCTACACACAGAAGGTTTTTTTACTTAATGCATAGAATGCATTAAGATAAAAAACCTTCTGCCCCTGAAAGTCGGGGATCTGTACAACTCGTTAAGGCAGCCCCTAAGTGATTTGAAAGTAAAATAAGTGATATATTACTAAATGGGTGGTTATTGTTGATGTTTCTGTTACTAATAGGGATGAGCTCAGGTGTGTTCACATGCTCCACGTGCAGACCCCGCCAGGAAGTCTGCGCAGCGCTGCGCTAATCACAGGCAGTGAGACATTGCCCGATCTCTGCAGCCGCGCATCGGGGCAATGTCTCACTGCCTGTGTTTAGCACAGCGCTGCACCGACATCCTGGCGGGCTCTGCAAGTGGAGCATGCGAACATGTCTGAGCTCATCCTTAGTTACTAATACTTTAATTATTTCGCATTTGAATGAGCAGAAGTACCGCTGAATCTGCTTCGGATGTTCGTCCATCCTCCAGGGGTGCTTTGGTTATGTAGTATGCTTATTTCTGCCTCTTATATTAACAATTTATCTTTTTTTCACACGCTCACTTGTGACTGTTGTGGAGTAGGATGTTCTGGGTGGGGTAATAGAGACCCCTCTCAGGAGCATTCACATTGCATGTTTAGGTACCCCTTCATAAGACTTACTTTTTTCAGCCGCACCTATGCTTCAAATAATTTGTGATGTATATATGTTGTTTATGCCTGTTGATGTCATCAGGATCAAAACTCCAATTGTTTCCCTTCGGCCTCTCTCCCACAATAGGCTTGACACAGTTTGTGCCAGAAACGTGATATTTCCCGTAGCGTTCTCGCTTTTGCAGACGCTTTAGTATTTCTTTGGACACCTTTCACCCATTTCCTCTTCTTTCTTCTTATGTTTTTACGGTTTATGGTTCGTTATCCCCTGCATTTCATATTCATAATGGGTTACGACAAGGTTGCCCTCTGTCCCCTTTCCTTTACGTCCTTACTATGGAACATTTGGCCATTGCCCTGCGGAATATCCCTACTATCATGGGTATTACAGTGGGTCCTATCTAGGACTGCAACTAATGATTATTTTCATAATCGATTAGTTGGCGGATTATTGTTTTGATTAATCAGATGATAACCTTAAAAAAAAGTGTGGTGTACCATTTTAAAACAAGGTTGGTCTTTATTGACAAGACATCATATAAGAATAAACATACAATAATTGTCCAGGAATAATCCAAGAATAGGCAGAGGAAATAAAAAACAGGAGAAGATTTTACACATCAATTCAAGCAAGGTTACTGACTACTTTTATTGTTAATATAGTAGTTTAAAACAATACACACTGTCCAAGCTGTAGGGGGGATGTGGGAAACTTAGATGCTTATATCTCTCTGGGGGTAGTATCCTAGCTCTATTCGCACCAGAAGAATTAGGATTGTTCAGTCCAAGGTAACCAGATCCGTTCAAATTTATGAGGGCATCCTCTGTTGGTGTAAGTCATCTTATACATAGGTAGTACAGCATTTATGGGGGAATCCCACAAATCCACCTTGGGGGGGAGGGGGAGGCCCAGTTCCTTAGAATTTATTTTTTGGCGTAAAATAACAAAAAAGAGATGAGCAGCTTAGTGTAATGGGGCCTTTGGTCATCCTCATGAATACCTAACAGGGCCAATTCGGGGGACACCAGGAGTGACAGTTGGAGACGGATATTGATACTTTCAAAAACCTCTGCCCAGAATGTCATAACCAGGGGACAGGACCAGAACATATGCATATAGGTACTATCGGGGGATTGGCATCTGGGGCAATTCGGTGACCTATGAGGGTAGATCGGATGCAGCCTCCCAGGCGTGTAATAAACTTGATGAATAAATTTGGTTTGCATTAACTTATCTCTAGAGGATATCATGAGTTTAGATCCTTCCTCAAAGCACTCCTCCCAGGTCTCCCTATCTAAACTAGGTATGTCAGCCTGCCACTTTTCCCATAAGGCGTTCATTTTAGGTGAGTCCACTCCTAGTAGTAAGAGGTATAACGTAGATATTTTTCTTAAGAGTTTCCTGCGCCAGGATTTCCTCAATCGGGTCCGCTTTCAAGCTTATAGGCTCTGGCTGCTTACTGCAGCTGATGGTATCTAAATATCATCCTCCCTGGAAGCCTATACTTTCCTGCTAAGTCCGGGAAAGAGAGCAGTACCCCCAAGTGGACAACATCCTGGAGGACCTTAATCCCATAACAGGCCCACAATTGCGGGTCTGGTAGCATCTTAAAGTGAAGGAGGGAGGGGTTTCCCCACAGCAGGCAAAAAGGGGAGAAATGGTGAGGGCGTACAAACTGCTTTCTAGCAGCTGCCCACACTTTGAGGGCCACCCTAGTGGGGCCCGGGAGTGAAGGATAGGCGAGTGATCCCAGAATAGCGGCCTCCAAGCAAGTGGCCGCATTTGTCTGTGACTGCTCAAACCACCATCTTACAGTGACTAATATTGCTGCCCAGTAATACACTAGTAGGTTGGGTAGCGCAAGTCCCCCACAGTACACCGGGAGCTGTAAGGTCAATCTGGCCAACCTGGGGGGAGATCCCTTCCATAAAAATGAGCCTATACATACATCCAGTTCTTTGAAAAATGAACTAGGGAGCTATACCGGACAATTCCAGAAAATATAATTAATTTTAGGTAAATATAGCATTTTCAACACATTTATATGGCCAAGTAGATTAAGTGGCAACTCCCTCCACCTGGTACAATGTTCTCTAAGTTTCATGACTATGGGTTGGAGGTTAAGACGACAAATGGCTTTGAGGTCCCTGGTCACCACAATCCCTAGGTATTTAAATTCCTCTACCCAGAGCAGTGGCGTCTGCAACGCTGCAACTCGGGCCTAAGGATCTATCGGAAATATGACAGATTTGGCCCAAATAATCTTAACTCCAGAAAAGCGCCCAAGTTTGTTAAGTCTCCAGTGCCGCTTGCAATGATGCTCCAGCATCCTGCAAGTATAGCAATGCATCATCAGCATATAAAGAGATTTTATCCTCCAGAGGGCCAACTCTAAGCCCCTTAATAATACGTGACTCTCGGATCAGGATGGCCAGGGGTTCAAGAGCCAGAGCAAACAGTCTGGGTGACAACGGGCAACCCTGCCTGGTGCCCCTCTGGAGGAGAAAGAAATCTGAGAGGGTGTCATTTGTACGGATCCTGGCCCTGGGGGATTTATACAACATACCCAACCATTTAAGGAACTTGGGGCCAAATCCGAATCGCTTCAGAATCTCCCATAGGTATTCCCATTCAACGGAATCAAAAGCTTTTTCCACGTCTAAAGAAGCTATGACTCTAGTGCCTCCATTATCGTGAGAGGTGTCCAGGTTAGGAGACAGTCTACGGATATTGATATCCGTGCCCTTCCCGGGCATGAACCCAGTCTGGTCTTGATGGACCAAATCTTCAATCACCGTGGCCAACCTACGAGACAGAATTTTAGCCAGTAGTTTGTCGTCTGCGTTGATCAGAGAGATGGGCCTGTATGAGGCACATTTCTCAGGGTCCTTCCCGGGCTTGGGCACCAATACCACCACCGCCTCAGACATAGAGTCTGGTAGATAGCCCAAAGTGGAAAACTGTGAGAAGAGGGAGGTTAATCTGTGGGCCAACATCTCCTTATACACCAAGTAAAACTCTATGGGTATGCCATCCGGACCAGGGGCCTTTCCTGACTGCATGCAGCTCATGGCTGTCTGCACCTCCTCCAGGGAAATGTCCTCATCTAAGGCCTTACTTTTATCCGGATCCAGTGTTGGAAATTGGAGCAGGTCTAAGTAGTCAGCTAAGTCGTCAGCAGTGTAAGTCAATTTCGAAGAGTATAAGTCTTGGTAGAATTGTAAAAACCTAGTGCTAATCGTCTCAGGCGTGGTCAACAGTGTGCCATCTGTGTCCTTTAGCCTACCCACATGTGTCGTCGCGTAGTGACCTTTGGCTAGCCAGGCTAGTAGCCTTCCATTTTTGTCGCCATATTCGAATACCCTTTGGGCACTGACTAACATGGATTTTTTAGTGAGGTCAGCCCTAAGTAAAGATAGTTCCCTTACTATATGTTGCCTAGAGACATAACTATTAGAATTTGGGGTTAGTAAGTATAATTTTTCCTTTGCCTGGGCTTGTTCTTCCAACTGCCTGAGAGACTGTTCAGACCCCTTCTTTTTGACTGCGATTTTTTTTAATGTACTCTCCTCTCAGCCAGGCTTTAAATGCATCCCAAAGGATCAAAGGCCCAGAGGAGTCCACATTACTCATCCAGAAGTTGCACAATGTCTCCGGCATATCCTCCTGGATCTCTGGGTCCATAATCCAATATCTGAATAATCTTCTTCATATTCTGACCACCCGGTGGAGTCGCCTGGACCGTTACCAGCAATGGGGCATGATCCGAGATCTCGAGAGAGAGAGAGAGAGAGAGAGAGAGAGAGGGAGGGAGAGAGGGAGAGAGAGAGAGAGAGAGAATCTCAGTGGATGCCACCTCTCGCAGCAGGTCTGGGGAGGCAATGGCCATGTCTATGCGCGACAACATCTGATAAGTGATGGAGAGGCAGGTAAACTGGGCATCAGAGGGATGAATATGACTCCAGAGATCCATCAGGGGGAAAGAGGATGCCCATTGGGATAGATTGGTGGGGGTGGGAGGTGAGGGCCGGAGTCCATCTAACTCATTGGACATGACTGAATTAAAGTCCCCCACAATCAGAACCCTACCCGCATCGTATTGTGTAACCACATGCATTAGTGTGTGGAGAAAGGTAATATCAGCGAGGGGAGGCAGATATACTCCTACTATTACATACGGGGATCCTGTTATTAATGCATAGACTAGAACATATCTGCCCCTCCCATCAGTCTTAAAGTGGAAGTAAACCCATCGATTTAACAGTTTAAAAAAAAAAGGCATGCCGTGAATGCTAACTGCACATTGGCTGTGCTCTCAACCAAACAGTCAAACCATCCAATGGCTGGTGTCATAACGGATCACATGTGCAGCATCGTGGCAGTTGAAGATTAAACAGAGGCAAAGATGGCAGCTTCCTTGGCTGAAAACGATAGGAGGGTTTACTTCCACTTTAACTGCAAGGAGCTGGAAGGACAGAGATCTGTGCACCAAAACACTTGCCCCTCTGGCGTAGTTAAAGTAGGTACCTGCAAGTAAGGCACGCTCTGAATGCTCAGTTTAAAACACAAACAGTGGAATGGTGTAGAGTCCCTCTTATACATAAGATAGTTAACTCAGGATCTTCCAAGGGCTTGATATCTGCTATATATGAACAAATATGTGGAAAAACCATTCACAGAGAAAAACTGGCAAAAATTTAAATTAGATGGGACGGAGACCTAGGGGAAAAAATAACAGAAGAACAGTGGAGAAAGATATTGGATATGAGCCCTCAGGTGTCAGTCTCCCCTTCTCAGAGAATATCACAATTGTACTTATTACATAGAGTTTATTATACTCCAAAGAAGCTTTTTAGGTATGGTTACAGAGCTGATGACAAATGCCCTAGGTGTCAAGGAATTGGCGATCTGATCCACCTGATGTGGAGGTGTCCAAAACTCTTTAGGTACTGGAAGGAGATAATTGAGGATATCAACAGTATCTTTGGGACTAAACTGGAGATGGACGCCACATGCTTGCTGGGAAGAACAGAGGAAAATAGTATATCTGCAACTACTAAAATGACTGTAAAAAGATGTTTATTCCAAGCACGAAAGATAATTGCCCAAAACTGGCAATCTGCAAGGCCCCCTACATTTGAAGATTGGGTTAAGGCAATGGATGTTAATGTCTGGAGGGAAAAAGTGACATTTACAAGACGTAAGAATTTGGAGAAGTTCTTAAAAATGTGGAATCCCTGGTTAAATATAGGATGTCCACCATAATGGGAATAGAGATTACACTCATTGAGAAAGGGGAGAGGGATTAGAAGAGAGAGGGGTAGAGACGATGGCGGAGTGGGGTAAGTGGGAGAGTAGAGAGAATTAAAAACCCACATATTGTATTTAAACTAAAATGTAAAAGAAATAATGTGCACAGTTAGGAATGTTTAAAATGCATCAGTGAGAATGGAGAGGGGAGTAGGATGGGCTGGGTATAAATAGTTTATAGGCACTAAACAGAGGGGATGGAATGGGGTTAAGGGGCCCACGCAGATTTATTATTTTTATCTTTCTTTTCTTTTTTTTATTTCTTTTTTGATGAAGTGTGGTACACTGTGCCCCCTTCTGGACTCCCCTTTTTTACAGTGGGATGTTCAATTGAGAACGGTGTATAATAATGTATTGACAGTTACCCAATCTGGTAAGGTCACCAGGCGATTCTGGTATGGTTGGAAAAATGGATCTTGAGATATAAGAGCCCTTTCAGAAGTGGCGTATTTATATGTATTTGTATGTATGTAAAAGTATAAAAATAAGAGTTACATTTTTTTTTTTTTAAAGTAGGAAGCACAGACCCATGCTTTTTTCAAACCCAGGACCCTCTACAATACTAAGTGAGTCTCTTGCAGGATACATATTTTGGGATTATGCAGCTGTATGTATTTAAACACTAGGGATCTTTTAATTGCAGAATTAAGGCCTCTAACGTTCCAAGAGAACACGGTTAAATTAGCCATATTTCCTGAACCAGCATAAGCGAAGGATAACAGTCTGCCATGAGATTCTGAATTCCTCTGCAGGTGTGCAGCGCCCTGCCATCTTATGCACCCTGCAAACTGTCTCTACTTGACAACAGGGCAGGTGCACACCTCCAGACAACCATCCAAAGTATGCAGTAAAAAAAACACATAGACCAACCAAGTATAACATTGAACATAATAACAATAAACCAACACCCTTTCGGATGACAACGGCCATCCAACATCCCCCCCACCCTGTGCGTCCTCAAACAGTGAGGGGCACATGATCCCAAAAAGTGTCCAAGTACAAAGTCAGAAAAATTGGGAGGTGTGTACCTGATTAGGACCTTTCATCATCTGTAGGATAAAGTTGTTAGAATACTTTGCATATAACATTAGAGGGAAAACCCCCTGGGGGAATATAAACAACAACCACCAAGTAACAAAGAAAAAATTGAGAAAAAGGGAAAAAGTAAAAACCAAATCTGCTGACTGGAGATGCTGGAAAACCAAGAGCTCGGACCTCCCATAAAGGGGGATACTCAGATCGTGTCCAAGTCCATCATCTGGGTTATATGAGAACAGTCACTTAGGGTCATTAGCACCGGGTCTGCCAGTCCGGATAGTGTGCATTGAGGGCAGTACATGTCTTAGCCTGGGAGCAAAATAACTGGACACAACAGTGCCTCAAATATCTCAGTACCATATACTCCAGGCTAGTCCCACACATATAACATCAACCTCACCTTCTAATAGTTGACCCAGTACACTGTTGTGCAGGGCTGCAGTAAACAAGAGAGAAGCATGAGGAAGGTAGGCACACTACGGCGGTAGTGACGCCAGCCACGCGCTGGCAACCTTAGGGCTTGTAAAGATCCGCACTGTTTCTCTGTCGACCACCCGTAGCTTAGCAGGGAACAGGATACTGTATCGGATCCCCTTGACTCGAAGATCTGCTTTAACAGTATCAAAGGAGCGACGTTGCCGCTGTGTGTCCAGTGTGTAATCCGGGAACATCATAAGTGTAGTATTGCGATATGGGATGTGACCCACAACGCGGGCCGCCCTGAGTAGTTACTCATCCCTATCTCGGAAATTTAGTAACCAAAGTATAAAGGTGTGGGGGGGGCTCCCTCCAGTCCGGGCCTCGGCCTCCGGTCCCGGCCTGTCCAATAAGCGTATATTTACTGGTTTGCGCAAAAGTTATAGCGTCTACAAACTAGGGTACATTTTCTGGAATTTATGCAGCTTTTAGTTTATGACTGCCTATCTCATTTCTTGAGGTGCTAAAATGGCAGGGCAGTACAAACCCCCCCCCCCCCAAATGACCCCAGTTTGGAAAGAAGACACCCTAAGGGAATTGCTAAGAGGCATGTTGAGCCCATTGAATATTACATTTTTTTGTCCCAAGTGATTGAATGACAAAAAAAATAAATAAATTATCACTAAATGATATATTGCTCACACATGCCATGGTTATATGTGGAATTGCACCCCAAAATACATTTTGCTGCTTCTCCTGAGCACGGGGATACCACATGTGTGGCACTTTTTGGGAGCCTAGATGCGTATGGGGCCCTGAAAACCAAGCACCGCCTTCAGGATTTATAAGGGCCTAAATTTTGATTTCACTCCTCACTACCTATCAGTTTTTTTTTTTTTTAACAAGGAATTTTTAGTGAGATATTCAATCAGTTACATGTTATACAACAGGCGTCACAGTTTGCCTTAGTAAACAATACAACAGTAAGTTTCTAAATTTGTCCCATGTCGGGACTAAGGAGAGAGAGCAAGGTACATTTCCAAGCAAAGTGTTGTAGGGTTGAAATCCTGTATGATCTGTAAGTGGGTCAAGGTCCATGTATATTTCGGGGATCGTCCATTGTATAAATGTGAGCGGTGTACTCTTGTCAGGGCTCGGGAGCACATAAAATGTGCATAGTTTAATACCCCTAGTAAGAAAGAGGGAGAAGTGGGGGGAGGTAATGGGTAGGGGAAGGGTAGGGGGGAGGGAAGAGGGGAATTGGAGATACTGTCTAGATCCGCGATGCAGAAGGTCTTTGGAGGGTGAAGGCCCCTCGTGAGGGTTGGGGAGGGGGGTATCGAGGATAGATCCACAGTTACCATTTATACAGTGAGACCCCTAGCCTCCACCCACTGCGACCATATTTTATAAAAAAATTTGGGACAATTCCGTCCCATATAAGTCAGTTTATAAATAGGGAGGGCAGCATTTACAAATTCTCTCCAGACTGAGATCCGAGGCGGTTCTGTTGTCTTCCATTGGAGTAGTATTGCTTTCCTAGCATAAAATGCAGTGTAAAAAATGAACAATTTCTTGTGCGTGGTTGTGGGTAAATTATCTGTGATACCCAGCAGTAAAATCAAGGGATCAAGCCCTATGGATAGTCTACTTATTGAGGTCATGTCAGCAGCCACAGTCTGCCAGAACTCTTGTACCCGTGGGCAGCTCCACACCATATGTATGTAGTTGCCAACTTCTTCATTACATTTAGGGCACTTGTCATCAGATGTATGATATATTGTCGCCAGCCTCTGGGGTGTGTAGTGTACCCTATGGAGGAATTTGAGCTGTACAAATCTGTCTTTCGCAGAGATCATCAGAAGGATATATTGCTGTATGCCCTTAGACCCTTCCCCCCGGGAGATCTCTCTTCCAAGCCGCAAAGGCCCTGGTGGCCCCTGTTTCACCTTCGTATGAAAGCCTAAGGTATATAGGGGCTCCCTTGTTCGTGGCATCTCCAGATTGGAGATGTCATGGATATATAAAATTAAGAGTTACACCCCCTTTGGGTTGAATGTTGACATTGACGTCAACGCATTCATTGACAACTCTTAATTCCTACCATGTCAACATCTACCCTATTATGTTTAGGATTCTTTCATTTGACTCAATACGATTTAGTGTTTTTTTTTCCATCTGAATAAATGCTTACATATCGGTTTTGTATAAGATAAGTATTGTGTTATACGCCTCTGTTGGGTGTGAGGCTTTAATGGCGGATTTCAACTCTTATCTGGTTTCTGTCATTTTTTAGCATTTTTTTATTTTTTATTATAATTTTTGTACTCATTTTTTATTTTTTATTTATGTGTACCCTTTTCAAGTGATCACTTGAGGGTAATTTATAATCGTCAGTAAGAAGGGGATTAAATATTGCTATCATACAATTTAATTTTATTTATTAATATTTTTTAGCCCTCTGTGGTATTTGATAAGTATGTAATGCAAATGGTGCTGTCAATTTAGTCGTTTGACTTCTGAGATATTTATAGCCAAATTGGACAACAGACTTAATTTTCTAATTCAAATTTGTTAGTTGTCCACAAGATGGAGCTATTGATGGACTCCTCTTTGAGCGTAAGTAAAGGTCACGCTTATCATTATTATTTTTATTTATTTTAACAATTTTTTGCCAATCTACAATATTGCTCCTGTTCGGAGTTATACAATATTATAATTTTTTGGTCCTGGAATATATGATTTCCATAGAATGTTTATATTTAGTTATCCTTATTTAATGGTATTATTCAGCACGGAGTCTTAAGTTTATCCGCCATTGAGGGTTCACATCAGGGCGTGTTTGCTCATGTGTCTATAAAGTTGCGATGATTCAGTGTGTCGCCCGTTCCCCAGAAGACGTCAATAGACGAAACGGACGTAGGGAGGCTGACGCACTGAGATCATCACGTTCCGCAGTGAGAGCGGGTGTTCTGCTAGCCGGCCGGCGTATTTGTTTTTATGTTTTGCGAGTGCATACTTCACTTTGTGTAAGTAGAACTTTTAATTTTTGCCCAATAAATTGTATCATGGTTTTACACTATGGGAGCATCCCTTGTCTTTATATGATTTCATGCTGAGGCTGAACGATGATTCCTGGTTTTACATCCCTGGAGAAATCTCATACTAAGGCAAATTAAAAGGGAAACACTGTATATATCCGGTCCTTTGGTCAGTCAAATTCGTGGATGTTTGGATTCGATGCTGAGGTCTGATGGTCCAGGTCACATCAGGATATTATTGATTTACAGGCTTATCCAAGCTTGCCTTCTGGTAAGCATACCATTAGAGCGGTGGTGGATCACGTTTTTTGTTGGATTTTTTCACAGTCACTGAATTGGCATTGGACTTCACATTATTATTGTCTTTTTCACTAGTCACTTTAATTTTCACATGGACTTTATTGATTAATACTGTCATAGTATTTTATTCTTTCGGTATTCACAATCATATTTAATACACAGCGCGGCTTTTTCCTTTGTTTATTTATGGTTTTTTTTTATAAATCCCACATTCTTTTAGCTGCTGCCATATTTACACATTTTTATATATATATATATATATATATATATATATATATATATATATCATTTTTCATTATATATAACTTTAATTTTTGTTTAAGGTATTAGCGCTGTGTTTGCTCTATTTTTTCACAGTTTATTTCGATATATTCACACTGCAGCTTTTTTTGATTCATAATTGTATACTATCGATAATTGGTCTCAATTAGTGAGATTTAATTTCTGTAGATCACTATAGTATATGTCCCCTCTCTGAGTTGGTAAATTACCATCATGGATATTTTTGATTATAGGGCCACCAGAGTGGTCAATGTTGAAGGGGTATTTGAGACGTATAAGGATGAAGAAGGCGATTTAAGCGGCCTTTTTATGAGATTGAAAAACCTGACTGTCTCTGAGATGCACACACAATGGGACATTGCCTACCTAGAAACATATGCTAGGAGAAATATGGTTCCCAGAAGCCTTAGATGGGAAATTCAGAGGCGGCTCTTTAATTAGGCAAATTAGGCGATTGCCTTAGGCCTTGCCCACAGAAGGGCCTTTGCCCTCTCGCGATCGCCTAATTTGCCTTTCAGGTGTTGTGTTTGTTGACTCACTGATTATAGGACTTGCGTACCGCAAGAGGCGGGGTGAGCGGGCGCTCTGCTCAGAGTGAGTTGATTGCTGAGCAACCTCTGCGGTCCTTGGCGGCGGACGAGCATGACGGATGGGTGGTGGGCATGGCTCAGGCTGCCTGCGTCCAATAGCAGGCTCCACTGCTGCGGAGCCTTTCCCCTAAAGTCGGTGACGGCGGCCCCAATGCATTGCGGGAGTTGTAGTTCTCCCACAGAGCACAGGCACACAGACTTCAACTTGGCCGTCTGGTGCCTGTGCTCTGCAGAGACCACAACTCCCAGATTGCACTGCAGGCAGAGAGAGAAAGAGAACGTCATGTGTTTCTTCTCCCTGTCCTGCTGGCTTTAGTAGGGGACCGAGGCGAGAAGCAGTAGCAGGTATTGTTATTGTAAACTGTAAATATATTATTTATGAAAAAACTAAAACAATGTTCCCCCACCCCCCAGCACTTTCTGTCCTCACCCCCCCCAGCACTCTCTGGCCCCCACTCCCTAGCACTCTCCGACCCCCCACCTCCCCAGCACTCTCCGGCTCCCCACCCCCCCAGCACTATCCGGCCCCCCACCCCCCCAGCACTATCCGGCCCCCAGCACTCTCTGGCCCCGAGCATTCTCCTGCCCCCACCCCCCAGCACTCCTGCCTGCACCCCCAGCACTCTCCGGCCCCCAGCACTCTCCGGCCCCCGCCATCCAGCACTCTCCTGCCCTCCAGCACTCTCCTGCCCTCCAGCACTCTCCTGCCCCCACCCTCCAGCACTCTCTGGCCCCCTGCACTCTCCACCCCCACCCCCTGGCACTCTCTGGCCCCCTGCACTCTCCACCCCCCACCCCCTGGCACTCTATGCCCCCAACCCCCCAGCACTCTCCGCCCCCAACCCCCCAGCACTCTCCGCCCTCACATCCCAGCACTTTCCAGCTCCTCCCTGCTCTTTGCCCCCCCCCCAGTTCTTTCACAGACTGGGACATGGGGCACAGGAGGGACTGCAGACAGGGACAGGGCTTGAGATCTCTCACCCCCTTTCCCTCACCCCCCTCTTTCTCACCTCCTCTCTCTCTCTCTCTCTCTCTTACCCCCCTCTCTCGTTCTCTCTCCCTCCCCCCTCTCTCTCTTACCCCCTCTCCCTCTCACCCCTTCCCACCACTCCCTCCCTCTCTCTCCCACCCCCTCACTCTCCCCTCTCTTCATCTCTCTCCCCCTCTCTCTCCCTTTTGCGCACCCTTTCTCTAACCCTCTCTCTCACTCCCCTCTCTTTCTCCCCCTCTCTCCCTCCCTCTCTCTCACAATGTCTTGCTCCCCCTCATCTCTCTCCCCTTCTTTCTCTCTCCCTCCCCCATATCTCTCTCCCACTCTCGCTCTCCCCTATCGCTCACGATCTCTTGCTTCCCCTCTCTCTCGCTCTCTCCCTCCCCCTCGCTCCCCCTTTCTATCTCCCCTCCTCTCCCCTCCTCTCTCTCCCTCCCCATCTCTCTCTCGTAGAGAGAAAGACGTCCAAACTTACTAGATTGGACGAAGAGATTAGGACTATTAAAGAAAAACTTAATCCCCTAAAGGATACTAATGAGTATAAAGATAGATCTGCAGCACTCCTTAAAATTTTGGAGAAGGAAGATAGAGAGCAAAAATTGAAGAAAAAAAAAGAAATACAATAGGGATCTTAGTGATTACCAGGGGGGTATAGTGTTTGATTGGCAAAAGAAATTATTGAATGAACAAGCCAACACTGGGAACACAAATATGGAGGTGGGGTCGGGTAATGTAGACTCAGCTCTAACTACCTCTAAACCAACATCAAATAAATCTATACGAGCTGTAGCTAACCTTTTAGGTCCTCCACATCATGGGAGACAGGGCCCTTACCAATCCCCCAATAGACAAGGTAATTACGGTAGAAATGCTTCCTTACCTAACCACATTCCCCCATTTCCACAACGTCCTCGTGGATCCAGTAATAGTACTAGGGGTCCGAGGGGCTGTGGTAATACTAACAATGTTGGTGGGTATGGTTTCCCTCCACCCCCCACCATTAGACCCTTCGGACAGCCTAATTACAACCAACAAGTTTTGGGAAGCTCTTTTCCACCTAATTTTGGGCCTTTATATGGTACAAATCTTTTAGGTGGTTATGGCCCCAATCCTAATCTTAGGATGGATCAATATAAACAACCGCCTATGGCATTTCACCATTTTGATACTACAGGTGTTTGACACCAGGAATAACACCGGGTATAATATGAATACTCAAAACAATTTTTATCCCCTCCAAGATCTAGAGGGGCCTTCCAATGAATATGAGGGTACTGACGATAGAGGTTTGTTCAATCCCACCCAATATTCAGGTTCCGGTCTGCCTAATCAACATTGGGGTTTTCTCAGACCAAATCAGGGTGTAAAAAGGCCCATGGATCAAAAAGAGGAACCAGAGGGGGGAGGAAATGTTGAACAAAAAAGAAAAAGGTCCTATTAAGTAATGGAATTTTTAATTTAAGTTCCGTCATTTTAAACGATTCAGAAAAATTAGTTTTAAGTAAGGGTTTAAAATTTGCACCCCCACGAGGGCTTAATAAATTCCAGACGTACATGGATGTACACAAATTCCTACGTAAGGTCAGTATTAAGCGACATATGGCCATTAATCCTATTAGTGTCAATAGTGATGTGACTACTGGCTTTCGCCATTCTGGGTTATCTAATGCCTCTTTATTTAACCCACCTGGTGCTTTGGCACCGGCTGTAAAGGTTTTCAGGGATTTGGTGTTGTCTGAATTAGATCAAATGCCCACTAAAAGAGTAAAAACCGAAAGGGAGATTGTTAATGGTCTAAATTAGGGTTGTCCCGATACCACTTTTTTAAGACCGAGTACAAGTACCGATACTTTTTTTCAAGTACTCGACGATACCGATTACCGATACTTTTTTTAATGTCATGTGACAGTGACTGTTAGGTACCTGAGTGGTGAGCCTGACTTCGCTGGGAGAGGGCCTCTCTTACGGCTCTGGTTCAGGGCCCACTGGAGTGGAGACAGTGGTCCCGTGAGCACAGCGGGGTAGGAGTGCCTGGAATGGATGCTGTGGGAGACGTAGCTGATCAGTAGCGATCTCCTGGATGTTGAAGCAGCAGAGACTGGCAGGTAGCGGAGCAGGGTCCGGATGTAGGGTGACCCCGAGATGGCGTCAGCAACTCTGGAAGTATGCAGCATGCGGGGAGCAGGCAGAGGGGTCGTCAGGCAGGCCGGGTCTGGATACACTTGGCAGGCAGGTAAGTGGGCACAGGCAATGGAGAGGTCAGACAGGCAGGAGATCAGCGTTCAGGTATCAGTCCAAAGCAGAGTCAACAGGCCGGAATCAGGAGTGGAGAAGGCAGCAGAGTCAAGTGGAAGCCGGATCAGGTAAACAGGAGTACACAACAGAGGCAGGTTAAACAAGGGGCAAACTGCAGACGAACAGCACTTGACATGTGCAGCTGTCATTCTTTTAAAGGCCAACTGGCGCCAAACAGCGCTAACGCGTCACGTGTGCGCCCGCGACGCACGTGCCCGCGCTCGCTGCGCACGCGCGCGCGCCTGAGGAGTACGACGGCGCGTACCCTCGTTTCGACGCCCGGACGAATCAGCGGCGCGTGTGCGCATGCGCGCGCGCCGATTCGACCGTACGTCGCAAGTGGAGCCCTGACATTGCCCCCCCACAAGGGGCAACCTCCGGGTGCCCAGTTGGTCATCCTTCTCAGGGTGTGAAATGAAAAAAGCACGAATTAGTCTTCCAGCATGTATATTGTCCTCAGGTTCCCAAGAATTGCTTTCTGGGCCGAAGCCCTTCCATTTGATTAGAAACTGTCTTTGCCCTTGTCGCCTTCTACAGTCTAGAACAACTTCTACCTCGTACTCCTCGTTTCCATCCACTAGGACAGGTTCAGGAGGCCCGGACTCCCTATTGGGGAAGGGATCGGGTACCGAGGGTTTCAATAGAGAGACATGAAACACAGGATGTATCTTCATGGTGTCTGGCAGGGACAGTTCATAGGACACCTCATTAATCCTCCTCTTTACAGGAAAAGGGCCCAGGAACTTGGGTGCCAACTTCTTAGAGGGACAGGTTAACTTTAAATTAGAAGAGGAAAGCCATACCTGATCCCCGATTTGCAGATTCAACTCTCCCCTCCTCTTTTGGTCAAAGGCTTTCTTACTGTCCGCCTGGGCCTTGGTTATGGCTTCCTGGAGGATTTGGTTGTTGCGGCTTAGGAAGGTCACTGCGTCCTGGACCGCTGGAACTGAGGACTCTGTAAGAAAATCTGGTAGAAATGTTAAATGGAACCCATAATTGGCGAAAAACGGGGACTGTCCCGTGGTCGAGTGGCTGGCGTTGTTGTACGCGAATTCTGCTAAGGGCAGCAGAGAAACCCAATCATCTTGCACAAATGAAGTGAAACACCTAATATATTGTTCGAGGGTCTGGTTTGTGCGCTCAGTCTGCCCATTAGTTTGAGGGTGGTAAGCTGAGGATAGGGCCAGCTCAATCTTTAGACTATCACACAGTGCCCTCCAAAACCGCGAGGTGAACTGGACTCCCCTGTCCGAGACTATATTCTTGGGTACCCCGTGTAACCTAACGATCTCTCGGATAAAAACACGGGCCGTCTCTGCTGCAGATGGGGTTCCCCTTAGGGGTAGGAAGTGGGCCATCTTTGAGAGTCGGTCAACGACTACAAAGATGGCCGTGTGATCTTCAGAGGGGGGCAGCTCGACTATAAAGTCCATCGTTATCATACGCCAGGGTCGATCAGGTGCAGGTAGAGGCTTGAGTAGGCCCCAGGCCCGGCCCCTAGTAGTCTTGCTTCAGGAGCACACTGGGCATGAACTGACATACTTGGAGCAGAATTCCTTCAGACCAGGCCACCAGAAGGTGCGCTGCACCAAGTCAAGAGTCTTTCGGGCCCCAAAGTGTCCTGCTAGTGGGTGATCGTGGAGGAGGGCCAATACTTTAACCCGGATGGGTTCGGGAACAAACACCTGGCTGTCCTTCCAGAGAAGCCCCTCTCTACGATTTAGTGAAAGTCCTGGGGGAAGGAGCGGGTTCAGGGAGGCCTCCCTGATCTGGGACAGTAAATCCGGCTGTAGTAGAAGGAAGTTGCTTGCAGGGAGGATGGTATCAGGAGGTGTGGAGTCTTTAGGGCAGTCGAACATGCGTGAAAGCGCATCTGGCTTTACATTTTTAGATCCAGGCCGGTAGGTAATGTGGAAGCTGAAACGTGAAAAGAAGAGGGCCCAGCGGGCTTGTCGTGGTTTTAGACGTTTTGCCGTCCTTAAGTACTCAAGATTCTTGTGGTCCGTGTAAATTAGTACAGGGTGGACTGCTCCCTCCAGCAAGTACCTCCATTCCTCCAGCGCTGATTTTATGGCTAGCAGTTCTCGGTCACCTACATCGTAGTTCCTTTCTGCGGGTGAAAGTTTCCGGGAAAAGAAGCCCACAGGGTGCATTAGGTCCTTATTGCCCTGGCGTTGGGAGACCACGGCCCCCACTGCTACCTCAGAGGCATCCACTTCCAGGATGTATGGGAGAGATGGGTCAGGGTGACTGAGGATGGGAGCGGATGTGAATCGCTCCTTGAGTTTCACAAACGCCTCCTGGGCCTCTGGACCCCAATGAAACCGTACATTCTGCCTTGTTAGCTGTGTGATTGGTGAGATGATGGCCGAGAACCCCTTGATGAACTTTCTGTAAAAATTAGCAAATCCGACAAAACGCTGCACACCCTTCTTGTCAGAGGGTGGCGGCCAGTCCAGCACAGCCGTTACCTTCTGCGGGTCCATCTCGATGCCTGCTGGGGAGATCTGAAGACCCAAGAATTGGATTCTCTGCTGCTCGAAGGTGCACTTCTCTGCTTTCGCGTACAATCCGTGCTGACGAAGACGGAGTAAGACTCGGCCCACATGCCCCCGATGCTGCTCAAGCGTTCTGGAGAAGATTAGGATGTCATCCAAGTATACAATGACAAAAATGTCCAGGAAGTCCCTGAAGACCTCATTTATGAGGTGCTGGAAAGTAGCCGGGGCATTACAAAGGCCGAAGGGCATAACTAAGTATTCGTAATGCCCAAAACGGGTACGAAATGCAGTCTTCCATTCATCACCTGATCGGATGCGAACCAGGTTATAGGCCCCTCTTAAGTCCAGTTTGGAGAATATGGTGGCCGCTCTTAGTTTTTGAAACAGTTCCGGTATTAAGGGTAAGGGATAGCGATTTTTAATTGTAACTTTATTTAGCTCCCGGTAGTCCACACAGGGTCGGAGTGACTGGTCTTTCTTGGTTACAAAGAATATGCCGGCCCCTGCGGGTGAGGTGGAGTGACGTATAAACCCCTTCTTTAGGTTCTCCGAAATGTAGGCCTTCAGGGCCTCTTGTTCCTTCTCGGAAAGGGGGAAGATACGCCCGAACGGAATCTCGGCCCCCGGCAAAAGTTCTATGGGACAATCATAGGTGCGGTGTGGGGGTAGGGTGTCCGCTCCCCGTT
This sequence comes from Lithobates sylvaticus, assembly GCA_028564925.1. Taxonomy (NCBI): domain Eukaryota; kingdom Metazoa; phylum Chordata; class Amphibia; order Anura; family Ranidae; genus Lithobates; species Lithobates sylvaticus. Next base: position 150,036,370 of record CM053033.1, read on the forward strand.
TACTAAAGACGTCTAAGAATTCATGGTATGGTTCCGGTACCGCTTGGATCAGGTCAGTATCAGAGTCCAGACAAAGAAGCGTAGCGGGTTGTACCGGAGCTTCGTGTAAGCAATGTTCCAGGCAGTAGGGGGACTGGAACTTGACCTCCCCTGTGGACCAGCAGATGGTCGGATCGTGTGCCTGCAACCAGGGGATGCCCAGGATCACTGGGAACAGGGGGGACGAGATTACGTCCAAGGTTAACAGTTCCTGGTGGTGGAGAGAAGAGATAGTGAACAGAGGTTGGGTCTCCTGGACAACTTGGCCCGATTTAATGCGGGAACCGTCAGCCAGGAAGACGGATAGTCCGCGGGCCTTCCTCTGAAGAGGAATGTCGTGCCGGCTGGCAAAGGTGGTATCGATGAAACAGCTGCAGGCTCCTGAATCAAGGATGGCGTTGGTGCGAATCGTCCTTCCCAGGAACTGAAAAGACAGGGGTAGAGAGATGTGGGTGGCATGGACTGGTAAGTGAGCAGAGTTGATTGACACAGACGAAAGGCACTTACGCAGCTTGCTCGGACAACTGTTCACAAAGTGTCCGGGCCCACCACAGTACAGGCACAAATTTAGTTGACGGCGTCGGGCACGTTCCTCCAGAGACAGAGTGGGTCGCATGAGACCAAGCTGCATCGGCTCGCCGGCATCGGGAAGAGGATGGGCAGGGGCCATTGGCTGAGCGGGCATGTAACGGCCAGCCGGTAATGGAGCCCTTGCGGTCATCCAAGCCGGACGGTGGACTTGAGCGGATCTCTCGACTCTGCGTTCCCGGAGCCGACGGTCAATTTGTATGCTCAAAGTTATCAGGCCCTCCAAAGTGTCTGGGGTGCCCACTCGGGCAAGTTCATCCTTTAGGCCTTCGGAGAGGCCCATGCGGAACTGATGCCTTAAAGCCGAGTCATTCCACTGGGTGTCTGCGCTCCATCGTCTAAAGTCTGTCACATAGTCCTCGGCCGTTCTGCGGCCTTGCTGGAGCGCAGATAGAGCAGACTCGGCTGTGGTGGTTAGCTGGGGGTCCTCGTAGAGTTGCGCCATGGCTTCCAGGAAAGACGAGAGGGACTGCGTCAGCATGCTATTTCCCTCCAGCAGGCGATGAGCCCAAATCTGAGGTTCGCCCTGCAGCAGGGAGATTACGAACCCCACTTTGGTGGCCTCTAGGGAGAAGGTTCTGGGTTGAAGAGCAAAGTATAACTGGCAGGCGTTGCGGAAGACACGGAATTTGGAACGATCTCCGGAGAAGCGATCAGGAACAGGTACTCTGGGTTCAGGAGGCAGCATCACCACCGCAGGAGGAGTAGCAGGTGTTGCAGAAGGTTGCGGAGATGTAGGAGCCGCAACATTGGGGTCAGCAAGTTGCTGCACTCGACCTTCCAGTCTGGTATACCCTTCTTGCAGGGATTGCACCGCCTGAGTGAGGGCTGCCAGGTGTGAGCAGAACTCCTTCATGGCAGAGGCTTCTCCCGCAGGCTCAGTCATGGCTGTTCGTACTGTTAGGTACCTGAGTGGTGAGCCTGACTTCGCTGGGAGAGGGCCTCTCTTACGGCTCTGGTTCAGGGCCCACTGGAGTGGAGACAGTGGTCCCGTGAGCACAGCGGGGTAGGAGTGCCTGGAATGGATGCTGTGGGAGACGTAGCTGATCAGTAGCGATCTCCTGGATGTTGAAGCAGCAGAGACTGGCAGGTAGCGGAGCAGGGTCCGGATGTAGGGTGACCCCGAGATGGCGTCAGCAACTCTGGAAGTATGCAGCATGCGGGGAGCAGGCAGAGGGGTCGTCAGGCAGGCCGGGTCTGGATACACTTGGCAGGCAGGTAAGTGGGCACAGGCAATGGAGAGGTCAGACAGGCAGGAGATCAGCGTTCAGGTATCAGTCCAAAGCAGAGTCAACAGGCCGGAATCAGGAGTGGAGAAGGCAGCAGAGTCAAGTGGAAGCCGGATCAGGTAAACAGGAGTACACAACAGAGGCAGGTTAAACAAGGGGCAAACTGCAGACGAACAGCACTTGACATGTGCAGCTGTCATTCTTTTAAAGGCCAACTGGCGCCAAACAGCGCTAACGCGTCACGTGTGCGCCCGCGACGCACGTGCCCGCGCTCGCTGCGCACGCGCGCGCGCCTGAGGAGTACGACGGCGCGTACCCTCGTTTCGACGCCCGGACGAATCAGCGGCGCGTGTGCGCATGCGCGCGCGCCGATTCGACCGTACGTCGCAAGTGGAGCCCTGACAGTGACGTACTGATGGCTGGCACTAATAGATGGCACTGACTGATGGGCACTAAAAGGTGGCACTGACTGATGTCTGGGACTGATTGCTGGCAGTGGCAGTGATGGATGGGAACTGATAGGTGGCACTGACTGAGGGGCACTGATAGATGGCACCCACTGATGGCTGGCACTGACTGATGAGCACTGATAGGTGGCAGTGCACTGATAGGTGGCACTGATTATGCAGCACTGATGAGCACTTATAGATGACACTGATAGGTGGCACTGACTGATGGCTGGCAGTGGCACTGATGGATGGGCACTGACTGATGAGCATTGACGAGCACTGACTGATGGCTGGCACTGATTGATGGCTGGCACTGTTGGATGGGCACTTATAGATGGCACTGGCAAATGGCACTGACTGATGAGCATTGACAGGTGGCTGGCACTGATGGGCAGGAACTGAAATAAACGACATGAGAGGAAAGGAAACTAAACTATTTTGCTATGCTGCCTGTGATGCCCATCTTGGTACACCCTGGACTGGGCCGCATAAAAGCAGCAACGGACATCTTGTTACACCCAGCCCGAACTATATGGGCTGGGTGTAACAAGATGTCTGCTGCTGGCTTAATGTGGCAGAGTGCAGGGTGTACCAAGATGGGCGTCGGGATTATCAAGCACTGACGAGGACAAGATGTGTAACGGTGTAGCATGAAATCCACTATCCCGTGAAAGACGCTACCCCCTGACGCTACTGCGCATGTGCCGGTTTCAGTCAAAAGAAACCAAGCGCAGAGCTGCTCAAAACTAATACAGGTGGCTCGGATTAACCCCTCACACCCTGATCGATCGCCTCATGACAGCACGGCAAGGGCTCACGGCGGTGGACACAGGCTGTATCACATACACACACACACCATGCATATCACAGGGGGCACAGTGTATGTGATACAGCCAGTGTATGTGATACAGCATGTGTCCGCCGCCGTGAGCCCCGATCGATCGGCGTGTGAGGGGTTAATCCGAGCCACCTGTATTAGTTTTGAGCAGCTCTGCGCTTGGTTTCTTTTGACTGAAACCGGCACATGCGCAGTAGCGTCAGGGGATAGCGTCTTTTACGGGATAGTGGATTTCATGCTACAACGGCAACACAGAGCGTCATTGCATTACCGAATGTGACGGCTCCGGACGCCTATCCAGATGCAGCCCTGCACTACCTGCTTGAGGACACGTAGACACGGAGGACTCACTTTCCACTCTCCGCTCCGCCCTCCGCTCCGCCCGCTGACTCCGCCCACTGACTTCCAGGTATCGGCTAAGGCATCGGGAGCATTTGCGCGAGTACTCGTGCAAATGCTCGGTATCGGTCCCGATACCGATACTAGTATCGGTATCGGGACAACCCTAGTCTAAATTCTTTATGTCAAAATAAAGATTTAGTAATTAGGCCTGCTGATAAGGGATCATTATCCTTGACAAGAAGGATTACCTTGATGAAATGTATAGAATAATAGGGGATTCGGACACATATACACCTCTACGGTCTGATCCCAAATCACAATACTTATCTGAGCTGAAGTTGCTGGTACAGAGTGGGTTTGATGGTGGGGTTCTTAAGAAGGAACAACTCTATCTAGTCCCAAAATCACTGCGTACACCCACAATATATTATCTGCCAAAGATACACAAACATCCTACCTGCCCCCCGGGACGCCCCATAGTCAGTGGAATTGACTCTGTTACGTCCCGGTGGGCAGGTATATTAATTATTTTCTCCAACCGCTCGTTAGAAACATGCCATCCTATGTTAAGGATTCCCGTTCCATTATCAATTTATTGGACTCCATTACTCCCACATCTGGTTTATGGCTGATGACAGCCGATGTCACCTCATTATATACGGTCATACCACACCATTTGGGTTTATTAGCTGTTGAACATTTTCTTAGGTGGGATTCTGGCCTGTTCGATGAACAAGTTTTTTTCATCCTACAGTTACTCAAATTTGCTGCGTCCCGCAGCTATTTTTGGTTCGGTGGAGGCTTTTTCAAACAGGATAGGGGAGTCGCTATGGGGGCTAAGTACGCCCCCAGTTTGGCGAATCTATTTATGGCCTTATGGGAGGAGGATGTCGTCTATGCCCAACAGAGACCCCAGGTGGTCCTGTGGGCTAGGTATATAGACGACATCCTCCTTCTGTGGGATGGTAATAAGGATGATCTAGATATCTTCCTTACAGAACTGAATGTCAATCAGAGGGGCATTGTTTTGAACTATGAAGCTAGTCAGACTTCAATTAATTTTTTGGATCTGAGAATAGGGGTTAGCAATGGGGAATTTACCAATGCAACCCACTTTAAGGATATGGATCGTAATTCGTACATTCCTATAGGCAGTTGTCATCATGAGGCCTGGTTAAAGTCAGTACCCAAGAGTCAGTACTTGCGGTTAAGAAGGAATTGTTCTAATCCAACTGAGTTTTTTACTCAAGCTGAGATCCTCACTGAACGCTTCTTGGAGAAAGGGTATACAACATCTTCCCTAAAGGCCGTTCTTGATGAGGTGACTTTGATTGATAGAGCAGACCTACTCAAAGAAAAAACGGTTAAAGATAGGGGTACAGCTATGGTTCCCTTCATAACATCATACTCCATCCAACATAGGAATATTGGAAGGATGATTAAAAAACATTGGCACATCCTCACCAGTGACTCAACTCTCAACACAGTTCTCCCACAAAGACCACAGATAGTCTACAGAGGTGTCCCCTCCCTTAAAGGTAGAATATCACCTAATGTCTTAGATCCACCAGTAGACAATTTAATAGGTTTTTACCAGTGTAGGAGATGTATGATTTGTTCACTTAGTGGGTGTATTCATAGGAGGACCCACACATTAATTTCAACCAGCACTGGAATAGAATTTGAGATCAAACCGTTCATTACGTGCTCCACCGAAGGGGTCGTGTACCTGCTCCAATGCCCATGTGGGCTGCAATACGCCCCCTGAAGGTGAGATTGAATGAACATGTTACCAACATTCTGGGTGGGTTCCCTAAGCACCCAGTGTCAAGACACTATTTAGGGGTCCATAAGAAGGATCCTTCGAAAACGATCTTTTTGGGGATCGATAAATATACCCCACAATGGAGGGGGGGCTCCCTTGTTCGTGTCATCTCCAGATTGGAGATGTCATGGATATATAAAATTAAGAGTTACACCCCCTTTGGGTTGAATGTTGACATTGACGTCAACGCATTCATTGACAACTCTTAATGCCTACCATGTCAACATCTACCCTATTATGTTTAGGATTCTTTCATTTGACTCAATACGATTTAGTGTTTTTTTCCATCTGAATAAATGCTTACATATCGGTTTTGTATAAGATAAGTATTGTGTTATACGCCTCTGTTAGGTGTGAGGCTTTATTTCAACTCTTATCTGGTTTCTGTCATTTTTTAGCATTTTTTTATTTTTTATTATAATTTTTGTACTCATTTTTTATTTATGTTTACCCTTTTCAAGTGATCACTTGAGGGTAATTTTATAATCGTCAGTGAGAAGGGGATTAAATATTGCTATCATACAATTTAATTTTATTTATTAATATGTTTTAGCCCTCTGTGGTATTTGATAAGTATGTAATGCAAATGGTGCTGTCAATCTAGTCGTTTGACCCTTTCTGAGATATTTATAGCCAAATTGGACAACAGACTTAATTTTCTAATTCGAATTTGTTAGTTGTCCACAAGATGGAGCTATTGATGGACTGCTCTTTGAGCGTAAGTAAAGGTCACGCTTATCATTATTATTTTTATTTATTTAAAAAAAAATTTGCCAATCTACAATATTGCTTCTGTTCGGAGTTATACAATATTATAATTTTTTGGAGCATTGAGGGTTCACATCAGGGCGTGTTTGCTCATGTGTCTATAAAGTTGCGATGATTCTGTGTGTCGCCCATTCCCCAGAAGACATCAATAGACGAAACGGACGTAGGGAGGCTGACGCACTGACGTCGTCACGTTCCGCAGTGAGAGCGGGTGTTCTGCTAGCCGGCCGGCGTATTTGTTTTTATGTTTTGCGAGTGCATACTTCACTTTGTGTAAGTAGAACTTTTAATTTTTGCCCAATAAATTGTATCATGGTTTTACACTATGGGAGCATCCCTTGTCTTTATATGATTTCATGCTGAGGCTGAACGATGATTCTTGGTTTTACATCCCTGGAGAAATCTCATACTAAGGCAAATTAAAGGGAAACACTGTATATATCCGGTCCTTTGGTCAGTCAAATTTGTGGATGTTTGGATTCGATGCTGAGGTCTGATGGTCCAGGTCACATCAGGATATTATTGATTTACAGGCTTATCCAAGCTTGCCTTCTGGTAAGCATACCATTAGAGCGGTGGTGGATCACGTTTTTTGTTGGATTTTTTCACAGTCACTGAATTGGCATTGGACTTCACATTATTATTGTCTTTTTCACTAGTCACTTTAATTTTCACATGGACTTTATTGATTAATACTGTCATAGTATTTTATTCTTTTGGTATTCAGAATCATATATAATACACAGCGCTGCTTTTTCCATTGTTTATTTCTGTTTAGTGTGTATATCCCACATTTTTTTAGCTGCTGCTATATTTACAGATTTTTTTTATATATATAATTTTTCATTATATATAACTTTTTCACAATATTTTTCAATTTTTGTTTAAGGTATTAGCGTGGTGTTTGCTCTATTTTTTCACTAAGGCATATAGAAGACAGTGTTCTATCTACAATGCGGGATGTAAGCAACCTTCTCCACCGAGTGGAGTTCAACCTTGATAGAGTTGGGGAACTGCGCCCCGAGGGCGTGTCTTAGCTGTAGAAACCTAAAATACATCCATGGAGGAAGTCCGAACCTTTCTCTCAGTTCTCCAAAAGGAAGCAATAGTCCCCCAGGCATGGTATCCCGGAGAGTTCTTACGCCGTATCTAGCCCAGACCTGTGGTGGGTCGGGAATCGTCCGCAGATGGGGTAGTGATGGATTCCCCCATAGGGGTACATGAGGGGAGATCGTCTGAGGTTCCTCTACATGCTTGGAAACTTGTTTTCATACATGTATCGTGGTTTTCATGGGTGTAGTGGTTTGCGTGGTGGATCTAGGCCCCCTGTTTACTATGTTGCTTAGTTCGGAGTAGGAACCCAGAATTGCTGCCTCAAGGTTAACTGATGGGTTAGACTGATCTTGCGTGATCCACCACCTCACTGTCACTAGAACTGCAGCTCAGTAGTACTTTCTAAAGTTGGGGAGTACGAGGCCACCCTCAGACAATCCCAACTGAAGCGTTGCTCTAGCTACTCATAGCACCAACCCTTGCCAAATAAACGATGTGACCGTTTGCTCTAGTTTAGTAAAAAATGAATTGGGTGTAGCTATGGGAGTGTTCCTAAAAACATAGAGAAATTTAGGAAGAAAGGACATTTTTAGGAGGTTAATCCGGCCTACCGGGGTGAGTGGCAGGTTTTTCCAGACAGAACTCTTCTGTAGAAGTTTCTGAAGAACCGGGTAAACATTAGACTCTAAGTACTGCGGGAGGTGTCTATAGATCTGGATACCCAGGTACTTAAAGCTATCCACCCATTGAAGGGGAGCAGGGAGTCCCGGGGGAGGTCCACCTTGATTAAGAGGGAAAAGAACCGACTTACAGGGCCGGATTCCCCACAAGGCCACTGAGGCCAGGCCTCGGGGTGGCAGTAGTGCAGGGGCTGCGCCATTTCTGCGGCGACTTCTCTGCTTTCGCTGGAAACTCCCACCCGCTAGCCAGCCCGTTTTGTCTGCACCGCTGCTTATTTCAAGGGGACCGATCGGGCTTGTGTATTCCCACTTCCTGGTTACTGGAATGCACCATAGGGCGGACGTGATGTCATCCGCCGGAAATGATGGGCGCGTTGCCGCCCATGTCTTGCATCATTTCCGGCAGATGACATCATGTCCGCCTTATCGTGCGTTCCACCGCTACCAGGAAGTGGAAGTGCACAACCCTGATCGGTCCCCGTGAAAAAAGCAGCGGTGCCAGCGAAACGGGCTTGCTAGCGGGCAGGAGTTTGCTGCCCCCCTGAATGTGCCCCTGAATGTCCCCTGTCCACAGAGTCCCTTCCTCGTCCAGACACGACAGCCCACAGACAGTGGGCATCAGGGCTGCTGTTAGAAATCATGGGGCCCCGTACATCCTACCTGACGGGGCCCCCTTCGACCCGGTGGCAGGCGACATGGCAAGTGACACCCTGCATCCGCTGACAAGTGACGTGGCAAGTGACACCCTGCATCCGCTGACAAGTGATGTGGCAAGTGACACCCTGCATCCGCTGACAAGTAACGTGGCAAGTGACACCCTGCATCCGCTAACAAGTGACGTGGCAAGTGACACCCTGCATCTGCTGACAAGTGACGTGGCAAGTGACACCCTGCCTCCGCTGACAAGTGACGTGGCAAGTGACACCCTGCATCCGCTGACAAGTGACGTGGCAAGTGACACCCTGCATCCGCTGACAAGTGACGTGGCAAGTGACAATCTGAAACATGTGGCAAGTGACAATCCGCATCTGAAGGCAGGTGACGTTGGCAAGTGACATGCTCAGGCTCCGACTGATTCTGCTTATGGTGAGTTGAACCATTTTATTTTATATAAAAATGTAATAAAAGAAATATTGCACTTCAATCATTTTTTTGCGATACGGCACTGCGTTGATTTAACTGACCATTACGCAAATGTGATCTATTGTAGCAGTCATCGATAAAGGACGAGAATGGTGGTGTGTGTGTGTAAGGGGGGGGGGTGGCATTGAAGGACCAAATGTGTCGATCAGCTCTAGGGCCACTGTAAGGGACTGATGGGGGTCTTTAAGGTAAAGGATGGTATCGTCGGCATACATAGACCCTTTCTCTACAATGGGGTGCACTGATATGCCAGCAATTGTCATTGAAGACCGGAGGAGGATAGCTACGGGCTCGACAGCAAGGACGAATAGGGCCGGGGAGAGAGGGCATCCTTGCCTGGTGCCCCGTTGGAGTGGGAATAGTGCAGACAGTAGGCCAGTTGTCCGGACACTAGCTGTCAGCCAGGATAGAAAGGTAGGACCAAATCCAAACCTCTATAATACATTCCACAAGTAGTCCCACTCCACCGAGTCAAAGGCTTTCTCAGCATCCAATGATGCTATCACCTCCTCCCCCCCCCCCCTCCAGCCACCCGGTCTATCACCAAAAACAGCCTCCGCAGATTAATATCTGTGCCTTTGCCTGGCATAAAGCCAGTCTGGTCCCCATGTATCAGGGAGAGTATCACTGCATTGAGACGATTGGCGAGTACTTTAGTTAGAATTTTTGCATCTACGTTTAATAGTGATATAGGTCTGTAGGACTGGCACAGTTCCGGATCCTTCCCTGGTTTGGGGATGACCACGATCACTGCTCTCTTCATGGAAGGTGGTAAGGTCCCTGCTCTAAGGGATGTTAAGAGGGTCCCCCTGAGTCTTACCGCCAGTAAGGCACAGTGTGTTTTTAAAGAACTGGAAAGCCATTATCCCCGGGAGTTTTTCCGGCCTGCATAGGACACTCTGCCATTTGGACCTCTTGTAGGGTGATAGGGGCTTCTAATTGTGAAGATGCCTCTTCTGTTAGGGTGGGAAATTGTATATTGTCTAGATAGGATCGGAGTTCTACCGGTGTGTACTCAATCCTGGAGGAGTATAAACTCCTGTAGTAAGCCGCAAAGCGTGCGTTTATGTGCCCTGGTTCTGACAGCAATCTCACTGATTCATCTTTTATATTGTGAATAAAGGGGAAAATTATCGCGCTAAACTCAAATAATGAAGAAGAAAATGGCTACGAACAAAGCAGCTACATAAAAATGTGACAAAAATTCAAAAAACAATGTGGGTAAAAATGTATATCCGGATTTCTCCCTATTTAATAGTAAACAGAAAATGTCCAATATAAAGTAAAGTGCAATCAATCAATATCAGTGTCCCAGTAAAGTGAAGTGATGATGTTATCAAAAAACACGGATGACTGGAACTTGGTCCTCTCTTCAAACACTTTCTGGAATGAATATAGAAAAGGATGTGTGCTTACCAGAGCAGGTGGACCCCCTGTCAGCAACAGGGAGTCAAACAGGGATATAGGATCCGAAAACCCCGGCAGGTTGGACACCCCTAAATTGAACTGATGGAATCCGTGGAACTTCACCGAAGCGGTGCAGACGGCCAAACCATGGAAGACCCAAATGGAAGATGGAACACGACTGTAGAGCAGGAACCGCAGATTCCAGGTGATGGATCCAAAGGATGAACAGAACTTGAGCTGATGTCAAATCATCACTATTAATATGGTGAGAGCTCTCATGAAGTATTCTCCAAACATTTCAAAACCATGTGGAGGAAAGAAAAAAGGAGGGGGGACTCCAATGGTGCAGATCAGCAAGGAAGGTTTAATTTGACAAAAACCACCGTAACAAAAAAATGGTTGAAATGAATAAAAGTGATCACAATTAAAAGCAGTGTGGGAATAGGTAAGTCCTCGCCCGACGCGTTTCGTCCTAAGTGGACTTCAACTGGGTCATCTACTCATCTTTTATATTAGCTATGTGTGTGGCATTGGTAGGTTCCCTGGAGAGCCAGGACAGCATGCGGCCCGACCGCACGCCCTGCTCAAACACCCTTTGTGATTAGTAAAGCAACTGCTTGTTTGCTGCGGAGAGTCTAATAAGCTTGACCTCTCTCAAGGCCACAAGCAGATCCCTTCTCCTGGCCTCTCCTTCATCCTCAAGGTACTCAGCCTCCATCCTCTCTGTGTTAGCCTCAGCCTGGGCAAGAGATGCCTGGGAAGACGAGTGTGCCGACTCCACAACCGATTTATACTGTTGTTTAATATGTGTTTTGAATTCTTCCCACCTGGTCGGGGTCTCGGCACCCTCTGGGTCGGGGGCCCAGTACTGCATAATAGCTGATTCGACCACAGGTTCGACATGCTCGTCTGGTATCTAGATAGGCGCCACAGGTGATCGCCCGGGGCCACCTTCCTGTGCAATTTCAGGAGGATAGGCGAGTGGTCTGAGATCCCTCTAGGGAGAGCAGAGATTTCTTGTACCCTAGCTAAGACCGGGCTGCTGACATAGACAAGATCAATACGTGACATAGCTGTGTATGTGGCAGAGCTACAGGTGTAGCCCCTTGTCCCTGGGTACTTCCGTCTCCAAACGTCCCTGAGGCCCATAGTCTCCGCCCAACGGAAGAGTGGAGAGTCTGTGGCTGGGTTAGGAGACAATTTGTCCATGTTGGGGCATGGTGCCATAGTAAAATCCCCCGCTAAGATCACAGCGGCAACCGAGTGGGATGCCAGGATCTGTGCTATCTTATGGAGGAGTCCAATGGAGGCCGGAGGGGGATTGTACAATCCCACTAACAGTAAAGGCATTCCATCAATACATGCTTGAAGAACAACATATTTGCACTCAGGATCTAGATGCAGGTCCAGGAGTGTGAAAGGGAGGGATCTACGAATCAGAATACTAACCCCCCTGGCATGGGTTGAGTGGGTAGCATGGTAGTAGTTTCCTACCAAGGGGTTTCTTGAGGACCCTGCTGCCCACCAGGTGGGTTTCCTGCAAGATACAGATGTCGGGGGAGTATTTTTGGAGTAATTTAAAGACTAGGGCACGTTTAATTTTGGAATTCGTTCACCAGACATTCCATGATATCAGTGTCAGGGGAGCCATAGGGTGGGGTATAGGGGTATATTGAAGGACCTCAGTCCCGCATCTAGATCACCAGTGGCCTTTCTTAAAGGGGGCAACCACCACTCTTTCTGAGCTGACAGTGGAGGATGTACCTGCTGCAGCTGTATAACACATGTAATCAACATTCCTGTATGAACAAACTTGTAACTTTGAAAGCTAACGGTAGAAAAAAAAAACAGCAAAAGAAAACAAACATGAACCCCAATTCCCCCCCACCCTGTGCACCCATTCCAACTCGCGTGCACTTCGATCCCTCCAACAAAAATGGTTATCAACCACATGGGGTCGCGTACATATAACAAGTAGGCGATATACACCCGGGCAACAGCAGCATAGGGGTGTAGCAGAGATGCCACCAACAGAGCGGGGAAGTAAATATGTGGATCTCCTGGCTGAGCCAGGGGCACAGACTTAAGCTCTAGGGCATGATATGGCACAGTTACAGTGAATTGGAGTAGTAGCGTGTGTAGGCAGTTCGCCCTTATATGAAGAATTATATCTACTGGCAGGGTCGGAGAGATGTCATCTTGTCCGGGGTGACAGTGTACATGGGGGATGTAATGTAAAGGGAGGTCATCTTAGGGCTACAGGAGCCAGTGATGGTCCATCAAAGTTCTGTGGAATGTTCCAAAGTAGTAGCCATCTATGTCCCGTAGCCTATCCCTACCCCATGCAAACATAAAAAGAGGGGGGGTGATCTCAAAGACATCCATCGGCCCTGTGCTGCCAGTAATGCCAGATGTGACAGGCTATAGCCAAGGAGGTCAGGCATAGTATTCCGTAGAAAGTCACTAGTCCTCCGGGGGACAGGAAAGAAAAAGGACAGGCAATGGGTCATGAAATAAGGAGTAACTCACGTGGTCTGGTCCATGTTCGTGGGGTCTCTGGATCACCCACGCGGGAGAGTATTCACCCACTGTGCAGCCTCCTCAGGTGCAGTGAAAAACCGGACCGTTTCACCATCTGCCACCCTCAAACATGCTGGAAACATCATGCTATACTTGATATTGTGGGATCTGAGGGTTTGTTTGACCGCATCAAATGATTTCTGTCTTTTCTGGGTGTCCACCGAGAAATTCGGGAAGAACATGAGGCGAGCGGCCTGATGGCGGATGGTGTCCATCTTCCTGGCCTCCCGGAGCACCAAATCCTGGTCTCTGAAGTTCATTAACTTAAAAATAAATGTGCTTGGTGGGGCTCCCGGAGTACCGTGGGCGGGTGGCATCCTGAGAGCCCGTTCTACTACGAAATGTGTGGAGAATGGCGCTTGGGGGAAGAGCGTACGAAGGAGACGTTCGGTGAAAGCCGGCGTATCCCTTCCGGGAGACCGATTATTGCAGCGATTACGGTTTTCTGCATCTTCTGTCTTGGCCTCAAGATGTTTCAACCGGATCTGGACAGTGCACAGGGTAGCCATGTGATCTCTCACGTGTTTTCCGTGTCTCCCATGCGGGTCTTGACCTCACCCACCCGCTGGCTGAGCTTCCTCATGAGCTTCCTCATGAGCCCCATCTAGATCTGCAGGGAGTCAATCTTGGTGGTAAGAGCTGATTGACAGCCATTAATGGCCTGCATAAGTGCCGAGAATCTGTCCTCCTCCGTGAGGGCCGGATCATATTGGAAGTTTTCCCCACATGTGCGGCTGCACCAGATGATCGGGCCGGGGGGCTTCAGTGTTGCGATTTACGAGTTCCCCCTTTGCTTTTCTTAGTCAGGACCATCTACCCGAGCTTGTGGATGAAGTTTAGGGGATCTCAGTCAGGTCAGGTTGAAGTAGCAGGATATATCCCCCCCCCGTCAGTGCAGAGCTCTGCTCCTAAGCGTTTGACCCAGTCGCCATCTTGGACACACCCCCACCTATCACAATTTTGAAGGCCATAAAATGCCAAGATGGCACAATACCCAGCCAAATTACCCCATTTTGGAAAGTAGACACCCCAAGATATTTGCAGAGAGGCATGTAGAGTCCATGGAATATTTTATATTTTGACACAAGTTGCGGGAAAAAGACAATTATTTAATTTTTTGCACAAAGTTGTCACTAAATGCTATATTGCTCACACATGCATGGGCATATGTGGAATTACACCCCAAAATAAATTCTCCTGCTTCTCCCGAGTACGGGGATACCACATGTGTGGGGCATGGTGAGTATTTTGCAGCTCTCATTTGTTTTTGAAAATGAAGAAAGAAAAGAAAAAATTTTTTTTTTCTTTATTCAATTTTCAAAACTTTGACAAAAAGCGAGATCTGCAAAATGCTCACAATACCTCTCAGCAAATAGCTTGGGTTGTCTACTTTCCAAAATGCGGTCATTTGGGGGGGTTGTGCCATCTGGGCATTCCATGGCCTCCGAAACTGTTATAGGCAGTGAGGAGTGAAATCAAAAATTTACACCCTTAGAAAGCCTGAAGGCGGTGCTTGGTTTTTGGGGTCCCGTACGCGGCTAGGCTCCCAAAAAGTCTCACACATGTAGTATCCCCGTACTTGGGAGAAGCAACAGAATGTATTTTGAGGTGTAATTTTATATATGCCCATGGCATGTTTGAGCAATATATCATTTAGTGAGAACTTTGTGCATAAAAAAAAAAAAAAAATTATTTTTCCCGCAACTTGTGTCAGAATATAAAATATTCCATGGACTCGACATGCCTCTCCGCAAATAGCTTGGGGTGTCTACTTTCCAAAATGGGGTATATGGGGGGGGGGGGGGGGGGTTGAACTATACTGGCATTTTATGCACAACATTTAGAAGCTTATGTCACACATCACCCACTCTTCTAACCACTTGAAGAAAGCCCTTTCTGACACTTTTTGTTTGAAAAAATATTTCTTTTTGCAAGGAAATTACTTTGAACCCCCAAACATTATATATTTTTTAAAAGCAAAGGCCCTACAGATTAAAATGGTGGGTGTTTCATTTTTCTTTCATACAGTATTAGCCCAGCAATTTTTCAAACGCATTTTTTTTTTTGAAAATACACACTTTTTTTCATTTTAATGCACTAAAACACACTATATTGCCCAAATGTTGGATGAAATAAAAAAGATGATCTTAGGCCGAGTACATGGATACCAAACATGGATACTAAAATTACTGCCCTTTATCTGACCTTGTTACCTCACATGCATGGTGCAATTGCTGTTTACATATGACTCCAGACCAACACTTGCGTTCACCTTTGTGCAAGAGCAGGGGGGGACAGGGGTGTTTTTTTTTTTTTTTATTATTATTTATTTTGCTTTTTTATTTTATTTTTAAACTCTTCCTTTCATTTATATATATTTTTTTATCATTTTTATTGTTATCTCAGGGGATGTAAATATCCCCTATGATAGCAATAGGTAGTGACAGGTACTCTCTTTGGAAAAATTAGGGTCTATTAGATTTTAGATCTCTCCTCTGCCCTCAAAGCATCTGACCACACCAAAATCGGTGTGATAAAATGCTTTCCCAATTTCCCAATGACGTTGTTTATATCCGGCGAAATTTAAGTCATGAAATGCTCGTAGCTTCCGGTTTCTTAGGCCATAGAGATGATTGGAGTCGTTCTGGTCTCTGGTCAGCTGGCGGAACCACCGGCTGCATTCTCAGGTTCCCTGTTGGGACAGGAGAGCCAGAGAAAACCATGGAAGACAGTGGGGGGGGGGGCATTCCCTCCCATTGCTTGTAAAAGCAGTCTAGGGGCTAATTAGCCTCTAGGATTGCTTTTACATGAAAGCCGACCGCTGGCTGAAAAGAATGATACCAAGATGATACCTAAACCCGCAGGCATCATTCTGGTATAACCACTCAAAGCCCAGCAACATACCAGTACGTTGCTGGTCCTTGTTGGGCATATATTGTAATCTTTTTTTTCATGCAGCCTGTGGGCTGAACCAAAAAAAAGAGATCAATCAGTGGTATGCCCACCATTAGAATACCTCCCTTTATCCACCCACTGCTAATAATGGGCATACATGCACCATTTTGTTTTTAACTGTGGTGGTGAAATCACCTCCTACAGCGCTGGAGTTACGGCTTTATGTATCGTGGGAGCAAACGCTGTTGCTGTTGAGATAAATAAATCCGTGCTGCAGCCAAATGGCGTACCTGCTAAGCAAATGATGGTTAACAATAAAACAAAGTAACGTTACAGTATAACAGTAATGCCGCGTACACACGAAGGGACTATCCCGCGGTATTGCCCGCTGGACTCAAGTCCACCGGACAATCCCCTCGTGTGTGGGCGCCGGCGGACTTTTTGGCGCCAAAAGTCCGACGGACTAGGTTTTAAGTTTTGTTTTAAAATTGTCCGCTGGACTTGGCAGTCCGGCGGAAAATCTGGCAGTCCGGCGGACAATCCCGCCGTTAGTAGGCTAGTCCGCCGGACTTTTGAATTGAACGGACTTGCCGCTCATCGGAAAGTCCGTTCATTTAGCACGTGACTTTAGGTATACGTAGCTAGCGTAGGCAGTGAATGCCGCTGCGCTAGCCCCATCACCTGGCATGGATTTAAAGGGACTCCCCACACCGAAAAAACGGCGTTGGGGTCCCCCCCAAATCCATCTCAGACCCTTATCCTCCGCCATTTACCTAGCTCTTTTACCGAGCGGAGGAGGCCGGCTACCTTCTTCGTCATCGACGCCTTCGTCTGGGGGTCTCGATTCGCCTTCGGGGGTCTTCCGGGTATCTTCTGTTCTTGCCGCGGTCGTCGTTTTCCGCGCCGCCGGCGCCGCCTTCTTCTTCTTCTTCTTCTTCTTCTTCTTCTTCCTCCGATGTTGACTCGTCGCTGTCTCTGGCCCGGAATGCCAGAGCCGCGCTGTGCTGGGACTTATATAGGAACAAGGGGACAGGGTCACATGCTCATGTCACATGGTGACCCCGCCCCCCTGTGATGTCACAGTCCCAGCATCCTCCGGGACTGTGACATCACAAGGGGGCGGGGTCACCATGTGACATGAGCATGTGACCCTGTCCCCTTGTCCCTATATAAGTCCCAGCACAGCGCGGCTCTGGCATTCCGGCCAGAGACAGCGACGAGTCAACATCGGAAGAAGAAGAAGAAGGAAAACGACGACCGCGGCAAGAACAGAAGAGACCCCGGAAGACCCCCGAAGGCGGATCGAGACCCCCAGACGACGGCGTCGACGACGAAGAAGGTAGCCGGCCTCCTCCACTCGGTAAAAGAGCTAGGTAAATGGCGGAGGAGTCCGGCGAGAAGACCCCCAAGACGGAAGAAGACCCCCGGAGCAGTGCAATAAAATATTTTTTCAAAATTGTGTGTTTTTTTACTTTACATTTTACACCTTAGGTGAATGGGTAGGGGTACATCGTACCCCATACTCATTCACATAGGGTGGGGGGCCGGGATCTGGGGGCCCCCTTATTAAAGGGGGCTCCCAGATTCCGATAAGCCCCCCGCCCGCAGACCCCGACAACCAACGGCCAGGGTTGTCGGGAAGAGGCCCTTGTCCTCATCAACATGGGGGCAAGGTGCTTTGGGGTGGGGGGGCGCACGGCCCTTTCCCCAGGGCACCCCCCATGTTGAGGGCACGTGGCCTGGTATGGCTCAGGAGGGGGGGGTGCTCGCTTGTCCCCACCCCTTTCCTGGCCTGCCGGGCTGCGTGCTCGGATAAGGGTCTGAGATGGATTTGGGGGGGAAAGGACTGCTCCGTGTGTGGACAAGTCCGTTCATTTTCAAAAGTCCCGCAGACTTTTTCCAGCGGATTGTCCGCCGGAGAAGTCCGGGCGTGTGTGGGCAAGTCACACGCTCGGAAGTCCGGGGCGTGTGTGGGGAAGTCCCGCCGGACTAGGTCCGGCGGACAATCCGCCGGACTAGGTCCAGCGGACAAAGTCCGAACATGTGTACGGGGCATAAGACTTACCATACCTGCAAAGCAAATACAAAAAAAACATAGTAAAAAAATTTTTTCAAATTTTAACGCAACCTGTGCCTAAAATATATATATGCCAATGCATTGGGGCATCCGCCCCAAAAGTTAGGAGCAAACCGCTCCTCCACCCCTGCTGCCCCCATGCTTCGGCATATATGCTCTTTTTTTTTTTTTGTATAAAAAGTTTTATGAAAATGAAGTGTACAAACTTAAGTACAGATAAATCACGTAAATCTCATTCAGATGTAAGATAACAGAAAGAAACAAGGTTGATTTCACTGTATAGGTGGGTCACAGCCTTTTAAACTAAAAAAAACGGGTGTGAGTATTTCTGTAAAGACATCTTTAGACTGTTGAGGCTATGTCCACCTCAAAACTTCAATCAGGGGTCTGTACTCAATGGAGATTAGGGTGAAGGATATAGTCAGAATAGAAAAAGAATGGCAGTAAAGGCAGATAAGGAGAAAAAAATTAGAGGTCCTAAACATTGTTGCCTATTAGGAAATAGCTGAAAACATTCAGTGAAAAAACTTCTAGTGATATTTTCTCGAGTTTAGTGTATCGAGATGGTCGATGTTGGTACTTAATCATTATGTAACCAATATGTCCTACACTGGTGCAACCGGTGCATGCAATGTTACTCTATCATTTTCTCATAATCTTGAGAGTATCTATATGCGAACCAGGGAGACCAAGTTTCATGGTAACGATCTACTCTTTCCTCTGATTGGGCCCGTGTATCTTCCATTTCACATATGAATGAGATTTTGGGCAACCATTCTTTCAGGGTGAGAATGGCTGTAGATTTCCAGTATAATGGAATGAGAGATTTGGCGGCATTTATCAAATGCCTGGAGAGGGAGTTCTTGTACTTCTAATGCCGCGTACACACGATCAGGCTTTCCAGCGGACCAGAGTCCATCGAACAATTCGATTGTGTGTGGGCTCTAGGTCCTGCGGACTTAGAAACAAGACTGGCTTCAAATTTTTCCGCCGGACTCGAGTCCGGTCAAAAAATCCGGTCGTCTGTGTGCTAGTCTGACGGACTAAAACCGACGCTAGGGCAGCTATTGGCTACTGGCTAAGAACTTCCTTATTCTATGTCACCGCGTTCGAAACCGCCAGACTTTTGGAGTGATCGTGTGCTTGAAAGTCCGGCAGATCTCAGCTGCAAAGTCCATTAGATTGTCCGCCGGAAAGTCCGATCGTGTGTACGTGGCATTAAAGGTAAAGTTTGAGATGTGAAGCAGGCAGCACGCCACATTTAGTGTAAGTTTGGTCTCCATGATTCGATATATATCACTTCCATAACCCTGCTCCAAAATGGTATTATTCGCTCGCATTGCCACCAAATATGCAACAAGGTGCCTTTCTCTTTATTACATTTCCAACACGTGTCGGGTGATTGGGGGAACCATTTGTGAATCTTTTCGGGGGTGACATACCATTAAGTGAGAACTTTATATGCAGTTTCCTGCATTCTTGTACTAATAGAGCATTTATAAGCCATGGTACAGGCTCTTTCCCATTGTGTATCTGTGACTTCCATGTTCAGGCTGTCTGACCATCTCTCTCTAAACCTGTCGGTTGTCAAATCACTCAAGTGCTGCAGCCATTCATAGGCTGTAGAGGTGGTTTTTAACACCTGTTCCCCTTTCAGGCACACTGACTCCATCTCAGTAAGCTCTCTGGTATAGTGTTTTTTTACGTGTGGCATTATTGACATAAGTGCGGACCTGGAGGTATGTCCACATGGGTAGAGTAGGTATGTTATTGTCAGCCCTAAGATTGGTCATGTCTTTTATTGTCTTGTTGTTGAAACAATGGGATGTTAGGAGCGGGAGTTTTTTGTTATTGGGTCGTAGAAGTTGGTTTCCCATCCCTGGCGGGAAATCCAGATTATTTTGTAGTGGAGTAAGGGGTCCCAGAGGAGACGAAAATTTGGAATGTTTGGTTAGAAGATGGAAGATTCCCAGTATAGTCCCTATTAGGGGGTGGTTTCTTAGTTTTGGGGGGTATTTCGTTTTCAGGTACCTAGGGAGAGAAATGTAAGGGAATCGGACTTAAGTAATTTTCTAATGACACCCAGTCTTTCAGGCCAGAGTGACAATGCCAGTCTAAGATTCTAGCAATGTGTGTGGCATGATGGTTTTAAAGTTAGGTATCCCCATCCCACCCAGGGCTTTGGATCTCGTTAGTAAGGAGAATTTGATACGTGGTGTTTTGTGGGCCCATATAAAATCGCATTTGAAGGGCCTGGAGAGACGTGAAAAAGCTTTGGGGGACTTTGATAGGTAGTGCGCTTAGTAGGTATAGGACTTTGTGTAGTATGGTCATTTTACAAATTGCAAATTGCTGCCCTGCCGAACCAAGAGAAGAGTTTAGTGTGCAAGTTCAGTAGATCCCTCTCAATGGTTTTGAGAAGGGGGAGAAAGTTGTGGGAAAAAATGGAAGCTACTTTGGCCCCTTTCACACTGGGGCGTTTTTCAGGCGCTTTAGCGTTAAAAAAATCGCCTGTAAAACGCTTGAAAGAAGCCTCATCTGCAATTCCAATGTGAAAACTCAAGTGCTTTAAGAGCCCTTTCACACTGCCAGCGCCCGAAAAACGCTCGCAAAACTAGCGGCGCTTTACCAGTGCTTTTGGAGCGCTAGTGGGGCACTTTTAACCCCTGCTAGTGGCCAAAAAAGGGTTAAAAGCGCCCACAAAGCGCTGCTGCTACAAGCGTTTTTCAGGCGCTTCCCATTGATTTCAATGGGAAGAGGCGCTTTAGGAGCGGTGTATTCACCGCTCCAAAAGCGCTGCAAAGAAGCTGCTTGCAGGACTTTTTCTGACGCCCTGCCAGCGCAGCGCCTCAGTGTGAAAGCACTCGGGCTTTCACATTGGGATTGCAGTTGCAGCTTCTTTCAGGCGCTTTACAGGTGCTTATTTTAACGCTAAAGTGCCTGAAAAATGCCATAGTGAGAAAGGGGTCTCAGTGTGAAAGCACTCGGGCTTTCACATTGGGATTGCAGTTGCGGCTTCTTTCAGGCGCTTTACAGGCGCTTTTTTTAATGCTAAAACGCCTGAAAAACGCCTGAAATACGCCCCAGTGTGAAAGGGGCCTTTGGGTGTCAACCACACTCCCAGGTATTTAATAGCATGTGTTACCCATTTGAAGGAGCATGACTGTCTTTAATTTTGTTTCTGGAAGCAAGATATTTATCGCTTCTGACTTGTGTTTATCTTGAGATTAGAAATGTAGCCATATGTTGTGAACTCCTTCAAGAGGGAGGGAATAGATATGTGTGGTTCAGTCAAGAAGAATAGGAGGTCATCAGCATATGCTGCCACCTTAAATTCTTTCCTTGCGACCTTAAAGTGGGGTTGCGGTCAAAAAAAAAAAAAGGGGGCTTAAAAATCATAAAAAAAATAAAAAAATAATAATTGGAAAAAAAAAATAAATTTACTCACCTCCAAATGCCTGTTGCTATGGGGTCCCTCGTAGTCTGCCACCTTCATTGCCCGGGCTAAACGTCACTTCCTCCTCGGTGCCGCACAGTCATCTGGGACCTGTCACGTGTCCCAGATGACTGAGCGTCAAATCAGGCGCACCGCGCCGCTCGCGCATGCGCAGTGGGTGCCCGGCCTCGTTCCCCCGCATCGCTGGACCATGGGACAGGTAAGTGTCCGATTTTTAAAAGTCAGCAGCTGCAGTATTTGTAGCTGCTGACTTTTAAAAAAAATATTTTTTTTTCCCCAGGACGGAGCTCCGCTTTAAATCCCTGTATGGCACTGTTGGCAAGTATTCTCCTGATAAATAGTTCTAGCGATATTATGAATAACAAGGGAGATAGTTGACAACCTTGTCTGGTACCATTGTTTATATTTACTTTATTAGACAGGGAGCCGTTTATTTTAAGTCTGGCCGAAGGATTTTGATAGAGGGAGGATATCCAGGTCATCATGTTTGGTCCTAGGCCTATGTGTCTGCAGGTTTCAAACATGTAGTCCCAGGCTACTCGATCAAAGGCCTTCTCCGCGTCTGTAGACAGGAGAAGACCCTCAATCTTTCGCTCATGGGCCGCGTGTATCAGGTCCAGGGCTTTAGTGACGTTATCCCTGGCCTCTCTACCGGGCATAAAACCTGCTTGCTCTGGACCTATCAAGTCATGTAATAGGGGTTTCAGTCTTGTGGAAATGATTTTTGCCAGATCTAGTTTCAGTAGCGAGATCGGCCTGTAGCTGGTACATTGTGGCGGATCTTTATCCGGTTTAGGTATTACTAAAATGTAAGCTGATAAAAATTCTGGGGGGATTGTTCTTATTTCCGATAGGGCGTTCAACGTGTCTTGAAGGTGCGTGACTAGTGTGTCAAACGTTTTGTAATATATGGCTGTGTACCTGTCTGGGCCCTGGATTTTGCCTGTTTTTAGATCTTTAATGGCAAGTCTGATTTCTGACTGGTCTATGGGGTTGTCAAGTGTTTTGATATCTTCTGTTGTAAGTGAGGGGAGGCCAGAGACCTTCAGGAACTCCTGTATCACTTGAAGCCTTTCTCCGTGAAGGTCGGGCGGTCTGTGTTGTGGTGGGAGATTATAGAGTTTTTGGTGTAAAACTGTTGAGCTATTTTGTCAGTAGTCCTATCAATGTAGCCTTCCTTGTTCTGAATGCCTGTGATGTTATTTTTGGCTGTGAGATCTTTTAAGGCTCTGGCAAGCATATGTCCAGATTTGTCACCTTGTTTATAATAGACCCTTTTCCGTAAAAAAAAGGAGTCATTTAGTTTTAGATTCTAGTAGTTGTTTGAGAGCCTTCCTGGTCTTGAGTAGCGTTGTCGCTGATTGGGCGGACAAGGACTGCTTGTGTAGGGTTTCTAGGAGGCGTATTTTTTTGCGATAATTCTTGGATTTCTTTATCTGGTTCCCTCTTTTTTTGGGCTCCCATTTTGATCAGAACCCCCCTTATGGAGCACTTGTCGGCTTCCCATATTGTCAGTGGGTCCATACCTGGTGTCACATTGTGTTCAAAAAATTCTTTCAGAGCCATGTTAAGTTTTGGTAATAAATTTGGATCTGTTACAAGGGACGAATTCAACCTCCACATTGATGATTTAGTAGCGGTATCAGATAAATTAAGGCCAACTGACACTGGTGCATGGTCAGAGATTGTCTGAATCCCAGTGATTGCTTCTAACACTGTATGCAAGTCCCTTTGTGAAATAAAAAGATAATCAATCCTTGAGTGGCGGTCATGAGGGATCGAGTAGAAAGAAAAGTCTTTGTCCTCAGGGTGTAAGTAACGCCATGTGTCTATTAAATCTAGGGTATGAAGAAGTCTTGGAAGGTCTTGGAAGAGTTTTATAATTTCAACATTAAACACTATCTGCTCGTTTCTGCGTGCTTTATACATGATCTCCTCTTTAAGAGTAAAGTTTTGCAGGCAACAAATAATGTCACACAGTGGTAATGTGTCAGGTCCTCTGGCTCTGAGGGCTCTGTGAGCACTGAGAAATTTGATGTCTGAGTCCTCAGGTCTCTCCAGGAGGCTGTTAAAAACCCTCTGGAGGAGAGGTGTTATTTGTTCTGCATTAACTGACTCTGGAATGCCTCGGACTCTGATATTGTTTATTCTCCCCCTATTATCGAGGTCTTCCAGGTGTCTGTTCATCTCGATAAAATGCATTGCATGGGAGGAAGTGACTCTATCCAGCCTGTGTATAGCCTTATCTCTATGTTTTCCTGCTGTCTCAGCAATGGCCATCTTTTCAGTAAGAACTAGCAGATTCGTTTTAAGGTCTGTAATGGCCGCAGAGAACGAGGCTTTGATGTCCGCAGCAAAGCCTGACATGTCTGCATAAGTGAGGGGGTGGTCGGGTCTTGCACCTATCCTACCGTTATTCTCTGTGACAAACTGGCAGTCCTCGCTAAGATCCTCCTCGTGGTGCACCGACGCTTGATTCTTAAATAACTCAGAGATGTTCCTTCCCGCTTATACAACAGTGGAGCGGCGGGATCGGGTATGCTGTGAGTAGCGGTTCTGTTTGCTCATCATCAGTTGATGAACGGCAGAGAGGGTTTTTAGGGCCACTGGTCTGACGGAGCTCCTCGTTTAGGCTGCCATCTCCGTCGGGCGCCAAGCCACGCCCCCATGCTCTTTATTTTTTTAAACTGTGGTGGTAAAATCACCTCCGACAGCGCTGGAGTCACGGCTTTATGTATTGTGGGAGCAAACGCTGTTGCTGTCAAGATAAATAAATCCGCGCTTCAGCTGAATGGCGTACCTGAAAACAAAAAAATGGTTAACAATAAAACACAGTAAACAGTAAAGTATAAAAAAATTACATACATGAAAAGCAAACACAATAAAACATTGCATTTGTGTTTTTATTTTTATTTTTTGTTACTTTTTTTTTTTTTTTTACACTTTTATTTGTAACTGTAATGGTTCAATTCCAGGTTTGGGTCTCTCAAAATGTGATGGCATCTTGGGAGACCCTGTGAAAGTGTGCCTAGTCTGTGCAATTCTGTACCCTATGCTAAAACTCCACTAGTGTATGGTAGCATTCAAAACATTCACCAATGCAAAGACCAGGATTGTCAGGACAGGAGGGACAAAAATAGCGGTTGTCACACCTATATCCGCACTTTCTACAGACACAACATTTTCTTTGGGGGGCTCGTTGGGTTGGGGTATTCGTGAAGATATACAGAAAATGCCTCTCATGCAGCCGGCTTACTGCATTTGGATTGGGAAGGTGAGGTGGAGCACCGTCTGGAAACAGAAGGGCTCGGACGATCTCTTCCAGGAATTTAAGAAAGGGTCCAGCCGTCCTGATGCTCTGTATAGCACATGAGCGTTCAGCAAAGCCAATTGAAATTAATAAACAGACACTTTCTTGTACCAGCGTCTGACCTTACGGCAACTAGGTACAGCACCAACAACTGGTCGTTGAGGTCCACCCCTCCCATATTTTGGTTATATTCGTGGACACAGAGGGGTTTCTCCACAACACCAGTCGCCGTAGTAATTAGAAATTTGGACCGTCGTGTCTGCATGAAGGGAGGTAAGAACGAAAACATTCTTATTATCCCTCCACTTCATATCGGGCCTAAGACGGGAATTTACAAGCCGCTGGGGAAAGCCCCGGCGATTAGATTGCACGGTGCCACATGCTCCAATCTGATAATAAAACAAGTGACTAAAACGTGGCACGCTCGTGTAATAATTGTCCACATAAAAAATGGTAACCCCTTTCTGAATAAGGGTGACACCAAGTCCCACACAATCTTGCCAGCACTTCCTATGTAGTCAGGGTAGTTTGTCGGCTCTACGTGACTATCTCTTCCCTCGTAAACCATAAAACTACATGTATAGCCTGTGGCCCTGTCACAAAGCTTATACATCTTCGTACGAATTTACGAATCCGTAGTACGAATTTTTTCGAATACGAATTCCGTACGGAATACGAAATTACGTTTACGAATTTCGTTGTTTAATTATTAAAATTCGACTACCAAATATCGAATTTCAACTAATATGAAAGAAATTATTATAGCGGATATAACGAATGATTCGAATGAATTCGAATGATTCGAATGACAAAGTGTAATTTTTGCAGGAAAAAAAGCTATTTAAAATCACTCGCGGCTATTGCCGGCTAATGAATTGTCGGCTCCGTAACACAGAGAACAGTCATTCATTGATAAAAAAAAAAAAAAGTGTGGGGGTCCCCCCAAATTCGATAACCAGGCCCTTCAGGTCTGCTATGTATATTAAGGGGAACCCTGGCCAAAAAAAAAATGGCGTGGGGTCCCCCTCAAAATACATACCAGACCCTTTATCCGAGCACGCAACCTGGCACGCCGCAGGAAAAGAGGGGGGGACAAGAGCGCCCCCCCTCCTGAACCGTACCAGGCCACATGCACTCAACATTGGGAGGGTGCTTTGGGGTCCCCCCCAAAGCACCTTGTCCCCATGTTGATGAGGACAAGGGCCTCATCCCCACAACCCTGGCCATTGGTTTTGGGGGTCTGCAGGTGGGGGGCTTATCGGAATCTGGAAGCCCCCTTTAACAAGGGGACCCCCAGATCCCGACCCCCCCTGTGTGAAATGGTAAGGGGGTACAAAAGTACCCCTACCATTTCACCAAAAAAGGTGACAAAAATGGTAAAAATGACAGGAGACGGTCTTTGACAATTCCTTTATTAAAATCTTCTTTCTTCTTTCTTCTGGTCTTTTTCCTTTCTTCATCCTTCGGTTTCTTCATCTTCTCCTTCCGGCATCTTCTTCCATCTTCTTCTTCCTCCAATCCGCTTCTTCTTCCTCCGGTCTTCTCGTCCGGCATCTTCTTCCATGGCGTCGGCGTCTCTTCTCGGGCCGCTCCTCGCAATGGGAGGCTCCCGCTGTGTGAGGCTTCGCTGCGTCTGACAAGTCTTTTATAACGGAGGGCACCTGGTGACCCCGCCCCCTCTGACGTCATGGGGAAAGCCATAGGAAAGTCCCCATGACGTCCCCGTGCATCAGAGGGGGGCGGGGTCACCAGGTGCCCTCCGTTATAAAAGACCTGTCAGCCGAAGCGAAGCCTCACACAGCGGGAGCCTCCCATTGCGAGGAGCGGCCCGACAGAAGAACAGGAAGATGCCGTCAGACGCCATGGAAGAAGATGCCGGACCAGAAGGACGAGAAGACCGGAGGAAGAAGAAGCGGATCAGAGGAAGAAGAGGATGGAAGACGATGGAAGAAGATGCCGGAAGGAGAAGGTGAAGAAACCGAAGGATGAAGAGAGGAAGAAGGAAGACCAGAAGAAAGAAGATTTTAATAAAGGAATTGTCAAAGACCGTCTCCTGTCATTTTTACCATTTTTGTCACTTTTTTGGTGAAATGGTAGGGGTACTTTTGTACCCCCTTACCATTTCACACAGGGGGGGGCCGGGATCTGGGGGTCCCCTTGTTAAAGGGGGCTTCCAGATTCCGATAAGCCCCCCGCCCGCAGACCCCCACAACCAATGGCCAGGGTTGTGGGGATGAGGCCCTTGTCCCCATCAACATGGGGACAAGGTGCTTTGGGGGTCTTAGACCCCCAAAGCACCCTCCCAATGTTGAGGGCATGTGGCCTGGTACTGTTCAGGAGGGGGGGGGCACTCTCGTCCCCCCTCTTTTCCTGCGGCCTGCCAGGTTGCGTGCTCGGATAAAGGGTCTGGTATGGATTTTGAGGGGGACCCCACGCCATTTTTTATTTTTCTTTTGGCCGGGGTTCCCCTTAAAATCCATCCCAGACCTGAAGGGTCTGGTATGGATATTTAGGGGGGACCCCACGCCATTTTTTTTTGGCTGGGGTTCCCCTTAATATCCATACCAGACCTGAAGGGCCTGGTTATTGAATTTGGAGGGACCCCCACGCTTTTTTTTTTTTTTATCAATGAATGACTGTTTTCTGTGTTACAGAGCCGACAATTCATTAGCCGCGAGTGATTTTAAATAGCTTTTTTTCCTGCAAAAATCAAACTTTGTGCAGGAACAGTAATCAATATTACATATACTGAATCTTGAATTCATTTGAATCATTCGAAGCATTCGTTATATCCGCTATAATAATTTATTTCGTATTAGTTGAAATTCGATATTTGTAGTTGGATTCGAATTGTTCTCTGTGTTACGGGAACCGACAATTCATTAGCCGCGTTAACGATTCGTAACTTTACTAACGATTCGGAATGATTCAAAAAAATATTTACGATTTGTACGAAGTTCGTATTTCGTACGAATTCGAACGGAATTTCGTACACGAATTACTATTTTTTTTATATACGAAACAAAACAAATTTTTTGACAGTTCCCATGTCTATTAACTATGCCCATGTCAAGGGATAGGTCCAGAAAGGTCTTAAATTCAGAAACCGTAATTGGTTTACAATCTCTGGCAAGGGAGGACTGGGGATTAGTAGCAATGTATTTACCAGCATACAAATTGCTTTGGGCCACAATAGATCTATAGAGATCTTTGGTGAAAAACAGTGAATAAAAATCAAGTGACGTAAAATTGTCCACCTGCATGCCGGGTTGGCCAGTGAATGGGGGAAGTACAGGTGTTGCAGAAGTGGTGGGCTCCCAATTAGGATTGGCGACAGCGGGACACTACTTGTGCTTGCCCCCTCGCCAGCTTGAACTGCACTTATAGGACTCGACCTTAGGGTTATCACGCCACTTCAGGAGAGGACTAGACAGAACATGTAACACATGTAAAAACCAGGGGGCAGTCCCTCTGGCTATAACCCCCTCACCCTGCTTCCGGCAGCTCAGTTTTTTTCTGCCTAGTGTAGGAGAAGGACCTGGCTCCCTGAGGGGACCATTGGTCCTGGGAATTTTTTCTACAATTTTTGATCCTGTGATCTACAATCAACAGCCGGGCTGGGTGACAGGCTGGATAATATAGATCCTGGTAGTCTCCCCAGCCTGGCCATCGAGTGTGAGCAAGCCCTAGCTACGCGCTGGGTCGGCCATGACATGCCCTTTCTGCTCCAGGGGCAGCCGGTGAGCTATATGCTCTGGGACACACATATGACTGGGCTACTGCTGTCCGTGTCAGTGTGCCGTGGCCAGCAGCCACCCCGTACTGCTCAGGTGATGGGTCTGTGGTGGAATGCGTCCAGCAATCCTGACAGGAGGGGTAAGTACAGCTCTCCCTGCCTCGGCAGGATAGAGCAGCTGGGCATTCCCTGGGAGGTTGACAAGGGGGTCTCTCACTCTCCCTTTCCTCACTCCCTGTCCCTCATTCCCTCCTCCCCCTGCTGGGGCCCCTGTGTGAGTGGGCATGAGGTGCGGTGTATGTACCTGCCCGGGGGTCCTCCGGGCTTTGGCAGGGGGCAGGGGACAAAACTTGTCTCCTGCTCTTATACCTGTGCCACTATCCATGTTGCCTGCTGATGCTGTTATCACCGATCCAGTGCCTGATGCGATCCAGTCCTCCTCCATGCAGACGACTGCTGCTGATGCGATCCAGTCCTCCTCCATGCAGACGACTGCTGCTGATGCGATCCAGTCCTCCTCCATGTTGCCGACTGCTGCTGATGCAATCCAGTCCTCCTCCATGTTGCCCCCTGCTGCTGATGCGATCCAGTCCTCCTCCATGTTGCCGCCTGCTGCTGATGCAATCCATTCCTCCTCCATGTTGCCGCCTGCTGCTGATGTCCAGTCCTCCTCCATGTTGCCGCCTGCTGCTGATGTCCAGTCCTCCTCCATGTTGCCGCCTGCTGCTGATGTCCAGTCCTCCTCCATGTTGCTGCCTGCTGCTGATGTCCATGCCTCGTCCATGTTGCCGCCTGCTGATGGGGTCCATGCCTCCTCCTTGCTGCAGCCTGCTGATGGGGTCCATGCCTCCTCCATGCTGATGTCGCTTGCAGATGGAGTCCATTCATCTTCCATGCTGCCGCTTGCCGATGGTGTACATTCCTTCTCCATGCTGCTGTCTGTTGCCAAGCTTGCCACGGTGTGTTCCCAGGCTGCCGCTGCCCTGCTGGAGTATGCTGGTTCCCGGGCTGTCGCTGCCCAGCTTGACTATGCTGGTTCCCGGCTGCTACCCAGTCTGATGTGCCCGCTGCCCAGCCTGTTGATCTGGTGCCCGTTGCCCCTCTGGACTATGCTGATTCCGGGGCTGCCGCCCCTCTGGACTGTGCTGATTCCGGGGCTGCCGCCCCTCTGGACTGTGCTGATTCCGGGGCTGCCGCCCCTCTGGACTGTGCTGATTACGGGGCTGCCGCCCCTCTGGACTGTGCTGATTACGGGGCTGCCGCCCCTCTGGACTGTGCTGATTACGGGGATGCCGCCCCTCTGGACTATGCTGATTCCGGGGCTGCCGCCCCTCTGGACTATGCCAAATCCCTACTTGCTGTTAAGCTGGACTCTGACTGGGTTAAACTCCCACTTACTACGTGTCTGAGGCTTCTAAAAATCCAGTGTTTTGTGGCCTAAAGGGGTTGCCTGGGTGGGTCAAGATCCCTACATTTGCTCATCCTGAGTTCTTTTTGCAGCCAGAGGAGCCTGTTGTGCCAAGGCCAGGAGGTCCAGATCTCCACTTTGACCTTGAGAGCCACATCTGCTGTTACAGCCCGGGTAGTAGAGGTCCCATGGGAAAGGACAGTGTTACATTCAAGCTTTGTCCTGACCCAGGAGTCATCTCTGCGATCCCTGGTGCATTTGGGGACCCGAGTGGGGTAACCTATGCGCTGGGCAGACCCGAGGGACAGGTACCGTGCAGAGCGGCCACTAGTAACCGAGGGAGAGAAGGTCCAGTCGTGAAGGAATGCCCTGGTATCGGGGTACCTGCACAGACTAGGGACTCTGGCATTGGGCAGCCGGGTGTCATTTGGTGTCCCAGAATTGGGACACAGGCTGCTTTTGAGAATAAGCCTTTGGTGTTGCGCTTCCTTGGGGATCTGACCAGCAGAAAACCCAGCCAGTATTGGGACCCCGGCCAGGCCTTCAGACATGGACAGTGGAGTGCTCAGTCAGCTTGCAGACCCTGGTGGTGGGGCCCTATGGAGCGTCCAGAGGCCGCTCCTTAAAGGGGGGTATCTGTTAGGATTAAGTTTGCCTGCTGGTGGCACTATCCTGCTCTGGGCTGTTTGCTGCAGTTCCAGTGTCCACCAGCAGGTGTCACCCAGGAACCAGCAGGCTGGTGTAATCAGGCTAATTAATATTCATCTGCCTGGGGGCTGCATAAGGCTTCTCCTCCCTTCCCCCGGCGCATCACGATTCTGGTCCCTTCCTTTCCGGCTGTGCCTAGCTTGATCCAGTCTGTACCTCGCTGCCTTGTTCCTGCCTTGCTTCTATTTGAGTACCCTGTTGAGATCCCCCTTCCTTGCATCCTTGCATTCCCTTATCCTTGTCCTTGTCCTTTAGATGGTTTTTGTATATAGTTAGTAGTTAGGTTGCTTTGTTATTTGTCTTTTGGGGTTTATTTATGTTCACATTTACTGTATGCTGTGTTTGCTTTGTTAATGGTTTGCTGTGTTGCACTATAAATAAATATCGCTTTAATTATATATATATATATATATATATATATATATATATATATATATATATATATATCCCCTTTGTTTGGTCTCAGTTGCCTTGTGTAGCTACATGTCTGGTCTCCCTAGTCTTTTCTGCCCTTTTTTATTCACTGTGAGGTGCTTGGGCTGTTTTACATGATAAGATGCGGCCCGCGGCCATTTTCATGTAGTCTTATGCAGTGTTTGTACCATAGCCATTTTCTAGAAGGTTCGGCGGCCATTGTCTTGGTGATTTTTTTGCTAGGACGGTCGGCAGCCATTTTCTTGTAGCCTCAGTGCGATTTACCTCTAGTGCTGGTGTCTGTTTACCTCAGAACAGCGTGGTTTTTACTCTGGGCACTTTGTGACTGACACAGGGCAGAGAGGTCAGCAGCAGCACAGTGCAGCACTCAGTCAGGTTGGTGAGTCCTGCGGGGGGGGGGGGGGGGGCGGGGGGGGGGTGTGGGGGGGGGGGGGGGGGCGGGGGGGGGGGGGGGGCCCTCAGTCTGCTAGCAGCTAGGAGGGTGGGACTTGTGTACCTTGCCTTAAGTGCCTAAGTTGTGGCGAATGAGGGTCAGCATGGCGTCAGAAGCTGGCGCTTCTTCCCCAGACATCCCTGTTATTGCAACCGGCTCACCTGCTAAAACTGCGGTGCCCATGGGCGCTTTGTCGGCAGTCCTGGAGACCTTTATTGCCAGGTTGGAAGCGGCGTGTGGGCACTGGGGGGGTAAAAAACGCCCCCCGTCTTCTGGGGAAAGCTCTGATTCAGACTCGGGTCCCGTGGTGACTGGCGGCCCCTGTTCTGACGTGTCAGAGGATGCTGACCAGGACCGTTCGGACAGTGAGAATGACTCTGTGTCCGGGTTAGCGCAGGAAAAAAGCGATAGTAGGAGCACTTATTACTGCGGTGCAGGATACCCTGAAAATACAGGATGCAGCAGGAACTTCTGCTGAGGTGGCAGTCCCTTTTGGGTCCCGAAAACCGGCCCGCACGCCCAAGGTTTTTCCGTATTTGACTTATTTTGATAAGTTCATCTACAAGGAATAGGGAAGCCCGCAGCGGGCCTTTTCAGTCCCAAGAAGAATGCTGGTGCATTACCCCTTTGAGGAGAGGCTCCTGAAAAAATGGATGTCTCCTCCAGTCGTTGACCCCCCGGTATCCAGGTTAAATAAAGTAACCACGATCCCGGTAGAAGGGACTCCTGCCTTCAAGGACCCTGCTGACAGGGGGGCCGAGGCAGTGGCCCGGTACATGTTTACGGGAGTGGGGTCAGCGTTACGACCTGTGCTGGCCACGGCCTTGGTGTCGCAGATGCTTACTGAATGGGCAAAGTTGTTGCACCGTGAATTGGAGAAGCAACAATCGCCCCCGGTCTGCGTAGACCTGGCAGATCAGTTGGTGCATGGCCTTAAGTATGTCTGCGATGCGGCTCTGGATACGGTCCCCCTGCTCTCTATAGCATCAGTATCAGCAGTGGTGCTACGGTGCCGAATTTGGCTAAAATGCTGGTCTGCGGACCAGGCATCTAAAAAAGCACTAGCGGATTTGCCCTTCCAAAGTGAGAGGCTATTTGGAGCTTCGCTGGATGACATTATTAACCACTTAAGGACCGCCCCATACACATATAAGTCGGCAGAATGGCACGGCTAGGCACAAGCGCATACAGGTACGTTGCCCTTTAAGAGCCCAGCCGTGGGTGACGCGCGCCGCCAGTGGTGCGCTCTCGACCTGGTCCTGAGCTCTGTGACCGTGGCAGCGGGACCCACGGACCCCATCGCTACCGGTGTCCCGCCATCGATCGAACCTCTACCCGTGCTTCCTAGTGAGGCTGTCACTGATCGTCTGTTCCCTGTCATAGGGAAAGACGATCAGTGATGTCACAGGCCAAGCCATGCCCCCTACAGTAAAAAAAAAAAACACATAGGTCACACTTAACCCCTGCACTGCCCCCTAGTGGTTAACCCCTTCACTGCCAGTGACATTTTTACAGTAATCAATGCATTTTTAATCGCTCTGGTCATGGAATTAATGACAATGGTCCCAAAAATGTGTCAACATTGTCCGACGTGTCCGCCATAATGTCACAGTCACAATAAAAATCACTGATCGCCGCCATTACTAGTAAAAAAAAAAAAATATTAATAAAAATGCCATAAAACTATCCCCTATTTTGTACACACTATAACTTTTGCGCAAACCAATCAAACCAAATAGAAGAATATGACATATCGGCCCAAACTGAGGAAAAACGTTTTTTTATATATTTTTTGGGGATATTTATTATAGCAAAAGTAAAAAATATTGCATTTTTTTCAAAATTGTCGCTCACATATTGTTTATAGCGCAAAAAATAAAATAATATATTTGTGGGGAAAAAAGACGCCAATTTTGTTTGGGAGCCATGTCGCACGACTGCGCAATTGTCAGTTAAAACGACACAGTGCCGAATCGCAAAAAGAGGCCTGGTCCTTTTAGCTGCAAATTGGTCAGGAGCTTAAGTGGTTAAAAATGTTTCCGGTGGGAAGAGCATGTTGCTCCCACAGTCCAGGAAGGGTAAGTATTGTAAATTCAAGGGAACACTGCACTGCCCAAAACTAAATGGAAAGACAGCAGCTAACACAACAACTAGATAAATTGGTTTCCAACATAAAGTGAGTATATAAAGTCTAGCGCTATAAATTAACTAAATAATGACTTAACTTAAACACATATAGGAGCCACCATATGTGCAAATGACACACTATATAGTGACAGGTGATAAGTCACTATTTTTATTTTTAATAAACTATAGTTTTATGACAATATGTGTCAGAAAAAAATCAATAAATGGTGAAAGGTGACTAGTGTAGTAACATTAACCACTTCAGCCCCGGACTAATTGGCAGCCAAAGGACCAGGCCCCTTTTTGCGATTTGGCACTGCGTCGCTTTAACTGACAATTGCGCGGTCGTGCGACGTGGCTCCCAAACAAAATTGGCGTCCTTTTTTTCTCACAAATAGAGCTTTCGTTTGGTGGTATTTGATCGCCCCTGCGGTTTTTATTTTTTGCGCTATGAACAAAAATAGAGCGTCAATTTTGAAAAAAATTCAATATTTTTTGCTTTTTGCTATAATAAACATCCCCAAAAAATATATAAAAAAAACTTTTTTTTTTTTTCCCTCAGTTTAGGCCGATACGTACTCTTCTACATATTTTTGGTTGACGGCTGCGGGGCTGACGTCTGATGTCATTGATCGGCTTTCCTGATGACAGGGAACAGCCGATCAATGACAGGCAGAGTAGGAAGCGCGAGGAGAGGTTTGTTTACACAGACCTCTCCCCGTTCTTCAGCTCTGTGACCCAATCGCGCGACACTAGCGGCGACCGTGTCCGCTGGTCAGGCGGCCGCGGTCACGGAGCTCCCGACCGGGTCGCGAGTGCGCCCCCGGCTAGGCTTTTAAAGGGCCACGTAGCCGTGCTATTCTGCCGACGTACATCGGCATGAGGCGGTCGGGAAGCAGTTAACATCACTCGTATATAAACAGAAAATAAACACATGGTAGCCTGTCCAAAACAGGTTTGAACGTTAGAGCAATAGGCTGCAAAGAATGTGTCACAAAAATTTAAGTGAAAAAAAGTCAGTTTTAGAAATCATGCCAAGAAAGTCCCAAGTGAGTGGTCTGAAGTTCCAACACTCTTCAAATGACCAAAAGAGCAAAGTATCTTGCAATCACCAATGTGACAAGACCACCACCAGTAAAGATGTGAGCTTACCAGATAGCTCGGACCCAAAAGGACATATGTTCTATGAGTCAATAGAGCTTAGAGTGTCAGCAGACAGCCAAAAAACGATCCCTGCAGAAGTGTCCCAAAACTTTTGGAGAAAGGTCCGTCTCCACTCAGATAAATATGATGTCAGGATTCAACCGATATGTAGGGAAGGATAGAGATAGCGTAATTCCATATGACAAAAAGAATTTATTAAAAAAGTAGTACACTTACATTTAAAAAGTGTTTCAACCGCTTGTTTAAAACAAAGATGGCAGCAGTGGAGTCCTCCTGTTTTGGACAGGAAGGGTAAGGAGCCACGCCGTAGGCAAGGGCCCTCTTTTTACGCTCAGAAACTGCTTTTTCGTCCGCCCGGGTTGGCAGGTAAGCGCTCCCAGTCCGACAAGGCGCCTGCTGAAGGACAAAAGCGCCCCTGGTTTCGCAAGCCGAACAAGTCTGTGAGCAAAAATGTTACCGCATGAAGGATT
The DNA here is from genome assembly GCA_028564925.1 of Lithobates sylvaticus. Taxonomy (NCBI): domain Eukaryota; kingdom Metazoa; phylum Chordata; class Amphibia; order Anura; family Ranidae; genus Lithobates; species Lithobates sylvaticus. The sequence goes on from CM053033.1 coordinate 150,071,531, forward strand.
GCCCCCGCCCAACTCTCGGGTGGGGGATCGCCTTCGGGAGTTTGCAGCTCGGTGGACCTCCCTACTGTCCAACCAATGGGTCTGCGAATTGGTTTCATCGGGATACAAGAGACCGTCTTTCTTTTCTTTTCTCGGGGCAGTACAGGACCTGCTTTTGCGCGGGGTGATAGTACCTGTACCGACGCTGGAAAGGTTTCAGGGATTCTACTCCAATCTGTTTGTAGTCCCCAAAAAGGAAGGGATACGTCCAATCCTGGACTTAAAGGCCCTCAACAGCTTTGTGAAGGTGCAAAGGTTCGGGATGAAATCAGTTCGCTCCGTGGTCGCTGCACTCCATCAGTGGGACTTCCTGGCTTCCCTGGATATCCAGGACACGTACTTACATGTACCCATATGCCTCAGGCATCAGAGGTTTCTGTGATTTGCAGTCGGGGAAGAGCACTATCAGTTTGTGGCTCTTCCTTTTGGACTGGCGTCAGCACCTCGAGTCTTTACCAAGGTGTTAGCTCCAATTCTGGCGCTGTTAAGGCAACGTGGGATCGCAATCGTGAGTTACCTAGACAACCTGCTTCTGAGAGCAGCTTCCGCCTCAGAATTAAGGGAGGATGTAGCGATCACCATGCAGACTCTCTGGGAGTTTGGTTGGGTGCTGAACCTAAAGAAGTTGGTGTTAGTGCCGACTCAACGCCTGGAATACATGGGCTTACTGTTGGACTCCTCCGAAGCAAGAGTTTTTCTCCCTTCAGACAAACTACAGACTCTTCAAGCTGCGGTGAAGTTGTTGGTGAACCGCAGGTGGTCGTCGCTGCGCTTCTGCATGCGAGTTCTGGGCCTCATGGTAGCCACTTTCGAAGTGGTACCGTACGCTCAATTTCACACTCGTGTCCTGCAGAAGGAGATTTTGTCAAAATGGAACAAATCTCCATTATCCCTGGATTGTCAAATTCGGGTGAGCCAGTTAGTCAGGGATTCCCTTCTCTGATGGCTGAGGTCTCCGACCCTTCGGTCCCGGAGATCGTTCCTTCCTCTCCATTGGACGGTGATCACAACGGATGACAGCCTGACTGGTTGGGGGGAGTTTTGGGCTTACAGTCAGCCCAGGGCCTCTGGTCGCGGGAAGAATCCCAACTGCCGATCAATGTGCTCGAGCTTCGGGGGATCAAACGGTGCCTCTCCACATGGTCCAGGAGACTACAAAGGCGTCAAGTCAGGATCCAGTCGGACAACCCCACGGCGGTGGCATATGTCAACCATCAAGGAGGAACAAGGAGCTCGGCCGCAGCATGGGAGGTCGCTCACATTCTCCAGTGGGCAGAGCAGCACGTGCCAGCCCTGACGGCCATATACATTCTGGGCATAGAAAACTGGCAGGCAGACTACCTAAGTCATCAGATGCTGGACCCAGTGGAATGGTCGTTGCACCGGATGTATTCCGGCCTCTTTTGCCTAAGGTGGGGCACACCAGATGTGAACCTCCTGGCCTCTCGGCTCAATCGGAAAGGTGCAGAGGTTTGTGTCCAGGATAAGAGACCCCTGGACGGACACGTCAGACGCGTTGGTGGCTCCATGGGGGCATTATCGGCTGATTTATGCCTTCCCCCCCCCCCCTCAAACTTCTACTGCGCAGAGTGGAGGCCGAGGGGATTCCGGTGCTTCTGATTGCCCCATATTGGCCTCAACGTCCTTGGTACTCCGACCTAGTACGACTGGTGGCGGATGTTCCTTGGCGGCTGCCGATGCGAGAGGACCTTCTATCGCAGGGTCCGATACTTCATCCTGCTTTACCGTCGCTGGTTTTAACGCCATGGCTGTTGAAAACCAGGTACTAAGGGGCCGAGGTCTGTCAGTCTCAGTGATTTCCACTATGCTGAGGGCACGGAAGTTGTCTTCCCGAAAGATTTACCATCGTACGTGGAAGGCTTACATCTCCATGTGTGAGGAGATGGGGTGGCGTCCGCGCACATATTCAGTTTCCAGGATCCTGCTGTTTTTGCAGCAAGAAGTGGATCAGAAACTTGCTTTGAGCACCATCAAGGGGCGTATATCAGCCTTGGCTGTCTTTTTCCAATGTCCCTTGGCAACTGTGGGTATAGAATGGGGTATATGGGATTGTATGATATATATATATATATATATATATATATATATATATATATATGTATATATATTTTTTTTTTTGTTTAATTTGTGGTTGAACTGGATGGACTTGTGTCTTTTTTCAACCTAACTAACTATGTAACTATGTAACTAACTCATTGGTGGGTACTGTCAGGAAAGGATCCACCCACTGATGATACTGTCTGACGTTTGATGTGCAGTACTGTGGTCCACCAGCAGGTGTCTCCTGGCAGTCTGGAACTGCCTGGGGAGCCTTCCCCTGTTAGTAGTATTATATGATCCTTGGGCCGCAGTACTGGCATCCACCAGCGGGTGGTTTCTGGCAGTGTGGGGCCAACAACATCTCCTGCAATTAGGCATCACCTGAGTAATTTCAGGAGGTGTGTATAAGTACCCGGCAGACACACTGATGCTTTGCCTTGGTATCTTCCTTGTGCCCTGAACCGTCCCGCCTGTGATCCAGCCATCCTCTCCTTGTCCTGTTTGTCTTCCTTTCCCAGCTGCTGACCCCCCGTTGTCGACCTTGGCCTGGTCCTGTTTATGATTCTGGTATTCCCCTTTACTTGTATATATGTGTCTGTTATTTGTTGGTGGTTGTTTGGTTGCACATTGTAGTAAATTGGAGGTGGTTGTATTTATTCACTTATCTTAATAAATTATATATTTTCACCTTATCTGCGCTTGTTCCTCTGTTGCTGTCCACACAGCTCTGGTCACACCTGATACGTGACGGTATACCAAGGCCATTCCTGACCAGAAGTGGCTGCACAGAGGAGCCATCTCAGTTCTGTTTACTTCAGGTGAAATGAATTTGGATGTTATTAGTTGCTATGCTCTGCAGGCGTCTGAGAGTGGTGAATATCTCCGCCAGACACTAAGGCTTGATTCACACTAATGCGTTTTTTGATGCATTTTGCAGAAATGCAGGGACATTTTTTTTAACATGGGTTCCTATGGAACATGTTCACATCAATGGATTTTTGTGCCTCTGCATTTTTGGAAAGGGTCAGGGACTTTTTTTCATGCAAAAATGCAGCGTTTTGCATGTAATAGAAGTCAATGGACCCGCATCCAAAACGCAAGTACCGCGTTTTTACCCCGATTTGCCATGTGTTTTTTCATTTTTTTTACACTGTATGTAGCTGGTTGCTAAGCAACCACAGTGTAAAAAAAAAAACACAAAATCGCGGTAAAAACCAAATGTCCAAAAACGTGGCAAGCACTGCAAAAACGCTCAAAAGCAAAATGCATAGATTTGATTCGAGCCTTAAGGAGTGGACGAGTGGCCGGTTGTTTGAAATCATGCGTTTAGCACACTCTCTGGTGGATCAGGGTTGTTTGGGAATACTGGACAGGGCCAGCTCTGTACATATGTGAATTAAAGGCTGCACATCCCCAAACCGCAAAGGCCGTGATGACTTTCCTCCAACTTTTAATATTAATCAAGTTGTATCCCTGGTATGGCTTTTGGAGGATGATCCCACATAGATTTTGTGAACACTATTCAGCCTGCTCACAACAAATAACAGAGTGCATTGAGTCTGTTCAGTCCCTGGTCAGACAGGCAGAATGTAAATTACAGTTTGTGCAACCAATACTCTTAGCATGGTCTGATATGCTACAATTAGTCCCAGCCAACCCACAACTAACCACTTCTGCCAGCCCAAATCTTTTTCCCCTTCACCCATGGCAACTTCAGTTGCAGCTCAGTACACCCTGCTTCCCACTAAATATCAATACCCAGGTTCTACTCCCTGCACCTACCCTGCCTTTAACCCACCTGCCTCTTCTCGGCTGCCTGCAATCCCTCAAGAACTTCCCCCAGCTACTGTTACCTCTTCCCTGCTTTATTCCAACCCTCCTCTCCAGTATGCTTCATTCCCTACCTACAGTCCTGCAGTTACCTATAGGACTCCAGTAGCTAAACCTAAAAAGGGACAGAAGTTCTTTCCTACCAATTTGATCCTGCCAGTAACCCAACCTGCCTCCGCACCAGCTAATCCACCACAGCCTGACGTCCCGGTGCCCGCTACCCAGCCTGACGTCCCGGTGCCCGCTACCCAGTCCGCTGTTTCAGTACCCACTACCCAGTCCGCTGTTTCAGTACCTTGTGTTTATGTTCCTTGTGACATGGACAGTGTGTCCATGTTCCAGCCTGAATTTGTGCTGCCAGTGTTCCAGTCTGATGTGCCTGCTTTCCAGCCTGATGTGTTCCTGTCTGCTGCCCAGGCTGACGTGTTCCTGTCTGCTGCCCAGGCTGACGTGTTCCTGTCTACTGCCCAGGCTGACGTGTTCCTGTCTGCTGCCCAGCCTGACGTGCCCATGCCTACTGTCCAGCCCGATGACCCGGAGCCTGTTGCCCAGCCCGCTGACCCGGAGCCTGTTGCCCAGCCCGCTGACCCGGAGCCTGATGCCCAGCCCGCTGACCCGGAGCCTGCTTCCCAGCCCGCTGACCCGGAGTGCGCTATCTGCCTTGATGTGCCCACTGTCTGCCCTGATGTACCTCCATCCGTTGTCCGGCTTGATATCATGGACTTCTCTCAGCAGTGGCTAGTTGGAGCGTCCGGAGGCCGCTCCTTTGAGGGGGGGTACTGTCAGGAAAGGTTCCACCCACTGATGATGCTGTCTGACATTTGGCGTGCAGTAATGTGGTCCACCAGCAGGTGTCTCCTGGCAGTCTGGAACTGCCTGGGGAGCCTTCCCCTGTTAGTAGTATTATATGATCCTTGGGCCGCAGTACTGGCGTCCACCAGCGGGTGGTTGCTGGCAGTGTGGGGCCAACATCTCCTGCAAATAGGCATCACCTGAGTAATTTCAGGAGGTGTGTATAAGTACCCGGCAGACACACTGATGCCTTGCCTTGGTATCTTCCTTGCGCCCTGACCCTGTGAAGCTCTGCATTTGAACTTGAACCCGAACCTGTTCCTGTCTGTTACCTGAACCCTGGACCCTGAGCCTTGTGCCTGACCCGTCCCTCCTGTGATCCATCCATCCTCTCCTTGTCCTGTTTGTCTTCCTTCCCCAGCTGCTGACCCCCCGTTGTCAACCCTGACCTGGCCCTGTTTACGATTTTGGTATTCCCCTTTACTTGTGTATATATATATATTGTCTGTTATTATTTGTTGGTGGTTGTTTGGTTGCACATTGTAATCTATTGGAGGTGGTTGTATGTATTCACTTATCTTAATAAATTATATATTTTCACCTGATCTGCGTTTGTTCCTCTGTTGCTGTCCACACAGCTCTTGTCACACCTGATACGTGATGGATACTTTTGTGCAAGGGGTTTGACGCGTAGTCCCTCCGGTTCGACCACCACTACCTCCGTGGGATCTGAATCTGGTGCTGTTGGCACTCCAGGAACCGCCGTTTGAAAACATTAGGGAGATTTCCTTTGTTAACTCTTTCTCAGAAAGTAGTCTTTCTAGTGGCTATTACATCTGCCAGGAGGGTTTCTGAGTTGGTGGCCTTGTCATGCAAGTCTCCCTACCTGGTCATCCACAGGGATAAGGCGGTGCTACATCCCTCTTTCCTTCCAAAAGGTGGTTTCGGCATTCCATCTCAATGAGGACATTGTGTTACCATCCCTATGTCCGAAGCCTAAACACCCAAAAGAGTTGCCTTACATTCCCTGGACGTGGTCCGAGCTCTACGGGTGTATATCTGTCTGCTACAGCTCCCTACCGGAAGTCAGACTCTGTTTGTTTTGGTGGCTGGTCTGAAAAAAGGTCAATTTCTCGGTGGATCAAACAGATCGTGGTTCAGGCCTATGCCTTAAAGGGGCGGGTGCCACCTTTTCCTGTCATGGCTCATTCCACCAGGGCAATTGGAACCTCCTGGGTCTTCCGACATCAAGCGTCTATCTCCCAGGTGTGTAAGGCGGCGACTTCCGTCCGTTCACACTTTAACAAAATTCTACAAAGTTGACTTAAACGCATCTTCGGATGCTTGCTTCGGCCGCAAGGTTTTACAGGCGGCTGTATAAGGTTGCAATTTACACTTTCTTTCAGTCACAAGTTTGTTGTGAACGCATCTTTTGATGCATAAGTTGGCCGCAGGTTTTGATGGTGGCCGTTTAAGATGGCAACCCTTCTGAGGTGTTCCCTTTTGTTGTGGGTGAAGTTATGTTTTGCTGTTTCCACCCCTTGATTTTTGACACTGCTTGGGGACGTCCCCAAGTTCAAGAATTAAAGGTCTGTCAATGAACGAAAGAGAAAATGTGTATTGTACTTGCGGTAAAATCCTTTTCTCTGAATCTTATTGACGGACACAGCACCCACCCCTCCTATTTATGTTTGTACTGCTTTGTGACGAACTGAGCTGCAGGAAGCGGGGTGAGGGGTTCAGTGATGTAAGTAACTAAGTTAAAATAAACTGAGTTTATTAACGCAGTTACTTTAGATGGTAACGAGTAATCTAACTGATTACTTATCTCCTTATGGTAATGCATTTCCCGTTACTTGGAGCGGCGTTACCGCAATTACTTCTACCGCCACTAGATGGCAGTAGTGTAATTCCAGTGTCCAGTGTCTATCGTGTAACTAAGGGGCGGGTCTAGTATTACTGTAACCAAGGGGCGCATTTATTATTATTGTTATATATCGAGCTCTGCTCATTAATTTAACATTTGCCCTCTTCTGTAGCCATCCGCCCCTTACACGATATAATAATAATAGACCCGCCCCTTGCTTACACGCTATAACAGATTTGCCCGTTGTTTAGAGTAATAATAGAGCATCCCCTTGGTTACACAATCTATAATAATAAATGCGCCCCTTGCTTACAGTAACACTAGACCCCTTAGTTACACGTATAGAATATTTAAAAAAAAGTCAGTTACTTTGCTGCGTAACTAATTACTTTTCCAATGTAGTAATTGAGTTACTAACGCCATTACTTTTTGGGAGAAGTAATTTGTAACTTAACTAATTACCTTTTTAAAGTAAGATGACCAACACTGGAGGGGTTATAGCCAGAGGGACCGTCCCCTGGGCGGTGCTGTGCTGTTTTTACATGTGTTGCATGTTCTGCCTAGTCCTCTCCTGAAGTGGCGTGATAACCCTAAGGTCAAGATTTAAAGGAGCTGTGTCCGTTTAGGATTTTACGGTGAGTGCAAAAATCAAATTTTTTGAGCAATTCCTTTTAACTCGCATCATTTGACCCTTTGGTATGTTCCTTAACTATAAAGGATAATGTCCACTCTGGAGAGGTAGGAATCTATTCCAGTTCGTTGTTTTAAAATAAACCTTTGTCTCTAATTTGTCATTCACCCTATAAATGCTGACATCCAAAAAATGTGTTTGTTTTTTTTACTCCACTCACTAGTTAACCACTTGCTTACTGGACACTTAAACCCCCCTTCTATCCAGACCAATTTTCAGCGCTGTCGCACTTTGAATGACAATTGCGCGGTCATACAACACTGTACCCAAATGAAATTTTTATCATTTTTTCCCCCCAAATAGAGCTTTCTTTTGGTGGTATTTGATCACCTCTGCGATTTTTATTTTTTAAAAAGACCGAATTTAAAAAAAGAAAAACATTTTTTTTTTTACATTTTGTTTTAAAAATTTAAAAATGGGTAATTTTTGGCCGTCATTGATGCACGCTGATGAGGTGGCAGTGATCGGCACTGATGGGTGGCAGTGATGGGCAGCACTTTTAGGTGACATTGACAGGTGGCACTGGTGGGCATTGACAGATGGCACTTATGAGGCATAATTGCCTCTGACTTTTCGGGACCGATGTCCGCTGTCAGCGTGAGGAGAAAAAAAAAAACGTTCACCAAGCTTTTGTTTTGATCATGTGATCATCTGTCATTGGCTGACAGCTGATCACATGGTAAGGGGCTGGGACCCGCCCCTTACTCGGATCGCTGATCACTTGAGTCTCAGTGACTCAGTAATCACAGCGCACTCCGCGCGCGCGCCCTATAGGGCACCCACAGGGAGCGTGCACAGGGGAGGACGTCGTATGACGCCCTCTTGGGAATTGAGATCCGCGCTATGGCCGTCATTCGGCCATAGCGCGGATGTCAAGTGGTTAAAGTTAGACTTTTTAGATTAACTTAACAGTAATAAAAATATATCAAAGTAGACTCAGTACCTGCCCAAATAAATGTAAGGTTGTCAATATAACGCCTGTAAAATAGTAGCTCATCTCTCCTTCTGAAAAACAAATTTATCCTCCCACTCCCCCATTAATAAATTTGCTATACTCTGCGCAAATTTAGCGCCCATGGCTACACCTTTCCTTTGGGAAAAAAACTCATTATTAAACCAAAAATAATTATGGGAAAGGCAGGAGTCCATGGCATCTCCCTTTCTGGGGGTGGGGTAAGTTCTCTCTTTGGCTCAAGGCCCAATTCAGGGCCAATATGGCGTTGTCATGCTTTATCACCGTATATAATGATGACACATCCGCAGTGACTAAAAAAATCTCCTCATTGTCAGTGAACCTCACTTCCTAAAGTAACTAAACACATTTTTTGTGTCTCTGAAATACGCTTTTGTCACTAACACTTTTTTGGAGAAAATGGTCCAAATACTGTCCCATCCTTGACGTGACCGACCCGTTGCCATTTACAATGGGCCTAGCTGGGGGGTTTAGGGGGTCCTTGTGTATTTTAGAGAGGGAATAAATGATAGGAATATGAGTACTACTAGGGGAAAGATATTTTCTCTCCTTCATTGTAAGGACATGCGACTGGTAACCAAACTCAACTAAAGCCCCATACACACGGTCGGACAATCCGCGGACCAGGTCGGTCGGATCCTGTCCGTCGTACTTTGTCCGATGTTGGTGTTGCGTACACACGGTCGGACTACGTTGTCGGAATATCCGGTCTGCAAGAACATCGTGACGTAAGTCGTCGTCCACGAGATTAGAAAAGGGAAGTTCAGCACCACGTCAGGCACCCGTTGGGCTCCTTCTGCTGATCCCGTGTTTATCGCGAGTTAGTCGAAGTTTGGTGACTTAAGATTCGCGCTTCTCAGTTTTCTGACTCAGATCGTTACTGCTCTTCAGTTTGTGCTTGTCGTGCGTATCTGTTTATTAGTGCGTGTAGTCAGTTCGCATTTGTTGGTCATTGCGGCCTATATCTTGATATAGGACGCTTTGATTTGCACTGCTTATTGTCTGCTCGTTTCTGGTATTCATTTTGTTCTTTCAGGCCTTGCTGTTTATCGGTGCTTTCTGTTTGTCCGTTCTGACCAGCCAACCTTTTGTGACCTTGTGAGCGATGTTTCCCGTGCGTACTCGTCGCCGAGTTCGTGCTGTACGCGGAATTGGTGTCGGGCTTCTAGCTTTGAGCCAAGACCCGTCCATGAACAGAGTGACGAGGAGTATGTGGACCAAGAATTGGTTGCTTCAGCGTGACCAATTCTCGCACATGCCTTTGCTTCGTGAGATCCAGGAGAATAATCCTGATGATTTCAGGAACTTTCTCAGGATGACGGACCCCGATTTTCACCGTCTTTTGGCTTTGCTGACCTCCTTTATCAGCCGGCAGGATACCTGCATGAGACAAGCCATTACTCCGGAGCAGAGGCTTGTTGCCACGTTGAGGTACTTGGCGACAGGGAGAAGTCTTCAGGATTTGAAGTTCTCTTCAGGTATCTCTCCCCAGGCCCTGGGACTCATTATTCCAGAGACCTGTTCTGCCATCATCGAGGTCCCGCAGGAGGACTATATTAAGGTAACATTTCTCCTTTACTATTCCCTTCTATGTATGTTCTTTTTGCTAATGTCTTCTATTTTTGACCTCCTTCCCTAATTACCATGATTGCAATATGCTCTAATATGCTGTGCCCCTTTTCTCCTTCATGCATTTTTCCCTTCACTTACCTCACCAGCATGCTCTTCTGCCCCAATAGACACCTATGGCCTAGTCACTTAAGCAATGTATTTTGTCTGCTGCATAGGATTTTTTGCCCCGAAACACCCCCTAAAATATGCACAAATGTTTGCTGTGTGGTTTACTTCATGTAGAGCCCCTTTTTTTTTTTTATTGTTTTTGGTGGGGGGGGGGGGGGGGGGGAAACTCATTAGGAACCCCCTCCCCCAACTGCTCTGTCAGATGGTACCAATCCTCTATCTGCTGGCTTTCCCAAGGTCAATACACACTATATACCTACCTCTTTTTAGTGGGCATCTTTAGGGATGAATTCTGCAAAGCATGTAGTGCAAGGGGCTGCCTCCATACTTTCCATTTCCTATTTTTTTTGTGTTCTTTCCCTCCTATTAGCTTGCTTGGTAATTTCATAATGTCACAATGTGCTTTCCTTTTTTTTTGGGGGGGGGGGGGGGGGGGGTGAAATGTTAGTTTAGCTTTCCTGGGGGCTGCCAATAGTGTTAAGTACAGAGGGTCTGGCCAAACTAGCACACATTATTGAGCCATTTGCCAATCAATGAAGTGCAGAGGGTTACCTGTCCAACAACCCCCCCCCCCCCCCCAAAACCCTAGTTATTGTCAAAGGCCCATCAGAAGTGGGGGGATTGATGGGGGGTGAGTAATCTGTGAAGGGGAGCCTCTACTTTTCTGTGCAAATACTTTCCAGCCTCCAATTTTATACAATGCTCTTGTTCCAAGATGTTGATTGTCTAATCTGCTTGCAATGTTTATGTGCAAAGTGACTAATTTTTTTTTCTTGTTTCACTCCACAGTTCCCTTCAACGCCACAGGAATGGCAGACTGTGGCCTCCCACTTTGCCAGCCGTTGGGACTTTCCTAACTGCGGAGGGGCAATTGATGGGAAACACGTCCGCATCGTCCCACCGCCCAACTCGGGGTCCCACTATTATAATTATAAAGGGTTTAATAGTGTAGTGATGTTGGCGGTGGTGTCGGCAACATATGAATTTATGTATGTGGACGTGGGGATGAACGGCCGGATCTCGGATGGTGGTGCCATTACGCACACGGAGTTCTACTGGCGTCTCCAAAGTGGCAGTCTGTGCTTGCCACCTCCAGAGGAGAATGCTGAAGGACTCCCCTTCGTCTTTGTCGCAGATGAAGCGTTTGCGTTGACTCCCCATGTGATGAGGCCGTTCCCGATGAGGACCCTCACCCCAGAACAGAGGGTCTTCAACTACAGGCTGTCCAGAGCCAGAAGAGTGGTGGAGAACACTTTTGGCATCCTGGCCAGCCGCTTCTGCCTGTTCTTGACGGCAATTAACTTGGCGGAATACAAACTGAACCACATAGTTCTTGCCTGTTGCATATTGCACAACTTCCTCAAAAGACATAACAGGAACTATGTGGTGCCCGTTGGCCCAGATGTGGAGGGCCCTCCAAATGCGGACCTCACAGCCCTTCAAGTGGCACGTCCAGGCTTGCCCCCTCTAAATGCCCGCGCGGTCCGCGAGCAATATATGGAGTACTTCGTGGGTAGGGGGGCCATTGCTCTGCCTGACGATGTGTGAGAGGCATTTTTTAATAAATCTGATATTTCAACCAACCTATGATTTCTTGTCATTTCAGTATTCTTTTTTGCTTATTTTACCTTGAAATTTTTTCCCTTTGCCTTCGACAGAGGGAATGCACTTTCTGGGCAAAAGGAGGTAACAGTCTCTTCTTCCCAAAAAGATTAGTCTCATGTTGTGTGTTTGATACCTAAGGTTTGTACTGCCTAACTGACACCCAAAATACTCCTTTTCATCACCAGGTCAGACATGTGTGTATTCTCAAAAATGCTGTGCTCCGTGTTTTCGTACAAAGCACTGTGGGTGTCATTTACATAAGTCAAATCCACTATGCTCTACAAGTGCAGTGAAAAAGTGCCCTGGAAAAGAAACTTGCAGTGCAAAGTGGACTTGCCTTTAGTAAATAACACCAATTGGCCCCCATATCCTTTCCATTTGACATACATAATGCATTGTGTTTTTGAAATAAGGAAGCCACACATTTAGAAAAATAAAAAAGTTTACTTGGAAAACATTCACAAGTGCGTTTACAATCTTCACGCCCAAACTGACAACATCTTGGTTATTTACAGCATTGTTTAGAAACATTCCGCAATTGGTAAAACCAGGCATGGAGCAAAACAGAACCTATGAACTTGGAAAGTTCAACTTTGTAAAGTGAAGACAAGATCAGACATGACTATATGTTCAAAGTGTGTTTGATCTTGCCTTCATCACATGGGGGGGTCACCCCTGAAAAGTGGAAATTTAGAACATGCACACAATTTGGGTCTGAAAATGGTCATTAGATGGTAAAACACATGCCTAGAAGCTTCAAAAGTGCCATTTTCCATCATGGGGATGAATGGACGTTTTTTGGGGGTGCAACCCCTTCACCACAACCACTTTCGTAGTTCGTAAAGTGGTTGCACCCCCAAAAAAACGATGGCATTCATCCACCATGATGGGAGCTAGCACATGTGGACACAATGTGTGCATGTTCCAAATTTCACACAGTTCTTAAGTTGCAAATGTGTTCATAAGCTGGCACAAATGTGTGTTAATTACTTCACTGCGTTTTCATATTTTTCCTAAAACATCAATGATGTTCTTCAATTTTTGTTGAACATCATTGATGTTTTGCTTTATGTAATCGAGATCTCGATTGCAGACCATTATCTCCCCGATGAGTACGTGGGCACTCTCTGTGGTAAAGTGCGATTTTTCTTCCACAACATCCACGTCACCTAAAAACCACAAACAAAAAAAAATCGGGTGTTGGAAATGAGGCAGGCATACATTGATTAGCTTACCAGTAGCTGTGTTCTCCCACACTCACCTGTTGTGGTGACAATTTCTCCAAGTTCGATGGTCTCTCCTTCCTCCTCCTCCTCTGCTTCTGCTGTTTCACCTTTTTTGGGAGGTGTGGGTTTTGGGGTTTCCTCAGACGGGCCAAGTTTTCGCTCCCCTATGAGAATGTACAAAAGGAAGATTTAGCAACACAATCTATTGAGGGCAGAAATAGGAAATGACAAACATTGCTTGAAAGTGACGGACACAATTTTTGTTTGGCCAGTTACAAATGCCAACTACATGAATGTAGTCACTTTGTAAAGGTGCTAAACTGACTAGCTTTTTGGTAGAAGTTTGTGTGATGGAGACCCCCCTCTAGTATCCACTGGAGCACATGTGTGGAAAAGCCTAATAAAAAGGTGGTTTGGGTGTCCCAGCACTAGTGCTCTAGAGTCCAGATGGGTAACCAGCTACTGGGTGACCTCTCCTTTACATTGAATAAATTGGCTTTACATTCTTGATGACATTTCGAGTGAGAACAAACTTCCTTTCCACAAAAAAAACACCAAACATCGTATTATAAGTGGCCGATCGTTGCGTACGATCGAATGGACACACACACGACCATGACAGTGGCAGAAAGATCGAGGCTGAGTACGATCGAATGCACAGACGAACATGAAAGTGGCCATTTTGGAATATACAACTTTGTAAAAATCAAACCACATGGAGCAGTATGCAAGCAAGAAATAAAACACAAAACACAACTACTTACTTTTTTTGAAGAATTCGCTTGATCTTTCTGTACTGATCGGCCTCCCTCAGTTTCAGGTCTGACCAGCGTTTCCTCAGTTGCTCCTTGGATCTTTGTACCCCAAAATTATTGTACAGCCTCCTCACAACTTTAGACATGATCTTGGCCTTGCGGACATTGGGGTTGAGGTAAGGCCCATACTTCCCATCATAGTCGCTCCTCTTTAATATGTCCACCATCTCCAACATTTCTCCAAATGACATATTGGAGGCCTTGAATTTCAGGCTCCGGGATCGGGACGTTTCTGCCTCCGGACTTTCCTCGTCCTCCTCGTTGGTGGGATATTTGTGGCGCACCTGCTGTGTCCCCGCCATGTGCTCCCCCACTGCGCCGTAAAGAGAAGGGGTGGGGAATAGACGAGAAAGATCGTCAGGGGCGGGCGGAGTTTGACGCATGCGCACTGTATATAAAACGTCACACGCCTGTGTCGTAGCCACGATCTGGGAGACGAGGGGAGAGAAAGCTCACGCACGAGACGATCGCTAGAAACGAGGTACAATTTGACGTTGGTACATAACTAGCCTAGACTGATTAGAACTTGAGGCTTCTTTATGGAGAAGATTAGGAGAGTTTAGGCTGACATTATTTATATTGTTCTGTGTGGTGTTGTGTCTTGCAGAGGTGATGGAGGCCTTCTACGACGTGAGTTTTCTCCCCCTCTTCATTGATAAATACAGGGAATTTCCCCTTTTATGGCTACCAAAGCACCGTGACTACAGCAACAGACCAAAGAGGTACGCAGCCATGCTGAAACTTGTGGCATTTGTAAAGCCAACCCTGCCCATGGCAACCGTGGCAAACTTAAAAGTGAAGATTAACAACATGAAGAGTACCTATTTCCGGGAGTGCAATAAGGTCCGGAAGTCCCTAGCATCTGGAGCTGCAGCAGCTGATGTCCATGTCCCCACGCTCTGGTACTATGAGAGGCTCCACTTTCTCAAAGACCAGACTACTGTCAGGAAGTCACTCTCGACTCTTCCTTGCACGCGTCCTTCCACGCACGCCACCCCTGATGAGGCTTCCGAGGACCAACCTGGGCCTTCCAGTCTGGAATATGTGCAGGTGCCCAGCTTGTTCCAGGTATAGTAGTTTTGTAACCATTTTGGGGAATAAGGAATGATGTTCAGTTAATTCAGGATCCCCAATTGCTTAGTTCCTAACGTGATTGACATATCAACAGACAGTGGTGTTGTAGACATTTTTGGGAAGACTCTAAACTGCAGGGCTGAGAATTGTATGGTTTTCTATTTGTAAACATTTTGCAACAGTCACTAGATGAGAATTGTGTGTGTTTGATGAACAAATAACTGAAACTATGTCCCTTTTTCAGACACAGGAAGACCTCAGCCAGGAGGTGGCTGTGGAAGGTGGCAGTCAGGAGGAGGCAGGGGTTAGTGGCAGCCAACAGGGGGGTAGGCGTAGGAGCCTGACTGTCTCCCAAGTCCCTCCCCTCCGCCTTCCCTACAGAAGGGCGAAAAGCATGGGGGAGGTGGGAGAGTCAGCGCTCCAGCTGATACGAGATGCCTCAGCCTCCCTATATGCCACACCCACCTACGAGGAGGCCTTTGCCTCCTTGGTTGGCAGTAAAATGACGGGTATGGAGGCGGGGCAACGCAGCATGTGTGAGGATGTCATCCTCAAAATACTAAATGAGGGGATGGCTGGGGAGATGACCCCACTCACACATGTTTGCGAGAGTGACCTTGCTCCGCCTCCTCCTCCTCCTTCTGCCACCCCACCAGCACCAGCACCACGGCGTGGAAGGAAGCGTACAAGGAAGACAAGAGAGTGATGACCTTGATTCAGTCTGGTCTGAGAGAAGATGGAGCCTCTTGTTGGACCAGAGCCTGGGGACCTAGATGGCATCTGCTGCAGTTCCGGATGTTTTGGACTTCAGGACCAGATTGCGCTCCCTTTAGATAGGTACTCTTCAGGCCCCCAATTTTTTAAGCGTGAAAAATGATGGTTGCCATGGGTGTCCAAGGCTTTGCAAATTCCCCAAGTTTCACCATGGCTGCGTTCCTCTTTGGTTTGTTGCTGAGACCTAAATAAAGGTTTTTTTGATTTGAAATAATCATTGACTATTGTGTTTTACTTTTCTACAATGACAGTTTTTCTTGGAGTAGGCAGGTACATTTCACTAATCCTAAAGTAGAATTAACAAGGGGCACCAACAACCAACAAACTACTAGTAAATTTAAGCAAGAAATACAAATGTTAATAATGTGGTTTTGCTAAGTTGAGACACACAACCCCCCTCCAAAAAAAAAAAAAAAAAGCTCCTTCAAATATGTATTCCCAAAAAAAAAAAAAAAAAAGACAAATGATGCTAAAAATATAACAAAGATTCTTTTACGATCTGAGTAAAAATAAACATGTAGTGTATAAATGCTGAAAAGTAATAAAGAAGTAAGTTTGTGAGAAGTGCGGGTGAATAGGAGCAGCTAAAACATGTCATTCTTGTTGCATTGTAAAGAAAAAGAGAATGCGCTGCATTAAAGACATTTTAACATTGCAGCGTGACGAATGTGCTGTGTCGATTAGGAAAGGTAGTTTTACCTGACCGAGCGCTTCCGTCACAGAATTTCTTCTGAGCATGCGTAGCACTTTGTCCGTCGGACAACCGTACACACGATCGGATTTGGTGTGATCGGACCGTGTTGACGGCAAATCTTTCCAGCAGGTGATAAGACTTTGTCCGTCGGACAAACCGACGTACACTGTCCGATGGTGCATACACACGGTCTGATTTTTCAACAACATTGTCCGATCGGACAGAATCCATGAAAAAGTCCGACCGTGTGTATGGGGCTTAAGGCCTCTAATTCTCTACTGTATTGAGAGGTGGGGGTCTTTCTTTAATCTTGCTCTGCTTTTTTTTGAACACCAGCAGCCTAGTACATCCTGGTCTTAGACACACCAGCAGTGCTTTAACACTTGGTGACGTGGCGGATCCCATAAGTGCAGTTCAAGCATCTAGTCTCCTGCTGCCACCAAGAATTTGAACACAGGCCCATAGAGCCCATAGTGCCCTTCCTGCTGCGCTTTCAAATCCTGATTGGGAGCCTACAGATTCTGCAGCTCCCATACTTCCCCATTCACTGGCCAACCCGGAATTCAGGTGAAAACAGCAAATTTAACTCCTTGGTTGTACAGAGCTATACAGATCGGTTGTTGACCAAAGCAATTTATAGGCCGAGCAATTTATCGCTGCAAATGCAAACCTTGGCAGACAATTAGAACTGGAACGTATCTCAGTTTCCAAATTTAAGACGTTTTTTGGCCTAACCTTCAAAATGGGCCATAGTGATCTAGGATGGAAAAGGACCTGGCATGCAATGCCAAGCTGCTGCTAACAAAGCAAACAGAATATTGGTATGCATTAAAAAGGGGATCAACTCCAGAGATAAAACAATAATTCTTCCACTCTACAAGACTCTGGACCGGCCGCACCTGGAGTATGCTGTCCAGTTCTGGGCACCAGTCCTCAGGAAGGATGTACTGGAAATTGAGCGAGTACAAAGAAGGGCAACAAAGCTAATAAAGGGTCTGGAAGATATTAGTTATGAGGAAAGGTTGCGAGCACTGAACTTATTCTCTCTGGAGAAGAGACGCTTGAGAGGGGATATGATTTCAATATACAAATACCATACTGGTGACCCCACAATAGGGATAAAACTTTTTCAGAAACGGAAGTTTAACAAGACTTGTGGCCACTCTTTAAAATTAGAAGAAAAGAGGTTTAACCTTAAACTACATAGAGGGTTCTTTACTGTAAGAGCGGCAAGGATGTGGAATTCCCTACCACAGGCAGTGGTCTTAGCGTGGGGCATTGATAGTTTCAAGAAACTATTTGATAGGCACCTGAACGACCACAACATAAAGGGATTGTGGCAGAGCATTGCCCTGCCAGGGTCTTGAAGGAGTATGTGACCCAGAATTCTTAACCAGACGGGTTGAGGGGCTCCAGGGAGCATGTAACATGAAGAGGAAACTGGCCTTTCTGTTTCCTCAGTGTTTTGTAAAGTCCACTTTGGGACCTGGAGCGCAGGGATTTCTGAGAGATCCGGGTATGATGAAATCCCTAGTCATGGGTCCTGATTTTGAGAACAGCCAGCATACTGATTGGTCAGGTGTGTGCTGGACTTTTAGTAGTAACCTGACCATAGTTCTGGGCTCCACCCCAGCAGACAGGAAGTCTGAGTACCAGGAGTCAGGAGGGCTCCAAGGGGGGAGCCAGTGCAGCAAGAGGCTGTTAGCTGAGTGCACCAAGGTGGTCGGTCAAACAGTCTGTATGAGACAGACAAGGGCTTGGAGGGTAAGGCCAGAGCTGCAGTGCTGCAAGTGAGAGCCAACTAGGGCTGAATGTAGTTTTGTGGATGAAAAGGAATGCTGAAACACCTGCAAGGGAAACCCATCTTTGTTTGCCCATTTTTATTAAAAGAAAGTTCAACAAACAAAGCCCTTAAAAAGAAGAACCAGTGAGTGGTGGCGTCCTTCAAGCTCTACATTTTGATGCTAATACTTTACAGGATATACAATGTAATTCTGACATATAATCACACACATAGGTTGGACTTGTGTCTTTTTTCAACCTCACCTACTATGTAACTATGTAGTGGTCCACAGACCCAATTCATCATA
Organism: Lithobates sylvaticus; assembly: GCA_028564925.1. Taxonomy (NCBI): domain Eukaryota; kingdom Metazoa; phylum Chordata; class Amphibia; order Anura; family Ranidae; genus Lithobates; species Lithobates sylvaticus. The sequence goes on from CM053033.1 coordinate 150,089,802, forward strand.
TGCCCATGTTCTCTGCTGCCATGGCCAGCATAGATACGAGAATATAATGCGATTTATGCACTTCAACGACAATGAACTCTGTTGTACTTGGGGTGACCCTGAATGAGATCGGCTCCACAAAATTTGGCCCCTTGTAAATCATTTTAACCAAAAATTTGCAGACTTGTATACCCCCAACAAGTTGTCTGGGTAGATGAGTCCCTCATTAATTTGTCTGGTTGCCTTGCTTTCAAACTGTTTCTCCACAGCAAGCGTGTCAGATATGGGGTCAAAATACATGGACTTTCCTGTTTTACGACGGAAAAGATCACATGGAGCCCCCCAGATGCCCAGACTACATAGGGAGCAGTGGCAAGATTGTTTGGGACTTGGTGTCACCCTTATTTGGAAAGGGGTACAATTTGTACGTGGACAATGTTTATACAAGCGTACCACTTTTTAGACACCTTTTTGAATTTGGAATTAGCACATGTGGCACCGTAAATAAAAAGTGCATATGTTTCTGAATGAATGACTTGTATAACGCTACCTATGCGAACTGAATCGCCACAGGGTGCCTTTTGCCGCTGGTGTCCATCTGCGGTGGTCCCGACACACTTACATACACATACAACATACACATATTTGGCCAATTTTTTTCGACAGGATCTAATTAACCTACCAGCATGTCTTTGGAGTGTGGGAGGAAACCGGAGTACCTGGAGGAAACCCGCACAGGGAGAACATGCAAACTCCAGGCAGATGGTGTCATGTCGGAATTTGAACCAGCGACCCTATTGCTGCTAGGTGAATGTGCTAACCACTACACCACTGTGCTGCGCCTATACCCTCTGTGCTGTATGTATTAAATCATTAACATGTACATTTTATACCATGACTTGCAAATCATTGAAGTGCTTTTGTATGTTTAACTTCCTCCAAACAAAATGCATGATGCATAATGTGAAAGATGAAGATACGCCGAGTAAATAGATACCCAACATGTCACGCTTCAAAATTGCATGCGCTTGTGAAATGGTGCCAAACTTTGGTATTTAAAAATCCCCATAGTCGACGCTTTAACATTTTTTACTGGTTACATATTTTGAGTTACAGAGAAGGTATAGAGCTAGAATTATTGCTCTCGCTCTAACGTTCGCGGCGATACCTCACATGTGGGGTTTAACACCGTTTTCATATGTGGGTGGGACTTACGTATGCGTTCGCTTCTGCGTACAAGCTCGCGGGGACAGGGCGCTTTAAATTTTTTTTTTTCTTTTTATTGTTAATTTTACTTTTATTTTTTTAGTTCAACACCTTTCAAAAAAAAAAAAAAATATTTGATTACTTTTATTCCTATCACAAGGAATGTAAACATCCCTTGTAATAGGAATATGACACGAACGGACCTATTTACAGTGAGATATGGGGTCAATAAGAACCCACATCTCACCTCTAGGCTGGGAAGCCTAAAATCAAAAAAAATCAAAAAAAAAAAAAACGATCACCGATTCCCAGCCGCGGTGCCGCCGGGCGTGACGTCATAACATCGCGCCCGGCCTCCGAACGATCATAGAGACTCCGGCGACCATCTGGTCCGCCGGAAATCTCTATGATCATCATCCGGGGGCCGGCGGATCCTGAGTCCGACTCACCGACTCCCCCCCCCTCCCGCCGCCCGTAAGAACGATCAAGCGGCGGAACAGCCGCTATGATCATTCTTATGGTGCAGGGAATCGGCAGCTGAAGACGGCAATATCTGAATGATGTCTGTAGCTACAGGCATCATTCAGATATACCCCGGAGAACAAAAAGACGTCATATGACGTATACTGGGTCTCGGGTGGTTAAACATTTATATTTTAATCTTTTTATTGAAAAGATCTGGTAATAACAGAGAGAACACTGGAACAAAGCTGAATTCTCAGGTCGTTATATCAAAACACAAGTAAATAGTGTATGAACAGTGAAGTTAAGTAAAATCCAACTTCGGAAGAAAAAGGCAAACCTCAGGCAAGGAATGGTCTCAGGTTAATATCCAAAAGTTAACTGTACTATCCATCATCAGGGTCAGGCCGGAGCTTATTGGGGACCTGAGATATAACAAATCCACGGGTCCCATATATTATCAAACTTTTTAGAATTGTTATGAAGTGTATGAATGAGCTTGTCGCTGACCATGATCCAATTGAGTTTGCTCTTGACGTAATCAACTGACTTCCTGGGCACTTCATTAGGCAGTTTGTTAAAAGGGCTGCTTCTGTTTTTTTTTTTGCAAATGTTCACCCCTGTCATCGAGCTTATAAGAGCAAAGATCCTGATCCAGAACAGACCGGGGAGGACCGGAGACCGGGGAGGTGGCGGGTGACCCGGGGATCAGCAAGCGGCTGCAGGAGCAGGCCATCGGAAAGGTGAGCGGGAGTGATGGGACAGTGTCACCCCCATAGACTGTGACAGAGGAAGCGGGCGTGTAACTGGCAGGACCTGGACCGGGTGACCAAGAGGGACAGGTTTATCAAGAGAGGCAGCGGTAAGTGGACCGGAGAAGGAGTGTGACAGGCAGACTGGGGGAGCGGCAGGAGCAGTGAGAGACAGTGAGTGAGGTCTGACATCCCCTGCAAGTGTTGTATTACAGGGAGGTTGAGCAGGAACAGAGAGGACACAGAGCGACACATCTAACACAAAAAAAAATGATAACTTTAATACCTGGGAGTTCCCTTAGTATTTGAGAAGTACCGTATTACCTGGGAGCACCTTATTGCCTGGGAGTACCTTAGTTTCATAGTTAGTAAGGTTGAATAAAGACACCAGTCCAACCTGAGTGAGTGTATACAATTGTCCCTATCCCTGTACATTGCACACTCACATCAGTCCCTACCCTCAAGGAGCCCACAATCCAAGGTCCCCATTCATATACTAGGTCAAATTTTTGGACAGAAGCCAATTAATTTACCTGCATGTCTTTGGATTGTGGGAGGAAACCCACGCAGGCACAGGGAGAACATGCAAACTCCAGGCAGGTAGTGTCGTGGTTGGGATTTGAACCAGCGACCCTTCTTACTGCTAGGTGAGAGTGCTAACCAATACACCACTGTGCCGCCCATATCTGGGAAGTACCTCAATACCTGGGAAGTACCTTTAAAAACCTGGGAGTACCCTTAGTATCTGGGACGTGCCTTACTACCTGGGAGTACCTGGAATCAGTATTAGTAGAAATTCAAAGAGAAGAATAAGTAGGAAATGAATGTGGGGAGGGGGGTTATAGGCCACCTAACCGAGTGTTTCTCAACTTTTTTCCAGTCGGGCGGCCTTGAAAAGTATTTTCAGTGTTGAGGCACCCCAGTCCAAGGCTTGGTTTACTTTACTGTGTGTCGTGGAACACATGCAAAATCACGCTTATTCCTGAAACACAGTTGAATGCTCTCTGTACCATTAATTCTACCCCACACATTGGAAAAAGTGGGGTGCTTTTGGTGCGGCGCAATTTATTAGAAAAAAAGGTCGGACTTCTTTCCCTGCATTTTTGCAGGTAGGGAAGCCCATTGAAAAGAATGGGCTGCCAAACACACAGCACTCAGCCACATAAATGTGAACCAAGGTCTTGTTCACGTCAGGTTGGAGGGGCGGTAAAATCACCTGGTTAAGCTGTTTTTACCACCCCCCAACATCTCCCCCTTTAGCTGCAGAGGCAGCAGCTGGGGGTGTACACATGCTGTGGCTGCAGCTGGATGCGTTTCGAGGAAAAAACCCTCTTCATCAGAGCCTTGTAGAACGACAAGCGAGGTCTGTATAGTGTTGTGGATCAAACATACAGGGGATTGGCTGGTTGGGAGGAGTGACGCATGTTAAGTGATGAGTTCTCCTATGCTCCTAAGTTTGTGCACATCCCACCGCTCTAAATGTCATAGAGAGATATAATATATATGTTCCTTTTGGCAGTGCAATGTTTATCTGTTGGTTGTGCCTGCATTCAGGTTTACAAGAAAGATGCAGCCTGCATGCATCTGTTTGGGAACAGGAGGCAGTTCCTTCTGTAAGGATAGGGTAGATCCAAACAGAAAGTGGTCTCATGTTGCAATGAGGATATCAGCTGTCTCCATCCATGTGAATGGGGCTGCACTGAAACTACCCCTCAACTGTGTGCATTGCATGGTTGCGGTGTAATGATGCTGCATTTACGGGCTTAAAACAGGTGGTTAGGAGGCAACATATTGCCTCTTTACCGCCTGTCAAATGCCTCTGAAAAGCGATCTGTGCATGAATTGCTTTTCAGGGGAGCAGCCGTCCTTGCTGCTATCACAAACCAGCCCTACAAAAGCAGTTCTGATAGTACAGAAATAGGCCCTAATAGCCTTCAAAATAGGGTGGGCTTGGGATGCTGAGGATGCATCCGGAGCCCACCCAGGTGTGTTGCAACAGTGAATGAATATTCGCTGTTGCAACACTGATCCTCCTCCCGGCCAATCAGGAAGCGGGTCTGATATCCGTTACCCAATTGGCTGTAAGGACAGGTGATTCTATTTGATGCCTAGGAGGAGGGGAGGAGACGCACAGCAGAAGCGAGGAGGAGAGCCGCCCGATCCCCGCCGCCTAGATGGTGTAAGTCCCAGTGGACTGACCGGCAGACAGCAGGGGGTTGTGGGGGTTTGAGTTGCCGCGGGGGGTGTTTTGGTTGTTTGCCGCCGCCCCCCCAAACAAAAAAAAAACACCAGCCACCACTGAATACACACACACACACACACACACACACGTATAAAGCCTTTTTAAAACGAATCTAGCACACTACCTTTTCAGTTTCCTCATTCAGCCGGTTATGCACTGTAGGGGGAAGCAGAGAGCACAGCATACTCCCCTGCACTCTCACAGTTCCGATGTACAGTTCAGCAGGTTATCAGGAAATCAGGCTCACCTGACAGCCCTTCTCTTCCCTGATCCCTCGGCACACCTTAGGACCACTGACGGCATACCAGTTTGCCGCGGCACACTGGTTTAGAAAGGCTGACCTAACCTAAAGGAGGAGAAAGAGCGGGCCTACTATCACAGTTGGAAATGGCAAGACAGGGAAATGTCATCAAAGGGGGACTTCAATTATCCCGATATTGACAGCTCACTCATCATTATACGGCAGCCCGTCTTCAGCGGCCTGTCCGCTACAAGATGAAAGTGGTCCCTGCAGCGTATTCCCTGCAAGATCACTTTTGATCGGTGGTGGGAGAGCCCCCCCCCCCTCCGCCACTTACCGGAGTCGTCGGCAGCGGAGGCGATCGCGTACTTTCGGTAGCTGGGCATGGAGACGAGTGAGGGGAAGACGGCCCCCACCTGTCTCCATACATTTGCTAAGCAGAAGCAACGTCAAAACGTCACTTCCACCCACAGCTCTTAAAGAGCCATTTTTTAAAAATGGTTTTTAAATTTATTTCATTTTATTGCATTTTTGTCTGAATATGCGATCGGAGGTCTTTTTGGCTCCAGATGTCATATTTAAGAGGTCCTGTCATGCTTTTTTCTACGGACGTCCTCCCAGGATAAGCCGACCGCGCTGTAGCCGTCTTTTGACTATAGCGCGGTCGGCATGTGGTTAAACAAAAAAATAAACAAATAAAAAGACCAAACATTTTGAAAAAAAATATTTTTCTTTACTTTTTTTCTGTCAGTAAATTTTGTAACCAAGTCATTTTTCACCTCCACTGATGTGCGCTGATGAGGTGGCACTGATAGGTGGCACTGAGCACTGATAAGCGGCACTGATGGGCACTGTTAGGTGGCACTGGTGGGTACTGATAGGCGGCATTGATGGGTGGTACTGATGGGCATTGGTGGACAGCACTGATAGGAGGCACTAATTGCCAGCACTGACTGGGATGGCTAATGGGCACTGATTTGTGGCACTTGTGGGCATTGGTGGGCACTGTATGCTGGCATTGGTGGGCAAGATTTTTTACAGTTTATATATTGTAATCAGGGCACTGATGATCAGTGCCCTGATTACTTCCCTAGCTGTCCCCTATAAGGAGATGCCGCTGACACTCAGTGTGAGACGAGGAGCGCCGATTACCGGCACTTCCTTGTTTACATGTGACCGGCTGTGATTGCCACAGCCGATCACATGGTTAAAGAGCCGTTGACGCGGCTCTTTACACAGATCGGGGTCGCACCGTGTCCTAGCAACACAATGCGGCCACGATTGCCACGCTGCGCGCCCCCGCTTTTATTTGACAGTGGGCGGGCAGCAAGCAGTTAAACAAAGGTATCACACAGTGCGTTCCAATGGGCAATAAATATAGAAGAGTGAAGGTTAAACCTGGGTGGCTAAACCGTAATGTTAAAAGCCTCATTAAAGAGAAAAAAAAAAATTCAAAGGGCGGCCAAAAAAGATAACAAGAGACACATAGCGAAGCAGAGTAAAAAATATCTAAAGAAATTTTTGAGATACATTAACAGTAAAAAAGCAAAGTCGGAGCATATTGCCCACATAAAGGACATGGAAGGGAGGATGGTTACGGATGACACAGTAAAGGCAACTGTACTAAATGCCGCCTTCTCCTCCGTTTTTACACAGCAAAGGGAGGGGTATAACGACCGTAGGAGTACTGGGAGTGACACATCACAGGATGTACCCTGGTGGCTAACAGAGGCCGGAGTGAAGGAAAGACTAGATAAACTTAATACAAATAAATCACCAGGACCAGATGGCTTACACCCGAAAGTCCTCAAAGAACTCAGAACCCTTTCACAACGAGCTGGCACCTGCATCAGCGGTAAAGCGGCGCTATTTTTAGCACCGCTTTACCGTTGTTTTAGCGGCGCTATTCGGCCACTAGCTGGGCGGTTTTAACCCCCCGCTAGCAGCCGAAAAGGGGTTTAATCCGCCCTGCAAAATGGCGCCAGAGAGGCGTTTTGCCAGCGGTATTGCAGCGCTGTCCCATTGATTTCAATGTGGAGCAGCGGTGGAGGAGCGGTGAGTTCACTGCTCCAAAGAAGCTGCTGGCAGGACTTTTCGTCACCAGAAATCTATATGATCAACTTCCGGCGGCAAAGAGCCTGGAGAAGCACCGGAAGGCAGCGGATGTCATATGACATGCTTAGGCTGGAAGTGGTTAAAGTGTTGTAAGGAGTATACTTGGTCTCCATTAAGATAATCTCCAATTCTCAACAGCCCCTTATTAAGCCACCACTGAAATGATCTCGGTACCAGGCCAGGTGGAAACTCCGGGTTACAAAAGATAGGAGCGAACAATGTATGTAGTGATGATTTGCAGGGACGTGCTCTATTCCAGACCGCTAAAGAATGTGATAGAGAGGGACAAAGAATAGGAGGGGGTAGACAGCTAGGAAGCCACATCAACGATCCAATGGCAAATGGATGGCAAGGAAGGGGCTCAATAGAGACCCAAAGGGGAATCGGCCTTTAGCAGCAGTGTAAGCTCATTGGGCAAAGTGATCTGCTTGAAAATAAGCCTGTAGGTTGGGAAGACCAAGTGCACCCCTTGGTTTTGGAGTATATAATGTCCGTTTCTGCATCTGAGGTCTCCTGTTACCCCATATGAAATGCAAAACGTCAGCTTGTAGACGCTGTAAATCTCCTCTATGGACCGCCACAGGCAAAGTTCTAAAGTAGTAAAGTATCCTGGGTAGGAACGTCATTTTGACTGGGTTGATTCTACCAAACCAAGATAGGGAATAATCTGCCCGGGGACACTTAATTACTATCGATTTAATCGTCGCTCAATTTGTTTAACCACTTACGGACTGCCAGCCGTCATTATACGGCAGTACTTTGAAGAGAAATATCGTTGTTATGGCAGCAGCTAGCTGCCATAACCCGGGTATCCTCTACTTCATCGAGCGGTCGCTTTCAGATAAAAGTGACCTCAGCGGCGGATTTGCCACAAGATCACTTTCATCGGGGGCGGGAGAGGGTGCCTTCCACCGCTTACCGCAGCGGCGGAGGCGATCGCGTCCTCTCCCATCTGTGGTATGGAAGATGGCCCCCACCTGGCTCCATATCATTGCAGGGCGGAAGGGACGTCAAAAACGTCACTTCCGCTCATAGCTCTCAAAGGGACATTTTTTACATTTTCTTTATTGAATTTTAGTATAAATATGAGATCTGAGGTCTTTTTGACCCCAGATCTCATATTAAGGAGGTCCTGTCATGTTTTTTTTTTTATTACAAGGGATGTTTACATTCCTTGTAGTAGAAATAAAAGTGACTTTTTTTTTTTTTTAACACGCCTTGTCCCGCCGAGCTCGCGTGCATAAGCGAACCCATACGTGAGTAGCGCCCGCATATGAAAACGGTGTTTAAACCACACATGTGAGTTTTCACCGTGATCGTTAGAGCGAGAGCAATAATTCTCGCCCTAGACCTCCTCTGTATCTCAAAACATGCAACCTGTAGAATTTTTTAAACGTTGCATATGGAGATTTTTAAGGATAAAAGTTTGTTGCCATTCCATGAGCGGGCGCAATTATGAAGCATAACATGTTTGGTATCAATTTACCCGGCATAACATCATCCTTCACAATATAAAAAAAATTGGGCTACTTTACTGTTGTCTTTTTTTTTTTATTCAAAAAAGTGTATTTTTTCCCAAAAGTGTGCTTTTAAGACTGCTGCGTAAATATGGTGTAACAGAAAGTATTGCAACGACCGCCATTCTCTAGGGCAGTGGTCTCCAAACTGCGGCCCTGGGGCCGGATGTGGCCCTTTGCTTGCATTTATCTGGCCCTTGGTGCACTACTCCTTCAACTGACTCCAATGATGGGACACCATTATTCTCAATGACAGCATCAATGGGGCACTATACCTCCCACTGATACCAAAAGGGGTACTATTTCTCCCGTTATTTCACCCAAAGCCTGAAGGACAGAAAACTGGCCCTTTGCTTAAAAAGTTTGGAGACCCCTGCTCTAGGGTGTTAGAAAAAAAAATATATAATGTTTGTGGTTTCTAGCAAAACATTTTTTAACTTAAAGTTAAAGTGGTTAATGCCTGAACTTGTTTCTGATTTAAGTTTCCTCCGTGTATGGGAGAAAGATTCAATTGTTCTACTGCCTTATGAAAGACCATTAAGGGTAAGAAAATCACTCCACTCCCAGAAAAGATCTATGGCAGGCAAGCTGTTGTACTCAGCTCCTCGGAAAAGATTTAAAGGGTTGCGCCACACCTTGCATTCTGACAAAGCTTGCTTGCTGGTGATTGGTGATTGGCGGTCTTATATACTCCCAGCAGTCCATATCAGATGCAGCCTGATTAACTGTATGTACATCTGCTGGAAGACACCCGCTGGTGGCCACCAGTACTACACCTTTTGGTGCTAAAAACAGTGCCACCAGCTGGTGACCCAAGCAATGACACAGGTCCTGGCAGAGGGTCATGTGAGTTCCATTTTAAACCTTTTTTCGAAATTTTAATCAAAAGGACAGGGGATTTTTTTGCAGTATGAGGTTAGTGATTGTCAGATACACTTTTTGGATTTAAATATCCAGGTCAGAGAGGGTCAATTAATTACTACCACTAATTTAAAGAAACTGACCGTAATGTATACATCCCTTTGTCTAGCTGCCATCACTCACCCTGGCTACACGCAGTTCCCAAAAGTAAAGTCCAACTCATCAGGTGCAACTGCACTAATGTTTCTTATTTTAACCAACAGGCTACTGTTTTGAAATCAAGGTTTCTTGAGAAGGGTTACTCTGAAAGAGTTTTTGATACCATCATTTTGGTTGGGAATATGGACAGTGGGGATGCTAAATAAGAAGACAATGCCTACGGAGAGGTCTGCTGATAACGGATTCCAACCAACACTTTTCCATCAATAAAATACTTAAGAAACATTGGAGTATTCTCAAGAATGACAAAGTGCTCGGCCCCATACTTCCCGAGCAACCTGTTGTATATAAGGGTGCTTCAGCCTTGTGGCATAAAATCGCTCCTAATATTATTGATCCCCCCTCAAAAACAATTTTTATTTTTTTCAGTCTATGAAAGGCTTTTTTCCTTGTCGCAAGTGAAATGTCTGTCAAATTAACTCCTTTAGAGGTAGAAGGTGTTTTTTCTTTTTCAATCGACACAAACGCAAAAAAGTTATGATAATAAGTTTATTACATGCAGATCAAAATACTGTATGTTATTTATATGATCTAATGTGTGCTAACCAGTATATTGGACTCACTAAACATGCCTTGCATACACGCCTGGCTGGGCACGTTGCCAATATTAACCACTTGCCGACCACCGTGCGCCGATTTACATCGGCAGAATGGCACGGGCAAGCAAAAGGGCCTACCTTTACGTCCCTTTTGAATTTGCTGCCTTGCCTCCAAGGAGAGGCATTTACCTGTTCTGCCTAGTGACACGACAAGGATCTACTGCTCCCTGTCAACATCATCTTTCACAATATAATAAAAATTGGGCTCACCTAAACTGCACACGCACCCTCTTGTTGAAACAACTCTTGACCCATACAATGCCAGCAAAAGAATGCCTGATCTCCCCATTAGAGGCAACTTAGACTTCCCCCCAGGTCTACCGAAATCCTATCTTCTAAAGGAATGGCCCTACACACGGATACAGGCTAAACACTTCTTCTGCAGAGGCAAGTTTCTAAGGATACAAGATCTAGCAGCATTGTCCAACACTAAATCTTTCCCCTCTTGGTCTTATATGCAACTCAAACATTTCCTAGATGTGCCAACAAAAATACCCAAATTCACGAACCCCCCCACAGTATTTGAATCTCTATGCTCAAGCTCATCACCCCAAAGTTACGTCATCTCGGCCTTATACACCTCCATGTTTGGAAAACCATACTCCTCCCTACGCTAAGACCATGCGTTTTGGGAATCCGCTTTAGACAGGGAAATAGGAGAGGGCGACTGGGACCATATCCACTTATACATACATAAAGAATCTCTTAATGTCCATACACAGGAAAATGGGTATAAACTCAAAACGAGATGGTACAACACCCCACAGGTTCTCCATAAGATTTTCCCGACAGTGCCAGACCACTGTTGGCGATGTGAAACAGAGGTGGGTACCCTCCTTCATGTCTGATGGTCCTGCCCTCTGATCCAGCCATACTGGCGTAAAATACATGAAGTGACTACAGCAATTTCCTCTCTCCCGTTGGAGTTCACACCAGGACAATACTCTCCAAAAAAAATATCTCAAATCAATAGCTATGCTCCTAATAAACGCTGCTAGGCTCTGTGTACCAGTACATTGGAGGTCCACACAACCGCCTTCGCTAAAAGAATGGGCCCTTCGGGTTGACCGCATAGTAACGATGGAGGAACTAATCCTCGCTGCACAAGATAAAATCACTAACTTCTCAGTTTTTTGGGAGGCGTGGATCACATACAAGAATTCTCAGTCCTAGCAGGATGTATTGCAACAAACTTGATAACCAATTAAACTTAAGCAAAGCTAGTATGGATGGGTCTTTCCGGGGATCCGGATTACCCAGTGGATGTAACAGGTGAACAGTAGACAGAGAGGGTAGCAGGTGGGTTTCCACCCCCTCTTCACATACATCCCCCCCCCCAACTCTCTTTAACCTTCCCCTTCCACTCCCCCTACCTCATCTTCTTTTTTTCTTCCTAGCTACAATGTGAACCTTGTAACCGATAGAAGTGGTGCCTGGTTAGGGTAACAATACCCGATACCATGACGCATGTCCCTGACTACAGAGGAGGACAAGTGGGTAAAAGTCGAGCTAATATTTTTTTTCAAAACTCTTTATTCCAAATTTTTCATTACATAATAATTTACATTATACATTTTTATATACTTTTACATTTCTTTATATAATACAAATTATAATTACATTTACTCTTTCCTTTCATTCCTTCCTCTCTCACCCTCTGTGGTCACTTAATACTATATTTTCAGATATTCCTCTATCCACTGTTAGCCATGTTTTATTCCATTTTGCCCATATTTTTTCATACCTTCGCCCGTTTCCCCTTTGTTCATACATTATTTTTTCATAGGGTAGGACCTGGTTTACTGCTCTCACCCATTGGGTTACTGTCGGGGGATATGGCTGAATCCATTTTTCTATTATTTGTTTTCTTGACAGAAACAGTACCTCCCTTAAGAAGGTATTATTATCTCTATTATCTCTCTCTTCCCTCAATATCCCCAACAAACATAATTCCATCGTAGCTATAAAAGGTTTATTCAGGACTTTTCCTATTTTCCTAGCTACTTGTTGCCAATATTTCCCTATTTTACCATAGTACCACATTACATGAAGGAAGTCTGCTCCCCCCTGCCCACATCTAGTACATCTTGGTTCAGTCATCCTCCCCATTTTGTGCAATCTATTTGGAGCCAAGTATGTCTGATGTATTATATTCATCTGTATTATCCTGTTATTCATTGCAGGGGATACCTTCCAATGGGAATTACAGGCTTCATCCCATTCATGATTGCTCATGTCTGGGATAGCCTCCTGCCACTTATCCCTTATTTTCAGTGGTTCGCCTTCTATTTTCTTCTGTAACAGGTGTGTGTAAATCTTTGCTATCAATCCCTTAGGTCCCTGTGATTTCAGGATGCCTATAAGGGGATATTTAGATATTTTTAATTCCTCTCTTCTAAACTGTGTCTGTAGCACCTGCCTCAGCTGAAGGTATCTGTAGAACTGTTTACTCAATAGGTTATATTGTTTACATAGGTTTTCATAGGTTAGTATCACATTTTTGTCATATAGCTGACCAAAAGTTGTTATCTTATTCTGCTTCCAAAATTTACTATCCTCAAAAGCTTCCAGTTGTTCAAATTTTGGGTTGTTCCAAAGCGCAGTTTCTGTTGGGATTCCAACAAATCCCGTCAGTTTCTTAGCCTCTCTCCATACTGTCCTTGCCACTTTTAAAAGGGGAATTTTTACTCCCACTCTCCTCAAATCTTTTAATTCTAATCCCGTCATTAAATCATCTATTTGCATTTTACTAAGGAGATATTCCTCTATCCTTGTTATTTTTTCCTGTCCTACCCATGATCTTAGATGTTTCAATTGCCCTGCCAAATAATATAAATATAAATCCGGGAGGGCCAGTCCAGCTTCTGTCTTTGGTCTTTGTAATTTATTAAATTTTAATTTACATCTTCCATATGCCCAAATGAACCGAGTCATCTGCGAGTTTAATTTTTTAAATATCTGTTTTGGTATTCTTACTGGGGAGTGTGCAAATACATATAAACACTTGGGTAATATAATAGATTTTATCAGGTGAATTCTGCCTGCCATTGATATTGGTAGCTTTATCCATATTTCCAATTTTCTCTTCACTTGTTCTACTAGTGGGAGTATGTTGGCTTCCATCTCATCTTCGTGTTTCAACGTAATATTTACTCCTAAATATTTAAATACTTCAACTATTTTTAGTGGGGTCTGAACTCTCCTTTTATTACCTGTTCCCAAGGGCATCAGTGCGGATTTTTGCCAGTTTATTTTTAACCCTGAGAACCTCCCGTATGTTTCTATTATTCTCATTGCTTCCATCAGAGATGCTTGCGCATCTCCCATATATAATATAATATCGTCCGCATATAGGCCTATGTGTTCAATTTTTTTTCCTACTCTAATCCCCTTATATTTATCTGATTGTCTGAATCTATTTGCCAATGCCTCAATTGCCAGAGCAAACAACTGCGGTGACATTGGGCAGCCCTGTCTTGTTCCTCTATGTAGTTTTATTGTAGGAGATAATATACCGTTTATTAGCAAATTGGAGCATGGTTGTTTATAGATTATTCTCACCCATTTTCTAAATTTTTCCCCAAATCCATTCCTTTCCAGAACTGTCTGCAGAAATTCCCATTCTATAGAGTCAAATGCCTTGGCTGTATCCAATGATGCCAAGGCACTTGTTTCCGGGATAAACTCTCTCATTTGTGTCATATATTGCGTCCTTCTAATATTAATTGATGTAGATTTCCCTGGCATGAAGCCAGTCTGGTCCTCCGCTATTATAGACAAGATTACCTGATTGAGCCTTTTAGCAAGCACTTTTGCCAATACTTTATAATCTATATTTAATAATGATATTGGCCTATACGACCCGCACTCAGTTCTATCTTTGTCTGGTTTTGGTATCAATATGACTGTGGCATCATACATGGAAGTAGGCATTTCTCCCCTTTGGAACGCCTCTCCATACATTTTGGTCATAACTGGTACCATAATTTCTGCATATCGCTGGTACATTTCCAGTGGTATGCCATCTGGTCCTGGGGACTTACCCTTTCCCAGAGAGAAGATAGCTTCTCGTACTTCCTCTTCCTCTATATCCCTCTCTAGCTCCTCTTTTTGTTCCTCTGTTAATTTAAGGAAGTTCAAATCCTTCAGGTATTCCTCTATATCTTCTCGAGTACAGGTCAGTGTTGATGTATACATGTTAATATAGTATTTTTGGAATGTCTCAAGTATCTCATCTAATGTGTTTACCACCTCTCTTTTTTCGTTTTTCACCTCTGATATTGCTAGTGATGGTGTTTGTCTTTTTATCATAAAGTTCAGCATCTTATTATATTGTTGTCCTTGTTCAAAGTTTTTTTGTGCATATTGGAGTTTCTTACGCTTAGCGTTAATTATTAGTTGGTTCTTATATTGCCGTGATGAGGCTGCCCATCTTATTTGGTTTATATTTGAGGGGTCCTCTATAAACCTATTTTCTGCCTGTGCGCATAATTGTTCAATTTCCTCCTCTTCCTGCCTATTAGTACGTTTAATGTATGATATTGTTGATCTTGTTATCCCCCTCAAGTATGCCTTAAATGTGTCCCAGAGTACTCCATCTATTTTCCTGTTGCCATGTGCTTCTAGGAACATTCCCATTTGCTCTGGAATTCTATCATTTAATCCTATCTGGGTTAACCATTGAGCCTGTATCCTATACCCCGGTCTTGTTCTTTTTGGGCCTATTTTTAGCTCAAAGGTTAATCCCGAATGGTCAGACACCCCTCTTGTCATATACGCCACAGACCGAACCATTGGCAGGATCTTTTCGTTCCCCATTGCCATATCTATTCTAGACATGCACCCTCTCCCAGGTGCATGCCATGAATAAGCCCGGGTCCCAGGGTTTCTAATCCTCCACATGTCAGCCCATCCTACTTCATTCATAAATTTTTCCAACACCTTTGACCCTTCCCCTCCTTTATGCTTATTTCTTCCGAACCTAATCTAATTTTGGGTCTAAACACATATTGAAATCTCCCATACATATGACATATGCCTCTGGATATTCTGACATATATATCACTGCCTCTTTCAGTACTCGCATTGTAGCTGGGGGGGGGGGGGGGTTATAAATCCCCATGATTACAACAGGCAGAGCATGCACCAACGCAAAGACATATCTTCCTTCGGGATCTCTTTTTTCTCTAATGCACTCCCATGTTACCCCTTGATTGACCAAGAGAGAAACCCCTCTTGAATATGTAGTATGACATGAGTGGCTAGACCATTGTATCCAAGATTTTTCTAGATATTTCAATCTCTCTTTAGTCATATGTGTTTCTTGGATACAAATGATCTTTGCCTGCACCTTGTTAATTTCTGAGAAAACCTGTGTTCGTTTCAATTGCGTTCCCATACCTCTCACATTCCATGACAAAAATGTGTGCTGATTACTCATATTTGATGTATTTTATTTTAGCCATTGTTCCCCCAAGAAATAAAAAAAGAGGAAAAATAAATCCTATATCTCTTTTTCCTTTCCGTGACCACTCTCTTTTCTACCTCTCTCCTCTCATTCATCCATTCCATCCCATTCATCCATAACATTTTTTTTAGGGCATTACCAACATATTGCATTTTTGCTCTTATATAGGTAATTTATTTCAATTTCAGCCTGTCTGCTCCTGCCCTTTCTCCGCTTAATCGGGAATATAAGGGGCGGGGGGGGCCGCCAAGGTGGGGGGAGGAGAAGGCATCCCCTCCTTTCACCCTCTCCCTCCCTTTTTAAAAAAAAAAAAAGAAGGGGGAAACACCGCAAAAAAAAAAAAAAAAAATTGTGTTTTCCTTGCTCTCTCCCCTCCCACACCTCCCTCCCTCCCCCCTCCCCCACCTCCCTCCCTCCCCCCTCCCCTCCTCCCTCCTTGTGCGCATCTCTATTTTATCTATTCACTCCCCATCCCTCCCCCTTCCCCCATTTATTTGTGTTTATAGTGTTTATAGTATTTATAGTGTGTCTCTTTACCTTATCCTAACCTTCCCTTGTTATTGTATGTTAAAAAAAAAAAAAAAAAAGGGGGCAAGAGAGAGATTTCCTCTCACTCTTCCCTCTCTTCCCCTTGTAGCAAGTGCTTTATTTCAATGTGTTTCTCTGTGATTTTAGCTCCATTTTCCTATTTATACACACCCCATCACCCTCAGCTTTTACCCCCCCCCCTCCTCCCTATCCCTCCCGCTCCCCCAAAAAAAAAAAAAAAAAAAAAAAAAACCCCACAATCAAAAATTTATTTTTTACCTTTCCCATTTTTCCCCTCAAAATAAAAAAAGGAAGAGAAGGAAAGGGGGAGAAAAAGAAAAAGACGAAAAGGGCAAAGCGCAAGAAGAAAAAAAAAAACAAAAAAAAAAAACACCAAAACACACCAAGAAAGAAAGAGAAAACCAAACCTATAAACTATTAAAACTTCTTCCTTTAACCCCAAAAAAAAAAAAAAAAAGGGGGAAATAAAAACAAATTTAAAGTAGGGAGAGTGTCCCTCTCATCCCCCCACCTCCGCCCCCCCCCAAAGTCCGGATCTTCTTGGTGTCTCTTATCCTTTCACAACTTCTCTATTTCTCCTATCGAGGCATAGGCCTGGTCATTTGCAGCCAGTCTTTAGCTTGTTCAGGTGTACTGAAGAACAAAGTCTTTCCCCCTTCCTCCACTCTCAATCGGGCTGGGTATGCCATAGAATATTCAATTCCTGCCTCTCTCATTTTTCGTTTTATTTCATAAAATGTTGCCTGTTGTTTTTGCAGCTCCAGAGAGATGTCTGGAAATATTGATATTTTGCTATTTTCATAGCGAATCTCTCCTTTTTGTCTTGCTTTCCGCAGAATTGTGTCTCTGTCTCTGCAATTTAGTAGTCGTGCCAACAGGGGTCTAGGGGGAAACCCTGGTTTAGGTGTTACTGCCGGGACCCTATGCGCTCTCTCCACTGCATATGCTGCTGATACCTCCATATCTGGGAATACATTTTTCAGCCATTTTTCTATAAAGTCACCAGGATTAAACCCTTCTGCCTTCTCTGGTAAACCAACTATTCTTAAGTTATTGCGGCGCATACGGTTCTCAAAACCATCAGATTTTTGATGCCACAGGGTAATCTGTTTTTCAATCGTGACTATCTTTTTAGGCATAGAGGTAACAGTATCTTCCAATAAAGCAGTCCTATTTTCCACTTCCATCAATCTCTCTCTTATACTCTGCATGTCATGCCTGATCAGTCCTATATCATTTATAATCTCATCCATTTTACCTGTTAGGGCTGTATTACTCGAGTGGATGGCCTCCATTATCTGGGAGTTCATCTGTTCCAGGGTCAGTTTGGGATGTTTCTCCTGTTTTTCTGCTGCTTTCCCGGACTGCGGCTGGGGTGTGTTAAGCTTCTGGGTTTCCAGCGCTGATGGTCCACCACTCCGTGTCTGTGGGGGGCTACGCCCGCTGTCTTGCTTATCCGTTCGAGCAAATTCTTTAAGACGATCGGCTGCCGACTGCTTACTATTGCTCATCGCACCAAGCGATCGTTTTCACGGGTTTCACGAGTTTAAAGTCTCGATAGCAGAGGCCGATCAGGGTTCCGTAGGAGACTCGAGCACCACCAAGCATTCGTTTTCGCGGAGTTAGGGTCTCGGTAGCAGGGACTATTCAGGATACTGTCGGAGACTCAGGCTGATCTCAAACCTCCCGCAGTTCACATCCGAACGCCGCGTCCGACCGTCACATCCGGTCGCGTCGGCGGAAGTCAGGCCCCGATCTACCAATCAACAAGTCGAGCTAATATTACTATGCTCTAACAGGTGGTTCCAGAAAACTGCTGGAATAGCGATAAAATATTCTGAAAGGAGTCATAATGCCCTGAGAAATACTTACACCCTAGAGCATTGACTACATTTTTTCTCTTATGACGCAAATAAGATATGTATGGAATTTGTTTGTCTACCAGATTATTACTATACTCCCAACATGTGAATTTTTGTTTTGGAAAACTTCTAATGGAACCTGTTACCCATTTTGTTACATTGTTATATTGTTACACTGTGCTGTAATTATTTTGGAATACATAATAAAATCTTTATGAAGAAAAAAAATTTGGGCTAACTTTACTGTTGTCTTTTTTTTTTTTTTTTTTTATTCAAAAAAGTGTATTTTTTCCAAAATAAAAGTGTGCTCTATTTGCTGGAAAAAAAGGACGTCAATTTTGTTTGGGTACAATGTCGCACGACTACGCAATTGTCAGCTAAAGCAACGCAGTGCCGAATCGCAAAAAAATGCTCTGGTCAGGAAGGGGGCAAATCCTTTCGGGACTGAAGTGGTTAAATTGTTTTTTAGGGAACACAGTTTGTCTGGAAATTATGCAAAGCATCATGGTATGAATTCAGCTGGTACTTCTTTTTATGCCTTAGATAAGATTGTGCCTCACTGGAGGGGGAGTAACATGGTGAGAGCTATATCAGGGCTGGAAACCCGCTGGATTTTTGACATGAAGCCTTATGTCCCTTTCGGCTTGAATGTCGATTGGGACATAAATAGTTTTATTAATAATGCTTAAAATTCTTGCTTTGTTTTATAACTATTTTGATTATTTTTATACTGATTGATTCATAATGTGTTTTTTGTACTGCAGTGTTTCTGTGGACTTTTTCCCTCTAGGCCCACTAGCAGGCCAGATGTTTAGTATTACCTTGGGGAGATGTAGACTAGCATACTGCAATCACTATGCAGAAAATGATATCACCTGTGATGCATTTCAGTTATCTTGCAAACCTGGCCTGTTAGTGGGTCCTGAGGACGGGAGTTGAGAACCAGTGCTCTAGGCTTTTAAATTGTATCCCTTTTATTAATTTCATTATAGGTGTATTCATTTAATTCCACTAGATGGCAGTAAATACTTTCATATGCAGGCCTTTTATAAAGCTTTTTTTCTCTATTAATGGCATTATTTCATATAGTGTCTATTGCGGGCAGACAGCAGCCAGCAGTTAAGATGGCGCCACTGCTCTATTTAAGTCGACACACGTGATGATGCGTCACTCTGGCCTATCCCCAGATGACTTGTAGGTGACGAAATGCATAGGGTGGGGCCTGTGGCGGTGACATCATATGGTTCATCCCCAATTGGATGGTGTATGCTTCTGCCCAGGGGGGAAGCCCGCAGGAATGCCGCAAATCTTTTTACATGTCTCGATTTACCTTATGCTGGTTTTATTTTGGATTCTAGTAAGTGCAATCTTTTATTCCTGCCTATTAAACAGTCTTTTTGTACTGCACTATTGAAGCGCCTTTCTCACATTTGTTTTTGAGTATTGCTGGAGCAGTGTGAGCAGAGTGAGCCACATATGGTTTAAGAGAGACCTATTTCCTAATGCCTTGTTTGACCACCTGTAACTCTGTAGTCATTCCTATCTGGTAAGCAGCTTGAATTACTCACCTTGGTTGTGGAGCATGATCTTTTCTGGCTGCCAACTTGATCCAGCATCACATTTTTCCTTCACCTGTCTGCTCTATATCACAAAGTACAGAGGAGATTTGTGGATCTTGTTTATATGGACATTTTTAGTTTTATGTACCGTATATGTGTTTTACTTGCTTATTTGATTTACAGACTATTGGGATGTATGTATATTTATTTATTAATACGTATTATTTTGATTAGTGGTGGGACCATACAGTGGGGTGTTCCCTTAACCATTTGATCTTCTGTTAATATATTAACGGAAGGGAAGAAAAAAACTTTGCTAAAAAAAAAAAAACGGATAAAAAGAAAAACAAACCAGCAAGTATGAGCAGTGATTCTCCTGTATGACATAAACTACAGTATAGCAATATTATAAAATAATAGAATTGCGCTAAAGTACATAAAGATTAGTCAATTCATTAACCACTTCCGTACCACCCACCGTCGTTATATGTCGGTACTTTGAAGGAGGATATCGCTGTTATGGCAGCAGCTAGCTGCCATAACTCTGGTATCCTCTTCTTCAGTGAGCGGTCCGGTTTAGGATAAAAGTGATCTTGCGGCGAATTCGTGGCGTGAGAGGGCAGCGGCGGAGGCAGTCGTGTCTGTCCCCTACCTTGGTATGGAGACGAGTGAGGGGAAGATGGCCCCCACCCGTCTCCATATCACTGCAGGGCGAAAGCGACTTCAAAATGTCACTTCCGCCCATAGCTCTTAAAGGGACTTTTTTTTTTTTTATTGCGTTTCAAAGCGGGATTCCACCCTAAAGTGAAACTTCCGCTTTTCGGAACCCTCCCCCCTCCGGTGTCACATTTGGCACCTTTCAGGTGGGAGGGGGGTGCAGATACCTGTCTAAGACAGGTATCTGCACCCACTTCCGGGCATAAACTCCCATGGGAGTTTACGCCACTTCCTGTCCTGGCGCTGGCGATTCTCATTGCGCTGCGCGACTCGCGCATGCGCAGTAGGGAACCGGGAAGTGAAGCCGCAAAGGCGACACTTTCTGATTCCCTCACTGAGAATGGTGCCAGCAGCAGCAGAGAGACGATCGATTGATCTGCCTCTGCTGCCCACCTCGCTGGAACCTGTGACAGGTAAGTGTCCATTTATTAAAAGTCAGCAGCTGCAGTATTTGTAGCTGCTGGCTTTAAATTTTTTTTTTTTTCCAGGTACCGTCCCGCTTTAATGTAAATATGAGATCTGAGGTCTTTTTGACCCCAGATCTCATATTTAAGAGGTCCTATCATGCTTTTTTCTATTACAAGGGATGTTTACATTCCTTGTAATAGGAATAAAAGTGACATTTTTTTTTTTTTTAAACGTGTAAAAAAAAAAGGTAAAATAAATAAGAAAAAAAAAGAGCTTGCAAGCAGAAGCGAACGCATATGTGACTAGCGCCCGCATATGAAAACGGTGTTCAAACCACACATGTGAGGTATCGCCGCGATCAGTAGAGCAAGAGCAATAATAAAAATAAAAAAAAGTGCGGACACAATTTTGAAGCGTGACATGTTAGGTATGAATTTACTCGGCGTAACATTATCTTTCACAATATAAAAAAAATAATTGGGCTAACTTTACTGTATTTTTTTTATTCAAAAAAGTGTATTTTTTCCAAAAAAAGTGCGCTTGTAAGACCACTGCGCAAATACAGTCATGGCCGAAATTGTTGGCACCCCAGAAATCAAGTATTTTTCACAGAAAAGTATTGCAGTAACACATGTTTTGCTATACACATGTTTATTCCCTTTGTGTATTGTAACAAAAGAAAAAAAGGAGGAAAAAAAGCAAATTGGACATAATGTCACACAAAACTCCAAAAATGGACTGGTCAAAATTCTTGGCACCCTTAACTTAATATTTGGTTGCACACCCTTTGGAAAAAAATAACTGAAATCAGTCGCTTCCTATAACCATCAATAAGCTTCTTACACCTCTCACCCGGAATTTTGGACCACTCTTCCTTTGCAAACTGCTCCAGGTCTCTCTTATTGGAAGGGCACCTTTTCCCAACATCAATTTTAAGATCTCTGCACAGGTGTTCAAAGGGATTTAGATCTGGACTCATTGCTGGCCACTTTAGAACTCTTCAGCGCTTTGTTGCCATCCATTTCTGGATGCTTTTTGACGTATGTTTGGGTTCATTGTCCTGCTGGAAGACCCAAGATCTCGGACGCAAATCCATCTTTCTGACACTGGGCTCTACAGTATGACCGAAAATCCTTGGGTAATCCTCAGATTTCATGATGCCTTGCACACATTAAAGGCACCCAGTGCCAGAGGCAGCAAGACAACCCCAAGACATCATTGAACCTCCACCATATTTCACTGTAGGTACTGTGTTCTTTTCTTTGTAGGTCTTTGGTAAACAGTAGAATGATGTGCTTTACCAAAAAGCTCCATCTTGGTCTCATCTGTCCACAAGATGTTTTCCCAGAAGGATTTGGCTTACTGGCAAACTGTAGTCTTGCTTTTTTATGTCTCTGTGTCAGCAGTGGGGTCTCCTGCCATATCGTTTCATTGTATTTAAATGTCGACGGATAGTTCACACTGACACGATGCTCCCTGAGCCTGCAGGACAGCTTGAATTTCTTTAGAACTTGTTTGGGGCTGCTTATCCACCATCCGGACTATCCTGCGTTGCAACCTTTCATCAATTTTTCTCTTCCGTCCACGCCCAGAGAGATTAGCTACAGTGCCATGGGTTTCAAACTTCTCGAAAAAGTTGTGCACTGTGGACAAAGGCCAATCTAGATCTCTAGAGAAGGACTTGTAACCTTGAGATTGTGGAAAAATATCAACAATTTTGGTTCTCAAGTCCTCAGACAGTTCTCTTCTCCTCTTTCTGTTGTCCATGCTTAGTGTGGCACCCACAGACACACAATACAAAGACTAAGTGAACTTCTCTCCTTTTTATCTGCTTTCAGGTGTGATTTTTATATTGCCCATACCTGTTACTTGCCCCAGGTGAGTTTAAAGGAGCATCACATGCTTGAAACAATCTTATTTATCCACAATTTTAAAAGGGTGCCAAGAATTTTGACCAGCCCATTTTTCAAGTTTTGTGTGACATTATGTCCAATTAGCTTTTTTTGCTCCTTTTTTTTTGTTTTGTTCCAATACACACAAAGGGAATAAACATGTGTATAGCAAAACGTGTTACTGCAATACTTTTCTGTGAGAAATACAATTTCGGCCATGACTGTACGGTGTGACGGAAAGTATTGCAATGCCCGCCATTTTATTCTCTAGGGTGTTAGAAAAAAAAGTATGTTTGGGGGTTCTAAGTAATTTTCTAGCAAAAAAAAAATGTTTTTAACTTGTAAACAAATCTCAGAAAGAGGCTCGGTCCTTAACCACTTGACAACTGGGCACTTAAACCCCCTTCCTTACCAGACCCAATTTTCAGCTTTCAGTGCTCTCACACTTTGAATGACAATTACTCAGTCATGTAATACTGTACCCAAATGAATATTTTTTTCATACAAATAGAGCTTTCTTTTGGTGGTATTTGATCACCTCTGGGTTTTTTTTTATTTTCTGTGCTATAAATGAAAAAAGACAGAAAATTGTGAAAAAAAACGAATTTTTCTTAGTTTCTGTGATAATATTTTGCAAATTATACATTTTTCTTCATACATTTTGGCCACAATTTATACTGCTACATATCTTTGGTAAAAATAACCCAAATTAGTGGATATTATTTGGTCTGTGTGAAAGTTATAGAGACTACAAGCTGTGGTGCAAATCCTAAAAAATTGATCACACCTGATGTACTGGTGGCCGATCTCATTTCTTGTGACCCGAACAATCCAGGAAAGTACAAATATCCCCCAAATGACCCCTTTTTTGAAAGTAGACATTCCAAGGTATTTAGTAAGATGCATGTTGAGGTTTTTGATGTTGTAATTTTTTTCCACAATTCTTTGCAAAATTAAGATTTTTTTCCCCCCACAAAATTGTCATTGTAATAGGTTATTTCTCTCACATGGCATGTGTATACCACAAATGACGCCCCAAAATACATTCTGCTACTCCTCCTAAGTATGGCGATACAACATGTGTGGGACTTTTTCACAGCCTAGCCACATAGAGAGGCTTAACATGCAGGAAGCACCATCAGGTGTTCTAGGAGCATAAATCACACATCTAACTTGTTGCTGGAAATGCCCACAAAGTGACCCTATTTTGGAAAGCTAACACCCCAACGTATAATCTATAAGGCATAATGAGTCTTTTGCACAGTTCATTTTTTTTTTCCAGAGGTATTTGGAAAATGTGCGAAAAAACTATTTTTTTTTTTTACACAAAGTTGTCCATTTATAAGATATTTCCAACACATAGCATGTACATAGCAAAAATGACACCCCAAAATACATTCTGCTACTCCTCCTGAGTATGGCGATACCACATGTGTGAGACTTTTACACAGCCTGGCTACATCCAGAGGCCCAACATTGAAATAGCACCTTCAGGCATTCTAGGAGCATAAATTACACATCTCATTTCTCAACCACCTATTACACTTTTGAAGGCCCTGGAGCACCAGGACAATGGAAACACCCACAAAATTACCCCATTTTGGAAAGCTAACACCCCAAGTATAATCTAAAGCACAATGAGTCTTTTGAACGGCTAATTTTTTTCCAGAAGTTTTTGGAAAATGTGGAAAAGAAATTAAACCACATTTTTATTATGCAAGGTTGAAAAATACATTCTGCTACTCCTCGTGAGTATGGCGATACCACATGTGTCAGACTTTTACACAGCCTGGCCACAAACAAGGAACACAGTCAGGTGTTCTAGGGACACATAACATGCACATACCAAGAATTACACCCCAAAATACATTCTGCTGAGCAAAGGTTAAACAAAAGATTACCTGTGGTTTTAGTAGCACAGTTGTCCACAGGAGGATAGCACTGATCCAGGCAGCAGGCAGGGACTTGGTCAGCAAAAGCGAATGCAATTGTCCAGGCAACAGGCAGGAATACTGTCCATAGTCAGTACAGGCAGCAGGCAGGGATACTGTCCATATACAGTCCAGGGTCAGTGCAGGCAGAGATTGTCAGCATTGCCAAAATATTGGTCCTGGTAGTAGGCAGGAACATGGTCCACATGTGGTGTAGTCAGTTCATGCGACAGGCAAAGGCATGATGGCATAGGTCCTACAGGCAGCAGGCAGAAGTAGGGCCTCGTTCAAGACAGAATGGGAACAGGGGTAGAGGCTTCTCCCACCCAAATCTCTTTAAAGCCTCCGAGTCTCCAGACCCTAATCTAGGAATGAGAAAACAAAAAAAATGTTTTCTTCATCCAGAAAAACAATTCTGGAGCCCCTCACATATGTGAGACCCCTGTGTTATGAACCCCACTAGTCCAGTGACAGGGTCCAAGAGGCAGGCAAAAAGCATGGTCAAACAGCCCAGTGGTCATCAAATACCACCAAAATAAAGCTCTATTTGTGGGGAAAAAAGGACATCAATGTTTGGGGTACAGCAAACAATGCTCCGGTCAGGAAGGGGGTAAAACCTTCCGAAGGTCAAGTGGTTAAAACGTTGGTTTAACATATTTGTGTTTAGAATTCATCACATGAATGTGTTTCTCTTTGTTTCTTAGGTAGTCGTATGTGGAAAAGTCCAAGGGTGGAAGGCTGTATTCCTTCACCTCGAACCTTTCATACAACATCTGCTTCAATTGGAGACAAACTATTTGTTTTTGGAGGAGGGGATAAAGGTGCAGATCCTGTTGCTGATAAAAACCTTTATATATTTGATGCTGGTAAGATCACTTGATCCTAATAATGTGTTTGTTTTTAATGTATGTCTATAGCTAGAGTGTGGTTAGAATGATTATGACCTCTCTCCAGTTTTTAGTCTCTTCTTTGTCCCTACTGGAGAAGTTGCCCCTCTCTATCGGTTCTGGTAACCACAGTCTAAACAGTACTTACTGCTCTATAAATGGATACATACATAGTTACATAGTAGGTGAGGTTGAAAAACACAAAAGACACAAGTCCATCAAGTCCATTATACTGTCAGTATTACATTGTATATCCCTGTATGTTGTGGTCGTTCAGGTGCTTATCTAATAGTTTTTTGAAACTATCAATGCTCCCCGCTGAAACCACCACCTGTGGAAGGGAATTCCACATCCTTGCCGCTCTTACAGTAAAGAACCCTCTACGCAGTTTAAGGTTAAACCTCTTTTCTCCAGTCATCTTCCAGGACGGCACACCTGAGAAATGACTGGTCTCACCTGGCAGGAAACACAATCAACAACAGAGTTTAAAAAAGCCCCACCCCTCCCTCTGACCCTCAGTTATTGATTGTGTTTCCCCACACACTGATGGCTGCGAAACCGTTTATTATTTTTAAGAAGACCTAAGGTCTGGGACCATGGTTGCCCCCTTTAGCAACAGACTCAGAGCAGTCAGTGGTGTCTGCAGAGTCGGTTGAGGCTTTGCCTTCTCGCTAAGGGTTTTTTTCCCCTATCTTTCTCCTCACAACGAAAGCTCTCAGGGGGTTCCTATATTGCCCCCTGAGATTCTGGGGCATTAGGACAGGTGAGGTGTCAATAACCCCAGGGGCCATTTAATTTCCCTCTCTCTCCCCTCCTACCTGACAGTGGCGAACGGTTTTGGAGGGGCCGCCAGAATACCCCACATAGGCCGGGAAGCTATGCTCCGATAGCCGACATGTTTTCTCCCTGTAGGGAGCTGTGCTCGTTATTTTTCGCCGCTTTTCGCGAGCGGCGTGTGGCGGCTGCTACTGCGCATGTCCGGGCGCCTGCGTGAGGTCATTTCCGGTGCGCCGGGGCTTCAACAAAATGGCGGCGAGCGGTGCAGTGAGAAGCACAAGGCGGTGTTTGAGTGAGGGGGCCCGAGGTCTATGGTCCCTCAGAACGATCTTGTCTACCGGGATAACGGCAGAGGATGGAGGGCGGACCAGAGCTCACAGCACCAGAAGTCGCCACAGGGGGTGAGTGACTCGGCTGAAGTGGGGGGGGGGCAGGGATTTGGGGCGGCCCTATTTTTCCTGTCCCCCACATAGATACCTAGTGATGGTGGCTAATGGGGTGTTTTGGATTCACAGAGACTGAATGCCCTGCCCAGGGGACAGCCAGTAGGTCTAAGAAAGCCACATCAACGTCCAAACGCTGTGGGTTTTGTAATTTTTATTTTTTTTCTCCCATTTTCCTATTAACCCCCCTCCAACCCCCCCCTCCCCCTGTACCCCACCCTGGCCTGACCAGTATTTGTTTTCAATTCTAGATAGTGAAAAATAAAACAAAAAACGGAAAGAAAAAAGGACCCCAAATGTTTCCATCTACTTTTTCTTCATGATCCGCTATCTCTCGTCTTGTAAGTTTAGGCTCTAAGTTGTTCTGTATAACTCCATGATTTTTTGAATGTCCTCCATCCTAGCCATTTATCTTTTTTCCTCCTCCCTGTATCCCATCTCGTCTTGTCTCCTTTCCATGCTATATATCCCTTCTACTTCGTCTACCCATTCCCATATTGTTGGGGCTTCCGCCTCTTGCCACTTCTTGGGTATTATTTTGTTTGCTGCATTTAGGAGGTGTGGGATAAGTGAGCCTTGGTATTTTTTAATGCCTTCTTTTGTCCCGTGGAATAGAATTGTCCATGGTTCCATTGGAAGTTCTGTGTTTGTTATTTCCCTTATGTGGTGTACCACTTTTTCCCAGAACCCCCTGATCTTGGGGCAGCTCCACCATATATGTGTCATAGTACCTGGATCTCTACATCCTCTCCAGCAATCCCCTTGATTATCCCGTTGGTATTTGCACGCTTTGTCAGGGGTGACATACCATCTTGAAAGCACTTTATAGTTGGTTTCGGCAGATTTGTTATCGTCTGCGGACCTATGTGTGAGTTTTAAAATGTTCTTAATAGTGATGCTGTCGCATTGTGTCCCCAACTCTTTCTCCCATTTTGAGATGAATGGCGGCATCCCCCCTTCCTCCCCGTCTAATAGGAGCCTACTCCACCTAGATATCGTGCCCCTAGTGTTGTTATTCAGGCACACCCGCTCAAGCGCGGTTAGTTCTGTCCCTTCCCTCAAAGGGCGTGGGAGACTGCGTAAAACAGGTAAGCTGGCGATACCTCCATTCATCTATCTACTCGAACCCGTCTTTACTTTTTAATTCCTGAAGTGGTAGGATCTTTCCATCCTTTAATGTGTCCTTAAGCTGTGTGTGCTCGTGTTTTATCCAATTCCCCCCATTAATCTTCATCCCCGGTGCAAAAAAATTATTTTCTTTTAAGGCAATAAGTGGTGAGTTATAATGGCCATTGAATTTTTTATATATCCCGTCCCAAATCCTTAGTGTATTTAGTGTAATTTTGCTACTACTTAAATCAATTACCCTGTGTTTAGGAGGGTTCCATATAATACTACCTAAATGTGCCTTACTCAGGGAGAACTCTAAGTTAACCCATCTTTTTTATTTTTTATTTTATTTTATCCATTCAGTGATTCTTGAAAGTACTATAGCTTTGTAGTAAAGGGATATGTCTGGGATTGCTAGTCCTCCTTTATTTTTTTCCCGTTTTAGGGTGGCGAAGGCTATTCTGGGTTTCTTCCCCTTCCATATAAACGCCATTAGTAGGGATTTAAGCTTTGCCAAGTAATATTTAGGGAGTGCAATGGGCATCATTTGGAATTTATATACAATTTTGGGGAGTATGAACATCTTAAGTGATTGAATTCTCCCAAACCATGATAGGGGTCTGTATACTAATCTTTTGATATCATTCTTAATGTCGTCTAACAATGGGATAAAATTTAACTTAAAATTTTTTTTTTATGGTTGTTGCTAATTTTATGCCCAGATACCTCAGTTCTTCCCGCCAGGGAAATTTAAATTCCTTTTGAAGTGTGTGTTTTTCGATGTTTCTAGTGTTAATATTTAGAACCTCCGACTTCCCCTGATTAATTTTAAAATTTGAAATCTCGCCATACTTTTTGATTATCTCCATTAAACGGGGCAACGTATTACCGGGTCTCTTAATGTAAAATATTACATCGTCTGCGTATGCAGATAATTTGTGTTCCTCCTTCCCTATCTTGAATCCCGCTATCCCAGGGTCTCCTCTGATTGTAGATAGGAGGGGTTCAAGAGAGAGAACAAACCGGAGGGGGGACAGTGGACATCCCTGTCTGGTCCCGTTTCTCATTTCGAAGGGCGGGGAGTCTGTGCCATTGATCTTAATTGTCGCTGTCGGATGGTGATATAGCGTCCTAATCCGCCTCAGCATATTTGAGCCAAGGCCCAACTCCTCCAGGGTCATAAACATAAAGGACCAGTCTACCCGGTCAAAGGCCTTCTGGGCGTCAGTCGACAGGAGTAGACTGGGACCTCCTTTCTCCTTCTCATGTAGAAGCAGGAGCAGAGTGCGGACCCCATTGTCCCTACATTCTCTCCCGGGGACAAATCCGGCTTGGTCCGGATGTACCAACTTACTCATCAAAGTTTTTATTCTGCTTGCGAGTATTTTGGCAAAGATTTTAGTGTCTGCGTTGAGCAGGGATATCGGCCGATAGTTGGAACAGCAAGTTCCATCTTTGTCTTCTTTTTTTATGACCGTAATCGAGGCTAGTAAGGCCTCTTTGCTCATTTGGTATTCTGTTCCCAGGCCATTCAGATACTTGCATAGCCATGGGATCAGGATCTTCTGGAACCTCTTATAGTAAAAAAACGTGAACCCGTCCGGTCCTGGGCTTTTCCCGTTCCCAGTATCGGCCAATGCCCCAACTATTTCTTCTTCTGAGATTGGTCCCTCCAGCTCGTCTCGGTCGTTCGCAGTCATTTTTACTAGTCCCGCCTGGCTTAAAAAGGCCTTAGCATTCCTGTACTTATCCGTTCCTTCCCCTTCCCGTTCGTGTTCTACTGCATATAATTTCTCGTAATAGTTCTTGAATGTTTGTGCAATTCCCTTTGTAGTATATTCTAAGGTCCCGTTATCTGCCTGTATTTTCTCAATAAAATTTAGCTTTTTTTTTTTCCGTAGCATTTTTGATAAATACTTTGGGGATTTGTTGCTTCCGTAGTATTTTTCCCTGGCGAGGAGATAAAAACTTTGTTTAGTGTCTTGTTCCATAAGGCTTTTAAATTCTTCTCTTTTGTTTATTATTTCTTGGTGTAGCGTTCTGTCGGGTTTCTGAGACATTTTATGTTTCTGTTCTAAGTTAGCTATTTCGTCTGTGATTTTTTTAATCTTCCTGGCCCTGTCGTTTTTTTTTTTTGCCTCCTCGGCAATCAGGATGCCTCTTATATACAGTGGTGTGAAAAAGTGTTTGCCCCCTTCCTCATTTCCTGTTCCTTTGCATGTTTGTCACACTTAAGTGTTTCGGAACATCAAACCAATTTAAACAATAGTCAAGGACAACACAAGTAAACACAAAATGCAATTTGTAAATGAAGGTGTTTATTATTAAAGGTGGAAAAAAATCCAAACCATCATGGCCCTGTGTGAAAAAGTGATTGCCCCCCTTGTTAAAACATACTATAACTGTGGTTGTCCACACCTGAGTTCAATTTCTCTAGCCACACCCAGGCCTGATTATTGCCACACCTGTTCACAATCAAGGCATCACTTAAATAGGAGCTGCTTGACACAGTAAGGTCCACCAGAAGATCCTTAAAAGCTACACATCATGCCGAGACCCAAAGAAATTCAGGAACAATTGAGAAAGAAAGTAATTGAGATCTATCAGTCTGGAAAGGGTTATAAAGCCATTTCCAAAGCTTTGGGAATCCAGCGAACCACAGTGAGAGCCATTATCCACAAATGGCGAAGACATGGAACAGTGGTGAACCTTCCCAGGAGTGGCCGGCCGCCCAAAATTACCCCAAGAGCACAGCGACGACTCATCCAAGAGGTCACAAAAGACCCCACAACAACGTCCAAGGAACTGCAGGCCTCACTTGCCTCAGTTAAGGTCAGCGTTCATGCCTCCACCATCAGGAAAAGACTGGGCAAAAATGGCCTGCATGGCAGAGTTCCAAGGAGAAAACCACTGCTGAGCAAAAAGAACATCAAAGCTTGTCTCAATTTCTCCACAACACATCTTGATGATCCCCAAGACTTTTGGGACAACAGTTTGTGGACCGATGAGACAAAAGTGGAACTCTTTGGAAGGTGTGTGTCCAAGTATATCTGGCGTAGAAGGAACACTGCATTTCAGAAAAAGAACATTATACCAACAGTAAAATATGGTGGTGGTAGTGTGATGGTCTGGGGCTGTTTTGCTGCTTCAGGACCTGGAAGACTTGCCGTGATAAAAGGAACTATGAATTCTGCTGTCTACCAAGAGATCCTGAAGGAGAATGTCCGACCATCTGTTCGTGTACTCAAGCTGAAACGAACTTGGGTTCTGCAGCAGGACAATGATCCTAAACACACCAGCAAGTCCACCACCGAATGGCTGAAGAAAAACAAAATGAAGACTTTGGAGTGGCCTAGCCAAAGTCCTGACCTGAATCCTATTGAGATGTTGTGGTATGACCTTAAAAAGGCCATTCATGCTCGAAAACCCTCTAATGTAACTGAATTAGGACAATTCTGCAAAGATGAGTGCGCCAAAATTCCTCCAGGACGCTGTAAAAGCCTCATTGCACGTTATCGCAAACGCTTGGTTGCAGTTGTTGCTGCTAAGGGTGGCCCAACCAGTTATTAGGTTTAGGGGGCAATCACTTTTTCACACAGGGCCATGATGGTTTGGATTTTTTTTCACCTTTAATAATAAACACCTACATTTACAAATTGCATTTTGTGTTTACTTGTGTTGTCCTTGACTATTGTTTAAATTGGTTTGATGTTCCGAAACACTTAAGTGTGACAAACATGCAAAGGAACAGGAAATGAGGAAGGGGGCAAACACTTTTTCACACCACTGTATGCACGCCTTTAGCTGATGAACAGTCCATGGTCTTATCTAGCACACAATTAAAGTCTCCACACATGAGTAAAGCTCCTTTTGCTATGTTTTTGTATTCTTTGATAAAGAGATTTCAGGAAAGATGCCTGACCTGTATTAGGTGCATACAGGTTGACTATGGTATTCATTGCATTATTAAGTTCGCAAACCAGTATGATATATCTGCCCTTTGAGTCCGATATGACTTCATGTTGAGTGAATGCAACATTTTTATGCACTACAATCAATGTGCCCCTTTTTTTAGATGTGGCACATGCTTGAAACACATAGGGAAAAGCTTTGTCCATGCATTTGGGTTGATTATTCTGTGCGAAGTGGGTTTCTTGGACACACAGTATGTCTCCCTTCAGCTTTTTTACTTCTTGCCATAATGCTCGCCTTTTGAATGGGCTGTTTAACCCTTTTGCATTGATGGATATCAATTTAATAGTCATTGTTTGAATTGTGCACTTAATGCTGAGTGTGTAGGAAAGACATTAAATGTGGATTGCAATATATCTTTTTTTACCTGTAGGTGGCAGCATTGGATAAGCGTTGAAATGCTGGAAAATAGAATTCTTGCTTCTTTCTGCTTGGCAGGCCTTCGTATACTTTTTCCAGAGTGGTAGTTCTTTGCAGCTTGGTGGTACATGTGAACTAAAATAAAATTAACAAAAAAACAGGTGGAACTAATAAAACAAAACAATGAGTGCGAAAAATCTCTGCTTCTGCACATTAGGGGACCTTGCTCCCAAGATCCAGTTTCCAATCCAGTTCAGGTACAAATGTGCTGTGAGCATTCATTCGCTTCTGTCAGAATATCCTCTATCACTTCCCTTTTTTACATTTCTGCCATTCCTGGGATATTTTGTGAGAGGACGGTGGGGTGTGGGGGTCTTCATCCTCTGGGAGAAGCTGCCATTGCCTGGCCAGTTTCAAGCCATTTTCAAGGTTGGTTATAACAAAAGTTTTATTGTCTTTTGTAATTATGATCTTGTTTGGAAATCCCCAGGTGTAAGGGATTTTATGGTTTTGCAGGAGTTTAGTTATCGTTGCTAGGTTCCTGCGAGCCTGCATGGTGTGTTGCGAGATATCCGAGTATACAGAGATGTCAGCATAGGGATCAGGTAATGGGGAGTTCTTTCTGGAAAATCTCATCAGATGTTCCTTCACATGAAAAAAATGGATACGTGCAATGACATCCCTGGGAACCTTATCAGGTAAGTGCTTTGGTTTGAGTAAGCGGTGTGCGCGATCTACAATCACCTCCCTCTCTGGTATTTCAGGCAGCAGTGCAGATATGAACTCCTGTACATAATTTCTGAGCTCAGCAAGCATTACATCTTCAGTCACCCCTCTCAGTTTCACATTGTTCCTTCTGGAACAGTCTTCTAAATCTGTAATTTTACTTTTGATCGCTTGTATTTCATCCTCTGCCTCATTATATGCATCTACAAGCTCATTATGGGCTACAGCAAACTCCCCCATCTTGTCCTCAGTGTGGGATACTCTTTCCCCTATGGCGGTCACTTCTGCTTTTAGCTGGGTTGTGCATTCCATCAAGTCTCTGTGCAGAGAGCCCTTGAGAGTCACTAACATGTCTTTCATCTGGGTGTCAGTTAATGGCTGATCTAGGGTAGGGAAGTCATGCATTTGGTCTATAAACTCTTTTGTGCTGTCTTGTGACATGTCATGTCCCCCTTGCTCACCTGGATATTTGTAAACCTCCGATTGCTTTTGTGACGTTTTCTGCGGGCTCTGCACTGGCGATGTGCCTGGGGAAAGTCTGGTGTACCACGGGGATGAAGCCCGGTACCGGCTGTCTTTGTTAGAGTCCGATTCGCCGCCGCCGCAGCTCCGCCGTGAGTTGTAGGCCTTGGCGCCATCTTGGGACCTTCTGGCTTCCAGACTGTAAAAATCAGTTTGTTTTTTTCGGGCCCCTCTCAGGCTTCCTCTTATACATCTTGCCGGCGGGTGGTAGCTCGGATGTCAGGCAGTCAATATCAGCTCACAGTGCCTTCTGGCATTGATTTTTGTTTTTGGATTGAGTTGGATACTCCGGGAGGTCTCTCCTAACGCTGCCATCACCTTGGCTGCTGGCCACGCCCCTAACATACATGTAGCAAAGGATACAGAATAAAAAAGGTTGAATGTTTAACATATGAATTGAAGTGAAATGATTGAGTGATTGATACTGTTGTCTTATGATCCACCAACGCGTTTCGGAGTTTTTCATCTCCTTCAGGGGTACGTAAGAGAATCAATCATGTGTCTATAATGTATTAACAAACAGTTTAGATACTGTATATATACTGAAACATAGAGAAAATGGCAGTATACATTATTCATGGGAATATGCGTGTAACATATGTACTTGCATGTTTACTGAAACTGTCATATGCAAAACATTCCACTTAAAATATTAAAAGCAAGAAAGTGGAGCAGAAATATGTCCCGGTTATGCCCGTCTATAATGCTTTGCCCTTAAGCGTAAAACTATTTGTTGAAAGGTGGCCTAAAAACCCAGAAAAGGATCAACACCCAATACTGCTGAATTCAAAGAGAGGTAGAGCGCCCGTGAAGTGCGTCAAAATTATTTGGACTATTTTTCAGGTCATTGCTTTGCCAGCACATTTGGAATACATTTTATATTTAATCAGCTAAAATCTTGATTTTGATTTAATGCTGTTTTAATATGTTTCTTTTTGCTGTCTCCTAGTGCACTTGCAGTGCCAAGTGGTTTTTTCATTATTAAATAACACCCATAGTCACTGTAAACACCAAGTTCAACACAAAAACTGGTCTTGATCATTGAAAGAAGAAGCCTCACATTGTTGAGTATAAAACCTTTTACTCCATACTGTTGTGCTTTTTAAGGACAGTTCCCGCACATTATTTATTAAGTCCTTTTTAACGAAGGTATTTTAAAGATACAAAATCAATCTATATGACACAGTCTATATATGTGAAACTTATTCACGGAGACAAGTGATCATACAAAATAGTTACATTTATTGGTTGACACAAAACATATATTTACATGAAATTAAAATACAGATTGCATTACTTGAACATTTTGACAATTAATGGAAACACCCTCAAAATGGGCGTGTAATACCTTGGACATAATATCACCATGATAACTTCTCAGTAGAATCAATAACCTTATGATACTTGACAATTAAACAGAACATCTGTATTTCACACACCCAACCGTTACTATGCTGCAGGTAAGTAAGTGTTGAACAATGTGAAATAAATTAGATGTTTGTTTGTCAATAAAAGTGGCAAATATGCAAAAAGAAATATATAATGAAAAATTGAATTTTAGAGAAAAAAATCTAAAAGGCGGTTATTGATTCTGGAAAACGATTATCAATAGTAGAATATTCAATACATCAATATTTAAGAGAACATACAAGATAAAATCAACATGACATATTTACCCGTTCCAAAATGGCTATTAGTCTGGATTGCTGGTTACCAGGATTTTTAAGATGGCAGCCGGGTTCAGAAATGTTCTTGAATGTTAAAATAGGTATTCATGCATGGTGCATGGGTGTCAGTCTGTCTGGGAGTATGTGTTTCTCCCAGTGTCCCTTCTCAGGGTAGGTCCCTGAGCCTTCTCTTCATGGCATCTTTCTAGCTACTTAAATACCCTCTCAAACAATAAGATTATACAACTTATAATATGTTCAGCCCAAAAGGTATGTGTTCCTTTTCTATTGGTAGGGATGACTTAATGATTACCTTTCCCAGGAGCCTAAAGATTTTAAGGTAATAGCACCTTCAACCACCACGTGTCTCACATGTGTTTGGAATTAATTTTTAAGTTAATATATTTTATTTTTATAATGTATATTATTTGTATCTTAGTGAAAAGAATATATATTTAGTATTCAGGGATACTAGTAACCAACATACTATAAAATACGCTTAGCATAATTATTGAATAACCCCCATTGTATAAAATGGTTATATATATGTATATCAATGTATATCTATTAAATCTAGTCTATTTAGAAAGGACACAGGTTATACTGTATATATCAATCAATATCACATACAATTATTTATATGGATAACTGGATAATTCTGATATATCTAATTAATATTTGTTTTATCTAGACATAGGTTAAATTCTTATACAGTTATAATCACTATATGTTTTTCATAATACTAATTTGTTGCTAAAACACTTCTACTTATAATCACACTTTCATATATATTTTCTTTATGACAAAGTTCTTTAGATCATTATATACTAAAATTATAATATCTTTTTTGTGACCTACAAATATCATAGATAATCTAAATGACTTATAATCATAATCATAGGTACTTTTAAAATATTTCTGACAGCACATATTTAAAATCTTTTCCTTCCTGTTAGACAATTTAGTCACATATTATTCAGACATTTCAGTTTGCGCGTGTCAGTTAGTGTAATATTAATACTGTCTCTCAGCCATTGTTTTGGGGAACAAGCCTAAGTCAACATTGTGGTTTGACTAGTAAATACTAGTAAACACTAGTAAATCCTCTGATACAATAGGACATATTTACTCAACTTCTCCTTGAGTTAAAGGCTTTGTAGCTTTTATTTACCAAACCCCCCCCCCCCCCCCCCCCCCCCCCACAGATAGGAGCCCATCTCCTTTGTTTTCGAAATGGGACCTTATTGTTCCTGCAATTTTCTGTCTCGATACAGGCTTGTAAAACTTTTCAATAGTTGACGTAGTAGCAACTTGGAATACATGAGATCATCCAAAAAAGTCTCCAGGAGGTGAACAGGTCAATTATTGCAAAATTATAGTTCATCCACTTTTTGAGGCCTACTGAAATCTCTCATCTCTGCCAGTGAATATTAAATGTATTTCTTCATGAATTTACAACAGTACACATTCCCATTTTTTTTTAAAAATAACAAATTTTGAGTTATCGAAATAATTTTTTTTTGTTTTTTAGGTTATATAAACAGCCATTTTTCAAAACGTAACATACACAACTCTGGAACTTACAAAGTTCAACATTGAAAAACTTAAGGCAAGATCAGACACACTGTGTGCATCTTCAAAATGTGGCTTTTAAAAGGTTTACAACATTTTCAAAATAAAAAAAAAAGGTGCCCTTTTTTGGGGAAATTTGATTCTTCAGAGGACATCAATCATGTTCAATGTGAAGAGTTTTTTTTGCTATATCAAGTCTAAATCCCAACTACACCACACTATCTCTTGGATTAGCCTTTGGGCACTGTCACTGGTGAAATGATGTGATTGTTCTTCCACAACCTGTACATCACCTAAAAAATGAAATACACACCATGTATTATAAATATGCAGGCATACATCTATTACCTGAATCTGGGGTGTCAGACACCCACCTGTTGTGGTCTCAATCTCGACTACCTCTCCTTCCTCCACATCGTCAGGTTGTGACCTCTGTTCCTCTTCTTCAGGAGTTGGGGGGACCCTGGTGACCTCATATTTCCCTATTCTTTGTTCCCCAATAACAATGAAACAAAGGGTATACTTAGCACACAGATATTTGAGGCCACAAATATGAATGTGAAACATTGCTTGGAAGTGGGGTACAATTGTCTGTTTGGACAGAGTTCCAAGATAAAGACATGATTTATTCCCTTACTAAAGCTGGAATACTTACCTTTTTTGGACAAGTTTTCCACCTGGAGACACCCCAAGTATCCACTGGAGTACCTGTGTGGGACACCCTAAAAAGTTTGTTCTTGTGTCCCACACTAGTGCTCCTGAGTCCATATGTGTAAACATCTGCTGAGTGTCCTCTCCTTACATTACACTGAATTTAGTTTGCTATTCCTTCTAGGTTCAAACACATCTAGACAACAATGTCCTAAACTTCTTTGAAAATACAAATTAGCATGACCAAATGTATTTAATCCTGTATCTGGGGAAAACATCGTATTTAGTTGGCAAACTAACAATGTTTACTACGACCGATTACTGTGCCCATGAACATGAAAGTAGCCATTTTAAAATATCCAACAGTAAAGAAAAGAACATGGAGCAGCATGCAAGTAATATTAATAATAGGAACACATGACAACTACTTACTTTTTCGAAGAACTTTCTTGATCTTTCTGTACTGATCCTGCTCCCTTAATTTGAAGTCCAACCAGCGTTTCCTCAGTTGATCCTTGGATCGTTGTACCCAAAAATTCCTGTGCAGACTCTTCACAACTTTATTCATGATCTTGGCCTTTCTCAGATTTAGGTTTGGGTACGGACCATAATTCCTGTCATAGTCGTTCCTCCTCAAGATGTCGACCATCTCCAACATCTCTACAAAGGATATATTTGTGGCCTTAAATCTCCTCCTGGATCGTGACGTTTCTGGCTCTGGGCTTTCCTCCTTATTACTGCTATTATGCATCTGCTGTGTCTCTGCCATGTTCCTCTCGCACTGCGACGTAAGAGGCGTGGGCGGGGAATATTCAAGAAAGAATGTCAGGGGCGACGTGGGCGGAGTTTCACACATGCGCAGTGTAAATAAAGCTAGTACGCGTGTGCTGTAACTAAGTTCTGTGTGCGGAGGAAGGAGGAACGGAAGCGACGAACGAAAGTAAGATTTTAACTTGGGACATGAACAGCCTATACTGAATCTAGATTGAGGCCTATATTGGGATAAGATTAGCCTGAGATGGGTGTTTTTGTCTTTTGTTTGGTCTTGCAGAGAAAATGTATCCATTTAAAAAAACTGAATTCCTGGGAGAATTCCTGGATAAATATTGAGATATGAGAAATGTATGGGAGGTGAAAAACCCCTTATATCACAATAAAGCAGCTAGGAAGGCATCGCTGGAGAAACTGCTTGAATTTGTAAAGACTCGGGCCCCCAATGCAGACATGAGGTTTCTGGAAAGTAAAATTGGTAGCTTGAGAAGCACCTATAGGAAGGAGTATCTAAAGGTCCAGAAGACCCTGAGGTCACGAGCTGCAGCAGATGATGTATATGTACCCAATCTGTGATACTACAGCAAGATGCAGTTTCTGGATGACCAGATTGAAGCCAGGGAATCGCTTTCGACTCTTCCATCCACCCTTCCATCCACTCTTCCCTCCACCCTTCCCTCAACCCCAGCTGAGGCTTCAGTGGACCAACTTGGGCCTTCCATCCAGGAAGAAATTGAGGAGCCCAGTTGGAGCTAGGTATAGTATTTTTATATATATTTTTTATGGGAAAATGATTGTTGTTAACTGATGTTATTATTGATAACAAATGAATGATTTAACAAAAAGGGTTTGACATATCAATAGACAGTAGGTGCCAAAACAGATTGTGAAAGAATGAAAAATGCTGAGCTCAGAATGATAGTCTTTTCTATTTATTAAAATTCAATTTGCAACAGTCATGAGCTGAAAGTGTGTTTCATGAATAAAAAATGAAAACAATGTCCCTTTTTCATACACAGGAAGACCTCAGCCAGGACGAGGCTCTGGCAAGTGGCACACAGGAGGAGGCGGGGGTAAGTGTCGGCCCTGAAATCCCCCCTCGATGCTGTAGAGGTCTATGGCCTCAAATTTGCAGCAAAAGGAGGAGGGCCAACGCCACAAATGTGAAAACTCATTTTTGCGACCGTCCACAAGGGGTTGAGTGGCGAACTAACCGATGACGACCACCTGTGGGCGCTCCCCCATCCTCCTCCTCCTGCCACAAGTCCACCTCCAGAGCCACAGCCTCCAGGGAAGGCTGCAGGGCAGCGTGAAGGGAAGGCTGCATGGAAGAGTCGAAAGTGATTGCCTGGGTTCAGTCTGGTCTGACAGAAGACGCAGCTTGTTGTAGAACCACAGCATGGGTACATATGTCATCTGTCTTCTCGTCCGGCATCTTCTTCCATGGCGTCGGCATCTGTTCTTCTGTCAGGCCGCTCCTCGCAATGGGAGGCTCCCGCTGTGTGAGGCTTCGCTCCGTCTGACAGGTCTTTTATAATGGAGGGCACCTGGTGACCCCGCCCCCCTCTGACATCATGGGGAAAGCCATAGGGAATTCCCCATGACGTCCCCGTGCGTCAGACAGTTCTAAGCACAGGAAACCTGCCCCCCTTCACAGGCAACCTATAGACACCCCCCAGATGTGATACTGCAATGCTGTACTAACAGCACACACACACACAAATCCCCAGAAATAGAGCACATATTGTCAGCAGTCAGCAGCACACTGACACGCTGACACTGAAACACAATATGCGAGGCGGCGGCCTCTTATACCGTAGGGCATGTACTAAAGCCCCTGAGCTATAATTGGCTACAGGCATCCTGTTAGAAATAGTTCTGGGCTCGCCGAGCGGGCGAACGCCGATGTTCGATTCGAACATGGGTTCGAATCGAACACCGGGCCCATCCCTAGTCAAGAGGTACGGTAACCTTTAAACGGACATCAGAGGGCTTTATCTCTCTCATAGACTGGGGCAGATTTTGTGTACGAGTAAACCCTGAGTGCTGGTATTCCTGACCAATCATGCCTACCGTAGCTATGAAAGACAACCAATGAGGGCAGCTGACTGATGGAAAAGCTCTGTGAGGAAAAATTTGCGACTGAATCGCATAACTGCCTATCTGTCCATTTGGGATCAGTAAGTTATAAATGGTGCTTGGTGGAGTGGTATACTAGAGGGACTGGGTATCCTTTAACACCCTATAGTGTCGTGACTTTCTAGGGTAGTCTCCACTTGGGTGAGAATCATACTTACCAGTGGGGGACCCGACAAGTACAGGACTGAAATCTACAGTCTATGAGCAACTGATACAGACTAGTCCGCATTAAAAACAGGAGTCTCCCCAAAACAGACGTCTGAAGTTTATACACAAAAGAAGAAATTATGACTAACAGCAGGAGGTTTAAGCCTGGTCATCTATTTTTTCCCCCACGACTTACTATACTAAGGTTGTTAGTACTGACATATAGAGGGCAGTCACTGCCCCGAGGGACGAGTCGCAGATAACTAGGATTGTAAAAGGAGCCCCAGAGGCAGGGGAACAGGATATACTGCTGGAGGCTGCAGGACTTGTAAACCTTAAGGGCGTACAGGACAGAAAAAGGGAGGTACCCTATTCAGAAAGAAGAGTGACAAGAAAGGAAAACTGGGGAAACGAATAAGAAGGATAAAGGAAAACACCATGAGTAAATCTATGAGTAAAGTAACAAAAGGATGGGCCCCCAAAAACCCCAAAGGACAAAACAACTGACAGTACAATTAAGCAGTATATGACTCAAGGCGCAAGCCCAAAAAAACAGGAAGGGGCAAGACAACAACACCCCAAAACAAATAAGAAAAAAGGAATGGATAAAAAATTAGGAGACCCCCGCGACCAGTCTAGAGAAGACTTAACAACTGAAAGTGAATTGGAAATAAGTAAAGCGGACGAACAAAGAGTAGAGGATCAATTACCAACAAAAGGAGAGATGATCGAGATGCTCCTGCAACTAGAAAACGATATTAAAGCAGATATCAACTTGTTAAGATTTGACCTAGGGCATCTGCTAACAAAAAGTGGAGGTGGTGGAGGAAAGAATGGATAAACAGGCCCAGGAGGTATGTAAATTAAAGGAGTTGGTCAAATCATCACAACAAAATCAGAGGAGAATACTCTACAGACTAGAAGACCAAGAAAATCGAAGTAGAAGACAAAACATGAGAATCCGATCAGTCCCAGAAGTAAGAGGAGAAGATCTAAGGAAAATCATTAAAACAATATTTAGTCCCCTCTTGGATAAAGGTGATGAAGAATTTCCCAAGATAGAGCGAGTACATCGGGTTGGAAAACCTAGAAATACAGATCCAGACAGACCCCGGGACATAATTCCCAGTATAAACGAGAGAAACGAATGCCCCGTACACACGGTTGGAAATTCCGACCACAAAATCTGTTGGAATTTTTCCGACGGATTTTGTCCGACACTGGTGTTGCATACACACGGTTGGACAAAGTTGTCGAAAATCCGATCATTCTGAACGTGGTGACGTTCACTGCATACGACAGAACTACGTAGAGGCTAGTAGCCAATAGCTTTGATCTCGTAATTTGACCTGAGCATGCGTGGCACTTTGTCCGTCGGAATTCTCTACACACGATTGGAAAAAGTCCGATCGGATTTTGTTGTTGGAAAATTTGAGAGCAGGATCTGAAAAAGTCAGATGGAGCCCACACATGGCCGGATTTTCCAACAACATGGTCCGATCAGACGTTTTACGTCGTAATTTCCGACCGTGTGTACGGGGCATAAGACTGCATAGTGAAACAGGAAAGCCAGGATGACAACCATAAACTTTATGACATACAATGTAAAGGGATTAAATACACCGAGCAAGAGGCATAAGGTTCTAAAGGAGCTTAAACAATATGGCGCAGAGGTGGTTATTCTGCAAGAAACTCACATTTCATATGAATCAAACGTTAAATTATACTCTAATGATTTTCCAATTTGGTAT
Source organism: Lithobates sylvaticus (assembly GCA_028564925.1). Taxonomy (NCBI): domain Eukaryota; kingdom Metazoa; phylum Chordata; class Amphibia; order Anura; family Ranidae; genus Lithobates; species Lithobates sylvaticus. The sequence continues at coordinate 150,131,875 of CM053033.1, forward strand.
TATGGGGATACAATAACAAAGAGAGGAAGGGGGGTGGCAATAGGGTTCGCCAAGAAGATACGGTTTAATTTAGAAGATAGGGCAACAGACCCGGAGGGAAGATATCTTTTTTTAAAAGGTAAATTAGGGGAAATGGAGTGTACTTTGGCAAACATATATGCCCCTAATAGTAATCCTACAAAATACTTAATAGAAATATTGGGAAAGTTGATGGATTTTAAGAGAGGATACATGATTTTGATGGGAGATATAAATTTCTGTATAGACCGGGCAATAGACAGTACGTCCAGTGTACAGGGGACAAGTAACCTACAATTAAAAAGGGTAAAACAAAAACTGTATAGGTGCCAAATGGTGGACGCATGGAGAATCCAGCACCCGAAGGAAAAAGATTTTACGTTCTACTCCCCTGTACACGGATGTATTCCAGGATTGACTATATCCTTGTAGACCATAGAGCATTGGAAAGAGTAGTAGAAACCAGTATAGAAATAATTACATTATCAGACCATGCCCCAGTAAAGATGAAATTGCTAATACCTGGTGATCAAAAAAAAACCTTTACGTGGCGTTTAAATGAAGAAATAATCTGAGAAGTAGAATGATATGAAAGGGTTGGTAAGGAATTAGAACAATATTTCTCGATAAACGACATGGAGGAAATTACAGGGCAAACCCTATGGGAGGCTCAATAAGGCCTACATTAGGGGGATCATGTTAGTGGTTGGATCAAGGGAAAAAAAAGAGAGCTCTGAAAAAATTAAAACATCAATGGAAGAAATATTTAGAGTAGAACAACAACATAAAAAACATCAGAACCAAGATAGAATGTTGTATCAAAAATGAATAATTAAAAGGGATAAATTAAAAGCTTTAATGGAACAGTCAACCGAATAGCCAGGGAAAGATAACCTACTAAATATCTAGCAAGAATGCTCCAAAAAAAAAATAATAATAATTATATAGGGAAAATTCAGACTGGTAAAGGGGATATGGCCCATACAACAAAAGAAATAGCAAAAATATTTAAATATTATGAGAAGCTATACTCAGTAGAACAGAAGGAGGGGCTGGGCGAGGGAGAAAAAAAAGGAAAATGAATGACTTTTTAAATAATGCTAGACTATCAAAGATTATGGGTCGTAGAAAGACCCATAACTGAAGAGGAAATAAATAAGGCCCTAGTAGACTCAGCCTCGGGGAAAAGCCCGGGACCAGACGGGTTTACAATATATTACTATAAAAAGTACAAAGAAATTCTAATCCCTAAGTTATGTAGATACATGAATGGTTTAGGAACAGAGTATGAAATGAGTAAGGAGGCCTTGTCCGCCTCAATAACTGTAATCTGAAAGGAGGGGAAAGATGGGACGATGTGTTCTAGTTATAGGCCAATATCATTGCTCAACGCGGATACAAAATTATATGCCAAAATATTGTCAGGCATGATGAAGGCCCTGATGAGCTCACTGGTACATCCGGACCAGGTGGGCTTTATACCAGGAAGGGAGGGAAGGGATAATGAGGTGAGAAATCTGCTTCTGCTGCCGCGGATGAAGGAGATGGGGAGCTCGAGTCTATTCCTGTCAATAGATGCCAAGAAAGCCTTCGACAGGGTAGACTGGAGACTGGAAGCAATGGGAGTAGGACCAAAAATGGTCCAGCGGATTAAGACATTATAACATCACCGGATAGCAACCATAAAGATAAACGGTACATCGTCCCCCCTTTTGAGATGAAAAAGGGTACGAGACTAGGGTGCCCATTATCACCCCTTTTGTTTGTGTTATCCTTAGAGCCATTGCTTTCCACGATCCGAAAAGACCCAGAGATAAAGCGATTTGAAGTAGGAAATGAAGAACATAAACTGTCAGCATTCACGGACGACATATTGTTTTATATAAGTAAACCAAGCAACACAATGCCCAAATTAATGAAGGTGATAACACATTACGGCGAACTGTCAAACTTTAAAATTAACCAAGCAAAATCCGAGGTTCTAAATATCAACACATGTAAATCTGAAAAACTCAAGCTCCAAAAACAATTTAAATTCCCTTGGTGAAAAGAACTTAAATATCTAGGTATAAAACTGACAAATTCATTGAAGAAGATATATAAATTAAACTATATCCCATTGCTAGATGAAATCAAAACTGAAAGTAAAAGACTGGTAAATAGACCACTCACCTGGTTGGGACGCATCCATTCACTTAAGATGTTTATTTTGCCAAAAATTCTTTACAAATTCCAGATGATGCCTATAGCTTTACCAATTTTTTTTTTCAAAGCTTAAGTCATTATTATTGGGTTTTGTTTGTAAAAATAAAAAAACAGAAGTATCCTTCTTAATATTGAAATTGAATTTTAAAGACACGCAAGGCACAATTAAAGACAAGCAAGGCACAATTGAGTAAGATCGTATGGAACCCGCCAAAATATAGGACACTTGATCTGAATACAAACTAACTGACACGGAATGCACTTAGGATTTGGGATGGGGTCTATAAACAATTAAACGGACACTATTATTCACCACTAATAGCACTGAAAGAGAATGAATATTTTGCACCAGGAAGAAAGATTAATGGCGGGAATTTGTTGAAAAAAGAGAGGGCACAGGTGAGAGATATTATAAAAGATGGGAAGATTGTATCATATCACGATTTAAAACACAAGGGGGAACTAGTGGGGATCGATGAATGGCGGTATCTCCAGTTGACCCACTTTGTTAAAAGTCTACCTCAACCATTAGATCTGAAGATGAGCTGTTGCCGCTGGAGCAGCTTTGTATGACAGATAAGCCCAAAGGAATTATATCTAGGCTATATAAGCTCTTGTTAGAAGGGGACGGGCTGGAGATTCCGCCATATATACAGAAATAGGAAAGGGAATTGGGAACACAATGTGATAAAATCGCTATGGGAAAAATATTTAAATTAACACATAGGTTGGCATCCGACAGTAACTCCACCGAAATGAATTACAAATGTCTAACTAGATGGTACGTTACACCAGATAAGATTAGTAAATATCAACCGGGCAAATCAGGGGACTGTTGGCGAGGCTGCAAAGAGGTGGGAACAATGACACACCTTTGTCAAATCGTGAGTATGGTCTTTAGTAGTGTAGGTAAGTTAGGTTAAGAGTACCATCATCCATTACAAATGTTAATAACAAGGGGGCATTTGAGGCTAGGAACCGCAGGTGCTGAGTCTGCGTCCAAAGGGCCAGTGACCCACAAGAAATTTGGGGGGAAGGGGAGTTGGACTATCTCGGTACAGTTAAAACAAAGACTGAGGTAAGAATATTATTAGAAAGTAGTTTTTTAATACAGAAAATGATTACATACATGAACATGCACGATAAGCATTTAAATTAAAAGAACAGATTACCCCTCCTATACAGTTCTCAAACAACGACAAATGACAGCAGGTCCTAGCCCGCAACCTTGGCGTTTTGTTTGGATGTGGAGGGGGATGTCTCGACCGGTTTCGCAGCCTAGGCTACTTCTTCAGGAGAGAAGTCTAGAATAGACATTGGTTTTAATAAAAAATAGTCTACAAACAGCATTGAAATACAGAAACAATAACGGCAGAGTACATCAAAAAATAATAAGAAGAGGGTGGATCAGCTCACCAGTGCGTATGGAGACAGGATCCAATTGAGTCCAATTGTGTCTTTCCCGGCGGATATGGGGGTATACTATTATGGAATCGGCTAAGACAATGTGGGGAGATATATTATTAATGATACATAATTGAATTATGATTGAAGCACCACCACCCGGTGTGGTTAATTGGGATAAAGATGTGAGTGAAGAACCCCAAGAACGTGAGGAGAATATGGGGGGGGGATAAAAGTGAGGGGAAGGAACACCCCAAAGAGGGGGGAGGGGGGGGAAAAAAAGGGGGGTTATGGGTCGGGGAGGGGGTAAGGGGGTAAAGTGAAGAAAAAAGGGGCAGGGGAAAAAGAGGGGGAGGGAAGAGAGGTAGGGGTAAGGAGGAGGGTAATAGGGAGAGGAAAGCAATTGCGGGGAATAGGGGGGGAGAGGAAAATGTGAGGGGGGGGAAGGGGGGAGTTTAAGAAAAGGGGAGAAGAAAGGAAGGGGGGAAGGAAAAGAGAAGGGGAAGAGGGCAGGGGAGGTGATGGAGGGAGGGACGGGAAGGGAATGGTATTGGTTAGAGGGGGAAGGAGTTGGGGGGTGGGAAACAGAGAGGGGGGGGGGAAAGGGGTGGGGGAAGGAAGGGATGGAACGGGGGCGGGGGAGGGGAGGGGAGGGGGAAGAGAAGGGGAAGGAGGAAAGGAGACAATAGAGAGGGGGATGGGAGTGAAGGGTGGGAGAATGAAAAAGGGGGGGGGGGTGGAATTGCTAATGGTTCAAAGTGTTTCAAAATAAAAACTTACATAAGTTTTTGTCAAGCCAGGCTTAGATGCAGGAACAGTGGAAATCGGCTATTGGGTATGAGGTTAATGTTGGGTTTATTAGGATGGTATAACCATAATTGTCTGTAGCCAGTAACGGGCTGAGACAGGCAAGGTGATTAGTAACCAAAGATTGTTAGAAAAGGTTCTGCAAAGAAAAGTTCCTATAATTACTTGATCTAATGATTAATAAAAAAAAGGAAGAAAAATAGCAACGAGTAGCCTGGGAGTTAAAGCACATACCGTGTAGCTGAGATTCCAAACTTAGTTCTGCATCCGGGCCCTTCCATGCGCCTACTGACGGTGTGAACACACCGTCATTAAGAGCACCCCAATCGGTGACGTCGGTAACAAGCCACAGGTGTGGCCTGCACCGGCGCCAGCGATCAGCCCATCTGCGTGGCGGGCGAAGGGGGCCAGTGCAATCCGCAGGTGTGTATGTGCGCCGGCCATCGGTGCCGGGCCAGGGCGCATGAAGGTGACGTAGGCGCGCGGGTCCCGCAACTGCGCATGCGCAGAGCAGGTCGAGATTGCGCATGCGCAAAGGACCGCGTACACAAGGGTAACCAGGCAACCATCCAGACGCCGTCCATAGGGCAGACATCCTGGATGGAGTCCATGGCTAGGGATGGATAGGCAGACCCGCACACACACACTAGGCGTGTATGCGCGTGTGCCAAGTGCGGCGGGGACACACAGCCGCGGAAAGGTGGACCCTGAGACCAGCACGCTCCCATTATGGCCTAAACGTGTTCGGGCACTAGGGTAAGAGGGACAAGGTCATCCCTCCAAGGTGGGCACATATCTGCCGGGAAAGCCCTAATTAAAGGGAAGAATTGGGCTCCCATGGTCAGTCCCAAAAATTTGCACGGGTGAGAAGATCCAGCCTGTACAGCAAACGAGATTAATAATACATTACAAAAACACAATAATGAAGCGTGCGGATTACAAATCACAATAATAATACAAAATTGGAAGGACTTATATACAAAAGTCCATAAGTGTCCTCTATACATCGAAGTAGGCAAATCAGAGCCAAAGGTCACCGGGGCAAGGGGAAAGGCCAGGGAATAATAGGGTGGATGGCATAATTATCCCAAAGGGGGAGGTTGGGGAAGCTGTATGTGAATCAACTACAGGAATGGCTTATATGATATCGTTTCGTTCAGCCCTGGGGGTTGGGTCGCATTTAATTTTTCAATCCAAAGGGTCTCCCTTTGTAGGATTGAACGATCCCAATCACCCCCTCTAGGATTTGGGGGTATCACCTCTAAAATCCGGAAGTCCACCACAGACGTATCATAGCAGTGGTAAATTCCGATGTGACGTCCAATTGTGGTCAACTTGCCGCTTCCGGAATAGTAGAGGTGGTCCCCAATCCTTTGTCTAAATTCTCTAATGGTTTTACCCACATAAAATGCATTGCATTTGCACATCATGAGGTAAATCACTCCTCTAGTGCCACAATCCGCGTGGCAATGGGGGATAAATCTCTCTCCATTGGGTAAGGTAAAGCGTTTAGTTTCCCTAACCCATGGGCAGCGAGGGCATTGCCCGCATTTAAACGTACCATATGGTCTCTTTTTGGGGGGTTTTGCCTCCACATAATGGCTGCTGGTTAGGCGATCACGGAGGGAAGAAGCTCTCCGGAACACCAATTCGGGGTTGGAACGTACGTGTCTCTTTAGGGTCTGGTGGTCTGTCAGGAGATGCCAATTTTTAAATAGAATATCTCTGAGTATGTGATGATGAGCGGAGTATGTGGTAATGAATCTGACTGGTTCCATGGTCGGAGCTGGTTTAGGACGTTTCATTAGGAGGGAGCTTCTAGGTCTCAGTGAGGCCTTATTAAAGGCCTTCCTGAGATTAGAGGAGGAATATTGGGTAAAACCATTAGAGAATTTAGACAAAGGATTGGGGACCACCTCTACTATTCCGGAAGCGGACTTCCGGATTTTAGAGGTGATACCCCCAAATCCTAGAGGGGGTGATTGGGATCGTTCAATCCTACAAAGGGAGACCCTTTGGATTGAAAAATTAAATGCGACCCAACCCCCAGGGCTGAACGAAACGATATCATATAAGCCATTCCTGTAGTTGATTCACATACAGCTTCCCCAACCTCCCCCTTTGGGATAATTATGCCATCCACCCTATTATTCCCTGGCCTTTCCCCTTGCCCCGGTGACCTTTGGCTCTGATTTGCCTACTTCGATGTATAGAGGACACTTATGGACTTTTGTATATAAGTCCTTCTAATTTTGTATTATTATTGTGATTTGTAATCCGCACGCTTCATTATTGTGTTTTTGTAATGTATTATTAATCTCGTTTGCTGTAAAGGCTGGATCTTCTCACCCGTGCAAATTTTTGGGACTGACCATGGGAGCCCAATTCTTCCCTTTAATTAGGGCTTTCCCGGCGGATATGTGCCCACCTTGGAGGGATGACCTTGTCCCTCTTACCCTAGTGCCCGAACACGTTTAGGCCATAATGGGAGCGTGCTGGTCTCGGGGTCCACCTTTCTGCGGCTGTGTGTCCCCGCCGCACTTGGCACACGCGCATACACACCTAGTGTGTGTGTGCGGGTCTGCCTATCCATCCCTAGCCATGGACTCCATCCAGGATGTCTGCCCTATGGACGGCGTCTGGATGGTTGCCTGGTTACCCTTGTGTACGCGGTCCTTTGCGCATGCGCAATCTCGACCTGCTCTGCGCATGCGCAGTTGCGGGACCCGCGCGCCTACGTCACCTTCATGCGCCCTGGCCCGGCACCGATGGCCGGCGCACATACACACCTGCGGATTGCACTGGCCCCCTTCGTCCGCCACGCAGATGGGCTGATCGCTGGCGCCGGTGCAGGCCACACCTGTGGCTTGTTACCGACGTCACCGATTGGGGTGCTATTAATGACGGTGTGTTCACACCGTCAGTAGGCGCATGGAAGGGCCCGGATGCGGAACTAAGTTTGGAATCTCAGCTACACAGTATGTGCTTTAACTCCCAGGCTACTCGTTGCTATTTTTCTTCCTTTTTTTATTAATCATTAGATCAAGTAATTATAGGAACTTTTCTTTGCAGAACCTTTTCTAACAATCTTGGATTACTAATCACCTTGCCTGTCTCAGCCCGTTACTGGCTACAGACAATTATGGTTATACCATCCTAATAAACCCAACATTAACCTCATACCCAATAGCTGATTTCCACTGTTCCTGCATCTAAGCCTGGCTTGACAAAAACTTATGTAAGTTTTTATTTTGAAACACTTTGAACCATTAGCAATTCCACCCCCCCTTTTTCATTCTCCCACCCTTCACTCCCATCCCCCTCTCTATTGTCGCCTTTCCCCCTTCCCCTTCTCTTCCCCCTCCCCCCCCCCCCCCCCCCCCCGTTCCATCCCTTCCTCCCCCCCCCCCCCCTTTCCCCCCCCCCTCTCTGTTTCCCCCCCCCAACTCCTTCCCCCTCTAACCAATACCATTCCCTTCCCGTCCCTCCCTCCATCACCTCCCCTGCCCTCTTCCCCTTCTCTTTTCCTTCCCCCCCTCCTTTCTTCTCCCCTTCTCTTAAACTCCCCCCTTCCCCACCCCCCCTCACATTTTCCTCTCCCCCCCTATTCCCCGCAATTGCTTTCCTCTCCCTATTACCCTCCTCCTTACCCCTACCTCTCTTCCCTCCCCCTCTTTTTCCCCTGCCCCTTTTTTCTTCACTTTACCCCCTTACCCCCTCCCCGACCCATAACCCCCCTTTTTTTCCCCCTCCCCCCCCCCTCTTTGGGGTGTTCCTTCCCCTCACTTTTATCCCCCCCCATATTCTCCTCACGTTCTTGGGGTTCTTCACTCACATCTTTATCCCAATTAACCACACCGGGTGGTGGTGCTTCAATCATAATTCAATTATGTATCATTAATAATATATCTCCCCACATTGTCTTAGCCGATTCCATAATAGTATACCCCCATATCCGCCGGGAAAGACACAATTGGACTCAATTGGATCCTGTCTCCATACGCACTGGTGAGCTGATCCACCCTCTTCTTATTATTTTTTGATGTACTCTGCCGTTATTGTTTCTGTATTTCAATGCTGTTTGTAGACTATTTTTTTTAAAACCAATGTCTATTCTAGACTTCTCTCCTGAAGAAGCAGCCTAGGCTGCGAAACCGGTCGAGACATCCCCCTCCACATCCAAACAAAACGTCAAGGTTGCGGGCTAGGACCTGCTGTCATTTGTCGTTGTTTGAGAACTGTATAGGAGGGGTAATCTGTTCTTTTAAATTGAAATGCTTATCATGCATGTTCATGTATGTAATCATTTTCTGTATTAAAAAACCTACTTTCTAATAATATTCTTACCTCAGTCTTTGTTTTAACTGTACCGAGATAGTCCAACTCCCCTTCCCCCCAAATTTCTTGTGGGTCACTGGCCCTTTGGACGCAGACAATGACACACCTTTGGTGGAGCTGCCCTAAAATTAATAAATATTGGAAAAAGATCTTATATTACGGGAAATAAATAACTGATACAGTAATCCCAGAGGAACCATGGACAGTACTGTTCCATGGTACTAAAGGAGGAGTCACTAATCCCACATCTTTTAAATGCTGCAAAAAGATTGTTTCCTAAGAAATGGCAGGAAGAGGAGTGCCCAACAATCTGGGAGTGGATAGACCCAGTCGAAGAATCCTACAGTATGGAAAGTATAAGCGATAGTAATGGAGATAAGAGAACCATAATAATAGACAAATGGAAAGAGTGGAGAAAATTTAAAAAAACATGGAGCTATGCAGAACAATTAAGAGTTTAAGACCTATATGGGAAATAGGAAAAGACCAGAAATGGAAACAATACTTTAAGTAATGTAGTGATAGTTAAGTGTGGGAGGAGGGGAGCAGTGGACGGGAGAGGGAGAGGGAGGGGAGATATCAAAATAAAAAATAAATAAAAATAAAGAAGAAGAGAATGAGCAGCATTGAAAGATTTAAAAATCTGCAGCGCAAAGAATCTACTATCTCAATTACGAACGCTAGTTTTACAAGACTTGATTCTGAGCATGCGTGATTTTTTGCGTGTCGGAATTGTATACACACGATCAGGATTTCCGAAAAATTGAGAACATGCTCTCAAATTTTTGCTGGCGGGAATTCGGCCAGCAAAATTCCGATGGAGCATACACAGTCGCATTTTCTGAAAAAAAGCTCTAGTCTTTTGCTGGCCGAATTTCCGATCGCAGCATAAGTTTCACGTACCTACAAAAATACAATGCCTTTAGTGGACACAAATATCTACGTACAAACCAAAAACACAAAAGAAAACAAGCAAGTCAAGTTTTTATGTCTTAACAATGAAATACCTACAATAAACAAGAAAAAGAAGAAAAACAAAAAAAGATTGCAAAATATTTCACCAAAGACCACACTATTTCAGTGTCTTTCCAATAAAACATACATGTACTCACCATAAAGCCAGAACAAACAATGATTCAAGAGAAACAATGCTTGGTAAGCGCAAACAAATTAAAACAAAATTTTCCCGCTCAGTATATACTCCCCATTAAATTGACCTTTTTTTTTAATGGTTCTTCTAATATACCTTTTCACTATAATTATGGGATATTAAACAAAACAAAATCCATGGTGTATCCTCCCCTTTTTATTTTTTTGGGGTTCTTCTAATACCCACTAATAAAACAAACATTTACCTAATTTTCCCTAGCTATAATTGCTGTGATCACCAAACTACTGGAAAAACTAACTCGGTTTTAAATCCACCCCAATTACCTTAAAGGGTAAGTTCACCTTTAGAGAAAACTCTGGAAGGTGAACTTACACAGGTCCCCCTCCTCGCTCCCCCCCCGGTCCCGCTGACCTAGACTGCGGTAATCTCTGGTTCTAAGTCCCGGTATATCCGCGCTAGGTCTCCAGGGCTTAGAAATCCTCTCAGCTGAATGTCCAAAACAAGGAAGTTTTGGAGCATTCTAATTGGACAGCGCCGTCACATAGGTGGTACTGACCAATCAACAGCCGCATAGCCCATCCTGTCAGCTATGAATATGCTACGTGGATGCAGAGAGGATTTCTAAGCCCTGGGCTCCTGACGCTGATATACCAGGGCTTAGAACCGGAGATTGAAGTGGTCCAGGTCAGTGGGATGGGGGGGGGGGGCAGGAGGAGGAGGACCTGTGTAAGTTCACCTTACAGATATTTCTGTAAAGGTGAACTTACACTTTAATCTGCATTACACAAATATCAATATTATATTAAATACTTTCAGTCTGGTCCGGATTACGTAGGTCGCCAATTATGTTACCCGTAAGTTATATTGGAGATTTATTAGCTCTCATATATGATTTGGGTTAAATGAGAGTTTCTTGACCAGGAGTAAAAGCATTAACACAACAACAAAATGTATTGGTAAGAATGTCTAAGCTAATACACAGCAATCTGTTGATAGTACATACAAAGGAAGAAAATCATAGGTTGAATAAAAGAATACATAGTATATTCCTTAAAACATCGAAATACCTACAGCAAAACAAACAACAAATAGGACAAGCAGGTATACCTTAATGTGTTAAAAGATGTCCTGATATTTACCATAATTATTGTGTGAGGGCCCAAGTCAGATGCATGACTCCTTCTGCCTTTTCTGTTTGAACCTTAAACTACTAAAGGCCCATCTCTCATTGACTTGCCCAGGGCCACCCTCATGGGTGGAATGATGTTACCCCTCTCCTCCCTCCGGGCGTATCTCAATCAGGATTGGAAAATTCCCGCCTCCCCTTAATTTAGCATAGCTCAGCTTATTCGAAGAGAAATGTATTAAATAGAAGGTCATCACCTTCTCTTGAATGGGGCATTAGCTATGCAAGGTCATATCCTGGGCAAATTGTCTGTCTATTCCTGAACAGATGGCCATATTCTCTGCACATCAAAAGAGAGTCCCTTTTGAAGTGGAGATATTATTAACAAAGGGTGTTTGAAAGGCCTGGTATAGTCTGCTGAAAAGGTAATGAATTTAGGTGTTGACCTTTCTTGCATATACATTTATGACTGGTAAATAGCAGAGCGTCTCCCATATCACACACATATAATATTCCTGCATGTCAAAAGGTAAATTAATTAAGTTCTTCATACTAAAGCCTGCCAATTTAGTCTTCGTATGTGTCCAGATAACTATATTAACACATTAAGTAAAAACAATATTTCATACCAACTACTCATTCAAAGATATATACTGTATCTACATACAAATATTTACAGTTGCTAATGGAGATTACACATACATTTCTAAGGCAACAGTAGACATAAAATTGTTCACTCAGATCCTAGCTAATAGATTACAGCCCTTTATTCAACATCTGATCCACTCAGAACAGGTGGGATTTGTGTCTGAATGTGAAGCTAAAGATAACACCACTAGAGCTTTAAAAATAACCACCTGCCCCATGCTACCCAAACAGCAACGTTGTTGCTATCTACAGACTCTGAAAAAGGTGTTTGACCCGTTTGGGCTTTTATGAAATAAGTACTTTGGCATCTGGGTTTCACGACCCATTTGAGGTGGGGGATCAATGAGATTTACTCATACCCTTAAGCCAGGGTCAATGACATGCTGTCTGAGGAGTTCACACTGAGCAAAGGAATTGGGCAATGCAATTTCTCCTCATTTATTTGTTCTTACTCTAGAACCTTTGTTAAGTCACATCAGAGCCAATTGCAATATCAAGGGACTGAGTATTCCTGATTTGTTATTTTTTATCACTCAACCACTTACTTCTCCTATATAGAATTTCTATAAAATACAGTGAACTCTCCAATTTTAAAATAAACTTTCACAAATCCAAAGCTTTAAGTGTTAATCTTCCTCAGTCTATGCTGAACTCACTGAAAACCTGTTTCAGCTTTAAAGGAGTTGTAAAGGCAGAAGGTTTTTTATATCCCAAGCCTCATTCACAAAGACCAGACCCCTTCGCGAACCACGGGACAACACTATTTTAGTAGTGAATCTGGTCCACGCAGCCAGAACTGGCCCCTTCTCTTGCTGTCTACAGATGCAGAGAAGGCTTTAGACCGGGTGAATTGGGCCTTCATGCAGGCCGCCCTAGAGCATATCGGGCTCAGGTCATCTATGCTGAGCTGGATTCTGTCCCTTTACTCCAATCCCTCTGCCGCTGTCAAGTTCAATGAGACAAAATCTGACTTTTTTAACATCCACATTGGCACATGGCAGGGTTGTCCTCTATCCCCCTGATTTTTATTCTCTCCTTAGAGCCCTTTCTATGCACAGTACAGGCATCTCCTGCCATAATTGGTTATTAGAAGGCATCGGTGTTGCACAATGTGGCCGCGTTTGATCTTGATCTGATCTTTTTCTTAATGGACCCGCTCGTTTCTCTACCGGAATATTGAATCCTCTCCTTTTTTTTTAAATGAACCCGTCCAAATCCTCTGTTCTGAACATCACGGTAGACAGAACCATGGCCTTATCTCTACGATCCTCTTTCTCTCTTTGCTGGGCAAATGACTCAATCCATTATCTGGGAGTTGACATCACACCTGACCCCTCTACTCTTTATTCTGCAAGCTTCGCCCCATTCCTCCTCTGCTTTAAAGCTGATTTACTCCACTGGCACTCCCTTTCCCTAACTTGGTTTGGGCGATGCAACGCACTCAAGATGACAATGCTGCTATATAAGGTGCTAGCTATATTTGCTGCAGGCACTGCCTATTAGTCTCCCCTTGTGGTTCTTTCAAAGGGTGCATTCTATGTTTAGAGAGTTTGTATGGTCCCATCGGAGACCTCGCCTCAAGCTTCAACTTCTCCTTCTTACAAAGTGAGTGCAAATTACTAAAGCGCTGATACAAATTAAAATCCAGAACAACCCAAACTTTAAGATAACTAAATGATGTAGCCGCAACCAATAACAAAGTGCTCCCACACTTATAATCTCATAAAATAAAAATACAATATTTGTAAATAATTAGTGCGCTTAATCAACCTTAATATAAATAAATAAATAGCAATTGACCTTAATATGTATAATCCTGGATTAATAAAGTGCCATGTGCTTCCTGGCAAAGATCTTGTGAAAATAAAATAATATCCTTAATAAATTATGTTCAGTGGTAGTAGAAGTTAGTTAGTAGAACTGCCTGTATAAAATTAAAGTGGAGGAACACCCTGAAAACAAAAACTGTTAATAACAATTTCAAGAAAATTTCCAGAAATGGCTGTTGCTAGGCAGATTGTCCTAATCTGCCTCCTCCAGCGCCGCAGTGATCTTCTCTCCTTCCGTCTTCTATGGAATGGGGCGCAGTGTGTTGTGGGAACTGTGTCCCACAACACATTGCGTTCCCCATTCACAAATCCCACTCGCGCATGCGCAGTAGGCCGCGCGAAGCCGTTTCCCTCACTGAGGATGGCGGCGCTGGATCCGGAACGCTGAGGGACATCTTGGCCTCCACGAACAGCATCGCGGGCGCCCTGGGAAGGTAAGTGTACTTATTAAAAGTCAGCAGCGACTTTTTTTTTAGCTGCTGACTTTTAAAAAAAAAATTTAAGATGTCACACCGCTTTAAGAAATCCGTGAGAAAGTGCATAAATAACAACATAAAATCAGATCTGTGTTGGTAGAACTGCCTCTAAAATAAACATATAATAATATATAACCAGTATAACCCCTGGTTCCGTGTGTCAGTGTGCTGGTAATTATAATCCCGTGTTTCTCATACCACATACACTGACCAATCTGCCTTAATAGGTTGGCCGGATGTAATTAATCAAATGTTAATGAGGACAATGGCAAACCACAATCCCCCCCTAGTGTGAGCTACTAGCAAAAGAATGGTATGCCAAAGAAAGGATATATTCATCCAGAATGTACTGTCCTTAAATCAGACATATATATACAGACCGCATATCAATAAAATATATGTGTATTAAAATGAAAAATAAAAAAATAAAAAAAGGGGAAGAAAAAACACTTTCCTTTTCATATGCTGCAAGTCTTCTGCTTGAAGTAACCAATTCTCCAGTTTACATAGGGAGAAAAAGAAAAGACAAAACAGCCATTGCGCAGTGCTGTATACAAAGTGTCAAGTGAGTGTAAGCTCTTTTCTACTCACATGCACCCAGCGCTTTCAGTAGCGGTAGCTGTTTTCACAGTCAGGCTCTGTGGGCTCTGCACCCTGCTTTTCCTCACTTCACTCGTGTAGTCTCGGCTACTCTCGTAGCTTACACGGTGACGTCACTGGGCTCCTCCTTCTGACGCGTTGTGTCACTGGGACTTACAAAGCCTTGGGGCGAAATTGGACTTCCAGATGTGCGGGCCTATTACATAGCAGTGCACCTTACCAGAATAGTGGACTGGTATTGCCATGGTGAAATGAAAACAGTGGGTGGCAATGGAACTGGAAGACTCCAATGACACAGCAAAGAGTTGGCCCTGGATCACCTCCTTCCTTACCAAAGGCCCTCAGCGACCACCCCACTCTTGGCAGCACATTGTAGGTTGCTAGGGATGCATTCAGACGTTCTTCAATTTCATCAGTACCTTCCCCCTTGGTGCCTATCTTGGGAAATCCAGAATTCATACCAGGCCTCCAGAACCCTTACTTTCAGTTCCTGGTTGTAAGTGGCTATCTTCATCTCTGCGCTTTTTGGGGCCAGACGGTCAGCTCTCTCCCTCTGTGTGATGGCTATAGACCCCCCTCCTAGACTTCTGGAGCAGTCTCCAGTTGTGCAACTTTCTCCGTCGGTGTTTGCGCACCCCAGGTATATTTCGACAACTCACGGAACTGGAACATATTTGCCATAGGAAGTGACCAATCCGCCAATGCCTCTAGTTCATTTACACGTCTTTGATCCGATCCACGACAGGGTATGTGCCCGGGTTCCTTTTTAAATGAGAAGCGGACCTTAAAACCCAATTCACTGATGCGCAGAAGGAGAAAATTCTCCATTTTGCACAGAAGTCTTCCATGGCCACTAAAATCCAAGAGACTGGTTACATGATCTTGACCTGATGGTACAGAGTTCCTGTGGCTTTGCACCGCTTTTATCCTCAGGTTCCCAGTACATGTTAGAGATGTGGCAATGTAGAGGGAACAATGCTTCATATCTTTTGTGATTGTCCCAAATTGGGGTCCTTTTGGCGGGAGGTGATTAGTGCTGTCAAGCACCTGACCAGCGTCGACTTGGCGGGGAACCCTGCGGCTTGTCTGCTCCATCTTTCGGATTGTCCGATCAAAAAGTATAAGTCCTCCCTCACAATTCAGTTATTGAATGCAGCTAAGGCATGCATCCCCCTATGTTGGAGAACTGAGAACCCACCGTCAAAATCCTTGTGGTTTTCCAAAGTTAATGAACTCAGGAACATGGAGGATCTTACAGCGACCTTGCATAACATGGATGAGATCTTCAGTGACACCTGGAGACCATGGCAACATTTTGTATATACTGATGCCTATCTTCAGGGGGTCTCACAATTGGGCTGAACCCTTGAGATTGGCTACATTCCCTGGGCGAGAGGCTCCACCCTTCTTGCTTAACCTCAGCTCTCCTCTTCTGTACATGGGATGGTCGATCCCCTACTCCTTACTCTTTACGCCGGTGATCAGCTTTTGTTTTTTTCTCCTCGCGATGTCAGCACGAGGAGAAAAAAGAGCCGATTACTGGCTCTGTTGATATCACATGATCAGCTGTCATTGGCTGACAGCTGATCACGTGGTAAGGGGTCGGGATCAACCCCCCTACTGGGATCTGTGATCCAGCGAGTCTCACAGACTCGCTGATCACAGAACGCGCTGTGCACGCCCTTCAGGGGGCGCGTAGGCCGCTCGTGCACAGGACGACGTCAATGAACGTAGTCCCGGCAATGTAGATCCGCGCTGTAGCCATCATTCGGCTATATCGCAGATCTCTCGAGGTTAGGAATGCCTCTCCCCAGAGCCTTCTCTCTCTTTCTCTCTTTTCCTCCTCTGGTGTCTTTTTTCACATACCTAGATTATCATTTTTATTTTTTGTATCTAACGTTTTTTGGTGTGTTTTAATTATGTATATGTGCATGAGTGCATGCACGAGTGTGTGCAGACATGTACTTATTATCACTATAAGGTGTGTGAGAAATAGTGGCATACATATGGATCACCCTATATGCAGTGCAGCTGATTTCCGCTTTTATCTTTTTTTGGGATAATTGCATGCAGTCAATTAAGACAATTGATGGGTGGAGCCAGTGATCCTTAGAGCTACTATTTATTTCAAAGTTTCATGTCTGTAATGTGGTTATGACTAAGGCCTTGTAGGCTGAAACTCGTCAACCTTTCTTATTTGCGTTTAGTCACTGTGGCTTGTTAATAAATACTACATTTTTAAAAGAGCAGTGCGGATCATCTTTTCTTCACTTCTCTACTCAGCCAATGACTGTGGATCGAGCACCCAGGAGCTCTGCTTTCTATGTGATGTATGGGTAGTAGCACTGACTTTTTTGTTTATATTTTGTGGGATGGCCAGCAGGCGGGTTCAGTGGGATGGTCAGTTGGCAGGCCCTCAGGAATGTTGGTGGTCAGGCCCAGGGGGCCCAGGCATAAAGCTGTGTAAGGGGCCCCAAAATTTCTGTTGGCTGCCCTGTTCTGGTGTACGGAGTAGAAAAGGTAAAAGAAGCGGAGTATACTTTTTTGTTTCTGTGTTAGGACAGTGATACTGAGTTGAGATACTGGGATCTTAGAGACCGCAAAAACTTGACTCTATAGATTGGGCTATTTATGTCTTCTCCTATCTATGTGATAATATTGTTTGTTTTGACCTAGTCTATTGCAATATGCTGTACTTCTATTACAATTCACATGTACAATCTTATTGTACCACAATTTAACCCTCAATAAAAGTTTGTAAACAGTTCACATGTACAATGTGCTGTAACCTCAATAAATATTCTTTCTGTTAAAAAAAATAAAAAAATTCCCAATACAAACAAGCTGTGTGTCTGCACAGTGTCATGTACCACATTCACATGGACAGTTAGATATGGCCTCTGGATTCCAGTGGCAAGAATCGGTGGATATTAGTTTTTAGCAGCAGCCGCTCAGTCTATTTAAAGAAATATGTGCAGTCGCTGCTGTTCACATGTAGCTGCAGATAGCGAGAAATAGCTGCGAGTATGGATGGATGTCCGAGCCTGGACACAGCAGTTTTACCAGGTAGATGATCAGGCCTCTTCTGATGCCAGCTTTGGACATTGGACCTTTAGTCAACTAAGCTGCAAGCAGTGGCAACTAGGGGGGGATGTAAGATACCACAGTCAAAACTGGGTGGGAGGAAAATCATTTTCATTGCTAAATCATGCAACTGAAAAAAAAAAACAAAATAAGTATATATAAATACGATTACAAAATACGAGAGTAATGCGGTATGCAATGACACCTTTTTATTGTACTAGCCTAATGCCCCGTACACACGGTCGGAAATTCCGACCACAAAATACGTCAGATTTTTTCAGACGGATTTTGTTGTTGCATATACACGGTTGGACAAAGTTGTCAGAAAATCCGATCATTCTGAACGTCGTGACGTTTGTTGCATACGACGGAACTACGTAGAGGCTAGTAGCGAATAGCTTTGGTCTCGTAATTTAATCTGAGCATGCATGGCACTTTGTCCATCTGAATTCTCTACACACGATCGGAAAAAGTCAGATCGGATTTTGTTGTCGGAAAATTTGAGAGCAGGATCTCAAATTTTTTCCGTCGGAAAGTCCGATGGAGCCCACAAACGGGCGGATTTTCCGACAACATGGTCCGATCGGACATTTTTCGTTGGAAATTCCGACCGTGTGTACGGGGCATAACACTTACAAGACGAGCTTTCAAGAGTTTTTTTTTTTCTATTGATTCAAACCAGAGAGAGGAAAACTCCCAAAAGCTTTTCTTTAAAGTTTAAAGCTATTTTAGCACACTTCCTAAATCAAGTGGAATGGTGAATGGGTTTGTTTTTGCAAATGACACCCCAAACCCCTTCAAAGCTCTGTGAGGGGAACTTGCTAATTAAAACAGGAGCAGACAGAATCTAAAGCAGCTGTGCCTAGTAACCAATCAGCTTCTACATTCAGACTGTTCAGTTAACCTTTGAAAACAAATGCTTGAAGCTAATTGTCTGCCATGAACAAACTACCCCAGTCATAGTAAAGTCCCCTATGTGTCTGGGCAGAAATTGTAAAAATTGAAGCAGCTGTGAACAGTAACCAATCGGCTTCTACCTTTGGGTTGTTCAGTTAGGCTTTACAAGTGGAAGCTAAAAGGAGATTGGTTCTCATGAACAGCTGTGCCAGTCTTCGTAAATTCCCTTCTGTATGTTTTACATGTAAGGACCCATCTATTCCAGCACTCCAGGCTTCTGGGAGGATAAATGTGGGTATTTCCCTTTAAACACAATTTGAGGTGCTATGAGGCTCCCTTGATGGTAAGCTCACTTGTCAAGACACAAGCTCACTAATAAAGCTCAGTATGAAGTATATCCATACAATGGTCTGGTTCTGATCGAAGCCCTGATAAAAGCAGAGGGATTCAGATTGTGTGTTTTCCATGATTGGGGTGCACTGCTGTACATTCTGGGGGTACACACAGGCTGACATGCGAAGACAGGACGCCCGGTGTTGGCTGTGCACCTCACATTTCCCAGCCCCTGTCCCCCTAGCATGGGAATGGCTGCTTTGTAAAACTCCTATAGTCTGCAGGAAAGTTCAGTAAAAAGCTGTCAGATGTGGTCAGAGGGTGTCCTCAGAGTGGGGTTTGGGGTGTCCTCGAGGAGGGCTCCAGGCCCTCCCACCCCTCAGTGATGGGCACACTGGGCTCCCTCGTCTCTGTGTTAGTTGGGGTTGTTTTTGCCAGCCACAGTAGGACTCATAGAACACAGATCCGTCCTGTGATGACCTCGGAACTGGCTCAGAGATGCACCTTTACCATGCCGGAGCCCTGCTCCCAAGGGACCCCCAGGGGCCGATAGACAGGGGTCAGAATGGACAAAATGCATGTGATTTTTAGCATGTGGGGAGTCCCAGGACTGTGAGACCTGGGGGGGGGGGGGGGGGCTGAGAGAGCAAGGACCAAGCTGACAGAGGCTATGGCTAGGGGGCTGGTGTGGCACCCCAGAGCTCAGCAGAAAATTGACATTGTGTGTACTCTAAGAAACACAGATAGTTGAGGAGTGGCGCCATGTCTGCCTCTTCCCGCCCGCAGTCGTCAGTCTTCAACTTGCTCCGACCTCGGCAAATAAAAGGTAGGAACCGGCGGGAGGGGCCAACAGAGGGAGGTGAGGCTCTGAGAAGAAGAGTGTTTAGGAGTGTCGCCAAGCAGCAGAGAGACAGCTGAGGCGGAGACACCTTCCAGGGGAAGAACGTTAGTCAACAGAGGGGGGAAAAAAAGTATTCAGAGGAGATAAGACAAGTGACTTTGTCCTGAGACAGGTGCAAACTCCACACACTGACTTGGCTACGTGTTGAAGGACTGTCTGCCTAATTAAGCAGGGGGGAATGGGGGACATGGGGGGGCAAGGAATAACCTGGGGTGGATGCAATTGCCCCCCTGTAACGACACCACTGGCTGCAAGCTACCCAAGTTGTTATGCTGTTGTTGGAGAGCTTGTTTAATTTTTCCTTTGCTGTGGTGCCCACCCCTCAGTTGGACTACTTTTTAAGGTATACTAATCCTATGTCCCTTAACCACTTCAATACAGGACATTTTGACCCCCTTCCTGTCCAGACCAATTTTTAGTTTTCAGCGCTGTCACACTTTAACTGACAATTGTGCAGTTGTGCGACGTTGCACCCAAACAAAATTGACGTCTTATTTCCCCACAAATAGAGCTTTCTTTTGGTGGTATTTGATCACCTTTGCGGTTTTTATTTTTTGCGCTATAAACAAAAGAAGAGTGACAATTTTGAAAAAAAAACACAATATTTTTTACTTTTTGCTAGAATAAATATCCCATTTTTAAAAAAAAAATCACGAATTTTTTCCTCAGTTTAGGCCGATACATATTATTCTACATATTTTTGGTAAAAAAAAAAATCGCAATATTGATTGGTTTGCGCAAAAGTTATAGCGTCTACACAATAGGGGATAGATTTATGGCATTTCTGTTTTTTTTTACTAGTAATGATGGCGATCTGTGATTTTTTCCGTGACTATGACATTGTGATGGACAGATCGGACACTTTTGACACATTTTTGGGACCATTCACATTTACACAGCGATCTGTACTATAAAATTGCACTGATTACTGTGTAAATGTGACTGTCAGGGAAGGGGTTAACACTAGGGGGCTAGGGAGGGGTTAATTATGTTCCCTGGGAGTGATTCTAACTGTGGGGGGAGGGGACTCACAAGGGGAGGAGACTGATCGGTGTTCCTCTGTACTGGGAACACACCATCGGTCTCCTCTCCTCTGACAGGACGTGGATCTGTTTGTTTACACACACAGATGCACTGTCCTGCTGTGTTCCCGGGCAATCGCGGGTGCCGGCGGACATCGCGGCCGCCGGGCACATGCACCAGGTCCCGTGCAACGCGGTGTGCGCCCCCTAGACGGCCGGGAAGGGGAGGACGTCATATGACACCCACCCAGAATGGGAGATCCCATCTGCGGCCATCATAATACTATGGGTGGGTAGTGAAGTGGTTAATGAACAATACAGAAAACAGGTTATTTGTACTTATCATAAAAACCTTTTATTGGAATTCTTAAGGGACACAGGTTCCACCCATCTATCTTTAGAATTCAGTCCTACTACTGCATTTCCATGGAACTAGAGCATGTTGAAAGTGGGAGGGGTTATTTCTGGCGGACTAACAGCTTTCCCACTGTCCAGTCTCCTGTATTAAATAGTATAACCCACTTGCCTCAGAATTAAAGCTGAATTCCAGGAATTTAGCCACTTTGTAAAAAGTGTAGGCACTTTTGTGTAGACATAAGTCCAAGGAGGAGCATGACATCTCCTGAACTTATGCCCATTATTTATATCTGACTGTTTTTTTTTGGGCTCTGCTGGAGCATACACTGCAACTGCTGCCCCTCCCCTCTGCTGCTCATTCAGAGAAGCTTTTGTGAATGAGTTCTGAAATCTCTTGAAGGGTACACAGACAGCAATAAATAAAAAATAAAAACTGAACATTTTGGCTACAGATGAACTTTATTTTCTATGACCTGCTACAGCTTTGGTATTCATGCTTTTTACATAATAATATGTTTTTATGTAAATTATTTTTTATAGCCAATTTGATATGGACAAAGCCTGACACATCTGGTGTTCTACCAAAGCCACGTCATGGTCACATCATGGTCGCTGTAGGAACCAAGCTCTTTGTTCATGGTGGGATGGCAGGCAAAACCTTTTATGAAGATTTATTTTGCATTGACACAGGTAAACAGAATTTCTGATTTTAATGCATTTTATTAAAGAGTATCTATGGTCATTTAAAAAAAAATAAATAGAAGTCAGCAGCTACAAATACTGTGATTACCATAATAACTGTAAATAATTAAAAATAAAGAGATACCAGTCCAGGGATCCATCGCTGTCCTCACCCAGGACGGTTTTGCCAGTCTTCGGGTCCCTGACACCACCATCTTTAGCTGGCTGTGACTTCCTGCTGGCTCACAGCTAGCTAATGTGTTCTGTCCCTGGAGGCTGCAGACAGAGGGATGAGGGGTTGTGCTTCCGCTTGCCTAGGCATTAGTGGAAGATGAGGGAGGGAGGAGGTTCAGTGGAACTTCTGATTTTAGGTTAAATTCAGCTTTAGGGCCTTGCAATGAGTACCTTTCATGTGTCTTGTGAATGCATTTATTTTATTTATTGTCCACTAGTAATCTCTGGCTCTTAGGCCCCTTTCACACTGGGGCGGTTTTCAGACGGTACAGTGCTAAAAATAGCGCCTGTACACCGCCTGAAAAAAACGGCCCCATTCACTCCAGTGTGAAAGCCGGCGGGCTTTCACACTGGAGCGGTGCGCTAGCAGGACGGCAAAAAAGTCCTGCTAGCAGCATCTTTGGAGCGGTATAGGAGCGGTGTATTCACTGCTCTTATACCGTCCAATTGATTATAATGGGACACCGCGGTAATACCGCGGCAATACCGCCGCAAAGCGCCGCTGTGGCGGTGCTCTGCGGGGGATTTTAACTCTTTTTCAGCCGCTCGCGGGGGGTAAAACCGAACCGTGAGCGACCGAATCCCGCGGGCAAAACGACGGTAAAGCAGCGCTAAATATAGCGCTGCTTTACCGTCACCGTGGCTCCCGCCCCAGTGTGAAAGGGGCCTTAGTGGATTCTCCACAGGCGTGTATGGAGAAATCAGTGTAGGATAAAAAAATTAGCTCAGTATGTGTCTCAGCTCTGTCAGTTTCTAGAGATGCAAAGACCCTACTTGGGATCAAACTCGGCCTCACTCAAACCAAAGAAAAAACACATTTCACATTTGTCGTAGAATGCTTTCTGTTTGTTTTGTTTTTTTGTTTTTATGAAGTCTTTATTTAGAAAAGGGTTTTACAAAAGAAATACAAAACACAGAGACAGAATTTTCATATATATGTATACAACACATCAAGATTATCACAAAAAATCAACCTTGTATATAACATCGGTGATCTGTGCCATGATGGCATACTTCCCAGGCCCCCAAGTGGGACACATAGGAACGAATGCTTGACTAGATTTTGAGTCAGCCACAGGCGTGTACGTCTTTGGAAAGGACGTGTTGTAACCATAAACAACATACTCAAGGTCCATAGGGTGACCCCCATGAACAAAACCAGTATAATATAACCTAAGCATACAGTGCATCTGGAAAGTATTCACAGTGCTTCACTTTTTCCACATTTTATGTTACAGCCTTATTCCAAAATGGATTAAATTTATTATCTTCCTCAAAATTCTACAAACAATACCCAATAATGACAATGGGAAAGAAGTTTGTTTGAAATCTTTGCAAATTTATTAAAAATAAAAAAAATAAAAAATCACATGTACATAAGTATTCATAGCCTTTGCTGAATACTTTATTGAAAGGCACCTTTGGCACCAATTACAGCCTTAAGTCTTTTTGAGTATGATGCTACAAGCTTGGCACACCTATTTTTGGGCAGTTTCTCCCATTTTTCTCTGCAGGACCTCTCAAGCTCTATCAGGATAGATGGGGATCGTTGGTGCACAGCCATTTGCAGATGTCTCCAGAGATGTTCAATCGGGTTCAAGTCTGTGCTCTGACTTGGCCACTCAAGGACATTCACAGACTTATCCTGTAGCCACTCCTTTGTTATTTTGGCTGTGTGCTTAGGGTCTTTGTCCTGTTGGAAGATGAAGCTTCACCCCAGTCTGAGGTCCAGAGCGCTCTGGAACAGGTTTTCATCAAGGATGTTTTTGTACATTGCTGTACATACGGGATCTTTCCCTCGATCCTGACTAATCTCCCAGTTCCCGCCACTGAAAAACATCTCCACAGCATGATGCTGCCACCACCATGCTTCACTGTAGGGATGGTATTTGCCAGCGGTGCCTGGTTTCTTCCAGACATGATGCTTGCCATTCAGGCCAAAGAGTTCAATCTTTGTTTCATCGGACTAGAGAATTTTGTTTCTCATGGTCTGAGAGTCCTTCGAGTGCCTTTTGGAAAACTCCAGGTGGGCTGTTATGTGCCTTTTACTGAGGATTGGCTTCTGTCTGGCCACTCAACCATACAGGCCTGAATGGTGGAGTGCTGCAGAGATGGTTGTTCTTCTGGAAGGTTCTCCTCTCTCCACAGAGAAGCGCTGGAGCTCTGACAGAGTGACAATCGAGTTCTTCGTCACCTCCCAGACTAAGGCCCTTCTCCCCCGATCACTGTGTTTGGCCGGGTGGCCCTCTCTAAGAAGAGTCCTGGTGGTTTCAAACTTCTTCCATTTATGGATGCTGGAGGCCGCTGTGCTCTTTGGGACCTTCAATGCTGCAGAAATTTTTCTGTAAATAAAAATACAAAAAAGGCACGCTTATTGAAAATGGACCACAAAAAAAAGTGTCTAAGTGGTAATCCAGTGATAGTCGGTGAATGTTGAAAAAGTGATATGTATAAATGAAAAAGAAAAAAATATATAAAAAATTATATTAACCACTTCCCGCCCGGCCTATAGCAAAATGATGGCTGCGCTGTGGTTCCGTTATCCTGACTCATATGACGTCTTTCAGGATAACAGCCGGCGGGCGCCCGTGGGTGGTGCGACTTGTCAGTCCGCAACACTGATCTCGGTAAAGTGTCTCTGACGGAGACTCTTTACCACTTGATCAGCTGTGTCCAATCACAGCTGATCACGGTGTAAACAGGAAGAGCCGTGTATGGGCTTTTCCTTGCGATCGGCATGCCACCCATGACCACCAGGGATGCCAATCAGCGCCCATCAGTAATGCCTGCCAGTGCCTGCTTATCAGTGATGCCCATAAGTGCCACCTATCAATGCCCATCAGTGCCACCCATAAGTACCCATAAGTGCCGCCTTTCAGTGCCCATTAGTGATGCCTATCAGTGGCCATCAGTGCCATCTATGAGTGCCCATCAGTGCTGCATATCAGTGCCGCCTATCAGTGCCCATCAGTGCTGCATGTTAGTGCCCACCATAAGTGCCCTTCAGTGCCACCTTATCAGTGCCAACTCATTGGTGCCACCTCATCAGTGCCCATTAGTGTCGCCTTATCAGTGCCAGTCTGTGCAGCCTCATCAGTGCCCATCAGTGAAGAAGAAAACGTACTTATTTACAAAATTTTATAACAGAACAAAGAAAAATGTTTTTTTTCCCAAAAATGTTGGTCTTTTTTTATTTGTTTAGCAAAAAAATAGAAAACCCAGAGGTGATCAAATACCACCAAAAGAAAGCTCTATTTGTGGGAACAAAATGATAAAAATTTGGTTTGGGTACAGTGTTGCATGACCACGCAATTGCCATTCAAAATGCAACAGCGCTGAAAGCTGAAAATTGGCTTGGGCAGAAAATGGGGGAAAGTGCCTGGTATTGAAGTGGTTAACAATGAAAATATTGACACGATCGGAAAATCCTATAGAAAGGTTTTCCGTCTGAAAAATTAAGAACAGGTTCTCAATCCAAAGTCCTTCGGAAATTCCGACAGAAAAAGACCGATGAGCATACACACGGTCGGAAAATCTGATGAAAAGCTCCCATTCCGACCGTGTGTACGCGGCATAAGTGGGAACTCTTACCAGAAGATGTGGACCTCCTGTAATAGCGAGGTCATAAGCGCTTGCAGATATAGCCCTCTGCGGGGTCAGATGATAAGCCTCATCTCCGGAGCTCACTGGCAGTCACGGACAGGCATCAACGATATCCAGCTAATACCCAACTCTCATCTGATAATCTCGATGGATCAGATGTCTCGGAGCATATGAAAGATAAGAGGTTCCAATAGTGTGTTATCGTTTTAAAAGGTTTCTTTATTGTTAAACCCAAAAATCGGTACTCACGCAGCATGAAAATTTGTGTAGATAAAACAACATTTGCCAACAAAACCAAAAACAAATCATCCGCACTTCCAGGGTCACGTGGGGCGCGATGATGTCAGCGCGTAGCTCCGGACAAAATTTTTCTGTATCTTTCCCAGATCTGTGCCTCAATACAATCCTGTCTCAGAGGTCTACAGACAATTCCTTGGACTTCATGGGTTGGTTTGTGCGCTGACATTTACTCCTAAGGCTATTTTCACACCGAGGCGCTGGGTGCGCTGGCGGTAAAGCGGCGCTATATTTAGCGCCGCTTTACCATCGTTTTAGCGGTGCATTTCGGCCGCTAGCGGGGCGGTTTTACCCCCGCTTTGAGGCCGAAAAAGGGTTAATACCGCCCGCAAAGCGGCGCTCCAGTACCGCTCCAGCGGCGCTTTGCGGGCAGGTTCGAAGCGCTGCCCCATTGTTTTCAATGGGAGGGGGCGCTTTAGGAGTGGTAAATACACCGCTCCTACAGCGCACCAAAGATGCGGCTTGCAGGACATTTTTAAGCGTCCTGCAAGCGCACCGCTCCAGCAACGGCTGTTTGAAGGCGCTTTGCAGGCGCTATTTTTAGAACTTTAGCGCCTGCAAAGCGCCTCAGTGTGAAAGGGGCCTAACCGTGGGACCTTATATAGACAGGGGTATGCCTTATCAAATTATCAAATACTATCCAATCCACTGAATATACCACAGGTGGACTTCAATCAAGTTGCAGAAACATCTCAAGAATGATCAGTGGAACACAGGATGCACCTGAGCTCAATTTTGAGTGCTATGGCTATAGCAAAGGCTGTGAATACTTATGTACATGTGATTTTTTTTCATTTTTTTTTTTAAATAAAATTGCAAAGATTTAAGACAAACTTCTTTCACGTTGTCATTGTGGGGTATTGTTTGTAGAATTTTGAGGAAAATAATGAATTTAATCCATTTTGGAATAAATCTATATAAAAAGTAAAGCACTGTGAATACTTTCCGGATGCCCTGTATCATAGTCAGTATGTGAATGTGTATGGGGTACAACCCAGCGCCTCGGTGTGAAAATAGCCTTAGGAGTAAATGTCAGTGCACAAACCAACCCATGAAGTCCAAGGAATTGTCTGTAGACCTCTGAGACAGGATTGTATGGCACAGATCTGGGAAAGGGTACAGAAAACCGGAGGATGCTGGGACTGTGACATCATAGGGGGCGGGGTCACCATGTGACATGAGCATGTGACCCTGTCCCCTTGTCCCTATATAAGTCCCAGCACAGCGCGGCTCTGGCATTCCGGCCAGAGAGAGCGAGGTGTCAACATCGGAAGAAGAAGAAGAAGAAGAAGAAGGCGGCGGCGGCGCAGAAAACGACGACAGCGGCAAGAACAGAAGAGACCCCGGAAGACCCCCGAAGGCGGATCGAGACCCCCAGACGACGGCGTCGACGACGAAGAAGGTAGCTGGGCTCCTCTGCTCGGTAAAAGAGCTAGGTAAATGAGCGGAGGAGTCCGGCGAGAAGACCCCCCAAGACGGAAGAAGAACCCCGGAGCAGTGCAATAAAATATTTTTAAAAAATTGTGTGGTTTTTTTATTTACACTTTACACCTTAGGTGAATACATCGTACCCCATACTCATTCACATAGGGTGGGGGGCCGGGATCTGGGGGCCCCCTTATTAAAGGGGGCTCCCGGATTCCGATAAGCCTCCGCCCGCAGACCCCAACAACCAACGGCCAGGGTTGTCGGGAAGAGGCCCTTGTCCTCATCAACATGGGGACAAAGTGCTTTGGGGTGGGGGGGCCGCAAGGCCCCCCTTTCCCCAGGGCACCCCCAATGTTAAGGGCACGCGGTCTGGTACGGCTCAGGAGGGGGGGGCGCTCGCTCGTCCCCACCCCTTTCCTGGCCTTCCGGGCTGCGTGCTCGGATAAGGGTCTGATATGGATTTGGGGGGGACCCCCACGCCGTTTTTTTTTTCGGCGTGGGGATTCCCTTTAAATCCATGCCAGGTGACGGGCTAGCGTGGCGGCATTCACTGCCTTCGCTAGCTCTGTCTACCTGAAGTCACGTGCTAAATGAACGGACTTTCCGATGATCGGCAAGTCCGTTCATTTCCAAAAGTCCGGCGGACTAGCATACTAACGGCGTGATTGTCCGCCGGACTGCCAAGTCCAGCGGATAATTTTAAAACAAAACTTAAAACCTAGTCCGCCGGACTTTTGGCGCCAAAAAAAGTCCGCCGGCGCCCACACACGGGGGGATTGTCCGGCGGACAATCCCGCGGGAAAGTCCGTTAGTGTGTACGCGGCATTAGTCTTTATTTTTTTCACATTTGATATCCCCAATATTTGTGATCCCAAATGGTACTTATTGGGCGTCTTTTACTTAGTGCCACACAAAAAACACTTTCTACGAATTCTTCTATATTATGCCAGGAAAATAGTGGCACTCCAATAGATACACACAGAATCCCTCGCTATTACTATGTGGAAGACACTTATTAATCAAAATCTGTTTCTTTATGAACTAACCTATGAGGCTAGTGGGTGTCCAAAAATGAATTTTATAAAACTTGGGGTTCCTGGTTAGATAGTGTCTCCCTTTTGTCCTTGATAACTGACCCACTACTTTGCAAAACCTTGCCTTTTATGACGTTCCAACATATACACTGAGGAAAAATCACAAGACACAGGTATAGTTTCCTCTATAAGTGTTTTTTTTTTTATTTGTTTTATTTGGTTTAGATGGCAAGTGAAAACAGTCATGACCTGGCAAGTTTTTATAAGATGCTACCATGGTTTTGTTTTTCTCCATAGTTTTGGAGTAGGATTGTTCTTTTACGTATCATTTGATTGTATATGTCACCTACAGTATTCTCTGCACAGCTAGTTTATCATTTCCTATATATGCAGCACTTTTCCTGTGAAGTTTGCCTCAATACCACTTTATTTTATAATACTGTCAACTACCTGATGTACCTCCACTTTGCATTATGAATAAACATGTATTTATTTTAGTGCATATACAATAAAACAAGTTTGAAAAACATCTGAGATAGCCAAGTAAACAGTACACCGGGTAAGCATGGGAATACTGTATGATTGTAGCCAGGAGGGGCTTTCCAAAACTGTTGGGGGAAGGGTCCTGTTTATGTTGTTTTTGAAGGAATATTATTCAGTCATTTAATTCAGATTATCTTGTCCTATTTGGAGCAAATCATGGGAAGCAGTGTCCTATTTTATCTTAGCATAGCAACTGACCAGAATCAATTTTTATACTGTCAGATTAGCATTATATGGGTTCCGATTCAATTCTGTGGGTATTACATAGTTACATAGTAGGTGAGGTTGAAAAAAGACACCAGTCCATCAAGTCCAACCTGTGTGTGTGCTCTTATGTCAGTATTGCATTGTATATCCCTGTATGTTGTGGTCGTTCAGGTGCCTAATATTACTAATATTTTTTTCGATGCTCCCTACTGAAACCACTAACTATGGAAGAGAATTCCACATCCTTACCGCTCTTACAGTAAAGAACCCTCTACGCAGTTTAAGGTTAAAACGCTTCTCTTCTAATTTTAGTGAATGTTATCTTTTAAAATTACCTTTCGCAGAAAAGTATTATCCTTATTGTGGGGTCACCAGTACGATATTTGTACATTGAAATCATAACCCATCTAAAGCGTCTCTTCTCCAGAGAGAATAAGTTCAGTGCTCATAACCTTTCCTCATAACTAAGGTCCTCTAGTCTCTTTATTAGCTTTGTTGCCCTTCTCTGGACTCTCTTCAGTTCCAGCACATCCTTCCAGAGGACTGGGGCCCAGAACTGGACGGCATTCTCCAGGTGCGGCCAGACCAGAGTCTTGTAGAGTGGGAGAATTATCATTTTATCTCTGAAGTTAATCCCCTTTTTAACCACTTGGTGCCCGCGCTATAGCCGAAAGATGGCTTCAGCGCTGACGCTCCCTCCCGGGAGGATGTCCCTGGACGTCCTCCTGTTTAATTCCGCAATGCACGCTCCTGAAAGCGCGCATCAGGGAAGTTTTGTGCTGGCCGTGTCCCTCGGACACAGCCAGTCACAGATCACTGTAAACGGCCAATCACAGCGGCCGTTTACAGCGCAGTCGGTGTGTCCAATGAGAGATGATCTCATATGTAAACATATGAGATCATCTCTCATCGCCGCTCTCCCTCCCCACACAGAGACAGCGTGTGAGGAGGGAGAGATGAACGGCTGCAGCGGCCGTGAGTTAAAAAGAAAATAAATGTGCAATCTGCCCTAAGTATATAAAGATTCTACACTGCTTGAACTGTTTCCATCTCCACCACAGACAACCATCTACCCAGTCTTGTTATTCAGAGCGCCCTAAACACACACTTTTACCTGGTAGTATTTTGCCAATAACTGCTACACCCAATTCAGTTTAACACCAAAAAAGCAATCTACAGCAAAATCAACTTCCAAAAATAGTCTAAAGACTGATAAGTACAGTATGCTCAATGCGACTGATTTTAAAAATACCAATTCAATTATACATTAATCTTTATCTGATTCACTGACCAGATTTCCACAGTTAAACACCTTAGAATGCTTCATCCTTTCACTGAAAGAACCCAACTTTTATCTACTTGCAAGTTAAATTTCCACTTTGACCAAAATAGGAATATTACAACTTGTACATTCCTCAAAACCAACAGCAACAAAACTCACTGTAACTCTTATGCCCCGTACACGCGGTCGGACATTCCAACCACAAAATCCATCTGATTTTTTTCTGACGGATTTTGGCCGAAACTTGTCTTGCGTACACGGTCGCACAAGGTTGTCGGAAAATCCGATCATTCGGAATGAGGTGACGTATAAAACGTATGGTGGGACTACGTAGAGGCCAGTAGCCAATAGCTTTTGTCTATTTTTTCTGAGCATGCGTGTCACTTTGTGCGTTGGAATTCTATACACACGTTCGGAAAAGGTTTGATCGGATTTTGTTATTGGAAAATTAAAAGTCCTTCTTTCAAACTTTTTCCGTCAGAAATTCAGACGGAAAAAGTCCGCTAGAGCCCACACACGATCAGATTTTCCGACAACATAATACGATCTGACTTTTTCCGTCGGAATTTCCGACCGTGTGTATGGGGCATTAGTTTCACATTCCTACAAAAATACAATGCCTTTAGTGGAGAGCTCTAACATATTACTACATAAAACAATGAGAAGAATAAGACATAAGACAAATATTTATATACAAATGCAAGGGAGGTATCCCATAGTTACCATGCTACTTAGAAAAATCAAACAAAACAAAAAACAGACGAACATGTACTACACATCCAACCTACTCACCATTATAGATTTCTGAAGCCATAGCTTGAGCTACTTCTAAGGTCTTTTTAATCTGGAGTCTCGTTTTGAACTCAGTGATGGGTTTTTCCCACCTCCAGACATCAAAAGTACCTTCCAAAAGGAATACACCATGCTGTCCCCCCTGACCATATATGCCAACTTTTAAGGGGTCTAATGGCCTTAGCGCCATACTCAGATTTCATGTACTATACAGCTATCTGACTGGGGGGCCTGCTCCCCCCCACTATGGATGGCCCATTGTGTCCAATCGCTTGTTTCGTGTCCCTCCATCCAGGGAACCCTTGAAATAACTTTTCGAGCAGTACTGCCTAGTGCCTACTTTCACAGTACTGGCACCCGGCTTTCTGACTATTTTACACAGCCTCCCGGTATGCTAGAATCTACTCCTCACGTATATATGCTAATACAACTATGCATTGGACTCCCTACTATTTTACATGATCTTACCGGTCTCACATTGTACAGCCCTATAAATGTGTTCGCCAGACAACTACAAAGCACAATGAAATCCTCCGCTATTAAATTTTTTTATATGTTGCTTCTTTCGATCTGTACCTAGATGTTACAGCAACAATGGGAATGCCTCCTACTGTCTACTCACAGAATTTTGACTGTCTCTACCCAAAACTGAATTACAGTATAAAACTCTGCCAAACAACTAAAATGAAATGTAAAAAAAACAAAATGATTCTACTGGAAAGTAATTTAGTACAAAAAGTCTATTTTCACTTGAGAAATATTGCACAAAAACAAACGCAACTAAAGCCAAAAGCTGAAAATCCTGAAAAAAGATGAATTAATTTCACTAAATGCTGAAATTCAACCCAAAAATTCAAGCCAAAACCAGAATAATTCCACCCGGAACCAAGATTCAGCAAAAACAAAATGGTGGTTCTAACAACAAATTCAGTCCACAACAAAATTTTGGTTCTAGCAACTGAAATTCAGTCGCCAATCCCGCTAAAACCAACACAAACCAAGATTTCTTCACTAGAAAAATAAATTTCTCCCCACAAAAACGGACTATACAATTAAAACACAAAATTAACACTTAACATATACAGACTAAACACTTTGGGCTATATTGATTAGGGCCTATAGAGGACTAAAATATAGGTTATTTCCCTAACCAATATATCCAACATAAAATGCCAAAGTTACAACATATAACACAAAAATTATTTTTCTAAGCAGAATTTACCTGGCACAGTGGACAGAGAAAACTAAATGCTGGCCTCAGGACAACAAAAATTTTTAAAAACTGAAATAAAATTGGTCTTATAAACTGCCAACCTTTTTGTTGCCCCTGGACCCTGGATCTGTTTCCTCCCTCTCAGTCCGCTGGGAAGGAAATTCTGTTGGCTCTGAAAAACCTGGCTCGCCAAACTGTTGTGGAAATTAATGTACGCTATATGCAGTCAACTTTGCTTGCGCTAATGAGCGCACTTTTAAGCTTTTTTGGATAATGCAATTGAGCACTCTCGTGCTTACCAAGTAAAACAGACACAGTAGTTGTTCTCACATTGGAAGCTCCTCAGACAGTCCTGGGTAGAAATGGGAGCTCTGTTTATTTATAGGACTTTGAACAGTGGTAACAA
This sequence comes from Lithobates sylvaticus, assembly GCA_028564925.1. Taxonomy (NCBI): domain Eukaryota; kingdom Metazoa; phylum Chordata; class Amphibia; order Anura; family Ranidae; genus Lithobates; species Lithobates sylvaticus. The sequence goes on from CM053033.1 coordinate 150,164,751, forward strand.
AAGAGACTTGGTGACTATTCAGTTCAGCCAATCAAGCCCATGTATTCCTTCAAACAGTAGTTGTTATACAAAACTCGGCCAATGAAAACAGATGTGTATATTCAAAAAAACAATGACTAGGGAAGCGTCTGTTGTGTCCGTGCAGACCAGTGTGCACAATTTTCCGCCATTTCTACCTGAAAGCTGTGCTTCTACAGTTAAAGGAATGCATGTGTAGTGAGATTGGCGCCAACGTATTGAATACATATTAATAAAATGTCTACCACACCACTAGGGCCCAGACAAGGTGACTATGGCTGACCCATCATTAAACCATGCCAATTCTTTCATTTTTTTTTGACAGAGACTCAAAGGGTGGAACTACCCGAATAGGGGCTGCTGGTAAAAAGTAGTAACTGCTTTGAAATGTCTTCCCTGTCTGCAATACCTCCTCTTTCTTGACCATACTACTTCCATTTCATCAGTGTCTGGATCGGAGCTGCAGTTACACTAGTGGTCAGTTAATTATATCTCTCCCATATTGCTATTGGCAATTCAGTAAGGCTGGGTCCTTTTCTGTCATGGTCTCTACATGTTGAACTGCTGTATAGGTCGTAAACTGATATTACTCTAGGGGTGTGTATCTCTTTTGTATCTCTTGCTACTCTTGAGGAAGTACAGCGAAACGGTACTGACGTCCATCCCACACAAATGCAAACTGGTCCTGACACTCCGGGTCTATATGAATTGAAAGGAAAGAGAGACAAAGCGAGATATTGACTGTAGAGAGCACAATAATCTGGCGAACAGGAAGCGCAGAGACATAGCTTAAATCAGGAAGCTCACAAAAGGAGCAAGGAGTTCAAGGTTCAAAACAAACAAGATTTAAGGCAGGCTCATTTAAGGAATTGTCCAGGGAACTGCCCAGCATTCCTGGTGGCTCAGCAAGCTCAGCAAGCAGAGTCATTGCCAGACACATAGCAAATCCAAAGAGTGTACAAGTACACAGTACATACGGCACTCCTAGAAGTGTAGAGTCACTTGGTCCATTGGAACTTTTATCTGCACAGTATCTGTAGACCATAAACAGGGAAGAGTAAGGTATGAGGCAACTGGATGTATGGATGAAAGAGTAATCAATGGATGGCTAAGCAGGAGACGGGACCGAAACTGGAACCTCTGTAGCTCCCGCAAAAGATCTGGGGGGATCACATCAATGTAGAAGGAAAGAAACAGCAGGGCTCTGAGGTCAGTATCAAATAAAAATCACTTTGATAAAATAAGCAGCACACTTATATTGAAGTTAGCATGAAACAGCATAGATAGGGAACACCTGAGACCAAGCAGCTGTGATCAGTGTGAGGCTGTAGGCATCACTGAGCAAACAGAAACCGCGGATGACAGGGAGCCAGCTATCTCAAGGTATGGAAATTAGCGGCAGCGTTCCCAGCTGCACACAAGGATGGCGGCTGTAAAAATGCCTGATAGATGTCGGGAGAGGGGGGTGTGCATGGCGCATTTCCAGGGCCTTCACCCTCTTTTTCAAATGCATGGACAGTGAAGGGAAGTGATGGGCTTATAAAGCCAAAATGGCAGGAAGGGGGGGAACATGGGAGGGGAAGGAGGGAGAAAGCAGAGCTGCTGCATAGAGGAGAAGGGCCGGGGAGGGAGGAAAGTGTGTTGGGAGATAAGCACAGAAGACATAGCTGAGCCATTAACCCTTGGCTTGCAGACTGCCAGTATCAGGGAATTTACTACTGGAGACAGGGAGTGAGACAATAAAATACAAAGCAGATAAAACAAAATAGCTGCACTGTAAATATAAGGATCAAGTATTACATTACACTAGGCATGTCAGATATGTACATAAACAACATAAAGTTGAAGTTGCAGTACATGATTTGCAAAAAGAAAGGAACAAGAGGGGGTTTAGCCAACCTGACGGACTATCACGGCACCTGAACAAAGTCGGATATTCGATAATAGATAATTTTATATAAATATCTTTTTATTATTACAAAGTTAAACAATGGTGTATATAAACATTAAAATCAAAGAAAAAAAAATAAATTCATTGAATATAAAACATGCATACGGACACATTGAGTTACATTAATCGTTCTGAAATGCTGGTCAGAAGATGGTTGACGCATTTCGCTTTTGGCTTCATCAGAACCAAAGAACAGCAATTCTAATATCTGTGATATATTTCTAAGAAAGAAAAAATGAAAATTACTTATGAGTGAGCCATTGAGTCTTCCCAGATACATAATAAAATATTTGATGCCAGGATGTATTCCCAGATAACAATGAGTTAGTCTATGCCTACCTTTCAGGCTTGTATTCCTGTTTGAGGACATCCACCACAGTGGTGGAGACGTAACTAAATGTTGTCACCTGGGGTAAATGAAAATCCCTTGGGGATGTAACAGCCAGATTGGTTTGTTGAAGAGTTAATTTCGATAGGGATCGTGGCACATGCTGAAGAAGAAAAAAAAAAGGGGGGGAATAGAGAGGGGGAAATGGAGGGGTGGTAAGGGGAATAGTTAGATAACGTAAAATAGAATAGGTCAGCTTATATATTTGGGCAGTAAGAATTTGTGTGTACTTACATCTAATATATTATTAAGGCTAATAGATAAAGTTATTATCAGAAGCCCACCTCTCCGGGGCTAGTTGAGATAGGAAAGCTGAGCCGGTATTTTCTGCCTAGTTGAGATAGGAAAGCTGAGCCGATATTTTCTGCCTAGTTGAGATAGGAAAGCTGAGCCGATATTTTCCGCCTGGAGGCGATAAGTATACAGGGATTATTAAGAGTAGTCCTGTTAGGCTTAAATTCCTAAAGGCTCATAGTTAATTATAACCTACCTGGTGAGGCTTTATGAAGATTTCTTAGCCAGAAATCACCCGGCCTGGACCCGTGTTGGAAACACCATTCAGAGGTAAAAACTTAGTGGAAATTCTAGTAGAGAAGGCAAAAGCATTGGGTAGTAATAAGAATGTTCCAGAGTGATCTACCTCAAAGAGGGGATAGAATTAAGCCAGAATTACAATAAGTAGATAAAGCCAATATATACCTGAAGGTATGTAAAAGAAAAAACCCTGCCTGGGAAGGGCACCCTGGAGTCCGTGGGAGAAATCCCACTGACTGGGAAGTCCAGCAGTTAGTCTGAAGAAATAAATAAGGGATATAGGGTCAGAAAAGAGTGTAAATATAAATGCTGCATTTCACCAACAGGCCCATTAGTGTAACTCACAACGGGCCGGTTATAGAGGTGATGTTAGCAGAAAAATTTACTATAAGCAGAAAAATGTTACTATAAGCAGGTCAAAGTACATACCTTAACGTTGGACAAAAGGTAAAGCCAGCTTCCCAGCATCTCATCTGCAGTGTTCATACTGCAGGAGTGCTGGTTAAGTAGTGGGGATTACCGCCATTCTAGGGTGGATGCTAGTTTGTGGAAGATTATTGACAGCTGAGTAGAAACCAGGCTTCCCTAGCCGGGTGCGCGAGCAGCCTCGCGGGCCGCCTTTGCGCATGCGCCAGAACGCGGCCATACTTGGCCGTGATAGAGGCCGGTTTAGTGCGCCGGGTGCGCACGCATCTCTATGCGACGTGTCAATGCGCGTGCGCAGTTGCTGGCATGCTGGGTAGAAGCCCAGCTTCCATAGCCGGGTGCGTGCGCAGCCTCGCGGGCCGCCTTTGCGCATGCGCCAGAACGCGGCCATACTTGGCCGTGGTAGAGGCCGGTTTAGTGCGCCGGGTGCGCACGCATCTCTATGCGAAATGTCAGTGCGCGCTATGGAGACCCCAACTTTGCAAGCGTGCCGTCTCTAGTGATCTAGCGCATGCGCAGAAGACAAGACCGAGGACTTGGACTTTCAGCTACATCATGGTAGCAAAGCCCATCAGTCCGGGATATAAATAAAAAAACTGGTGACATGTGTATGTCGGCTATACAGCCAGACTACTTTAATATCACTAGCAATCTTGCTGGGTTGCCATCAGAGGAACTGCAGAGGGATAATCTAGTACATGATTTATTATTACATTGAAGAAAAGTATTGTATCAAATAGATAGGTAGTCACATGACTTACACTAAATATGCTACTTCATAGCATGCAATACAAAAAGGAATTAGATCAGCCAATCAGGCATGACGTTGACGGGGCCCCTCCCTGAGAATGTAAGTATATAGTAGCCTTGAAGCAGGCGGTGGTTCATTTGCTTGACTTAATCACAAGGAAGCACACATTGATCCCACACACAGGTTACCCCCTTCACTGGGAGCTCAGCCATCTTCTTTTGGTATGTTTTTTCCTCCCTCTACTTGGTTTTACTTCACATACACTCCCTCATGTAGTCCCCTTTTGGGAACACATAGATATTTTGCCACATTATTTTTACAAGTTCACACATTAAATTAATTCCTTTTTGACACATTTTTTCAGGAACACTATGCACTTTTTCATGCACACATAGTCTATTGGATCATGCTGTGACCACCGTGTTGGGCACTGGGTGCTGGTCTCTGTCCTTGGAGGGTTCCTTCGTCTTAACCCTGGAGGAGACATCATGCCTGTTACCCCCGTCTTCCTTGGATACTGGACCTGGCCTTGAGGCTGTTAGTAAGTATCCCATTATTTACACCTTGTTGGGATATAATCTCTCTGTCCTCCCTTATTTTACTTCATAACACTCCTGATGAATGGCTGTAATGCCAGGAAACTCGTTGAGTGCCACTAGATGCCCAAAGTTATTTGTTCCTATAATAGATGTTTTTTAACCCATTTATCTTATCATTTACATTTATTATGTCTAATTTCTATTTGTATTGCATGCTATGTAGCAGCATATTTAGTGTAAGTCATGTGAATACCTATCTATTTCATACAATACTTTTCTTCAATGTAGTAATAAATCATGTACTATAACTTCAACTTTATGTTGTTTATGTCCATATCTGACATGGGGGTCACCTCATTTAAAGTCCCATAGCTCTCCTTTTCTATAAACTAATTTAGGGATGGAGGTCGCCATGTGTGCTATAATGTGTGTGCCAGGTCACATCCAATTCACTATTATATTCCAATGTTACCATTAATATTACTAGAAATTTTCTTCGTATATAATTAAACATAGATATATTGGGAAGAATTATGTATATAAGACATAGAAAATTAAATATATGCACTTATTTAATAAGAAAATGCACAACTGATATCCATTTTTAGTCCAATGAGAATGAATGATATATAGATAAAAGTACATGATAAAAGAAGCTGGGTTTGTTTACCAAAATTTTAATTGCATTCTCCTCAAGCCCCCAATAATTGTCTTCTGGCCCTTAACCTTCCCATTGAACCAGATATTATAATTTGTTCCTAAACATCCTGTAATCAAGATTTCTTTTGTACCTCAACAGGTGGAGGAGGTGGATTAATTCTTCCAAAAATTTTTTTTATAAAACAGCAATGTGTGCACGCCTATGGCAGAGTCCTTTTTCTCCATGAAGAATAAGGCTTCCCCAGCATAAAACTCTCATAAAACTCTTCTCTAAATTCCCATCAAGCCACTCCCTGAGCACCTTCAGTTCAGGTTCTTATAGAGAATAAAGGCAGCCAAAGGGTATTTTTGTCCCTGGAAGCAATTCAATGGGACAATAATACGAGCGATGAGGAGGCAACTGATCGGCAATCTTTTTATCACAAACGAAGTGCCGTATGGGTAAGCAGAATTGTCGCTGCTATTGCTAATTTGTTTGTGTACTCATACATCAAATGAATGTACAAAAAAAAAAGAAAACCAACAAAAAAGGCATAAGCAACCTGTATGGGCACCAATGCTTTGGTACCAAAAGTGCTAAGTGCAAGTGCAAATCACATATAACGAAATCATCGAACAAAGTGCTAATGTTCAATGAATGTAAATAAAACCATTTTATATGCAAAGTGAATATATTAACTCTTAAAAAATATATGAATATAATAACTCATGTAAAATTCATTAAAAAGTCGATAAATTCATAACAAAGGAATCCAATAGTGAATAAAAGTGAAAAAAGTGCTACAAAGAGAAGTCCATGCAATCAGGCAGAAGTCTTCATATAGCCCACGTGTCACACTTGTGCACCCTCTTGTGCTGCACTCACCAGATGCCACTACCCATCAAAGGCCTCCACGGTATTAAATGTCTGTAAAAAGGATCCTTGCAACAACCTCCTTAGTCTCCTTCGCCCAGTGTAAAGACAATGATAAGGCCCATAACTTCATAAAACAATTGTTTATTGCGCAAATGAATAAACAAACTTACAAGATTCCAAATGACTAATACAAACGTCACAAAACTCAAGATATTGTGGGGGCAGCTTGTCGTATGACTGAGTAGTAACTGCTTGTGAATCCTGGGTTGGTGGAGGGCTTATTTGATAAGATTCTTTGCAATGGTCAGATGTAAAATTTAAAGACCGTGTGTCCCAGTTGATGGAGGGATTATGGATAGAGAACCAAGGAATGCTCAGGATGATAGGGAACCTGGGTAATGTGATCAGCTGAAGTTTCCCCCGGCCCCAGAGTCCAGCATAGCAGAGCAAGTGATTTCACTGCTTTCAACAATAAGCTTTATAGGGATGGCAAAATAATAAAGACTGAACTTTATTTGCTTCCTGAATCAAAGGAGAGACAGTGAAATTGAGTTTCTTTGTTTGGATACTGTAATATCAGTTGCCACAATTGTTCTTTTAATATTTATTGGGACATTTAATTGTGTAATGTCCAGATTCTCCACAATAAAGACATAAGTTCTCTGTATGCCGTCTTTCTTTCTCCAATTCTTAAAGACAATTCTGTGACTAATAGTGAGGTGGACACTATTACTGCTGTGCCAGGAGAAGGGTCTGCTGAACAGCCTGTAGACAAGGACGCGTTGACTGCTGGAGGTAATCCTCTCATGACAGAAAGTCTGAGTGAGCGCAAACGCACAGCAGGAGTTTTGCCCACAATGCATAAAGAAATAATTGGTGTAGCATGTCTTGTTATGACAGACATGCTGAAAGAAATGTTAGAGAATGTACAGCCAGTGTATATCTTGCCATTTTCCCCTGGGTCAGGAGAACTCGTACCACTGGGTACTGCTAATTGGAAGTGGATATTACAGGCTGTACTGGGCAAAGATAGCCAATATGGGAATTATCTGATGCAATGTTTTATGCTAATGCTGAAAGTGGTCTTACAGTGCATTGCTGGATTGCTTCCTACTGATGTTGTGTGTGAGAGGCACTCCGGAGCACTGTTGAACAGGTCAAAGGTATTGGTTGAAGTACCAGAGGTAATTAAAGAGTCTGGTGTGAAAAAATGTGTTGAAAAACGTTCATTGGTAGGACAGTCGCATATGGAGTGTTGGACAACAGGGGGCGATGTGAATCTTTGGGAAAGTCCCATAGGGAGTAACCGCTTGCCTGCATGTGGTCCCTCCACCGACACTGTCCTAGAAAAAAATGGGACAGGAGTCCTGGGTGATAGTGACAAAAGTGAGCTGAGTAATCCATTGCGGAATGTGGCTATTGATGTCAGAAAAATGTGTTGTTAATCTCAGATGGTTTGGTTGCCAAGGGTAACCACCCAGCTATTCGCAAACCTGAAAAACAGACAGTGATGGCTGGGGTTGAATCAGGTAGCAAGAGGGGTGGTAGAGAGACCAGTGGGGCCCCAAGGGTCAGGAGGAAGTGCTTGTGGAAGCACACCCGGAAAAAGATGTGAGTAGAGAAAGATGGTCAGACAGGTTTAGACCCCTGGGGGTGGTAGCAGGCACAGAGGTGCCAGTGTGAGGAATGGGTGCGTTTCTCCCTCCAGTGCGAAACAAGGGGGAGAAATGTGGCAAGGCAAGCCTGTGCCATGGCAGTCTAGGCCAGATTTTACAGGAAACAGGCACATTAACGATGCAGGTGTGTCCTGCATTCATGTTAGAGACTGAATTAGAGGTCAGGGCTCCTCCCTCGCGAGGGGGTCAGTGTGTGAAGGGAAGGGAGCAGTGAGAGGTGCACGTTTGCACCGTACTCAGGACAGGCAAGGCCCGAGCCTGTGGAGGATGTAGCTGCTGGGAGCAGCAGGATAAGAAGCCAAGCTGACAGAGGTACAATATCTTGTGCACGACCACTGGGACTGTGGTCAGGAGGGCCGAGGCCTGAGACACGGGGCAGATAAAGAGCCGGGAAGCTGAATCCTATTGTTTGGTCGTATTGATGGTCAGAACCCACTGCGTGGAAAGGTTTTCATGTGTGAACTTTTGCTTTCTTTTAAATAAAAGTGGGCAGAAAAAGCCCTTAAACATACATCTGGCATACATCCCTGCCCTCACCACTTTTCCCCCTGCTCTCCTCCCTCACCACCTTCCCCCGGCCCTGCCTCCTCTCACCACTTAACCCCTTACTACTTTCCCCCCTCACCACTTTTCCCCTCACCACTTCCCACCTCCCCTTACCACTTTCCACCTCCCGCCCTCACCACTTTTCCCCCTGCCATCCCCCCTCACCACTGGGGTGCCGTTTGCAAGCTTCAATGTAAAAATGAGTAAATGCATGTTGATCATGAGATCAGTGTTGCAGCACTTACATCGATCAGCCATAGCATTAAGATCACTGACAGGTAAAGTAAATGTCATTGATTATCTCATTACAATGGCATCTGAAAGTTGCTGGGAAAAATTTGTCAGAAAGTAAACAAGTTGGCCATGAAGTTGATGTGTTAACAGCAGATAAAATGGGCATTACAGTTTATTGTGTATGGGACTGCTTAGCCTCAGACCGGTATGGGTGCCCATGCTGACCCATGTCCATGGCCAAAAGTGCCTACAATGGCCATGTGAGCATTAGAACTTTACCAAAGAGCAGTGTAAAAGGGTAGCCTGTTCTGATGAACCATGTTTTCATTTACATCATGTGGCTGAGTGCGTGTGCATTGCTTACCTGTGGAAGAGATGGCTCCAGGATGGGAAGAAGGCAAGCAGGCGGAGGCAGTTTGATGCTTTGGGTAATGTTCTGCTGGGAAATTTTGGTCTTGCCATTCATATGGATGTTACTTTGATATGTGCCACCAACCTAAACATTGTTGCTGAACAGGTAACCCCTTCATGGAAACAATATTCCCTGATGACGATGGCCTTGTTCAGTAGGTATAATACACCCTGTCACACTGCAAAAATGGTTCAAGAATAGTTTGAAGAACACAAGGACTTTGAGGTGTTGACTTGGCCTCTAAATTCTCCAGATCTCAATCCATCCATGTCTGATCCATGGAGGCCCCACCTCGCAACTTACAGGACTTAAAGGATCTGCTACTAATGACTTGGTTCCAGGATACCACAGCAAGCCTTCAGAGGTCTAGTGGCATCCATGCTGCGATGGGTGAGAGCTGGTTTGGTAGGAAAAGGGGGACCTACTCAATATTAGTTTGATCACTATAATGTTATGGCTGATTGGTGTACACACATTTTTCCTCCCTTATAGAGAGAGGAGTATACTCTTTCTGCCGGTTCCTCACCCATGTCATGTGCCCTTGTAGGGTGGGTAGTAGTTGGAGTTAGTTGGTTACCTCCTCCATGTTTCCCTTCTCGTTGGGCACCAAGTAAGGGTCACATGAGAGCCCTACCCCAGAGTGGGTTCTTCTAGGCTACGTTAGGCACTTTGTACAGAGCCACACATATGGGGTTCCTTTGCTTTGTGCTGTTTTCATCAATGCCCTGGGACAAGGCTAAGATGGCTGTGGGGGAATACTCCACCTTCAGGCATGCCTCCTCTGTTAGAGATGAACAAACAGAGTGTACACTTGCACCAAAACTGTTCTCCAGTTAACTCTCGGGTGTCATGTGCCTGCCTGGTTTTGAATCTGGAACATTACAGTTCTGTGCTGCAGCTTTGTCTACTCTGCCTCCGGGGGTCTAAATCTCTGCAGCATACACTCTGCTTGGTACTTCTACCCCTGAGACTCTTTGGCTTCACCTGTCTTCCAGCTGGAGATAATCTGTAATCAGGTCAGCCTTTAAATTGCAGGACTCCATGTGCTCCATGCCCATTTGTTGGATCTGTTTCCCTGTGTGTGTGTGTGCTATACTACTGAAGTGCTGAACTTCTGGACTTTGAACTTTGCCTGATTCCTGGACTACTTTCTTTGCCTGATGATTTTTCCTTACTCTGCCAGTCTGTGTATGACCCTGCCTGTCCCCGACCACACTTCTGGATTCTGACTTTGTACCTTGTTGTCAAGAATTGTTGCTGACCCGGCCTGCCTGACTACGCTAACGCCTCAACTCCCAGCCAAAGCTTCACTCTGGACTAAACCTTTCAACAGGTACCTTACATAATAAATGGGCCAGATTGACAGTGGACCCAGCTGTGTTGGATTAGGCTATTGTGCCTCAGGGACATTTGCTTGATAACGATGAAGTACGTCCACTGAATCAGTTCAGACTCCTGCTCTGGCTCCAGTCCAAGCTGCCTCTTTAGTGCCTCCAAAACTTCCTCTGCCTAAAAAATTTGGAGGTGATACTGAAGACTGCAGATGCTTTCTGAACATTTGCCGCTTGCATTTCCGCAATATATATAGTGTAAGGATTTTCCAGATGACTTTGAAAAACCAATAAAGCTGTGTGCCTGTCTGGATGTCCGCTACTATAAAAGGTGTCAGGAGAAGTCACGGACTTGCAGGCAAACTCGTTCAGTGTATGGGTTGGCTCCTAACTTCCAGACAACACCCAAGTATAAACCTGAATCTTCTGTTGAATCCATGACACCTATAGAGCCCAGGGACATCAGCCATCTCTACCTGACTGAAACAGAGGGACAAAGGAGATGCTCATTGGGCCTATGTCTGTATTGTGGACTGAAAGGACACATGTCTGCTTGCCCTACCCGTCCAGTAAAAAGGGAGTGTCTAACCTACAGTGCCTTGAAAAAGTATTCATGCCCCTTGACATTTTCCAAATTTTCTCATGTCACAACCAAAAACGTAAATGTATTTTATTAGGATTTTATGTAACCAACACAAAGTGGCACATAATTGTGAAGTGGAAAGAAAATGATTAATGGTTTAAAATCTTTTTTACAAATAAATATCTGAAAAGTGTGACGTGCATTTGTATTCAGCCCCCCCGAGTCAATACTTTGTAGAACCACTTTTCACTGCAATTACAGCTGCAAATGTATTTATTTAAGGTACTTATATAGCGCAGTCAATTTACGCAGCGCTTTACATATACATTGTACATTCACATCGGTCCCTACCCTCAAGGAGTTTACAATCTAAGGTCCATAACTCACATTCATATATTAGGGCCAATTTAGACAAAAGCCAATTAACCTACCAGCATGTCTTTGGAGTGTGAGAAGAAACCGGAGTACCTGGAGGAAACCCACGCAGGCACAGGTAGAACATGCAAACTCCAGGCAGGTAGTGTCTTGATTGGGATTCGAACCAGCGACCCTTTTTACTGCTAGACGAGAGTGCTACCCACTACACCACTGTGCCACCCAAATCTTTTTGGGTATGCCTCTACCAGCTTTGCACATCTAGAGAGTGACATTTTTGCCCATTCTTCTTTGCAAAATTGCTCAAGCTCTGTCAGATTGGATGGAGAGCGTCTGTGAACAGCAATTTTCAAGTCTTGCCACAGACTCTCAATTGGATTTAGGTCTGGACTTTGACTGGACCATTCTAACACATGAATATGCTTTAATCTAAAACATTCCATTGTAGCTCTGGCTGTATATTTAGGGTCATGGCCCTGATGGACGGTGAACCTCCTCCCCAGTCTTGAGTCTTTTGCAGACTCTAACAGGTTTTCTTCTAAGATTGTCCTGTATTTGGCACCATCCATCTTCCCATCAACTCTGACCAGCTTCCCTGTCCCTGCTGAAGAAAACCATCCTCACAACATGATGCTGCCACCACCATGTTTCATGGTGGGGATGGTTTGTTCAAGGTAATGTGCAGTGTTAGCTTTCTGCCACACATAGCGTTTTGCTTTTAGGCCAAAAAGTTAAATTTTGGTCTCATCTGACTAGAGCTGTGTTCCCCACATGGCTACTTGCAAACTGCAAACAGGACTTCTTATGGCTTTCTTTCAACAATGGCTTTCGTCTTACCATTGTTCCATAAAGGCCACATTTGTGGAGTGCATGACTAATAGTTGTTCTGTGGACAGATTCTCCCACCTGAGCTGTGGATCCTCCAGAGTTACCATGGGCCTCTTGGCTGCTTCTCTAATTAATGCTCTCCTTGTCTAGCCTGCCAGTTTAGGTGGACAGCCATGTCTTGGTAGGTTTGCAGTTGTGCCATACTCTTTCCATTTTCGGATGATGGATTGAACAGTGCTCCGTGAGATGTTCAAAGCTTGGGATATTTTTTATAACCTAACCCTGCTTTAAACTTCTCCACAACTTTATCCCTGACCTGTCTAGTGTGTTCCTTGGCCTTTATGATGCTGTTTGTTCATTAAGGTACTCCAACAAACCTCTGAGGGCTTCACAGAACATCTGTATTTATACTGAGATGAAATTACACCCAGGTGGACTCTATTTACTAATTAGGTGACTTCTGAAAGCAATTGGTTCCACTAGATTTTAGTTAGGGGTATCAGAGTAAAGGGGGCTGAATACAAATGCACGCCACACTTTTCACATATTTATTTGTAAAAAAAATTGAAAACCATTTATCATTTTCCTTTCATTTTACAATTATGTGCCACTTTGTGTTGGTCTAGCACATAAAATCCCAATAAAATACATTTACGTTTTTGGTTGTAATATGGCAAAATGTGGAAAATGTCAAGGTGTATGAATACTATTTCAAGACACTGTATGTTGGAGAAGCTGGATTAGACCTTACAGGTCCTTCCTCCAAGACCAAGGTCACGGTACCTGCAACTTTTCATTCAGCCTCAAACTCTGTATTCTGTGAGGCATTTGTTGATTCTGGAGCAGCAGGTGTATTCCTGGATCAGACTTTTGTCAAGAAAAACAACATTCCTTTTGTTCCCATAACAAGACCCTTGAACATCACCACTCTGAGCGGACAACCATTAAGGGAAAGGCATAGTGGAATTCAAGTCACCCTACAGGTTGGTGCCTTCCATAAGGAGGAAATTATTCTATCACTTATTGACTCTCCATTCCTGCCTGTAATCTTTGAATTTCAAATCCCCATTCTGCCTCTCTGAGGAGCGATCGGGGGTGGACAGGACCAGCGTATTGGCTCCCCCGCCGTGCAGCGGGAGCGCGCGCGCACATGCACGATCTCGTGCATGAAACAACGTATGGGTACGTTTTTTCGCTCAATAGGGCTGCCCTGCTGCGGTGGGCGGTCCTTAAGTTGTTAAAGGAGCCAAAGTCTTCACTAAGCTGAACCTGCGAGGGGCCTATAACCTAATCCGCATAAGAGAGGGTGACGAGTGGAAGACAGCATTCAACATCCGCAATGGACATTATGAATATCTAGTTATACCTTTCGGGCAACGTTTCAAGCGACCTTCCAGCGTTTCATGGATGGTGTTTCATGACTTCCCATGTGAAACTAGTACTACAGCGACTTTGTGAGAACCACCTCTATGCTAAGGTTGAAAATGTGCTTTTCATCGCGAAGGCCTGGAAATTGCCCCAACTTAGCATCAGAGAAACTAAAAACAGGGTCACCAGAGCCATGATCCATGCTAAAGTGGAAGCAATTCTCTTGGACAAAGTAAAAAAAATATAATCCTCTATGGAAAGCATGGGTGGATCATTATCTCCCTTCTGACTTTGACCAAACACTACTGTCCCCATATCCCCCCTTACTTATATCGCTAGGGACCATTGAACGAAGATCCTTAATCCTCTTTATACTTCACCCCCCCTCACTTCCATTGTCACCCCTCCCCTCTTAGTTCCCCCCATCCTCTACTTCCTCTTATTACCCCCTACCCTCCTGCCCTCTTCCCTACCTCCCCTCTAGCTTCTCTCCCTCTTTTCTTTCTTCTCCTCCTTCCTCAGATTACGCAGCCTTAACCTAACATGGACTACTCCAAACGGGGACAGCCCATCCATACGATAACATGCTTAAGATGATAGCAGCTCCTAGCATCACGCAAACTTTTCTTCACTCATTCTTTCTAAAATCATCCTATGTTGATCCCCCAAACTGCCCAGCCCATTACCCCGATCTACATTCTCCAAATGTTATATGTTGTTTTTTGACAATAAGATTGCAAAGCAATTCAAGTGTGTTTAGCCGTTCTAAGGGGAGATTCTTCTCCCCCTGCCTCCCATTATTTAACCTAGCTGAGCAGTTGAGGTTAACCACACCCCAAGAATTGAGTAACGCAGCAGCTATCGCACGTTAACTATCTGTTATGAATGCTTTTCTCACCAAACTAACATGGGCTGCGTCCCCATACATCAGGCGTGATATTATTCACTTTGTAACCTACGATTGTTACTGTACTGGTTTGTTATTCTTTTCTTTCTGTATCAATAAAGTTATTTAAACAGTTGGGAAAATATTTCATCAAACTTGCAAACCATTCCTGGGATATATCATAAGCCCTGAAGGCTTTCAGATAGACCTGCAAAAGATTCCAGCTATCATGCGGTGGCCACAGCTAAACACTTTGAGAGAGCGTCAAAGTACTTTGAGCTTTACCAATTACTATAGACGTTTTATCAAAGACTTTGCCACTATTGCCAAACCCCTTACTGCAATGTCTAAAAAGGGGGCCAATTTTATGGTCCTCTGAAACAGTGTCAGACTTCCAGCAGCTTAAAGAAATGTTCAGCAAGGATTTAATCCTTCAGCATCCAAACCCAGAACACCAATACATTGTTGAAGTGGATGCATCCGAAGTAGGGGCTGGTGCAGTGCTGTCTTAAATGCAACCAAAAACAGGTAAAATTCACCCAGTAGCCTATTTCGGTCTGGACTTTGACAGGGCCATTCTAACACATGAATATGCTTTAATCTAAACCATTCCATTGTAGCTCTGGCTTTAGGGTTGTTGTCCTGCTGGAAGGTGAACCTCCTCCCCAGTCTCAAGTCTTTTGCAGACTCTAACAGATTTTCTTCTAAAATTGCCCTGTATTTGGCTCCATCTATCTTCCCATCAACTCTGACCAGCTTTCCTGTCCCTGCTAAAGAAAAGCATCCCACAACATGATTCTGTAACCACCAGTGGCGGCTGGTGGTATATTTTTTTGGGGGGGTGGCAAACAATACACCCCCCAGGCGGTCGGGACACAGGCTCCCCCCACCCGGTTGAGTTACCAGCCCCGCACTTACCCCTAAGTACTTAGGTCTCAGGCAGCATTTCCTCCTGGGGGCGGGCGGTGGCTTCACCCTGCATCTTCTCCTCCTGGTGCTTCACGACGGCTTCCTTTGCCTCTCCTCCCTCCTCCTCCTCGGCAGGCAATGGGACTGCTTCCCCTCTGGGCCAATCGGGTGACGGGTCTCAGGACTCACTTCATGATTGGTCGGGAGGCGAGTCTGGAAGACAATAGCGACTATATTAATTTGCTATTGTCACACAACTGGGTGGGCTCTGAGCCCACCCTTTTTTGAAGCCTATTAGTGCCTCTGGCTCTAATCACGTGCTTCTAAAAACAAAAACAAAAAAACATTAGAATCCTGCATGTAGATTAGGGGGCCGGACACATGGATTAGAAGTGACAAGTGACTTCAGAAATTACACTTTGCTACAATGTAAAGTAGTGAGTGTACAGCTTGTATAACAGTGTAAATTTGCTGTCCCCTCAAAATAACTCAACACACAGCCATTAATGTCTAATCCGATGGCAAAAAAAGTGAGTACACTGCTAAGTGAAAATGTCCAAATTGGGACCAAAGTGTCAATATTTTGTGTGGCCACCATTATTTTCCAGCACTGCCTTAACCCTCTTCGGCATGGAGTTCACCAGAGCTTCACAGGTTGCCACTGGAGTCCTCTTCCACTCCTCTGTGACGACATCACGGAGCTGGTAGATGTTGGAGACCTTGCGCTGCTCCACCTTCCATTTGAGAAAGCCCCACAGATGCTCAATAGGGTTTAGGTCTGAAGACATGGAGGATCAGTCCATCACCTATCGCCTCAGCTACTTTAGGAAGGCAGTGGTCATCTTGGAGGTGTGTTTGGTGTCGTTATCATGTTGGAATACTGTCCTGCGGCCCAGTCTCCGAAGGGATAGGATCATGCTCTTCTTCAGTATGTCACAGTACATGTTGGCATTCATGGTTCCCTCAATGAACTGTAGCTCCCCAGTGCTGGCAGCACTCATTCAGCCCCAGACCACGACACTCCTGCCACCATGCTTGACTGTAGGCAAGACACACTTATTTTTGTATTCCTCGCCTGGTTGCCGCCACTCACGCTTGACACCATCTGAACCAAATACATTTATCTTGGTCTCATCAGACCACAGCACAGTGTTCCAGTAATCCATGTCCTTAGTCTGCCTGTCTTCAGCAAACTGTTTGCCGGCTTTCTTGTGAATTATCTTTAGAAGAGGCTTCCTTCTGGGACCAATTTGATGCAGTGTGCGGTGTATAGTTTGAACACAGGCTGACCCCCCACCCCTTCAACTTCTGCAGCAATGCTGGCAGCACTCATACATCATACTCATTTCCCAAAGACAACCTCTGGATATGCTGCTGAGCACGTGCACTCAACTTCTTTGGTCGACCATGGCGAGGCCTGTTCTGAGTGGAACCTCTCCTGTTAAACCGTTGTATGGTCTTGGCCACCGTGTTGCAGCTCAGTTTAAGGGTCTTGGCAATCTTAGCTTAGGCCATATTTATGTAGTGCAACAATTCTTTTTTTCAGATACTCATCGAGTTCTTTGCCATGAGGTGCCATGTTGAACTACCAGTGACCAGTTTGAGTGAGTGAGAGCGATAACACCAAATTTAACACACCTTCTCCCCATTCACACCTGAGCCCTTGTAACACTAACAAGTCACATGGCACCAGGGAGGGAAAATGGCTAATTGGCAAAATTCTGACATTTTCACTTAGGTGTGTACTCACTTTTGTTGCCAGCGGTTTAGACATTAATGGTTGTGTGTTAAGTTATTTTGAGGGGAGCAAATTTGCACTGTTATACAAGCTGTACACCCACTACTTTACATTGTAGTGAAGTGTAATTTCTTCAGTGTTGTCACATGAAAAGATATAATAAAATATTTACAAAAATGTAAGATACTGTATATATTTGTAAGTAAGGTTTCTCGTAGGGGGCGGAGCTAGCGCGCAGCATGTAAGGAAGCTAGGAGAGGAGCTCTCCCTGCAGGTTCAAGATACTGCCGTGATCCTGTGAGCAAATCGCTCTGAAATTGCCTGGGACTGCTGGGGTATGTGTTCACGATCACCCCGAGTTCATCCGGGATGGTTAAATATGGGCCACCCTGGCCAATAACGACGGGAAAACGGCTGAACCCGCTTCGCCTGGGGATCCCAAGATGGCGCTCGGCGGGAGGAGGGTGAGGAAGAGGAATGGCCACCGCTGCAAAGACCGGAGGATCCTGCTCGGCCAGCATCTCCACTGCCACATCAGGTGAGTCCTGAGCCACAAAGGGAACACCACAAGCACAGGGGTAACTCCCTGGATAGATTGGATGGCCGTATACACAAAAGGGGCATGGAGGTGGAGGAGGGAGAAGAACCGTCCCTGACACAGATTATGGCAGCCATACAAGGATGCCAAAATAAACTGATCAATCACTTTGGACAGCTGCAGCTAGAATTCTCTTTTATAAAAAAATGACATGCAAAAGATGAGAGAGAAAGCACAGGCTTCTGATCACCCTATTGCAAGTCCGGAGGACACTCTTAGACCTATGGCAACGACTGTACATGTGACAAAAAAAACCCTCTCTAAGCACACTTTAAAGATGGCCGACATGGAAGACCGAATGAGAAGAAATAATATCAGGCTAGTGGGATTCCCTGAGGGAGCAGAGGGGAAACACCCTAAGGAGTTCTTGAAAAGGATGGCTTAAAGAGCATATGGCCCCTGATACCTTCACTAATATGTTTGCCATAAAAAAGAGCACACCGTGTCCCGGGTAGAGCACTGCCGAAGGGGGCTATCCCCAGACCCATGGATTGCAAAGATCCTGCACTTTAGAGACCGGGAGAATATTTTGAAAGGGGCCAGAACGGGGCCTGAACTGGAATATAATGGATTAATGGTTGGGTATCTATATATCCTGTTTTCTCTGCTGCCACTCAGAAACAAAGGGCTTCCTTTCAGCAAGTGAAGAAAAGGCTTAGGCCCCTTTCACACTGGGGCGTTTTTCAGGCGGTACAGCGCTAAAAATAGCGCCTGTACACCACCTGAAAAAACCGGCCCCATTCACTCCTGTGTGAAAGCTGGCGGGCTTTCACACTGGAGCGGTGCGCTAACAAGACGGTAAAAAAAGTCCTGCTAACAGCATCTTTGGAGCGGTATAGGTGCGGTGTATTCACCGCTCCTACCCATTGATTTCAATGGGACACCGCAGTAATACCATGCCAATACAGCTGCAAAGCACCGCTACGGCGGCGCTTTGCGGGGGATTTTAACCCTTTTTCGGCCGCTCGCGGGGGGTAAAACCGCCTGCGAGCAGCCGAATACCACGGCAAAAACGACGGTAAAGCAGCACTAAATATAGCGCTGCTTTACCGTCGCTGCGGCTCCTGCCCCATTGTGAAAGGGGCCTTAGAGATTTAAATATGATCTACAGCATGTTATACCCTCCAAAACTGCATATTGTGGATAATGGCAAAGCATATTCTTTCACAACCCCTACTGATGCCTCAGATTGGTTGGATGCACGGGGGCGCCCACAGGGAGGAACCTCTCAACGTCCCCCCTAGCAACCTCTACATATCAGGTCGAGACACTGGATGAAAGGGGTAATGTGAAGAGCTGACGGTGTAGATTTACCCCCCCCCCTTCTTTTTTTTCTCTCCGTTTTTTTTCCTCTTGATTAACTTTCTCTTTACTCCTACTGACTTTATATTACTAAGATATGGTACCTGCATGGTCACCCTGCTTCGTTGTCTGAACTCCCTGGTACTCCGGGAGACCGATCCTATCGATAAGATGCCATATAAGGGTTCATGTATCTGGAGATGTTTTTTCTGTTGTTTTTTTTGCTCAGAATTCATAATTCAGCACAAGACAGCCGGTGATAATACAACAATTTTCATCAGATTTTTTTTGTTTTTGTTTTTTTTGAACTGCGTCTAAAAACGATCGCCCTCGGGTGATGGTTTTTGTGAGACTACTTTAAGTAGCACCTCTGTGCCTTTTTTGAAACCGGGTTATGGGATCAAAGTGCCTAGCAGGTAGGGGCTGAGTGCGGGGAGGGGGAAGTTG
Organism: Lithobates sylvaticus; assembly: GCA_028564925.1. Taxonomy (NCBI): domain Eukaryota; kingdom Metazoa; phylum Chordata; class Amphibia; order Anura; family Ranidae; genus Lithobates; species Lithobates sylvaticus. The sequence goes on from CM053033.1 coordinate 150,184,107, forward strand.
GGAAGGTTTGGTTACTGGGAAATATGTGTTTATGGTTTACTGGGATTATCTGCATTTGGTGTATTTGTCAAAAGTAATTTCCTATTAAGCCGCTACTCTGCTTTGTGTATGTGGGGCGGGAAGGTTGGAGCCCAGTGGTGCTGGTTAATTATATTTGGGGGGGGGGGTGGTCCCCCACTTTATACCACTCTGGTATGGAGGTAAATCTCAAGATCTTGGCCTGGAACGTTAGAGGCCTCAATTCTAAATTTAAATGCTCACTGGTGTTTGATTATATAAAAAAAGTATAAACCACATCTAATTATTTTACAGGAAACGCAATTGCAGGGCTCCAGAGTTCTTTCCCTAAAAAGAGCTCACGTTGTTTACCAAAGCTATGCCCATCTCCATACATGCAATTAGGACTGACGTTAGGGGAGATATGTCATACTGGTGGTGCAAGTAATGAACAGATTTCTGACATTCGTGAATTTATATTTGCCCCCTCCTTTTTCGCTATCTCATTTGGATGACATGCTTAAGGCCACTCAGTGGCAGACTCAGCCTTGGATAGGCTGGGTACGTCAACTGGAATCACAGCTCCTCTGGAGGGGTGGTTGTCTACTCATGGGTTTAAGGACGTCTGGCGTTTTCACCATCTTGACATCAGGGAGTACTCCTGCTATTCGCAAACGCATAAGATGCTCTCCAGGATAGACACTATCCTGACTGAAGGAGAGGGTATGGAATTGGTTAGGAGGGTTTCCTACTTACCTAAAGCCTTATCGGACAATTCTCCTACGTTGTTGGAATTAAACCTGGGGCCGAAGCCAGGCATACGCCAATGGCGGATGGAGGCGATTTGGCTCCAAGAAAAATACGTGCTGATTAAATGTAATGGAGTTATAGAATTGTGTGGACAAGCTGGGGGGGTACCTCATCCTATAGAATATGTAAAGAGAAAGAACAGGGGGGGGGGGGTTTAGCCAACCTGACAGATTATCTCGCTACCTGAACACAATGTGACCTAAATACTAAAAAAAAAAAAAAAAATATCTTTTATTAATACAAAATATATATAACACACATAGGGTTAAAAAAAGGGAATAATGAATTCCAAATATGCATACAGCTGCGATAAATCAGATTGTGGAATCATACATGCTGATCGATACTGGTTGACGCATTTCGCTTGTGGCTTCTTCAGAACCAGAAAGCAGCAGTTTATGATATCTGTGATACATCATAAAGAGACAAGAGTTATATTCAAGTTTGCCATCAGATTTTCTTCATTTGTTGAAATAACGTAATTTAACAGAAATATTGTCCATTGACATTTAATAAGCTTATCGCCTACCTCAAAATTTCATCTCTTTGAAACATCCATATATATATATATATATATATATATATATATATATATATATATATATATATATATATATATATATATATATATAGTGGCAGAGTAATTGATAAAATATTATCACCTAAATAGAGTAGAGTCTTCGGAGATAAACAGCCAACAATTATTTGTGGGAGCCTGCGTATATAAAATATACTTACATCCGACAAGTGAACGCAGCAGAAAAGAATGATTACCAATGGTATCCTATGTAGGATTGGTGCTGGATAAGTAAAGCTGGAGAAGCATTTTTTGCCTGAAATTAATAGTGGCAATATTAACAGCAGATCCAGATAAATTCAAGTTTCATCAGGCTGTTAATTGGGAAGTCAGAAAATACCTGAAAGTTTTTTATATCATGACGTGTAAAGATATACCCTGTATAGAGTGGATAATTTGGGGTCCAAGGTGAATTGACCAACCAAAAAAGGACGTCACAAAACGTACTCTATATAGAGAAAGAAACACAATAATACCAGAATCCTAATTAGAAGAATCCTGAAAAGCCTTCATGGCACTAACAGAGATGCCAGAATAGGCATAATAGACTGTATCCATTTGGACCAGAAAGTGACAAATAGGTTTAAAAGCAGGGGTCAAGTCCTGGGGAAAAAAGTGTGGGAACTCCCACCCAAGATCCACTCAACAAACCAAAAAAAATTAATTATACGCTCATATGCACGAATGCTTCAAAAGTGGTATTTTTCATCCAATTTTTGTATTTTGTGTATGAAGCTTAACTGTTAGTACATAAAAAAATAAAACAATCCTCAATAAACATAAATACGGTAATTCTCTGAATAATCAGCATTCATTCAATTGTGCTTCCATGCAAATGTGAACATCATGTTGTGATCTTTATTGGGGAATTTTATTTTGTATATAGAGTGTTTATGTGGTGAGTTTACACTTTTCATTGAACAGAGTTTGGATAACACAGGGTTAAATGGAAAGGTCATAAATGAACTGCACATTATCTGGACAGAATGCTTGGGGAGATAGTGATGTGTTCCTGCTTAGGACATGTATGTTAGCTTGGGGGGCTGCAAACTCTGCAGGGCTCCAACACACACTCACTGCTATTCCAACCCTTCACATATTTCCACATAAACTTCCCTCCTGGCATTAAACTTTGCCAGGTATTGTGCTCAACTTACCACCCCAAACTGATGTTCCTCCCTCAGCTCACCTCTCTCCCAGCATTTCCTGTGAGCAGAATAGCTGTGGTCCTCCTCTGGGTTCTCTCATCATATTGCACTGAAGATAGAGGAGGGGGGATTCAGTGGGAAACACAGAGCAAGTATGCAGGAGACTGGGGGGGGGGGGGGTGAGGAGACAGAAAATCAGGAGGGGCCGGCGGGGAGGAGCGCATCATGAGAGGTCTGACTAAATACAATCCCTTAGCAGCAGGGACCTGATCTGGGACCTGATCTACCTGTCTGCTAGCTGTGATTGACAGGTAGATCGAACAGGAAGCTGTCATGGGGCCCCCTACTGGAAATGCCTGAATGGTCAAGTGTGCAGCACTTACTATTGCGAGCTGTGTCTGCGGCTGCTGGTGTAGCACCTGCCACACAGCTTGCATACTTCAAAGTCTTGCAGGACATGGCTGCTAAAGGGAACTGAGTTCCTATTGTGGAAAAAGTACAGGAACTCCGTTCCCATGCGTTCCCGCAGGACTTGAGCCCTGTTTAAAAGTTACCTGGAAATAGATGTTAAACTTGTATCCAGCACTCCATCAGCATGATTTATCTGCTGGAGTGCTGGTTATATAGTAATATGTGGCGCCAAACTTGCAGGGAGACCGCCCTGCTTGGCCAATTAAGAGATCCTCTTCAGCTGAGAGAGAGGATCGGAGATGGGCTCAGCTGCGCGTGCGCACCCCTCCAGGTGCTATTGCGCATGCGCAGACCATGACGGCGTCTACAGCGCCTAGCAACAGAGCACACTGATCGCGGCCGCCTGTGTAAAGGTCATTACGTACATGCGTCGCGGGGATAAACAACCCCCGGTATCAAAGAGACAGCGCACACATCTAATTAAGCGGCACAGGTGGCCAGGGGAACTCAATGTAGAGACGCCGAAATAAGATCATTCTGCGCATGCGCAGCGGGGGTAAGCAGCTTCCAATGTCGGATAGACGGCACACATATAATAAAGCAGTACACATTTACCATAGAGGGCCAGCGTAAACAAAAACAGATAGATCAACATTAGGTCTCTGCCCATGGATATAACGGGACCTTTGTCCCTGACTTCAATGCCAAAGATCTATATGTTGCAAACATATGCCCACAGCTATAGAGATGCCTATAATATATCACCTATGCAGATGAAGAGGACTTGAAAATAAAAAAGTAAAAATTAAATAAAGTAAAAATGATATAAATAATAATAATAATAAAAATATTATTAATAAAAAAAAAAAAAAATAAATAAAAAAAACACCCAGACGTTGCTACAGATCTAAAAGGGAAAGAGGCCCCTCCGACGCCTCCACCGCAACGCCTCCACCGAGGGAGGGATGGCTTATGGTAAAAAACCAGTCCATCCCTACCATTGTTAACCAAGCCAGAGGGGTTCAACTCATTTCCCAAAATATTTGTCGGATACAGGGTCCCACAAAGTTAGTGGATAGTGGTTTACCCCTATAGACAGATGAATATACATGACATGAAGAAAATCCTGTTGATGACTCCCTTTGAATGGTCTCCTCTGGTGCCCTACGCATAAGATCATACAATTTAATTAAAAAAGAAATACACAAACATATATACAAAATATACAAAATACAATATGCTCCATATTGTAACTGACATTTGCAGTATCTATTGAAAAGAAACCCTCAATCCACCCATAATACTTTCTAACACATTAGATCACGTTGGTGCAAGAATTACCTAAATAGCAGGAAAGAGGGGAAATTACCCATTTAGACATCACAGGAAAGGTCGAAAACTTAGAGAATTGTTTAGGCCAGGAGCCCTTGTGGCATTCAATTTGAAGATCCATCTGGCTTCGCGTTGTAATAATTTTCGATCTATATTGCCTCCTCTAGGGTCCTCCTTTACTCGCTCTAAAGCTGTAAAGCAGACCATAGAGGTGTCATTTTTGTGGTACAAGGCTACATGTCTACCTATAGGGGTATAGAGCAAGTTTTTTCCTATGTAGTATATATGATCGTATATTCGCCTCCAAAAGTTCCTGAAAGTTTTGCCTATATAGAAGGCTCCGCATTTACAGAAGGCTATATATACTATCCCTTTTGTTTGACAGCTGAAAATGTCATATTGTATGTCATACCATTGGGAAGCATAAAGGAAGAGCCCTCTAGTACCCAATTACAGTAATCACATTTGTGACATCTCGACATTCCTGGGGGGTCTGCCTCTTGCTCATTGGACCCCTGAAAGTGAGTGTGTACTAGCCGATCTTTTAGGGACTGACATTTTCTGTATGTAATCTGTGAAGCAGTTCCAACATATTTGCTCACAATTCTGTCTCCTGTTAAAAGGTGCCAGTGCCTACAGATGATGTTACGTATGTCATCATGGTTATTCGAGTATGTAGTTATAACTCGTGTAACATTTTCTTGTTTTCTGTTCTGTCTAACTCCAAATAGTAGGTCAGTTCTGTCCCTGTCAATTGCCTTCTTGAATGCTTTTTTCAAGATGGTTTTGCTATATCCCCGTGTATGTAGTCGGGCTCTCAACAGATTAGCTTCAGTTCTGAATGTATCTTCCGTTGAGCAATTCCTTCTCAGGCGTAGGTATTGAGAAAAGGGGATACTTCTAGTTAAAGGCCTGGGGATGCGAACTACTCGCATGGAGGATGCTGTTTCCAGCGGTCTTTTTCCTGTAAAGGGATGTGGTGATTGTTCCATCTAGTTGTTTGTTTATGGTAAGATCCAAAAACGGCAGTGACCCCAGGCTATACTCCATGGTAAACCTGAGATTAAAGTAGTTGATGGATAGTACCCTCATAAATTCTGTCAAGTCTACCAGACTCGCGTCCCATACCAGGAAAATGTTGTCGATATATATATATATACCAACATATGTTGGCCAGATATACTGATAGACTGGGACTGGAGAGGAGGGAGCGCTCCCACCCCCCCAGGTACAAGTTTGCGTACGATGGGGCACAACATGTCCCCATCGCCACGCCCTGTACCTGGAGGTAGTGGGAGCCATCGAAAGAAAAAAAAAATTTAGTCAGGATATGCTTGAGTAACTCTAGGATAAATATATTGTATGGTCTATGTATAGGATCACTCTCACTGAAAAAAACTCTCAACCACCGCTATCCTCAACGTGTGGGGGATGCTACAATATAGTGCTTCCACGTCTATAGCGACTAGGAGACTGGCGGGTGAGAATTTTCTATTGTGTAAGACTCTAAGTAGTGCTAGAGTGTCCTGCAAATAGGAAGGAAGTTGTGTTACGTAGGGACGTAAAAAGGCGTCCACCAATCGACTTCCCTTTTCACTCTTTGCCCCTATGCCTGATATAATGGGGCGTCCCGGGGGTTTCCTAATATTTTTGTGGGTCTTCGGGAGCGAGTCAAATGATGGGACTCTTGGATGTGTAGTTTTAAGGGCCTCAAAGATATCTTTGTCTATTATTCCTTCATTGAATGCCCGCGTAATTAATATTTCATAATCACCATTAAAGGCTATAATGTTCTCGAAGGGAATAGGACTATACCACTCTTTTTTTTTTAAACAAGTTTTTTATTTCGCACAATTTCAAGACAACCATACAGTATAGCCAACAGGCTAACAATCAGGTGGTAAGTTATTACAGACATCATATAACAATAAAGGATACACATCCACCGTCCAAACCGTATACATTTCCCCGTTATTAAAAGGTAGTGCTTTTTTTTTCCCCCCAACCTCTTCTTCCCTCCCCCCTCCCACTCCTACCTGTTAACTCCCCCTCCCCCAACTCGTCTGCTCATTACTTCTTGGTAATATACTATACAATCTCTACCGCCCCGCGTGCACCCCTATCTCCAATAGTTGTACTCTCACATCAGTCCGCTACACCACCTCTCCATCATTTTCCTCCTCCTCCATCGTGCTCTGGGAATCCGTCCACCTAAACCAAACCTTCCTGAACTTCTTAGGTGATCCCCTGGCCTCATAGGTCATTCTATAAAGCAACATATCTGCATTAATTATTGCCTTCCACATCCCTAACGTCAGTTGTTCTTCATATATCCACCTTCTAGCAATCAATTTTCTCACTCCAAAAAATAGGATCCTGAGAAATATCTTTGTATAATGATTGATTTCTTCTTGTTCAAACACTCCCAGGAGACATCTCAGGGGTGAGCATATGTTAGGTAGATTGAACTTCTCCGATATAAAAGCTGTCACCTGGGACCATAGCCGCCTTATTCGGTCACATTCCCACACCATATGTATGAACGTGCCCTCTGCCCTCTTACACTTGTGACAAGTTGCGTTTTCCCTCTTCTGCATTCTATGAAGTCTAGTCGGGGTATAATATTGCTGATATAGATACCGGAACTGGATCATTTTATCTGTGGAGGAGATAACCGACACTAAGTACGTGTCAAGCACCTCTGTCCACATTTCATCAGACAGCTCCGGGACCACCTCTCTCCACCTATCCCTAGATTTATCAGTTGAGTACCTAATCCCAGGGCCAACAGCACCATAGTATCTAGATATTCTCTTTGCAGGCTCTGGGTCTATCAGAACCTCTTCCAGCCCCGTATTTTCAACCACAATCTCTTCTCCCCCAAACTGTGCATGTGCAGCATGGGCGAGCTGAGCATATCTAAAGTTGCAATTCCTGGGGATCTCAAACCTTTCCCTCAACTGCTCAAAAGTACACAGCCGATCTTCCTGGCAAATCTGGTGTAGATATTTCACACCACACTTAGCCCAGGTCCTATGTCCATCCTGTAGCTTCTGAAATTCCCCCAATGTCTTATTGTACCAGAGTGGGCTATTCGGAGATCTCCAGAGGGGTCCATCCTTCCTCCATTTTGAACAGATGTGGAAGATCTTCCCCGGGAGTGCCATTACTGATCCTACCCTTCTCCCCGGTGCCTCCTTTCTGTAGAGGAGATTCTGTAGAGTCTCCTGCGAGGTGACAACCGCCGCCTCCAAAAGAGCTGTGGCATTAGGCGTCTGTGGGAAGAGCCTCCAATGCAGAAAGGAGAGTTGAGAGGCCATAAAGTATGCTCGTAGGTCAGGGAGTGCCAACCCTCCCAAAGTAATTGGAAGTTTAAGCACCGCCAGAGACACTCTGGGGGCTTTCGATCCCCACAGAAAATTTATGATAGAGTCAATGTTCTTAAATACTCTCAGAGTCACAAAAAACGGAGAATTTGAAAGGACATAAAGGAATTTGGGTAAAAAAAACATTTTGAAAAGATTAACCCTTCCGAGAAGCGTCAGGGGTAGATTACGCCACCTCTGCACCTTTTCCCGAAAATTCGTCACTACCGGTGTAAGGTTTGTTTCCAGATATCCAGAGATGGGTAGCTTAACCTCAATCCCCAGATAGCGAAATGAGCTGGACAGGGGGATGGGACTGTCCAATGGGACCACCACATCTTCATCCACAGGGAAAAGAGAGGACTTAGTCCAATTAATCCTAAAGCCCGAATAGTCCCCAAATTTCTGGATCAAACTGAAGGCCTCAGCAAGTGAGGGTCCCGGATCTTGCAAATAGAGCAACATATCATCCGCATAGAGCGACACGCGCTCTTCAAACTCCCCTAGTCTAAACCCCGTCAGTCCCTGGGAGCTGCGTATTCATGCTGCCAGGGTTTCAATGGCCAGAGCGAACAGGAGGGGCGACAAAGGGCACCCCTGCCTGGTCCCTCTATAAATGGGGAAGGAGTCTGAAATGATTCCATTGACCCTCAGTCTAACCAACGGGTCAGTATATAGTAGTTTGACCCAGGACACAAAGACAGGCCCAAAACCATATGTCTCCAGGAGAAGGAAAAGATACTCCCACTCCACGGAGTCAAAGGCCTTCTTTGTATCCAGGGAGGCCACCACCCTAGTTCCACAGTTATCATGCACCGTTTGTAGGTTCACAAACAGTCTTCTAATATTCATCTGTGCACACCTCCCGTGAATGAACCCTGTTTGATCTGCATCTACCAGCTTTGTTATGACCCCCTGAAGTCTACTTGCAATCATTTTGGCTAATATTTTTGTGTCTACGTTCATCAACGAGATTGGACGGTAGGAATCACACTGTTTCGGATCCTTTCCCCCTTTAGGGATCAGAACCACCAGTGCCTCCCGCATAGATGGTGGTAGTTTACCCTCCAATCTTGCCGCATTGAACACTGTAACATGGGGGACCATTAGCTCTCGTGGTAGATGCGTTTGTTAGTGATTCACGCCAGTCAGGAACTATATTTAAGGGCATGGTAGCCCATTTTTATTAAACGGCAAATGAAAGTCTTTGACATAAAGGTTTCCCACACAGGGGTTCTTCTCCAGCAAATAAACACTCACAGAAAATGCTAGCCCACCTGGCTCTTTAGCAGTACCTCTGCGCTTTGTCCTGGTCACACAGACCACAGGATTTCCTCACTATGGATGGCTTCTCTTTAGCGCCCACAGCGTCGCTCTGGCCTTAGTCCTCAGGCTGCTTCTTGCAGTCGCACGTTCTGGCTGCCTCCTGCAACCTCTCTGACTCCTGGAGACCTGCTGTCTCTCTGGGTGTGGAGCAGTCTCCAACTGGGAGCCATGAAGTCTTCCCATACTCTCATTATAAGTGCTGTGCTCACCTGAGCACACACCCTGCTGGCAATTTACAAAATCTGGACACAGGGTTGGAGATTCCGTCCCACCCAAGACACTCTGGAATCTCCAAACTACAGAGCCCCATGACCAAATACCAAAACCTGGAGAAAGCTGCAAAAGCAGTTCTCTCCAGTCCACATTTATGCTCTGTAGCCTTGCACCAAGCAAATGTGCATACCCTGTGTCCCCCAAACCGTCAATTCCATCTAGACAGCATCTTCTACTGTCACATATCCCCTCCCCTTGTTTCGAACCCGAAGGGGCCGGAACACACCAGCCCGAATCCTTGATTGGGGCACTTCTGCGCCAGCTGTTCGCTGCGTAGGCCCAATTTTTTTTTCGGGTGCGTTTCCAGGCACGCCCTACTCTGGATCGCAACGGGGTCCTACAGTTCTGTATCCTCAGCCTACTCCCTCTATCCTTGGGGTTCCTGAGCTCACATTTCTTTTCTGGTGGAATCCTGCCTTTCCTGCTACTTCCTTCCAACTCAGTTTCCGGATTCTGTAGGGAACTTGCTCCAGACACTACGCCTGATGAGGAACCACCTTTTCCCTCACTAATACCTGTTTTACCCATCACAATAGGTCTCTTGGGTTTACCAACTCTTTTGCCTTTACCTTTGACTACCAACTCCCCAGAGCTCAACATCTGTGTATCATGCTCATTTTCCAAGAAATTATTCATGGCCATATCAAGGTCATTATTTACATTAACATTCAGTAATACACCACCATTTCTCCAATTACCAATACCGTCAATTCTTTCTTGTTCAGGGTTTGGTAGGGCCAGGCCCAAGGAGGGACAACACACAGGTGAGCAGCTACCCCCTATGGGACCTTCACAAGGCTTCCCTTCACCTGTTGTCCAAATCTCTGTGGGCAGTTGTCCTAGCAATTGACATTGAGCAACACATGACCCATTTATAACAAAACCAATCTTTGCCATCTCACATTTTTCCATGTCACATTTTTTGTTCCTCGCCATACTATATTTAAAAGCATCTCCGGGTACCCCAACTTGTACCTCTCTGCAGATGACAGACAGAATGTCTGCTTTTGCCGCGTCCATATCTGGCCCTTCCTTCTTAGGAGGTTTAGCGAGTGAGGCAGTATCCGCGCCATTTACTAAACCCTGCTCAGCCGCACCTCGGACCGCACTAGCAGACATGTCCATCAACGCATCAGGCGGAGAGACCTCTGATGTCTCCAGCAGCCCCCCATAGCGCCTTCCGTACTGAACCTTATCCGGAAGCACCCTCACAGGGAACTGTGTGATCACTTGCCAGACTATTAATAAGCACCGTACCAACCAGTTCCACTGGTGATTAATGTTACCCAGCACAGCTTGCATTACCTGGCTCCACCCTTTGGTACCATGCAGAACTACCACATCTGACTGTAATGGAGGCACCCAGGTATACAAGGAATGAGCTTTCACTAGTTCAAGCAGTTCCACTAGCATATCTGTAATTTCTACACACTTCACATCAATATGCAAAACATTTTTGGGGACATGGAGGGGCTCATTCACTGCAGCTTGAGGGCCCGAGAAATTTAAAGGGGCCTCCACCTCACTGGAGGTATCCATCACAGCCTGACGCTCCTCTGAACCACTGTCAGACGCATGTCTCCTACTCATGCCCTCTAACTCACCAATAAGCCTCTGCAGGTCACCTTGACACTTGACATTCAGCTGCTGGGCTGTGAACACCACATCTGCCATGCATGCGCCCTGATCTGGTATAGCAGTTGTTGTATTCACACCCCTGTCACTCAACATAGCCTTGTCTAACATGGCTAGTAATTGTTTGGCCCAACCGTCCCAATCCATTGTGCTTCTATTATGAGGGATCAGCAGTACCTCATCATCTGCTCTAGGAGGCACCTGGTATTCAGCAGCACAAACAGTACCTTTGTCAGTTCTATATACATCACATTTTGACAACATGCTTTTACCCTTTTCTAATGCTTCAAACAAGGCAGGCTGCAATACACCCTCACCACCTTGCTCCTGAGGCGCTAACATACTCAGCTGTGTACCTTCAGCTGTGGCCAGCTGACTTAACCCCTTACCAACTGGGTTACACATATGGTAAACGCACTGTTCACATAAACTCTCACTGCATGGTGTAGACCCAGTCTGTTCCACCAGAGCAAATTCAGTGTTGTCCTGGAAAATCTCTGGCTCAAGCGCATGGAGAGTCCCTGAGACTTCCATGGACAACCCTGAGGCTCTGCGTCTGGTTGCCAAGGGAGACATCCCTCTTTCCTCATTACTTTTGAACACATCACCATAAGTACATGTATCATCAGCAGTACCTTTGCCCTCAGCATTCATAGACATAGCAGTGTTATAAGCTTTAACAGGCTGTTTTTGGTCAGAACACACAGCACCCTGTGTGCCGCTCAGCACACCATCCTTCCTCTCCAAAGGCATTCTTTTGCCCACTAGGGTGGCTCCACAGTTGTCCTGGGAAACCACGTGCCTCACCACTGTGGGCTCCTGGGAGGTTTCCCTGGGCATCTCTGTAGCACCTGTCACTAGGGAACCTGGCACACAAACTGTATTGGTCACCCCTAGGTTACCACTTTCAACACTCTGGTGGATTACACCGGGCACATACAGAGTCCAGTCTTTTTGAGTTCTTAACCTTGCTTTAACCTGTGTCTCCCCACTACTCGGGGTAGCACACTGCAGCAAGTCCATTTTTACACCTTCTGCTGATCTCCCAGCTGGATATACTCCCACTTCACTGGGATCAGTCCCACAAACTGCAACAGTCTTACCATAATCTGTAGCAGTTAACTCTGGCTTCATTTGAGTACGTTGTCTATCCTTTATCGCACTTTTACTGGCCAACTCTCCCTGGTGGCCATAGGATGAAACTGCAGCAGGCACTTCTGACTCCTTAGCACCCCCTGCAGGCACAACAGGTACTTCCTCACTGTTGCCAGAGGTGACTGAAAACATGCTTGCACAAAAATCTGGGCTTGCAGACAAAGACTTCTGCCCAGTAACCACATCTCCAGGCATGTTCCATAACCTGGGACAAGTAAAAATTCCATGCCCCAGTTGACCACATTCCATGCATGGTACATTTCTGCACATATCTTTAGTGGGACACCGCTCCACATTTTCACTGTAGCTCCTCCTTCCAGTTAACACTCGATCTTTTGTTGCTAAGGGAGATGGCACTTTTCCAGCTGTACTTTGCTGACTCTCCCAAATGCAGCGACTTTGCGCTCCTTGAAACATTGTTGCTTTCAACTTGCCACCACTCTCTGCAGGCAATACTTTTCTCATATGGTCTGCAGACTTGACATCACCGCCGTTGCTATGGGCAACCACATACCTCTCCAACTTCCGGTCAGGCTGTCGGTCCATGATGCGATGGAACTCTCCTCTAAAAAGGATTTCCTCTTTAAACTTGCGGTAGTCATCCTGGTCTCCGTCCATCAAATGGTAAACCGACCGGAACTCTATCCGTAATAAGGTTTGCAGCAGTTTTGGCCACCAGTCCCTAGGCCATTTTCTCTTTACAGCAACTTTTTCAAATCTTACAAGGAAGTCCCCAACCTCCTCTGTAGGCAGCATGGGTTGCATATAGTCAGAGGCCAAGATCTGAGCCCCTTGCACTGCGCCACACTCTTTGCGATTCTGCTTGAACCATTCATTCACTGTCTCACACATCACTGGCCCCTTTTGACTGGCCCTCCAAGGTGGAGACATCTTCTCAGGCCACGCTGAGCTCACTTCACCTTTAACTTGATTTAACATGAACTTCTTGTGTTTTGACTGCCTCATCCTTGCAATCACATGCACAGCAGCTCGTTACACAGTTCACAGCATAGAGAAAAAAAAAAAATTCTCACAAGTGCACTACCTGCACACAATGCAACACAGTCAATTGAACTCCTGCGCAATGCAGTTTGCCTGGCTGCCACACACAGCTAGCAGCAGTTCCTGAAATGACTCACCACTGGCGCAGAGACCGGATTTCACCGTCTGTATGCCCGCATTCGAACACCACTTGTAACATGGGGGACCATTAGCTCTCGTGGTAGATGCGTTTGTTAGTGATTCACGCCAGTCAGGAACTATATTTAAGGGCATGGTAGCCCATTTTTATTAAACGGCAAATGAAAGTCTTTGACATAAAGGTTTCCCACACAGGGGTTCTTCTCCAGCAAATAAACACTCACAGAAAATGCTAGCCCACCTGGCTCTTTAGCAGTACCTCTGCGCTTTGTCCTGGTCACACAGACCACAGGATTTCCTCACTATGGATGGCTTCTCTTTAGCGCCCACAGCGTCGCTCTGGCCTTAGTCCTCAGGCTGCTTCTTGCAGTCGCACGTTCTGGCTGCCTCCTGCAACCTCTCTGACTCCTGGAGACCTGCTGTCTCTCTGGGTGTGGAGCAGTCTCCAACTGGGAGCCATGAAGTCTTCCCATACTCTCATTATAAGTGCTGTGCTCACCTGAGCACACACCCTGCTGGCAATTTACAAAATCTGGACACAGGGTTGGAGATTCCGTCCCACCCAAGACACTCTGGAATCTCCAAACTACAGAGCCCCATGACCAAATACCAAAACCTGGAGAAAGCTGCAAAAGCAGTTCTCTCCAGTCCACATTTATGCTCTGTAGCCTTGCACCAAGCAAATGTGCATACCCTGTGTCCCCCAAACCGTCAATTCCATCTAGACAGCATCTTCTACTGTCACAACACCCTAAGCAGAAGTTTTGCCATACCCCCCCTGAATGTATTATACCACTCAGAGGGCAGACCGTCTAACCCAGGAGACTTCCTAGGGGGAAAAGACGCTATGGCTTCCTCCACCTCCTCTACAGTGAAACCCTCCTCCAGAGTCTCTCTGTCCTCTATCGTCAAGCTAGGGAGGTCTATTTCTTTCACATATTCCACCAAACCTTCCATCCCCACTAGAACACAAGACCTGTATAGCTCCCGGTAGAATTGAGCGAAGGTTTGGAGTATTCCAGCTGAATCCTCCACTTCAACATTACTGTCAGTATATACCGACTTAGGAAAAAACCTCTAAAGGTGGGACTATACCGGCAACTAAACAAACCATATAGGCTATATGAAATAATTTTATAGATTTATTATACAAAATTTATAGAAAAACATACAGAAATTTAGAAAAGCTCTTTTAAAAAACAACATGACCAATGGTACAAAATGATATGCATATCTGAGGTAGGTGAAGGTGAAGAATTCCGACGCGTTTCCAAAAGGCTGAAAGTATGCCTGTCTTCCTCAGGGAATTATAGTCACCATCTACAGAATATTAAGACATGTCAATTATATAAAGAGAAAAAATCTGTACCCCATTTTAACATAGAGTAAAGAATAATATATTGCATAGGAATATATGTATAGATAATACACTATGAATGATACACTTACATAGTCATATATAGCATCGCATATCTAGCATTGCCTCCCATTCACTTTCCGAGAAGAAAGGACGTCCAAATGCTGGCAGGGGACAAGGGCCGCATTCCCATACTCTCTACAAGACGGTACGGATGAAAAAGTTCCATACATCTAATGGCATAAAGACCTAAAAACCACCAATGGAGAAAAATGGGGGAGTGTATAAAAACCTGAATATAAAGTTTGAGAAAACGTGGCACTCTTGGGAAAAAAAGGCCCCCAAGATACCACACGTTTGTCCCATATAGATAACTCACCCTGGGGTCCATGATCAAAGGGTCCGAGGTGAAGAAGCTCCAGGGAAAACTCCCAAGATATCCCAGAGGTGGAGAGCAGTTCACACAGCGGAATGCTGTGGAGCGGAATGACGCCATATACCGTCTCAGGCGTCCTTATATAGATGGAAAAAACTCTGTCCCGCCCCAGTGGGTGTAGCCGGGTGACGTCAGACGCAAAAGCGTCCGGCGTCGTCACGAAAAGACCCGCCCATTGGGCTGCGTCCTATCCCTGATGGTGAGGGAGGAGAAAGAATCCATGTGACGTGGGCGGCGTGAGTGTGCGCGCGCCGACATCCGCAATCCGGGGAGCGCCGTCCACAAGGCGTCAAAAAACGTCCCTGCCCCATACAGCACCATCGCGCATTGCATGATGCACATGCGCGATGTGGAACCCAGCCAGAAATGGTCTGTCTATGGCGCAGGCGCCACCGTGTGAGGGTGCGCATGCGCAGGGTAACCTGCATGGGACAGAATCGCAAAAAACGCCAGTGCGGACCCACGCCACCCGGAGCGCAGGCGGCCGCGCAAGACACCCAATAAACCCAACCCATCACCATCCCCTCTGCCCAAACTTAGACAGAGAAGGAGGGACATGGAAAAGGGAAACAACTGGGTAAATAAGTCCCCAATATCCCCAAAGAGGCGGAAATTTTTCCGCACCAAGATGTAATATTGAGGGGACGGAGGATATATACTGGGAGAGAGTTTATTGTTGCATGGGGGTAAGATAGGGGGGAACCCCCCATTTTCAATGACCCATCGCCTCCTAGGGGCCCAGGTACATTGGTGGGCGAAGACCCCCCATCCCCCAGAGCAAAGCAACAATGAGGACTAAAACCACTGGCAAAACAAAAAAAGGGCTAAACATCTGGGGGTCAGAAAATTATTCCTGAACCCCTGAGTGGCCCCTACCCCAAAGGACCCAGCATGACCTCCAAACCATCGAAGATGGGAAATGAAGGGCCTGTCCCCCTAAAGAGAAAAGACCGCGATGCCCCTCATCGTGGGATAGGGAGACTATGGGTCCTTTGGGGTTGAAATGCCAGGTAGAGAGTAATGGAAGGACACTGAAGAAACCCCCGCCAAACAAAAAATTGGAACATCAATATTTCTATTTCTCGGTGAGTAAGGCCCCAGGAGGCAAAGACATTTACAATTATAAGTCAAAACATGCATTTATAAATATTGTCCAACATGGACATATAGAAATAGAAATATTGATGTTCCAATTTTTTGTTTGGCGGGGGTTTCTTCAGTGTCCTTCCATTACTCTCTACCTGGCATTTCAACCCCAAAGGACCCATAGTCTCCCTATCCCGCGATGAGGGGCATCGCGGTCTTTTCTCTTTAGGGGGACAGGCCCTTCATTTCCCATCTTCGATGGTTTGGAGGTCATGCTGGGTCCTTTGGGGTAGGGGCCACTCAGGGGTTCAGGAATAATTTTCTGACCCCCAGATGTTTAGCCCCTTTTTTTGTTTTGCCAGTGGTTTTAGTCCTCATTGTTGCTTTGCTCTGGGGGATGGTGGGTCTTCGCCCACCAATGTACCTGGGCCCCTAGGAGGCGATGGGTCATTGAAAATGGGGGGTTCCCCCCTATCTTACCCCCATGCAACAATAAACTCTCTCCCAGTATATATCCTCCGTCCCCTCAATATTACATCTTGGTGCGGAAAAATTTCCGCCTCTTTGGGGATATTGGGGACTTATTTACCCAGTTGTTTCCCTTTTCCATGTCCCTCCTTCTCTGTCTAAGTTTGGGCAGAGGGGATGGTGATGGGTTGGGTTTATTGGGTGTCTTGCGCGGCCGCCTGCGCTCCGGGTGGCGTGGGTCCGCACTGGCGTTTTTTGCGATTCTGTCCCATGCAGGTTACCCTGCGCATGCACACCCTCACACGGCGGCGCCTGCGCCATAGACAGACCATTTCTGGCTGGGTTCCACATCGCGCATGTGCATCATGCAATGCGCGATGGTGCTGTATGGGGCAGGGACGTTTTTTGACGCCTTGTGGACGGCGCTCCCCGGATTGCGGATGGCGGCGCGCGCACACTCACGCCGCCCACGTCACATGGATTCTTTCTCCTCCCTCACCATCAGGGATAGGACGCAGCCCAATGGGCGGGTCTTTTCGTGACGACGCCGGACGCTTTTGCGTCTGACGTCGCCCGGCTACACCCACTGGGGCGGGACAGAGTTTTTTCCATCTATATAAGGACGCCTGAGACGGTATATGGCGTCATTCCGCTCCACAGCATTCCGCTGTGTGAACTGCTCTCCACCTCTGGGATATCTTGGGAGTTTTCCCTGGAGCTTCTTCACCTCGGACCCTTTGATCATGGACCCCAGGGTGAGTTATCTATATGGGACAAACGTGTGGTATCTTGGGGGCCTTTTTTTCCCAAGAGTGCCACGTTTTCTCAAACTTTATATTCAGGTTTTTATACACTCCCCCATTTTTCTCCATTGGTGGTTTTTAGGTCTTTATGCCATTAGATGTATGGAACTTTTTCATCCGTACCATCTTGTAGAGAGTATGGGAATGCGGCCCTTGTCCCCTGCCAGCATTTGGACGTCCTTTCTTCTCGGAAAGTGAATGGGAGGCAATGCTAGATATGCGATGCTATATATGACTATGTAAGTGTATCATTCATAGTGTATTATCTATACATATATTCCTATGCAATATATTATTCTTTACTCTATGTTAAAATGGGGTACAGATTTTTTCTCTTTATATAATTGACATGTCTTGATATTCTGTAGATGGTGACTATAATTCCCTGAGGAAGACAGGCATACTTTCAGCCTTTTGGAAACGCGTCGGAATTCTTCACCTTCACCTACCTCAGATATGCATATCATTTTGTACCATTGGTCATGTTGTTTTTTAAAAGAGCTTTTCTAAATTTCTGTATGTTTTTCTATAAATTTTGTATAATAAATCTATAAAATTATTTCATATAGCCTATATGGTTTGTTTAGTTGCCGGTATAGTCCCACCTTTAGAGGTTTTTTCCTATACCATTTTCAGGGATGATGGCAACCAATATGTGCCTCGAGAATTGAGTTCAATCTATTTCAGTATATACCGACTTAATGTATATCGGCTCATATTCCGGCCGCGCCAAGTATGCCAGTAGCTTGCCATTCTTGTCGCCGAATTCAAAAATCCTCCTACGTTGTGCAAGGTTGAGCTTAGTAGTGCGATCAGTAAGGACCATCTTGTATTCCCTGGTTCTAGTATTCAAAGTCAGCAGTCGCTCTCTAGTGGGGTCTCTAATATATTCTGCCTCTGCCACCGTCACTTCAGTCTCTTTGGCTAGTACTGTGGAAGCCAGCTGCTTCTTGAAACCTCGTACCTCGGTGATAAACACCCCTTGCAGTGTGGCCTTAAAAGCCTCCAATTGGAGGAGTGCGGATCCCGAGTCAAGGTTTTCAGCCCAATAGTGTTTAATTTCCTCAGTACATTTAATTATTATATATTCCTCCTGTAGCCAACTAGCCTCCATTCTCCAATGCCTCAGTCCCGGTTTCGGTCCTAGATTCAGTTCCAGCAACATGGGAGAATGGTCAGATAGTGCTCTCGGCAGATAAGAGACCTCCTTCACCATTTCCATTCCCCCTCCCTCAGTCAGGATAGTGTCTATTCTGGAGAGCGTCTTATGCGTTTCCGAATAGCAGGAGTACACCTTATCATGAGGATGATAGAAGCGCCAGACGTCCTGGAACCCATGTGCAGACATCCATCCTGCGAGGGAGGTCGGCCCACCCGCTTTTGTTCCCAGTCTATCCAGTTCAGGGTTAGATACTGAGTTGAAATACCCCAGTATATAGATCTTCCCCTCCGCAATCTCATATGTCACCCTCAGCATATCATCAACATGAGCCAGAGAGAAAGGAGGGGGTACATATAGATTAACAAATGTAAGAAATCTACCCATTACCTGTATCACTATCACCACAAACCTCCCCATGTGATCCGTACGCACTGCATGTACCAGGATAGGGATGGTTTTAGTGATCAGAGTGGAGACCCCCCTCGCATAAGTTGAATAGGTGGCATGATATGCCCCAGCAATATGTGCACGTTTTAGGGAGAGAACTCTGGAGCCCTGGAGATGCGTTTCCTGCAAAAGTATGATGTGTGGTTTGTATTTCTTAATGTAGTCAAAAATCAATGAGCGTTTACATTTTGAGTTAAAACTCCAGGCCACCACTCTCAAGCTAACCTCCATAGTGACTCAATGTATACAAAAGAGAATCTAAAGTGTGATGCATCCGTCTCCCGTAAGGACCACAGTCCAGCAAGAGGGCTCCACAGTTCTCCCCCCCATCAGCAAGATACAGTAGCAACAGAAATAGCAGCAAATCAGTGCAGCAGTAGGATACAAAATCAGTGTCCAGTATGAGCAGACAGAACATTCCCCAGCAACCAACATTTCCAACTTCCCCCACCCCCCACCCCGCACCCAGCACCAACATGCCAGGCACTTTGTTCCCCAAACCTCTAGTACAAACAGGTAACCGAGATGTTGCCTAGTCTGTCACATAGGGCATAAAAAACCCCAGCACAGCTAGTCCACCTCTAAAGTCCCAGGGATAGTTCACCTGTGAGAAAAAAGTAAAGACAAAACCCCTTTTTTTTGGTTTACTTCTGTACAGTCAGTGCAGAGCCGTCCGCCGGCTGTGTAAGTTGTTTTTTTCTGTGTACATCTATAGGACTGTATTCCAGAGAAAAAGGAACAGCAAAAAAAACAAAATCCCCAAACAAAAAAAAAACACAGGGGGGTATAGGAGGGGCACTCAGGGTGAGAAAAGAAAACCGTCACCATAAGAATTAGGGCAACCACCCCCCCCGTTCCCCTCCCCCTTCCTTCTCCGCCATTACCTCCCAAGTCTGGAGGATCAAGTAAAGCGCTATGTCCATAGACCATCTCCCCCAGTCTGCATATTTGTGCAATATTGTCTTTAGAAAGGGGAGAAAAAAAACGTTTTTTTTCTTTAGTAACAGAACTTCTCTCCTTTTTCGTTTAAAAGTGCATACAGGAGGAGAGATAGAAAAATATTTCCCATCTTCCCCTCAGTCACCCACCCCCCTATCACCCCCCTCCTCAGTAGCACAGCAGGAGACAACATGAAATACCTCCCCCCTTCCACTGCAGGCAGGCATTCCAATGTGTAGGGGGGGGGGGGAGTAAAAGGGAGGTAAAAAATGGGAAAAGGAAAAAAAAAAATTTATATGGAAATTAACAAAAAAAAAACTTTTTCCCACCTGCTGCGGTTGAACCAAAAGGAGAACCACAGGCCACACACAAAAAAATAAAAATAATAGTAGGAGCTTTTCTTCATCCAAGAGCAATAGCTTGGTCTAGAGAGACCTCTGGGGCAAATCTTGTCAAATCTTCTCCCTACTTCTGGGATGAGTGAGCTGGTGATCCCTGCCTTCGACGTCCCCTCATATCCAGCCAATCTGATGCTTCAGTCGGATTTGTGAAGAAGACAGTCTTTCCATTATCTACCACCCTCAGTCTGGCAGGGTATAGCATGCTGTATATCAAGTTTAGCTCTCTCAATCTCCTCTTTATGGGTTGGAAGGACGCCCTCTGTTTCTGCGTTACAGCCGAGAAATCTGGGTATATGGATATACGGTTTCCATCCACCCTTAGCTCAGGCCCTGTCCAAGCTTCCCTCAGAATATTCTCCCGGTCTCGAAAGTGCAGCACCTTGGCAATCATGGATCTTGGAGGGGCTCCCTTAGGAAGAGCTCTACCGGGTACGCGGTGGGCCCTCTCTATGGCAAATAAATTCGTAAAAGTCTCAGGGGCCATACTATCCAGCAGCCATTTTTCAAGGAATTCTTCAGGGCGCCGACCCTCCACACCTTCAGGGAATCCCACTAGCCTGATATTGTTTCTTCTCATGCGGTCCTCCATGTCCGCCATTTTCAAAGTGTGTTCTGACAAAGTTTTCTTCGTCACTTGTGCCGCAGTGTCTAAGGGTCTGACAATGTCCTCAAGCATATTCACTCTTCGCTCCGTGCCCTGGGTTTTCTCCCAGCTTCTGTACATCATGCTTTAAAAAGGAGAACTCCATTTTCAGCTCATCAAAATGTGTAACCAGCTTACTCTGACACCCCTGTATGGCAGCCATTATTTGTTTTAGGGACGGTTCTTCCTCCCCCTCCTCTGCCCTCTCACTCCTGGGGCTGGTGTCTACATCCCTGTCCAGCGATCTCCCCCTCCTCCTTGTCCCTCTTAGTCTCTGGGATTGTGGACTCACCCTGTCCCGGAGGGGGGATGCCTGTTGTAGAGGCTCCTCTGGACGCAGTAGCGGCGGCCATGCCTCCTCCTCGTGGGAGCCGGCGCCATCTTGCGATCCCCATGCAAATTGTGCCAGTCGCTCTCCGGGTGTCTTTTTCCAGGGGGGGGCCGTATTTTACCATCTCCGGAGCTGCTCGGGGGGTTCCCACCTTCATCCCCCGCAATTTAGGTGGAATTTGCGATGTCAGCGTCCCAGGATCTTTGAAGGATCAGTACACAGCCGACGGAGCTCCGGTCTCGCACTCCTCACATGCCGCGCGCTAGCTCCGCCCTGGACTATACCACTCTTGATTGGATAATATATCTAAACACATTTGTCGATAGTTTACAGTATCCATTACTATAACATTTCCTCCCTTGTCTGCCATCTTTATAGTAATTTCTTTATTGTTCTGAAGTTGAGAAATCGCATGTTGTTGTTCAAACGTGAGATTTCTTGTTTTTTGTGACCTGAAATCTAGTTTTTTTATGTAATTCGTTACTTGCTGTAAAAAGGTCCAAATGCTGGGATTTGTTTTTAAAGAGGGGAAATTAGTTGATTTGTTGAGAAATTTGGGTATTTCCCTAGGTGGAATTGCCTGAGGGAGGTCCCCCATAATAGACGGGAGAGCCCCCTCCGCAGGACCACCCTGGGACCCCTCACTTTCATCCAAAAGGTCCATAAGGTCCTTGAGGGCAAGGAAATCTCTGACTGTGAACCCCTTCCATTTTTCCTGTTCACTCAGGTCTTGTTTTTTCTTTTTCCTCTCATCATCGCACATAAATTTATAGGTAAGCTGTCTCGCGAACAAGTTGAGATTTTTAACAACCTCAAAACTATCAGTGTGAGACGAGGGACAAAAACTCAAACCTAGACCCAAGACTTCCAATTCTATTTGCGATAATAGTTTAGAAGATAAGTTAATGACTTGCAACTGATCCTCTATCGATCTTTGTATGCAAATCTTTCCAGATTCTGTGGAGTCATTGAACGATTGGGAGGATCCTGTGTGGGGGGGAATAACTGAAAAACCATTTCTTTTATGTTTTTAGAGATAGCCCCTCCATTGCGGGGAGAATTAGAATACATCAAGGGAGTTGGTGGTGGAAGTAGGGGGGCTCTATTGGCTCCTGTTAAGGGTTCTAGACCAGAGGGTTCGCCTAAAGGCTGGATGGCGGGGATCTATCCCTATTAGGCCGTTAGCTCTTATATCATGATCGTCATATCCGTCAATGGGATGATCCCTTATCCTCTTATCCTTTCCTCCCTTATTGCCATTTTCCCCTGTCGTTTGTCTCTTTCTAGACCCTCTTTGTCTTCCTCTTCCCCGTATGGGTAGTGTAGATTGAGCTGGGCGGGCTGAATATGAAAAGTTGGATGAGTCAGAATCTGTACCATCCCTTACGTCCCCGTCACTTTGTGACTGGGTCCTCTCTGTATTTTGTTCATATCTCCTCTGATTAGACATGTGCGATTCGTTTCGTACGAATTCGTAATTCGTACGTATTTTTCGAAATTCGTACGAATTTACGAATCTGTAGTACGAATTTTTTTTTTTACGAATTCCGTACGGAATACGAAATTCCGTTTACGAATTTCGTTGCCGAATGATTCGAATGAATTCGAATGAATTTGAATGGATTCGAATGACAAAGTGTCATTTTTGCAGGAAAAATTTTGTTTACGAATTTCAGCTCCAAATTATTCGAATCCAACTACCAATATCAAATTTCAACTAATTCAAACAAAATTATTATAGCAGATATAACAAATGAATTTGAATGCATTCAAATGAATTCGAATGCATTCGAATGAATTCGAATGCATTCGAATGAATTCGAATGCATTCGAATGAATTCGAATGATTCGAATGACAAAGTGTCATTTTTGCAGAAAAAAAAGCTATTTAAAAAACAGTCATTCATTGATATAAAAAAAAAAAAAAAAAGCGTAGGGGTCCCCCCAAATTCAATAACCAGGCCCTTCAGGTCTGGTATGGATATTAAGGGGGACCCCAGCCAAAAAAAATGGCGTGGGGTCCCCCCCAAATATCCATACCAGACCCTTCAGGTCTGGGATGGATTTTAAGGGGAACCCCGGCCAAAAAAATAAAAAAATGGCGTGGGGTCCCCCTCAAAATCCATACCAGACCCTTTATCCGAGCACGCAACCTGGCAGGCCGCAGGAAAGGAGGGGGGACGAGAGCGGCCCCCCCTCCCGCCTGAACCGTACCAGGCCACATGCCCTCAACATTGGGAGGGTGCTTTGGGGTCCCCCCCAAAGCACCTTGTCCCCATGTTGATGAGGACAAGGGCCTCATCCCCACAACCCTGGCCGGTGGTTGTGGGGGTCTGCGGGCGGGGGGCTTATCGGAATCTGGAAGCCCCCTTTAACAAGGGGACCCCCAGATCCCGCCCCCCCCTTGTGTGAAATGGTAAGGGGGTACAAAAGTACCCCTACCATTTCACCAAAAAAGTGGCAAAAATGGTAAAAATGACAGGAGACGGTCTTTGACAATTCCTTTATTAAAATCTTCTTTCTTCTGGTCTTCCTTTCTTCATCCTCTCCTTCCGTCATCTTCTCCTTCCGTCATCTTCTTCCATCGTCTTCTTCCTTCGATTCGCTTCTTCTTCCTCCGGTCTTCTTGTCCTTCTCGTCCGGCGTCGTCCTTCTCGTCCGGCATCGTCGTCTCTTCTCGCAGGCCGCTCCTCGCAATGGGAGGCTCCCGCTCTGTGAGGCTCCGCTCCGGGTGACAGGTCTTTTATAACGAAGGCACCTGGTGACCCCGCCCCCTCTGACGCACGGGGACGTCATGTGGAATTCCCTATGGCTTTCCCCATGACGTCAGAGGGGGGCGGGGTCACCAGGTGCCTTCGTTATACAAGACCTGTCACCCGGAGCGGAGCCTCACAGAGCGGGAGCCTCCCATTGCGAGGAGCGGCCTGCGAGAAGAGACGACGATGCCGGACGAGAAGGACGACGCCGGACGAGAAGGACGAGAAGACCGGAGGAAGAAGAAGCGAATCGAAGGAAGAAGATGGAAGAAGATGCCGGAAGGAGAAGATGAAGAAACCGAAGGATGAAGAAAGAAGAAAGAAGATTTTAATAAAGGAATTGTCAAAGACCGTCTCCTGTCATTTTTACCATTTTTGCCACTTTTTTGGTGAAATGGTAGGGGTACTTTTGTACCCCATTACCATTTCACACAGGGGGGGGGGGCGGGATCTGGGGGTCCCCTTGTTAAAGGGGGCTTCCAGATTCCGATAAGCCCCCCGCCCGCAGACCCCCACAACCACCGGGCACGGTTGTGGGGACGAGGCCCTTGTCCTCATCAACATGGGGACAAGGTGCTTTGGGGGGGACCCCAAAGCACCCTCCCAATGTTGAGGGCATGTGGCCTGGTACGGTTCAGGCGGGAGGGGGGGCCGCTCTCGTCCCCCCCTCCTTTCCTGCGGCCTGCCAGGTTGCGTGCTCGGATAAAGGGTCTGGTATGGATTTTATGGGGGACCCCACGCCATTTTTTTTGGCTAGGGTTCCCCTTAAAATCCATCCCAGACCTCAAGGGTCTGATATGGATTTTGAGGGGGACCCTACGCCATTTTTTTTTTATTTTTTTGGCTGGGGTCCCCCTTAATATCCATCCCAGACCTGAAGGGCCTGGTTATTGAATTTGGGGGGACCCCTACGCTTTTTTTTATCAATGACTTCAATGAATGACTGTTCTCTGTATTACGGATCCGACAATTCATTTGCCGGCAATAGCCGAGAGTGATTTTAAATAGTTTTTTTTTCCTGCAAAAATGACACTGTGCAGGAACAGTTCTCTATATTAGATATACTGAATCTCGAATCATTCGAAGCATTCGTTATATCCGCTATTATAATTTCTTTCATATTAGTTGAAATTAGATATTTGTTAGTTGTGGTATTCGAATTGTTCTCTGTATTACGGGAATCGGCAATTAGCCGCGAGTGATTTTAAATGTCTTTTTTTCCTGCAAAAATGACACATTGTACAGAAAGAGTTCTAAACACGGGAAACATGCGCCCCTTCATAGGCATACTATAGAGTATATAGTATATAGAAGGGGCGCATGTTTCCCGTGTTTAGAACTCTCTCTGTACAATGTGTCAATTGCCGATTCCCGTAATACAGAGAACAATTCGAATACAACAACTAACAAATATCTAATTTCAACTAACATGAAAGAAATTATAATAGCGGATATAACAAATGCTTCGAATGATTCGAATGCTTCGAGATTCAGTATATCTAATATAGAGAACTGTCTCTGTACAATGTGTCATTTTTGCAGGAAAATAAATGTAAAATCACTTGCAGCTATTGCCGGCAAATGAATTGTCGGATCCGTAATACAGAGAACAGTCATTCATTGAAGTCATTGATAAAAAAATGCGTAGGGGTCCCCCAAATTCAATAACCAGGCCCTTCAGGTCTGGGATGGATATTAAGGGGGACCCCAGCCAAAAAAATAAAAAATAAATGGCGTAGGGTCCCCCTCAAAATCCATATCAGACCCTTGAGGTCTGGGATGGATTTTAAGGGGAACCCTAGCCAAAAAAAATGGCGTGGGGTCCCCCATAAAATCCATACCAGACCCTTTATCCGAGCACGCAACCTGGCAGGCCGCAGGAAAGGAGGGGGGGACGAGAGCGCCCCCCCTCCCACCTGAACCGTACCAGGCCACATGCCCTCAACATTGGGAGGATGCTTTGGGGGTCTGAGACCCCTAAAGCACCTTGTCCCCATGTTGATGAGGACAAGGGCCTCTTCCCCACAACCGTGACCGGTGGTTGTGGGGGTCTGCGGGCGGGGGGCTTATCGGAATCTGGAAGCCCCCTTTAACAAGGGGACCCCCAGATCCCGCCCCCCCCCCTGTGTGAATTGGTAAGGGGGTACAAAAGTACCCCTACCATTTCACCAAAAAAGTGTCAAAAATGGTAAAAATGACAGGAGACGGTCTTTGACAATTCCTTTATTAAAATCTTCTTTCTTCTTTCTTCATCTTCTCCTTCCGTCATCTTCTTCTTCCATCTTCTTCTTCCTTCGATTCGCTTCTTCTTCCTCCGGTCTTCTCGTCCTTCTCGTCCGGCGTCGTCCTTCTCGTCCGGCATCGGCGTCTCTTCTCGCAGGCCGCTCCTTGCAATGGGAGGCTCCCGCTCTGTGAGGCTCCGCTCCGGGTGACAGGTCTTTTATAACGAAGGCACCTGGTGACCCCGCCCCCCCTCTGACGTCATGGGGAAAGCCAAAGGGAATTCCACATGACGTCCCCGTGCATAACGATTCGTAACGATTCGTAACTTCAAATTGAAATTCGATATTTGTAGTTGGATTCGAATTGTTCTCTGTGTTATGAGAACCAACAATTCATTAGCCGCGTTAACGATTCGTAACTTTACTAACGATTCGTAAAAAAAATTACGATTCGTCCGAATTTCGTATTTCGTACGAATTTCGTATTTCGTACGAATTCGAACGGAATTTCGTACACGAATTACGAATTTTTTTATATACGAAACGGGACGAAACGAAACGAAACTAATTTTTTGACAGTTCCCATGTCTACCTCTGATATTTTCTCCCTTGTTTCCCTCCCCGTTGGGGCCATTTATATGCATATTTACCATTAAAGGCCATTTTGTCTCTAATGAATTTGATATCTTTTTTATATATGAGGTCTTTGTTATATTTCTCCAGATGTTCCTTTAACAATTTATCCTTTTCTAAAAATTTGGGATGTGCACATAAAGAAACAATTTGTTTCTTTATGTGCACATCCAAAGTTTTTAGAAAAGGATAAATTGTTAAAGGAACATAATAGGGATAGATCCCCGCCATCCAGCCTTAGGCGAACTCTCTGGTCTAGAACCCTTAACAGGAGCCAATAGAGCCCCCCTACTTCCACCACCAACTCCCTTGATGTATTCTAATACTCCCCGCAATGGAGAGGCTATCTCTAAAAACATAAAAGAAAAAGGGTTTTTCAGTTACTCCCCCCCACACAGGATCCTCCCAATCGTTCAATGACTCCACAGAATCTGGAAAGATTTGCATACAAAGATCGATAGAGGATCAGTTGCAAGTCATTAACTTATCTTCTAAACCTTTATCGCAAATAGAATTGGAAGTCTTGGGTCTAGGTTTGAGTTTTTGTCCCTCGTCTCACACTGATAGTTTTGAGGTTGTTAAAGATCTCAACTTGTTCGCGAGACGGCTTACTTATAAATTTATGTTCGATGATGAGAGGAAAAACAAGAACTGAGTGAACGGGAAAAATGGAAGGGGTTCACAGTCAGAGATTTCCTTGCCCTCAAGGACCTTATGGACCTTTTGGATGAAAGTGAGGGGTCCCAGGGTGGTCCTGCGGAGGGGGCTCTCCCGTCTATTACGGGGGACCTTCCTCAGGCAATTCCACCTAGGGAAATACCTAAATTTCTCAACAAATCAACTAATTTCCCCTCTTTAAAAACAAATCCCAGCATTTGGACCTTTTTACAGCAAGTAACGAATGACATAAAAAAACTAGATTTCAGGTCACAAAAAACAAGAAATCTCACGTTGGAACAACAACATGCGATTTCTCAACTTCAGAACAATAAAGAAATTACTATAAAGATGGCAGACAAGGGAGGAAATGTTATAGTAATGGATACTGTAAACTAATCGACAAATGTGTTTAGATATATTATCCAATCAAGAGTGGTATAGTCTTATTCCCTTCGAGAACATTATAGCCTTTAATGGTGATTATGAAATATTAATTACGCGGGCATTCAATGAAGGAATAATAGACAAAGATATCTTTGAGGCCCTTAAAACTACACATCCAAGAGTCCCATCATTTGACTCGCTCCCGAAGACCCACAAAAATATTAGGAAACCCCCGGGACGCCCCATTATATCAGGCATAGGGGCAAAGAGTGAAAATCGAAGTCGATTGGTGGACGCCTTTTTACGTCCCTACGTAACACAACTTCCTTCCTATTTGCAGGACACTCTAGCACTACTTAGAGTCTTACACAATAGAAAATTCTCACCCGCCAGTCTCCTAGTCACTATAGACGTGGAAGCACTATATTGTAGCATCCCCCACACGTTGGGGATAGCGGTGGTTGAGAGTTTTTTTCAGTGAGAGTGATCCTATACATAGACCATACAATACATTTATCCTAGAGTTACTCAAGCATATCCTGACTAATTTTTTTTTTCTTTCGATGGCTCCCACTACCTCCAGGTACAGGGCGTGGTGATGGGGACATGTTGTGCCCCATAGTACGCAAACCTGTACCTGGGGGGGTGGGAGCACTCCCTCCTCTCTAGTCCCAGTCTATCGGTATATCTGGCCAACATATCATGTTGGTATAGATATATCGACGACATTTTCCTGGTATGGGACGCAAGTCTGGAAGACTTGACAGAATTTATGAGGGTACTATCCATCAACGACTTTAATCTCAGGTTTACCATGGAGTATAGCCTGGGGTCACTGCCATTTTTGGATCTTACCATAAACAAACAACTAGATGGAACAATCACCACATCCCTTTACAGGAAAAAGACCGCTGGAAACACCATCCTCCATGAGAGTAGTTCGCATCCCCAGGCCTTAATTAGAAGTATCCCCTTTTCTCAATACCTACGCCTGAGAAGGAATTGCTCAACGGAAGATACATTCAGAACTGAAGCTAATCTGTTGAGAGCCCGACTACATACACGGGGATATAGCAAAACCATCTTGAAAAAAGCATTCAAGAAGGCAATTGACAGGGACAGAACTGACCTACTATTTGGAGTTAGACAGAACAGAAAACAAGAAAACGTTACACGAGTAATAACTACATACTCGAATAACCATGATGACATACGTAACATCATCTGTAGGCACTGGCACCTTTTAACAGGAGACAGAATTGTGAGCAAATATGTTGGAACTGCTTCACAGATTACATACAGAAAATGTCAGTCCCTAAAAGATCGACTAGTACACACTCACTTTCAGGGGTCCAATGAGCAAGAGGCAGACCCCCCAGGAATGTCGAGATGTCACGAATGTGATTACTGTAATTGGGTACTAGAGGGCTCTTCCTTTATGTTTCCCAATGGTATGACATACAATATGAAATTTTCAGCTAACTGTCAAACAAAAGGGATAGTATATATAGCCTTCTGTAAATGCGGAGCCTTCTATATAGGCAAAACTTTCAGGAACTTTTGGAGGCGAATATACGATCATATATACTACATAAGAAAAAACTTGCTCTATACCCCTATAGGGAGACATGTAGCCTTGTACCACAAAAATGACACCTCTATGGTCTGCTTTACAGCTTTAGAGCGAGTAAAGGAGGACCCTAGAGGAGGCAATATAGATCGAAAATTATTACAACGCGAAGCCAGATGGATCTTCAAATTGAATGCCACAAGGGCTCCTGGCCTAAACGATTCTCTAAGTTTTCTACCTTTCCTGTGATGTCTAAATGGGTCATTTCCCCTCTTTCCTGCTATTTAGGTAATTCTTGCACCAACGTGATCTAATGTGCTAGAAAGTATTATGGGTGGATTGAGGGTTTCTTTTCAATAGATACTGCAAATGTCAGTTACAATATGGAGCATATTGTATTTTGTATATATGTTTGTGTATTTCTTTTTTAATTAAATTGTATGATCTTATGCGTAGGGCACCAGAGGAGACCGTTCTAAGGGAGTCATCAACAGGATTTTCTTCATGTCATGTATATTCATCTGTCTATAGTGGTAAACCACTATCCACTCTAACTTTGTGGGACCCTGTATTCGACAAATATTTTGGGAAATGATTTGACCCCCTCTGGCTTGGTTAACAACGGTTGGGATGGACTGGTTTTTTACCATAAGCCATCCCTCCCTCGGTGGAGGCGTTGTGGTGGAGGCGTCGGAGGGGCCTCTTTCCCTTTTAGATCTGTAGCAACGTCTGGGTTTTTTTTTTTTTTTATTTTATTAATAATATTTTTATTATTATTATATAATTTTTACTTTATTTAATTTTTTATTTTTTATTTTCAAGTCATCTTCATCTGCATAGGTGATACATTATAGGCATCTCTATAGCTGTGGGCATATGTTTGCAACATTATATAGATCTTTGGCATTGAAGTCAGGGACAAAGGTCCCGTTATATCCACGGGGAGAGACCTAATGTTGATCTATCTGTTTTTATTTACGCTGGGCCTCTATGGTAAATGTGTACTGCTTTATTATATGTGTGCTATCCGACGTTGGAAGCTGCTTACCCCCGCTGCACATGCGCAGAATGATCTTATTTCGGCGTCTCTACATTGAGTTCCCCTGGCCACCTGTGCCGCTTAATTAGATGTGTGCGCTGTCTCTTTGATACCGGGGGTTGTTTATCCCTGCGACGCATGTACGTAATGACCTTTACACAGGCGGCCGCGATCAGTGTGCTCTGTTGCTAGGCGCTATAGACGCCGTCATGGTCTGCGCATGCGCAATAGCACCCGGAGGGGTGCGCACGCGCAGCTGAGCCCATCTCCGATCCTCTCTCTCAGCTGAAGAGGATCTCTTAATTGGCCAAGCAGGGCGGTCTCCCTGCAAGTTTGGCGCCACATATTACTATATAACCAGCACTCCAGCAGATAAATCATGCTGATGGAGTGCTGGATACAAGTTTAACATCTATTTCCAGGTAACTTTTAAACCTATTTGTCACTTTCTGGTCCAAATGGATACCGTCTATTATGCCTATTCTGGTATCTCTGTTAGTGCCATGAAGGCTTTTCAGGATTCTTCTAATTGGGACTCTGGTATTATTGTGTTTCTTTCTCTATAGAGTACGTTTTGTGACGTCCTTTTTTGGTTGGTCAATTCACCTTGGACCCCAAATTATCCACTCTATACAGGGTATATCTTTACACGTCCTGATATAAAAAAACTTTCAGGTATTTTCTGACTTCCCAATTAACAGCCTGATGAAACTTGAATTTATCTGGATCTGCTGTTAATATTACCACTATTAATTTCAGGCAAAAAATGCTTCTCCAGCTTTACTTATCCAGCACCAATCCTACATAGGATACCATTGGTAATCATTATTTTCTGCTGCGTTCACTTGTCGGATGTAAGTATATTTTATATTGATACTTACAGGATTTAATAGTTTATATTAGACCAGTTTTTTCAATAAAATATGGTATTTTCCCCTTCTCCCCCTTTATTTTTATTTTTTCTCCCAACACCAGCGTGTGCTCTCTTTGTCGGACGCAAGCTCCCACAAATAATTGTTGGCTGTTTATCTCCGAAGACTCTACCCTATTTAGGTGATAATATTTTATCTATCAATTACTCTGCCACTATATATATGGATGTTTCAAAGAGATGAAATTTTGAGGTAGGCGATAAGCTTATTAAATGTCAATGGACAATATTTCTGTTAAATTACGTTATTTCAACAAATGAAGAAAATCTGATGGCAAACTTGAATATAACTCTCATGTCTCTTTATGATGTATCACAGATATCATAAACTGCTGCTTTCTGGTTCTGAAGAAGCCACAAGCGAAACGCGTCAACCAGTATCTGTTAGGTACCTGAGTGGTGAGCCTGACTTCGCTGGGAGAGGGCCTCTCTTACGGCTCTGGTTCAGGGCCCACTGGAGTGGAGACAGTGGTCCCGTGAGCACAGCGGGGTAGGAGTGCCTGGAATGGATGCTGTGGCAGACGTAGCTGATCAGTAGCGATCTCCTGGATGCTGAAGCAGCAGAGACTGGCAGGCAGTGGAGCAGGGTCCGGATGCAGGGTGACCCCGAGATGGCATCAGCAACTCTGGAAGTATGCAGCATGCAGGGAGCAGGCAGAGGGGTCGTCAGGCAGGCCGGGTCTGGATACACTTGGCAGGCAGGTAAGTGGGCACAGGCAATGGAGAGGTCAGACAGGCAGGAGGTCAGCGTTCAGGTATCAGTCCAAAGCAGAGTCAACAGGCCGGGATCAGGAATGGAGAAGGCAGCAGAGTCAAGTGGAAGCCGGATCAGGTAAACAGGAGTACACAAACAGAAGCAGGTTAAACAAGGGGCAAACTGCAGACGAACAGCACTTGACATGTGCAGCTGTCATTCTTTTAAAGGCCAACTGGCGCCAAACAGCGCTAACGCGTCACGTGTGCGCCCGCGACGCACGTGCCCGCGCTCGCTGCGCACGCGCGCGCGCCTGAGGAGTACGCCGGCGCGTACCCTCGTTTCGACGCCCGGACGAATCAGCGGCGCGTGTGCGCATGCGCGCGCGCCGATTCGACCGTACGTCGCAAGTGGAGCCCTGACATTGCCCCCCCCACAAGGGGCAACCTCCGGGTGCCCAGTTGGTCATCCTTCTCAGGGTGTGAAATGAAAAAAGCACGAATTAGTCTTCCAGCATGTATATTGTCCTCAGGTTCCCAAGAATTGCTTTCTGGGCCGAAGCCCTTCCATTTAATCAGAAACTGTCTTTGCCCTTGTCGCCTTCTACAGTCTAGAACAACTTCTACCTCGTACTCCTCGTTTCCATCCACTAGGACAGGTTCAGGAGGCCCGGACTCCCTATTGGGGAAGGGATCGGGTACCGAGGGTTTCAATAGGGAGACATGAAACACAGGATGTATCTTCATGGTGTCAGGCAGGGACAGTT
This sequence comes from Lithobates sylvaticus, assembly GCA_028564925.1. Lineage (NCBI taxonomy): Eukaryota > Metazoa > Chordata > Amphibia > Anura > Ranidae > Lithobates > Lithobates sylvaticus. Next base: position 150,217,004 of record CM053033.1, read on the forward strand.
CATAGGACACCTCATTAATCCTCCTCTTTACAGGAAAAGGGCCCAGGAACCTGGGTGCCAGCTTCTTAGAGGGACAGGTTAACTTTAAATTAGAAGAGGAAAGCCATACCTGATCCCCGATTTGCAGATTCAACTCTCCCCTCCTCTTTTGGTCAAAGGCTTTCTTACTGTCCGCCTGGGCCTTGGTTATGGCTTCCTGGAGGATTTGGTTGTTGCGGCTTAGGAAGGTCACTGCGTCCTGGACCGCTGGAACTGAGGACTCTGTAAGAAAATCTGGTAGAAATGTTAAATGGAACCCATAATTGGCGAAAAATGGGGACTGTCCCGTGGTCGAGTGGCTGGCGTTGTTGTACGCGAATTCCGCTAAGGGCAGCAGAGAAACCCAATCATCTTGCACAAATGAAGTGAAACACCTAATATATTGTTCGAGGGTCTGGTTTGTGCGCTCAGTCTGCCCATTAGTTTGGGGGTGGTAAGCTGAGGATAGGGCCAGCTCAATCTTTAGGCTATCACACAGTGCCCTCCAAAACCGCGAGGTGAACTGGACTCCCCTGTCCGAAACTATATTCTTGGGTACCCCGTGTAACCTAACGATTTCTCGGATAAAAACACGGGCCGTCTCTGCTGCAGATGGGGTTCCCCTTAGGGGTAGGAAGTGGGCCATCTTTGAGAGTCGGTCAACAACTACAAAGATGGCCGTGTGACCTTCAGAGGGGGGCAGCTTGACTATAAAGTCCATCGTTATCATACGCCAGGGTCGGTCAGGTGCAGGGAGAGGCTTGAGTAGGCCCCAGGCCCGGCCCCTAGTAGTCTTGCTTCGGGAGCACACTGGGCATGAACTGACATACTTGGAACAGAATTCCTTCAGACCAGGCCACCAGAAGGTGCGTTGCACCAGGTCGAGAGTCTTTCGGGCCCCAAAGTGTCCTGCTAGTGGGTGATCGTGGAGGAGGGCCAATACTTTAACCCGGATGGGTTCGGGAACAAACACCTGGCTATCCTTCCAGAGAAGCCCCTCTCTACGGTTTAGTGAAAGTCCTGGGGGAAGGAGCGGGTTCAGGGAGGCCTCCCTGATCTGGGACAGTAAATCCGGTTGTAGCAGAAGGAAGTTGCTTGCAGGGAGGATGGTATCAGGAGGTGTGGAGTCTTTAGGGCAGTCGAACATGCGTGAGAGCGCATCTGGCTTCACATTTTTAGATCCAGGCCGGTAGGTAATGTGGAAGCTGAAACGTGAAAAGAAGAGGGCCCAGCGTGGTTTTAGACGTTTTGCCGTCCTTAAGTACTCGAGATTCTTGTGTATATTAATACAGGGTGGACTGCTCCCTCCAACAAGTATCTCCATTCCTCCAGCGCTGATTTTATGGCTAGCAGTTCTCGGTCACCCACATCGTAGTTCCTTTCTGCGGGTGAAAGTTTCCGGGAGAAGAAGCCCACAGGGTGCATTAGGTCGTTATTGCCCTGGCGTTGGGAGACCACAGCCCCCACTGCTACCTCAGAGGCATCCACTTCCAGGATGTATGGGAGAGATGGGTCAGGGTGACTGAGGATGGGAGCGGATGTAAATCGCCCTTTGAGTTTCACAAATGCCTCCTGGGCCTCTGGACCCCAATGAAACCGTACATTCTGCCTTGTTAGCTGCGTGATTGGTGAGATGATGGCCGAGAACCCTTTGATGAACTTTCTGTAAAAATTCGCAAATCCGACAAAACGCTGCACACCCTTCTTGTCAGAGGGTGCCGGCCAGTCCAGTACAGCTGTTACCTTTTGCGGGTCCATCTCAATGCCTGCTGGGGAGATCTGAAGACCCAAGAATTGGATGCTCTGCTGCTCGAAGGTGCACTTCTCTGCTTTCGCGTACAATCCGTGCTGACGAAGACGGAGTAAGACTCGGCCCACATGCCCCCGATGCTGCTCAAGCATTCTGGAGAAGATTAGGATGTCATCCAAGTACACAATGACAAAAATGTCCAGAAAGTCCCTGAAGACCTCATTTATGAGGTGCTGGAAAGTAGCCGGGGCATTACAAAGGCCGAAGGGCATCACCAAGTATTCGTAATGCCCAAAACGGGTACGAAATGCAGTCTTCCACTCATCGCCTGATCGGATGCGAACCAGGTTGTAGGCCCCTCTTAAGTCCAGTTTGGAGAATATGGTGGCCGCTCTTAGTTTTTGAAACAGTTCGGGTATTAAGGGTAAGGGGTAACGGTTTTTAATTGTAACTTTATTTAGTTCCCGGTAGTCCACACAGGGTCGGAGTGACTGGTCTTTCTTGGTTACAAAGAATATGCCGGCCCCTGCGGGTGAGGTGGAGTGACGTATAAACCCCTTCTTTAGGTTCTCCGAAATGTAGGCCTTCAGGGCCTCTTGTTCCTTCTCGGAAAGGGGGAAGATACGCCCGAATGGAATCTCGGCCCCCGGCAAAAGTTCTATGGGACAATCATAGGTGCGGTGTGGAGGTAGGGAGTCCGCTCCCCGTTTACTAAAGACGTCTAGGAATTCATGGTATGGTTCCGGTACCGCTTGGATCAGGTCAGTATCAGAGTCCAGACAAAGAAGCGTAGCGGGTTGTGTCGGAGCTTCGTGTAAGCAATGTTCCAGGCAGTAGGGTGACTGGAACTTGACCTCCCCTGTGGACCAGCTGATGGTCGGGTCGTGTGCCTGCAACCAGGGGATGCCCAGGATCACTGGGAACAGGGGGGACGAGATTACATCCAAGGTTAACAGTTCCTGGTGGTGGAGAGAAGAGATAGTGAGCAGAGGTTGGGTCTCCTGGACAACTTGGCCCGATTTAATGCGGGAACCGTCAGCCAGGAAGACGGATAGTCCGCGGGCCTTCCTCTGAAGAGGAATGTCGTGCCGGCTGGCAAAGGTGGTATCGATGAAACAGCTGCAGGCTCCTGAATCAAGGATGGCGTTGGTATGAATCGTCCTTCCCAGGAACTGAAAAGACAGGGGTAGAGAGATGTGGGTGGCATGGGCTGGTAAGGAAGCAGAGTTGATTGACATAGACGAAAGGCACTTACGCAGCTTGCTCGGGCATCTGTTCACAAAGTGTCCGGACCCACCGCATTACAGGCACAAATTTAGTTGTCGGCGTCGGGCACGTTCCTCCAGAGACAGAGTGGGTCGCATGAGACCAAGCTGCATCGGCTCGCCGGCATCGGGAAGAGGATGGGCAGGGGCCATTGGCTGAGCGGGCATGTAACGGCTAGCCGGTAATGGAGCCCTTGCGGTCATCCAAGCCGGACGGTGGACTTGAGCGGATCTCTCGACTCTGCGTTCCCGGAGCCGACGATCAATTTGTATGCTCAAAGTTATCAGGCCCTCCAAAGTGTCTGGGGTGCCCACTCGGGCAAGTTCATCCTTTAGGCCTTCGGAGAGGCCCATGCGGAACTGATGCCTTAAAGCCGAGTCATTCCACTGGGTGTCTGCGCTCCATCGTCTAAAGTCTGTCACATAGTCCTCGGCCGTTCTGCGGCCTTGTTGGAGCGCAGACAGAGCAGACTCAGCTGTGGTGGTTAGCTGGGGGTCCTCATAGAGTTGCGCCATGGCTTCCAGGAAAGACGAGAGGGACTGCGTCAGCATGCTATTTCCCTCCAGCAGGCGATGAGCCCAAATCTGAGGTTCGCCCTGCAGCAGAGAGATCACGAACCCCACTTTGGTGGCCTCTAGGGAGAAGGTTCTGGGTTGTAGAGCAAAGTATAACTGGCAGGCGTTGCGAAAGACACGGAATTTGGAACGATCTCCGGAGAACCGATCAGGAACAGGTACTCTTGATTCAGGAGGCAGCATCATCACCGCAGGAGGAGTAGCAGGTGTTGCAGGAGGCTGCGGAGATGTAGGAGCCGCAACATTGGGGTCAGCAAGTTGCTGCACTCGACCTTCCAGTCTGGTATACCCTTCTTGCAGGGATTGCACCGCCTGAGTGAGGGCTGCCAGGTGTGAGCAGAACTCCTTCATGGCAGAGGCTTCTCCCGCAGGCTAGGTTAGGTACCTGAGTGGTGAGCCTGACTTCGCTGGGAGAGGGCCTCTCTTACGGCTCTGGTTCAGGGCCCACTGGAGTGGAGACAGTGGTCCCGTGAGCACAGCGGGGTAGGAGTGCCTGGAATGGATGCTGTGGCAGACGTAGCTGATCAGTAGCGATCTCCTGGATGCTGAAGCAGCAGAGACTGGCAGGCAGTGGAGCAGGGTCCGGATGCAGGGTGACCCCGAGATGGCATCAGCAACTCTGGAAGTATGCAGCATGCAGGGAGCAGGCAGAGGGGTCGTCAGGCAGGCCGGGTCTGGATACACTTGGCAGGCAGGTAAGTGGGCACAGGCAATGGAGAGGTCAGACAGGCAGGAGGTCAGCGTTCAGGTATCAGTCCAAAGCAGAGTCAACAGGCCGGGATCAGGAATGGAGAAGGCAGCCAAGTGGAAGCCGGATCAGGTAAACAGGAGTACACAAACAGAAGCAGGTTAAACAAGGGGCAAACTGCAGACGAACAGCACTTGACATGTGCAGCTGTCATTCTTTTAAAGGCCAACTGGCGCCAAACAGCGCTAACGCGTCACGTGTGCGCCCGCGACGCACGTGCGCGCCTGAGGAGTACGCCGGCGCGTACCCTCGTTTCGACGCCCGGACGAATCAGCGGCGCGTGTGCGCATGCGCGCGCGCCGATTCGACCGTACGTCGCAAGTGGAGCCCTGACAGTATCGATCAGCATGTATGATTCCACAATCTGATTTATCGCAGCTGTATGCATATTTGGAATTCATTATTCCCTTTTTTTTAACCCGATGTGTGTTATATATATTTTGTATTAATAAAAGATATTTAGAAATAATTTTTTTTTGTATTTAGGTCACATTGTGTTCAGGTACCGAGATAATCCGTCAGGTTGGCTAACCCCCCCCTGTTCTTTCTCTTTACATAAATGTAACGGAGCTTTAAAACTTTTTTGGGCTGAGAATGGTAATACTGAATCCTCCCTCCTTCAATAGGAGGCTTTTAAAGCTACTTTGAGGGGGGTGTTCATTGCAGAGGTGCATGGTTTCAAAAAAAAGTTGGCTTCAACTGTGCAGCTTAAAACAGACAGAGACTACGTTAGCAGAAGCACAATACATTGGGGATCCCACTAGCGAGAGACTGATGACATTAGGAATACCAGACTGTTCTGACTAACCGGACCACGAATTTAAGTCTTGCACAGTCTAGACGTATCTTTGAATTTGGAGATAAAAATGGCAGACTCCTGGCATATCTCGCGAGACTGGAATATGTTCCGGTCTACATTAAAACTGGTTATGACAAGCAGAAAGTGGAGGTTTGTGAATCAATAGACATACTTCAAACGTTTGTCCCATTTTATGAGGAACTCTATAGGTCCTGTGCTTCTGAGGAGACAGAGGCACTAGAGAAATACCTGACTGACATTGACTTACCAACAATATCCGAGGATGACAAGGCTGTGCTGGAAGCAGGTATAACTGTGGAGGAGGTGGAAGGAGCAATTGCCTCTTTTGCCCCTCGGAAATCTCCGGGTTTGGATGGCCTCCCCTCGGAGTGGTATCATACCTTCCGCAATGCCTTGGCACCTCGCCTGTTGAAAGTATTTATTGCAGCGAGGTTGGACGGTAGACTGCCTCCCTCTATGCGGGAGGCGTTGGGGGTTTTGATCCCTAAGACCCCAAGGAATGCGACTCCTACCCCCCGATCTCGCTCATGAATGTTGATACAAAAATTTTGGCTAAAATACTTGCAGGGAAATTACAAACGATCATTCCAAAACTGGTTGACTCAGATCAGACGGGTTTTATACAGGGGAGATGTGCACAAATGAACATCAGGAGACTTTTTGTCAATCTACAGATGGATAATAACTCCGGGGCTAGAATAGTGGCATCGTTCGATACAAAAAAGGCGTTTGACTCTGTGGAGTGGGTGTATTTGTTTTCGCATCCTGGAGTCATTCGGTTTTGGACCCGTTTTCATCTCATGGGTGAAATTACTATACACAGATCCGATAATCAGACTACGGGTGAATGGTATTATCTCTGACCCCTTCCTTGTATTTAGGGGGACCAGGCAGGGGTGCCCGCTTTCGCCCCTCCTGTTTGCCCTGGCCATAGAGCCCCTGGCGGGAAAGTTAAGATCCACTCCTACCTTGACCGGGTTAAGAATTGGGGTGTTTGAAGAACGTGTGTCTCTCTACGCAGATGACATGCTGCTGTATTTACAGGATCCGGGGCCCTCACTTTCAGGGGCTTTTCAACTGATACAAGAATTCGGAGACTACTCCGGATTTAGAATAAATTGGGCAAAATCGTCTCTTTTCTCCATTGACACAGCAGTGGTAGTTCCCACGGACTGTCCCATCCCAATGTCCTCTTAGTTTAGGTATCTGGGGATTGAGGTGCAACTTCCTATCTCCGGTTTTCTGGAAGCCAATTTGTCACTGATTATTGGGGGTTTCCGGGAGAAGGTACAGAGATGGCAGAATTTGCCGATTAAGTTGTTGGGAAGAATACATTTATTTAAGATGATCTTTCTCCCCAAGTTTCTGCACATCCTCTCTAATTCCCCGCTGTTTGTGACACTGCGGATTTTCAAACATATTGACTCTATTATTGTTAGTTTTTTGTGGGGATCACGAGCCCCCAGATTATCTCTGGCGATCCTGAAGTTACCTGTCACAAAGGGGGGAATAGCCCTTCCGGACTTGCGTTCCTATTTTTTTGCCTCACAATTATCTTTCTTACATTGGCGACTTTTTCCCCAGACCCCCAATGCCACTACTTCGATGGAGGCAGTGATTGCCACCTCACAAGAAACCCTGCAAAATATGGTATATAGGAGGGTGATTTTAGGAAGAAAGCTGGGCTCAATCATGGCACTCCCGGGGAAAATATTTCTCCTTTGTTCCCAACAGAAAAAAGATGAGCCGTTATGGCTATCCCCAAATAACCCCTTATGGTGCAACAGATCTTTGGGGGAATTTCTTAAACTGTCAGATGGACAGGTGACCTGGGCTAAGTATGGCATAAAATATCTCCATCACATATGTCAGGAGAAGGGGCTGTCCACATTTTCACAGCTGAGGGACCAGTTTGGTATACCTAGGACGTGGTTCTTTCGGTATGCGCAGTTGCATCATGCGGCGATTGCGCAATATAGGAGCGATAAGCCTCTGGTACAAAACACAGGACTGGAAAAGGTTCTGATTGATCCGGATCCAGCTAAACAAATCTATAGATACTATAGGGCGGTTGGCCCAGAGGAAATAGGGTCCACATCTAAAGCTCAGGCAAGGTGGGTAGCGGTCATCCCAGGGTTGTCAGAGGAAATGTGGCAGGAGGTACTGGATACCTATATGGGATCTGTTATCTCTTCCACTGATAAAATGATTCAATTTAGATACCTACACCAGGTATATTATATACCAACAAGACTTTATAGAATTCAAAGAAGGGATTCTGCACTCTGTCATAAATGCATGGGGGGGGGGGGGGGGCACCTTCCTCCACATGGTGTGGGAATGTATGAAGATTAGACTACTGTGGTCTCAGGTATCTGAATTTATTTCAGATCAATTTGACCTGCCTAATATATGTTCTCCCTTACGTTGCCTTCTGGGGGTCTTTGACCAGGAAGAGATGAATGCTCACACAAAATTGTTCCTTAGGATCCTGTACTTTGCAGTAAGAAAACTTATTGCCAGGAGGTGGATTCATGAGGAACAGCTGACACTTGGAATGCGTTTAAAGATTGTTAATGCAGACGTAATGATGTATAAGATGACCTATGAAGCTAGAGGAGCTCCCAAAAAGTTTAGGAAAGTATGGTTCAGATGGGTGGACTCTAAGAACACTCTGGAGGAAGAAGGGTAGATGACTACTGAACATGACAAAAAGGTTTTCTACCTGGTTACAAATTTAAGATGGACCGGGAATAATGCATGGGCTAGTATATAGCAGAGGAGGGCGTATCTTTGGAAAAACAACACTGAATGCGGAGATCCCTAGGGGGGAGGGAGGGGGGACGTTAGTTGTTTTCTTTAGGAGTTCAGTTAACTAGTTTTCCACTGTCTTATAAAAAACAAAAAACTACTATATGGTAATATGGGAGAATAGCATTAATTTGACTGGATCTATACTGGAAATATGATGTCTGTACAGTTATGTTATGTTCCATTGTCCATCAAGTCTGAATGCAACATCTCTCGAATGCTCTGGATGTTTTTATTCATAGGAATAATCAAAATTATTAAAAAAAAAAAAAAAAAAAAGAAGGTTTCTCGCAAAAAGATGCAAATCTTTAAGGCCCCTTTCACACTGGGGCGGGGAGCCGCGGTGACGGTAAAGCAGCGCTATATTTAGCGCTGCTTTACCGTCGTTTTAGCCACGATATTCGGCCGCTTGCAGTGCGGTTTTACCCCCGCGAGCGTCCGAAAAAGGGTTACAGACCCCCCGCAGAGCGCCGCCGCAGCGGCGCTTTGCGGCGGTATTACCGCGGTGTCCCATTCTAATCAATGGGAAGGAGCGGTAGATGGAGCGGTGAATACACCGCTCCTATACCGCTCCAAAGATGCTGCTAGCAGGACTTTTTTGACCGTCCTGCTAGCGCACCGCTCCAGTGTGAAAGCCCGCCGGCTTTCACACTGGAGTGAATGGGGCCGGATTTTTTCAGGCGGTATACAGGCGCTATTTTTAGCGCTGTACCGCCTGAAAAACGCCCCAGTGTGAAAGGGGCCTAATTCAAATTTATTTAAAAAAAAAACTTAATCCCAATTTAAGGACATCAATTTCAGATTGGGACAGTTGATAGAAGAATAGATTGACAACGTCCAGTGATGGTGACTCTGTGTGTTTGATCACAAATTGGTCCATCTTCCCCATTCGTGTCTGTGCCATCGGGGTCTGTGGTGCTTGAGCTGGGCCTAAAGGGGGTTGCTCCTAGTTCTTTATATACAGTGAGCAAAATTATAAATGCAACACTATTGTGTTTACCCCTATTTATCGTGAGCTGAACGCAAAGATCTATGACTTTTTCAATGTACACAAAAGGCCTAATTCTCTCAAATATTTTTTCACAAATCTGTATAGGGCTACTTTCACACTGGGGTGGGGGGGGGATTAGCGGTTTTAGCGACGCTTTACCGCTGTTATAGCAGTGCTTTTTGGCCACTAGCGGGGCGCTTTTAACCCCCGCTAGCGGCCGAGGAAAGGGTTAAAAGCGCCCGAAAAGCCCTGCTGCCCAAGAACTTTGCAGGCGCTTCGGCAGCGCTGCCCATTGATTCCAATGGCAGGGGCAGTTTAGGATCGGTGTATACACTGCTCCTGCACCGCCCCAAAGATGCTGCTTGCAGGAAATTTTTTCCTGTCCTGCAAGTGCATCGCCCCAGTGTGAAAGCACTCGGGCTTTCACACTGGGGCTGCAGAAGAGGCAGCTTAAAAGGCGCTTTTTAGATGCTATTTTTAGAGCAAAAACACCTCAGTGTGAAAGTAGCCTAAATCTGTGTTAGTGAGCACTTCTTCTTTGCCAAGATAATCCATCCACCTCACAGGTGTGACATATCAAGATGCTGATTAGGCGACATGATTATGGCACAGGTGTGCCTTAGGCTGGCCACAATAAAAGGCCACTATAAAATGTGCAGTTTTACTGTATCGAGGGTCCAAAAACCAGTCAGTATCTGTATGGTCAGTATCACCATTTGCCTCACGCAGGGCAGCACATCTCCTTTGCATAGAGTTGATCAGGTTGTTGATTGTGGCCTGTTGTTGTTGTTGTTGTTGTTGTTGAATGTTGGTCCATTCCTCTTCAATGGCTGTGCTAAGTTGCTGGATATTGGCAGGAACTGGAACATGCTGTCGTATACGCCGATCCAGAGCATCCCAAACATGCTCACTGGGTGACATGTCCGGTGAGTATGCTGGCCATGCAAGAACTGGAATGTTTTCAGCTTCCAGGAATTGTGTTCAGATCCTTGCAACATGGCTCCGTGCATTATCATGCTGCCAGTGTTGGTCATCTTACTTTAAAAAAGTAATTTAGTTAAGTTACAAATTACTTCTCCCAAAAAGTAATTGCGTTAGTAACTCAGTTACTACATTGGAAAAGTAATTAGTTACTCAGCAAAGTAACTGACTTTTTTTTTTAAATATTCTATACGTGCAACTAAGGGGCGGGTCTAGTATTACTGTAACCAAGGGGCGCATTTATTATTGTTATATATCGTGTAACCAAGGAGCTGCTCTATTATTACTCTAACCAAGGGGCAGTTCTGTAATATCGTGTAAGCAAGGGGCGGGTCTATTATTATTATATCGTGTAAGCAAGGGGCGGGTCTATTATTATTATATCGTGTAAGCAAGGGGCGGGTCTATTATTATTATATCGTGTAAGGGGCGGATGGCTACAGAAGAGGGCGAATGTTAAATTAATGGGCAGAGCTCGATATATAACAATAATAATAAATGCGCCCCTTGGTTACAGTAATACTAGACTCGCCCCTTAGTTACACGACAGACGCCCCTTGCAGAGTAGCACGAGCATCATGAGGGTGCAGCATCGCCTCGTACAATTACATGTTAACTGCGCCTGCGCTGTGTAGAGTTCACTCAGAGCTGTTTAGGTTCGGCAATTTTCAGAAGCTCCGTAGTCCTTCGTACTGCGCAAGCGCTGCGCCTGCGCAGTACAGGGGGTCCTTATCCAGCGGGGGAACTTTTTTGGCAGGACACCGGAATTACACTACTGCCATCTAGTGACGGTATATGTAACTGGGGTAACTAAGCCAAAGTAATGGGAACTGAGTTACCATGAGGGGAAAAGTAATCAGTTAGATTACTAGTTACCCTCTAAAGTAACTGAGTTACGTAACTCAGTTTATTTTAACTCAGTTACTTACATCACTGCATGCTGCAACATGAGGTGATATAGTAAGACCAATTTTCTCAGAAAAGTGTGACTTTGAATGGAGAGACAGAGAGAATATAGAAAAATAATTTAATTTTTATTATTACATGAATAGACAACTCATGGTGAAAAACACAATACAAAGCATTGGATAAAACCAAGACATATACATAAAAAACACAGAATTAAAAGACCAACTATGAACCAAAGCCCAGAAGCTGTCAGGACGACAGACCATCCAATGTTTTTTCAAAAAGCACACATGGTTATTTTCTTCTTCAGGGACTAAACCGAGCTTATTTTTTTCAAAGTTGTAAGTTGGATCGCTGCTAGGAGCGTTTTACCAACACAAATGCGATAATTCAGTTAGGAAAAAAGGGGGGAATCGGGGGAGGATATCCAACTGTCCCAAATACCCATAAATCAGACTGCCACACACCCAAGAAGTGTTTGCCCAAAGGATATGCTGCAGTGAGCAGGAGAAATTTTAAATCGCCAGGATTGTCTGAAAATGTATTCAAGAGTTTGAGCTTTTGTGTGCCAAAACAGATCCAAGAAAAATCAGCCAAATTTAGGCATGATCGGACTGTCTGTGTCCTAATTGTGTCTAGTAGTTGGACGGTACACAGTGGAGGAAAAGGTATCACCTACAATGAAGGATCTGTAATGATCTTACTCCTGAGAATTGTTGAGAATTTGTCGGCTAACAAAGGAAAATTCCTTTCTCAATATGAGGCGATGGTCGTAGATGAATGGCACAACATTGGGCCTCAGGATCTCGTTATGGTATTTCTGTGCATTCAAAATGCCATCAATAAAATGCACCTGTGTTCATTGTCCATAGCATACGCCTGCCCATACCATAACCCCACCGCCACCATGGGCCACTCGATCCACAACGATGACATCAGCATCACCCACACGACGCCATACACACTGTCATCTGCCCTGTACAGTGAAAGTCGTGATTCCTCCTTGAAGAGAACACCTCTCCAAAGTGCCAGATGCCATTGAATGTGTGCATTTGCCCACTCAAGTCAGTTACGATGACGAACTGCAGTCAGGTTAAGACCACGATGAGGACAACGAGCATGCAGTTGAGCTTCCCTGAGACGGTTTCTGACAGTTTGTGCAGAAATTCTTTGGTTATGCAAACCGATTGTTGCAGCAGCTGTCCGGGTGGCTCGTCTCAGGCGATCTTGAAGATGCTGGATGTGGAGGTCCTGGGCTGGTGTGGTTACACGTTGCCTTTGGAGGCAGTTTATGGTAAAGAAATGAACATTCAATTCAAGGGCTCTGGTGGACATTCCTGCAGTCAGTATGCCAATTGCACGCTCCCTCAAAACTTGCGACATCTGTGGCATTATGCTGTGTGATAAAACTGCACATTTTAGAGAGGCCTTTTATTGTGGCCAGCCTACGCACACCTGTGCAATAATCATGCTGTCTAATCAGCATCTTGCTATGCCACACCTTTGAGGTAAATGGATTATCTTGCCAAAGGAGAAGTGCTCACTAACACTCATCTCTCGCCTCGACTACTGCAACTCCCTTCTCATTGGCTTACCTCTACATAGTCTATCACCTCTTCAATCCATCATGAATGCTGCTGCCAGACTCATCCACCTTACCAATAACTCTGTGTCTGCTACTCCTCTCTGTCAATCGCTCCACTGGCTTCCACTCGTCCAAAGAATTAAATTCAAAATACTAACAACTACGTACAAAGCCATCCACAATTTCGCCCCCAGCTACATCACTAGCCTAGTCTCTAAATACCAACCTACTCGTTCTCTTCGTTCCTCTCAAGACCTCCTGCTCTCTAGCTCCCTCATCACCTCCTCCCATGCTCGCCTCCAGGACTTTTCCAGAGCCTCTCCAATCCTATGGAATGCCTTACCCCAATCTGTCTGCCTATCTCCTACTTTATTAGCTTTTAGACGATCCCTGAAAACCCTTCTCTTCAGAGAAGCATATCCTACCCACACCTAACAACTGTATTTTAATTTTCTCCATCAGCTCATCCCCCACAGTATTACCTTTCGTTCCAATTGACCCTACCTTCTAGATTGTAAGCTCCAACGAGCAGGGCCCTCTGATCCCTCCTGTATTGATTTGTATTGTAATTGTACTGTCTGCCCTCATGTTGTAAAGCGCTGCGCAAACTGTTGGCGCTATATAAATCCTGTATAATAATAACACAGATATAGACAGATTTGTGAACAATATTTGAGAGAAATAGGTCTTTTGTGTACATAGAAAAAGTTGTAGATCTTTGCGTTCAGCTCATGATAAATAGGGGCAAACACAAATGTTTTGCGTTTATAATTTAGCTCTGTGTACAATGGGATTGATGTTCATATCATCCCCAAACATAGATATCTGTGTAGTTCCCATTAGGGGTGAGCCGAACACCCCCGGTTCGGTTCGCAGCAGAACATGCGAACAGGCAAAAAATTTGTTCGAACACGCAAACACCGTTAAAGTCTATGGGACACGAATGTGAAAAATCTAAAGTGCTAATTTTAAAGGCTTATATGCAAGTTATTGCCATAAAAAGTGTTTGGGGACCCGGGTCCTGCCCCAGGGGACATGTATCAATGCAAAAAAAGTTTTAAAAACTGGAATTTTTTTCGGGAGCAGTGATTTTAATAATGCTTAAAGTGAAACAATGGGGGCGTGACCAGATATGAGAGAGTGAGTGAGGAGTGAGTGCAGCGTCCCGTCTCCCTCCTGTCTCCCGCTTTTCCCATTAAACAAATGCCCGAGTCTATTGGGACTATTGATAGCACCGTTACCAAGTGATGCGGAATGTTCCTGAGTGGGAGAGGCGGCTGTGCAGCGCGACCCAGGGTATCAGCGTGATTGACGGGCAGATTACATCCAGCGTCTGTGTCCCCGTATATCGTGAACAGCCCGTAGTCCGCAGCCGCAGCCGGAGGCTGACCGATCTACCTAGGAGGAGCGGCGAGGGGTGTGAGAGACTCCTGCAGTCTCACCCCTGGGAAGGGAGATCTGCCGACCGGTGAGCTGAGGGTGAGTCTGCTGGACACTGTATGGTGAAGAGCTCTATCTGTCTTGACAGAGGGGTGACAGTGAATCCTGAGGACAACAGTGAAGAGGCTCCCCCTCCCCTTGACTTGTGTTAGGGAACCACTAAAACTAAAGTGAACTACGAGGGAGTCCATTAGTTATACCACGCAGCCTGGGGGTACTTACCTCTTACCCAGCATAGAACTGATAGCTGGCTGACCATTCGATAGTGTGCCTGGACGGACACTGGGGGGGGTCGATCGCGGACCGGACTGGAACATAAGCCATACTACAGCCATACTATATAAGTCGTGAACCGAGGGGGGGTGCAACCGGTAGGTTGCCAGTAGGACACAGCAGGCTTCTGGGGTACCTGTGAGAGGGACCCCCCTGCCTGCGGCACTCAGCTCCTAAAAGGCCGCCGAGAACCGCGCACGGCTGATTGCTGGTCGTTCCCACCTTCCATCCTTAAATTTTGGACGGTACAAATTTTATTATTCCGCCTGAGACAGTTCAAGCTGAACGCCTGCATTCGGGGTTGCCAGACATCAAGATTACTATCGCTGCTTGGGACGGGTGAGAGGAAGCCTTTTTTTTTTTTTTTTGCCACTTGTGATATTGCCTTGTCTTTCCTCTTCTCATTTTATAAATACAAGGAAAGTATAAAGTGAACTCAAAAGTGAAGGCCCTCAATAGGGTCCCTAACAGGGAAACATCAGACCCTTCCCTTTTTTTCTTTCCGCCTTGGACTTACTTTTTACTTTGTGGAGTGCCCCCAGAAAAGAATATTGTTGGAATTTTTATTTTTTTTTCTGGAAAAGGATTGGATCCAAACCCAATAAATATGCCTTCACAGCGCACCACAAAGGCAAGCCAGGCGGCTAGCCAGGCAAGCCAAGCAGCAGCTAAATTGGAGAAATATGCCCATACCCCAGGGCAGGTGGTGGCCCAGACCCCCCCAAAAAAATCTGATACAGGGTCACCAGGCCAAGACCGGTGGGACAGGAGGGGCTGTGGGGGGAAGGAAAAGCCAAGGACAGACCCAAGCAGCAATGTATACCACACAGATATCATCAGTGGAAGAGGGGGAGCCAGGGGGGCAGTCTCAGGTTCAAGAAGTGAAGGGTGCCCCGTTATCGGGGAGAGGGCCCGATAATGTAAACGGGTCTGACTCAATGTTGAAGGAAGTGCTGGAGGCTATCAATTCCTGCAGAACCTCCCTGAGTGATATGAACCATCAGCTGAAAACAATTCACGAGGATCTTTCTTGTATCAGGAATGAGTTACAAAAAGTTCAGGAGAGGACCACAATCCTTGAGGACAGATTAAGCCTAGTGGAGGACGATTTGGCACCCTTAAAATGAGAAATGAGCGAAATCAAAGACTTCCTGAACAAACAAGCAAATAAAATGGATGAGATTGAGAACAGGATGAGAAGGAAAATCATTCGTATAGTAGGTCTTCCAGAACATTCTGAGGGTTCAGACCCTGCCGCTTTCCTAGAAAAGTGGCTCAGTGAGGTATTTGGCCAGGACTCTTTTTCATCGTTCCTTGCAGTAGAAAGAGCCCATAGAGTACCCTCTAGACTTTCTAACCCCGGGGCCCCTCCAAGACCTTTTTTGGCAAAATTATTATTTTTTAAAGATAAAGTAACGATAATTCGGAAAGCAAGGGAAATGGGCAATATTCTTTATAACGGTACGAGGGTGTCTATCTACCCTGACTACTCGCCAGATCTTCAAAAAAAGAGAGCTAAGTTTGGGGAGGTAAAACGTAAGCTGCGTCAAGTCAACCTTACATATGCCCTGCTATACCCAGCAAAACTGAGAGTGATGGCTCCTGGGGGGACTATATTTTTTGATTCTCCCGAAGGGGTGGAGGACTGGATTAAGAAATTTAAAGAGTGACACTCAGATGATGAGGACTAACTTGGGGTGCTGACAGCATTTTCAGGGGGGCGGGGGGTAATGATATTTGGAATTGGGCACGGGGGGGGAGCGGGCGGCGACTCACGGGGGGTGTGTTTTAATTTTTTTTTCTCTTCCCTCACCGTGTTGTCGCCTCCCTCTCCCCCCTCCCCCTACCCCTTTTTTATTTTTTATTTTATTTTATTTTATTTTTTTCTCTTTGTTTTGGGGTGGGGGGGAGACGGGGACGCTTTGTAGGGGGGAAGGAGAGCAAAGGGCATTGTATTACCAGGTTATGGGGATGCAGCAGGATGTTCTCTTGGGGTTTATGTTTAGTTTGTTTTTGTGGGGGAGCAATTTTCGTATTTGGGGGGAGAAGGAAGGATGGTTAGCCCTGGTGAAGGGGAGGGTTAGGGATGGGGAAGACAAAAAGCTATTGACACTAAGTTTCTTTTAAAAAAAAAGGTGTGTATGGGATGGTCACAAAAGAAGGCCCTCGGCCGAACCTAGGGAGGTATTGAATGAGGGATGTAAACAGAGTGTTGGATATGATAGGGGTGTATGTGAGGTTGAAAGGGTGAGGTATAATAAGTTCACAAGGTATAAGAATGTGCAGGAAAATTCTCTGCAGGTAAAAAATCACGCTCACAGAATAAGTTTGATTAGCAAGATTTCACAAGTATTAAAAATAGGAAAAATTTGGTTCACTATAATGAGCACGAGATTAAGGAATAATGTTGTTAAATTACTCAATTTTATAGTCACGAATGATAATTGTAACACAAGAGGGTAAAAAAAAGCTCACTATATGTTCCTGGAATGTAAGGGGATTGGGAGATTTAGGGAAAAAAGCTGCAGTACGATCCATGGTTAGATCCTATGGGAGTTCTATTTTGTGTCTCCAGGAGACCCATTTCACAAATGTCTCCTTACCCAAGTTAGGATGGGGGGAGTTTGCTCTACAGTTCCACTCGGTTCATTCAGCCTTTTCTAGAGGTGTTAGTATTTTGATCGGTTCAGGGATCACATTTAACTGTATTCAAAGTAAGATTGACGATCAGGGACGGTATATTTTCTTACATTGTAAGATAGAGAATAGAGTTGTGTTACTTGCTAATGTGTATGTTCCCCCTCCTTTTGATATTGAGGTCCTTCTTGGCTTTGTGGACTTTGTGTTGGAGAGACCGGGTCTACCGGTAATGGTCATAGGGGACTTTAATATGGTGCTGGACCCGACAATAGATAGGTTTCCCCAGGGGACCCAAAGGGGAGGGCTAGCGGATAGCCGTCTCCATCGTTTCCTGGAGGAAATGGGCCTGAGGGACATTTGGCGACTGAGGAACCCTGGGATAAGGGGTTATTCCTGCTTCTCCAGCACACACTCCACACTGTCAAGAATTTACATGATGCTTGGTAACGACGAACTGATTGCTATGATAGATAATATTAGGTATAGGTCAAGAGGTCTCTCTGATCACTCCCCTGTGGCATGTAGATTTCCTGAGGGTTCCCAAGAGTTTTCTTCCGATGGGTAGCCCTCCCACTTGACCAGATATTGGAGTTGCCTCCCCTTCTTCCTGCAGCTTAAAATTTTCTCCACCACAAATTCTGTTTCGCCATCCACTAGTACTGGTGGAGGTGGTGGTTCAGATCTGCCTGGAAAGGGGCTGGGAATGACGGGTTTCAGGAGGGAAGCGTGGAACAACGGATGTATCCTGTATGAATCTGGTAAGGAAAGTTCAAAAGCCACGGGATTGATTTTTCGTTTGATCTTGAAAGGACCAATAAACTTAGGCCCCAACTTAAGTGTGGGGATGGCCAACTTGAGGTTGACTGAGGATTACCAAACCTCGTCCCCTACCTTGAAGTCTGGGTTCTCCTTCCTTCCTCGGTTGAAGTATTTTTCATACCCCTCCTGGGTTTTTTGCATGGCTTCCTGTATTTTCTGGAAGTTCTGCTGAAGGGAGTTTACTCGATCTTGGACTGCAGGGACAGAGATTTCGGGAAGGGACCCTGGCAGGAAGGAGGGATGGAACCCAAAGTTGGCCCAAAAGGGCGTTTGGTTGGTGGCGGTATGGACCGCGTTGTTGTAGGCGAACTCCGCATAGGGTAGGAGGCTGGACCATTCGTCCTGGGAATCCGAACAGAAACAGTGGAGATATTGCTCTAGTGACTGATTTGTCGAAGAGAGGCATATCTTGATTTCAAGGGATTTACATAACTCTCGCCAAAACTTGGAGGTGAACTGAGAACCTCTATCAGATGTGACACTTGCAGGTAAGCCGTGGAGTCGAATAATCTCTTTGAAGAATATATCAGCTGTAGCAGAAGCGGAAGGAGTCCCAATCATTGGGAGGAAGTGTGCCATCTTTGACAATTGGTCGACTACGACCAGGATGGTGGTAAACCCCTCCGAGGAGGGTAACTCCACAATGAAGTCCATTGATATATCCGCCCATGGGCGCTCAGGGATGGACAATGGTTTCAACAGGCCCCAGGCTTTGGAATTAGTCCCCTTGTTGCGTTGACAAATGATACAGGAGGTTACATAATCCCTGCAGTCTTGTCTCCACCCAGGCCACCAAAAAGAGCGAGAGATCAATTCAGTTGTTTTGTGAACCCCAAAATGTCCTGCAAGCTTGTGATCATGTAGGGTCTTGAGTGTCAAGGGTCTTGTTTCTGTGGGGACAAAGACCTTCCCTCGTACCCAGAGTAACCCGTCGTGTTCCTCCATTGAGGGGATTCCATGGTCGGTAAGTTGCCCGGTTGCCGCCTTGATGGCAGAGATCAGGCCAGGTTGCAAGATGAGAGAGAGAAAATTTTGCGGAGAAAGGATGGTACTGGGTTCAGATTCCTGGGGTGTCTCGTGGAACATTCTGGAGAGGGCGTCTGCCTTTCCATATTTTGAGCCGGGTCTGTACGAGATATGAAAATTAAATCTTGAAAAGAAAAGAGCCCTATGGGCTTGCCTGGGCCTTAGGCGTTTGGCTGTCCTGAGGTACTCCAAATTTCTGTGGTCTGTCCAAATCATGACAGGATGAGAAGCCCCCTCCAGGAGATACCTCCACTCCTCCAAGGAAAACTTGATGGCCAATAATTCTCTAACTCCCACGTTGTAGTTCCTCTCTGGAGGGCTTAACTTACGTGACGCGAAGGCCACAGGGTGCAAGAGGGCCTTGGGGCCCAGTCTCTGGGACAGAATAGCTCCCGTAGCTGTCTCCGATCCATCCACTTCCAGCAGAAATGGAAGGGCTGGATCTGAATGCATCAGGATGGGAGCAGACGAAAACTATTTTTTCAAAGCGTCGAAGGCTTCTTGTGCTTCCGGGGACCAATGGAATTGGGTACCTTAATGGGTCAACTTGGTGATGGGTGCCACTATGGAGGAAAAGCCGACAATGAACCTTCGATAAAAGTTTGCGAATCCAATGAATCGCTGTACCCCTTTCTTGTTCACCGGGGCTGGCCACTCCAGTATGGCTTTAACCTTCTGTGGGTCCATGAAGACCCCACCTGTGGAAATGATGAACCCCAAAAACTGCACTGTGGATTTCTCGAATTCGCACTTCTCTGCCTTGAGGTACAGTCTGTGGCTTCTGAGAATGGTAAGAACTTGTTTCACGTGTACTCGGTGAAGTTCAAGGGTGTCTGAAAAGATAAGGATGTCGTCCAAATAAACGACGAGGAAGACGCCAAGGTGCTTGCGGAAAATATCATTTACCAGGTGCTGGAAGGTTGCTGGGGCGTTACAAAGCCCAAAGGGCATCACCAAGTACTCATAATGCCCGAACCTGGACCTAAAAGCTGTTTTCCATTCATCTCCTGCCCTGATTCGGAAGATGAGGTTGTAGGCCCCACGAAGGTCCAATTTAGAAAAGATTCGGGCAAACCTGAAGCGCTGAAAAAGCTCTGGAATCAAAGGCAGGGGATACCGGTTTTTAATTGTGATTTTATTTAATTCCCTGTAATCGATGCAAGGCCTCAGGGAGCCGTCTCTCTTTCCCACAAAACAGACGAGGAAGGGCGAATGAACCCCTTTTCCAGGTTCTCGTCAATGTAGGCCTTGAGGACCTTTAGTTCCACTTCGGACAGGGGGAAGATACGGCCAAAAGGGATCTCTGATCCATGAAGGAGGTCGATGGGACAGTCATACGTCCGATGAGGCGGTAGGCAATCTGCCTGTTTATCGAAAACATCTTGGAATTCCAAGTAGACTGATGGTACATGAAGAAGGTTGTCTGGTATAGACGAAATAGTAGAGCAGGAAGCCACAGCCTGAACGAAGCAGTGTTGGGTGCAGTGAGGTGACAGGAAAGAAACCTCTTTCTTCCCCCAGTTGATCTGGGGTTCGTGGATCTGTAGCCACGGAAGTCCCAAGATGATGGGGAACATTGGAGACGGGATAATGTCGAACTGAATAAGTTCCTGGTGACCAGAGTCAGTAGTGACACGGATGGGTTGGGTCTCATGGGTAATGAATCCTGAACGAGGAAGAGAGCCATCAGCCAGATGTACCTGTAGATTTAGTTTCTTCGGGACGAGAGGTAAGTGCAGTTTGGTGGCTAATGCCGCATCAAGGAAGCAGCTGCAGGCTCCGGAAGCAATTATGGCTGATAGTCGGGTTTCCTTTCCCGGTAGCTGTAGGGAGACAAAGAGGGCGACATAAGTCTAGGAGAACCCAGAAGATTGGTAGTTCATAATACATTGTCGGTAGGACTTACTCGGTCTTACGGGACAGGTGCTGAGGTAATGGCCCAAAGCCCCACAGTACAGGCATAGGTGGGCCCGTCGCCTGCGGAGCCGTTTTTCTGTAGTGAGAGGGGCATGGACCAAACCCAGCTGCATGGGTTCCGTCTCCTGGGTAACTACTGCTGGAGCTGTGGTGGTGGGTGGAGACAAGGTAGGTTTGGAGAAAGTCCAATTAGTACGGGGAGACTAAAGGCGCTCGGAACGCCTCTCCCGCATGCGTCGGTCCAACTTAGTGGCGGCTTGGATCAAGTCCTCCAGTGTGTCAGGAGTTTCAGATCTTGCCAACTCATCTTTCAAAGTCTCAGATAACCCCTGGCGGTACTGGTATTTAAGAGCTGGTTCGTTCCAACCGATATCAGCTGACCACTTCCGGAATTCAACGGTGTAATCCTCCCCCGGTCTGCGTCCCTGAAGTAGATTTTGTAGCGTGGCTTCAGCTGTAGCCCCACATTGAGGATCATCGTACAATTGCGCCATACTCTCAGAAAAGGTCTCCACCGCATTAAGTGCTGGGCTCCTCTGCTCCATCAGGCTATGGGCCCATGTCTGCGGCTCCTCAGCCAGGAGCGAGATAATGGAGCCCACCTTTACTACTTCGGAAGCGAAAGTCCTGGGTTGGAGGGCTAGGTAGAGGGAGCAGGCATTTTTAAAGGCCCGGAACCTTTTTTGGTCACCTGTGAAGCGCTCAGGGGTAGGAACCCTGGGTTCGGGGGATGCCATGATCACGGTGGGGTTGGCTGATCCAGGAGGAGCGGAGATTCCGCTGGTGGCGGCAGGAGCTGCTAAGGTGGGTGCTGCTAACCCGGATAGTTGCTGCAGGCGACTGTCCACTTGAGTGTACCCCTCTTGCAGTTTTTGCACGGCTTCAGTTAATGCTGAGACTTATTGGCACAAAACCTCAAGGGGTGAACGCACTCTGTCGGCCTCAGACCTGGCTGGCTTGTACTATCAGGAGAGTACTTACCGAGGCCAAAATGCAGAGAGTGGTTCACCCTTGCAACTGAGCGCAGTCCGCCCCCTGGAGGTGAAACAGGAGATGAATGGCACAAAGAGGCACAGGCTACCCAACCGGAGGATGAGGACTGGAGAAGGTGCCAAGTTCTGGATCAGGAAGACACTGGAAAGTTCAAAACACAGGTGCAGGTACAGGGCTGAAGATAAGCAGGTCCGGGTCACAGGCAGAGATCACAGGGCAGGAGACAGAGGCAAATCCGGGTCACAGGCAGAGGTTCAAGGGGCCAGAGGCAAGCAAGCAGGTAAGTCCAGTAAACAGTCCAAAGGTCAAGGGCAGGAGAAGGCAGCAAGGTCAAAAGCGAAATCCGGGTCAAAATCAGGCAATCAGATCAACAGGAAGCAGGAACAGAGCTTTGGCAGGAAGCTGAAGACAAGCCAGCGCTGGACTGGTCTCAAGCACTTCCTTAAATGGGCGGTGTGAGTGGTCATGTGACGCTACCACGCACTGGGATGCTCAGGCGTGCGCCAGTGCCCATGAATGTGCGTCGGAGCGCCGAGCCGCGAATGAGCATTCGCCGGAGTACCGTTCCGCCGCACATGCGCACAGGCATTTGGCGCGCAGCGCTAAACTGTAGATTTTCCTGACACACAGTCAAGGCTATCCTACGGGGTTTGTTGATCCAGCAGATATCAAAAATAAAAAAACAGTCAAGAGAAGGGGAGGAAATTGCAGTTAAAAAATGAATATCTGCAGAAGCTGAGTATATAAACAATCCAACACCTGTAAATTTTAGGACATGGACATAGGCACAAATGGTCTACCGTGTAGTCCTGTTGGGTAAAGCAGAACAAAAATACATCTTTCAGAAACAAGCTGCTTTTGGGGAGGGGGAAGGAATAAGCAGGATGCTTGCTCATCTAATTAGAACTAATTCCCCTTCATCAATGGTTCCAATGATTAAAATGGGAGTGGGTAGGACATCCTCATATACACCTGAGATTGTGGATACCTTCCGGGATTATTATGAGAAGTTATACCACTCTAAACAGGTGGATATGAAAGACGAAATGGATATATTCTTTGAGGGGTTGGCGGTCCTCTGTCTCTCTGAGGAGGACAGGGCTGCCTTAGACGGCCCTGTCACCCTGGAGGAGATACAGCAGACCGTCCGGGAAATGGCTGGCCAGAAGTCCCCTGGACCGGATGGCCTTCCCATCGAAATATATCGTCACTATGGGGAGGTGCTTCTCCAAGAACTGCTGGAGGTTTTTAATGCCTCGGCACTAAAAGGAGAGCTCCCCAAGTCCATGATGGAATCAACCATAATCGTGATCCCTAAGGAGAATAAGAACCCACTTTCCCCCTCTTCATTTAGACCTATAGCGCTTTTGAACTCCGATATGAAGGTATTAGCAAAGGTCCTGGCAGCTAGGCTAAATAAAGTTATTCACAAGCTGGTCCATCAAGACCAATCAGGATTTATCCCGGGAAGGTCTACCAGTTTAAATATTAGACGTCTTTTTTTGAATCTCCAACTGCCTAAAGAAGATGGGGGCAATAGGGCCGTCCTTTCCTTGGATGCGGCCAAGGCCTTTGAAACCCTAGAATGGAAGTATCTGTGGAGAACCTTAGCGGAATTTCGGATGGGTCCGAATTTTGTTAAATGGGTAAAGCTACTATACGGCTCCCCGGGGGCAAGAGTGAAAGTAAACAATGAACATTCTACCAGGTTTCGATTGCTGAGGGGGACGAGGCAGGGGTGCCCATTGTCACCCCTCCTCTTCGCCCTCGCAATCGAACCCTTGGCTCTCTCCCTGAGATCATCCCCAGAAATAAAAGGGTTCAAACGAGGGGAGTTAGAGGAAAAAGTCATATTGTACGCAGATGATCTGCTATTGCTTAACGATACACAGGAGTCACTATGCGAGACCATGGGTAGAATTAAAAATTTCGGCCTCTTGTCAGGATTGAGAATAAACTGGGAAAAATCTAATTTATTACCTATCGACCCTATAGACCTCCCCCTACCACAGGAGGCGGAGCAACTCCAAATAGTTCATCAAATGAAATACTTAGGTATAAACATCTCGAGAGATCCTAAACAATTTGTTATAGAAAATCTGGCCCCACTTCTGAACAAATTTAAAGGAAAAACCCAAATCTGGAAAAAACTCCCCCTATCAGCAGCAGGTCGGTGTAACCTAATTAAAATGGTGTTTATGCCACAACTCTTATACGTACTTCATAGTTCTCCAATATGGATCTATAAAAAATGGTTCAATAGGGTGGATACCATATTTAGAGAATTAATTTGGAAAGGGGGGACATCCCAGATCAGTCTTAACACACTACAACTCCCAATGGGGCTAGGAGGAGTTGCTTTGCCGCATCCTTTCAGTTACTTCTTAGCGGCCCAGCTTCAACACATGGGGGGATGTGAGGCTAAGAAAGAGGGGAGAGAGTGGAAGATCCTTCTCTATAAATCCTCACACAACTCTCTGATTGAGATACTAGAGGCAGGGACCTTCCAGAAGGGGCTCCCCACTCAGGACTTGATGGCAAAGGTATGGGGTACCGCAAAAAAATTTTGGGATATAGAGGTTTTACAGTTTTCTCCCCTTTGTGGGGGAATAACAACCTTTGCGAGATACAAAAGATGGGGACTGTCAGAGAATGAGAGAGATTAGGCCTAAAATACATTGCCCAGATGTATCATGAGGGAAGGATTAGAAGTTTCCAGGATCTTAGAGACCAATTTGCCCTCCCTAGGAAGTCTTTCTTTAGATACTTGCAGGTAAGGCATGCCCTGGCCGAACAATTTAAAGGGGAACCACTAGAGTGGACTAATATGCTGGTATTACAGAGTGTATCAGGCGCCGGGACCCGCTAGGGGTTGATATCTAACCTATACCTACATTTACATAAAGGGAATAGGGAAGGCTCACAAATAAGTCCACATAAAGTAAACTGGGAGAGAGATGTGGGAAACATCTCAGTTCCACAATGGGAAAGGATACTTGAACTCGCTCCATGGGTTTCACTCTCCCCTCCCCAGAAGATGTCACACCTTTTTTTATTATACCGAGCTGATTATACTCCAAAAAAAATGTTTAGGTTTGGCCGTAGACAAGACGATAGGTGTCCCAGATGCGGGCGACCCGGGGGAGACCTTGTCCACATGTTCTGGAGATGCCCAAAACTATATGGATATTGGAAAGAGGTGGTGGACAAGGTCTCCCAGGTATTCAATACCCACCTGGAGTTGGATCCTATTCTATGCGTTCTGGGGGGATGCGGGGGAGTGGGCAGGCCTAGGGAAGCCCAGATAGCAGTCCTGCGTTGTCTATTTCAGGCCAGAATACTAATTGCCCGGAGATGGCAATCCTCTAGCCCCCCAACAGCTAAGGTGTGAGAGCAAAACATGGATAGAGTGATTATGAAGGAGAGAACTATATACATCAAACAAGGGAACCTGGACAAATACCAGTCAATATGGAAATCATGGATTGAGAGAGGAACATGACAGTAGTTATAGATATTACTAACCAATCCTACCTAGATAAAAGAGGAAAAGGAAAAAAAGAGTAGTAATAAGTTGAGGAACCGAAACCAACAGAGAATAAGAGGATGGATACATGGGGTAGGGGGTGAATGCAAGGAGGAGCGAGAGAGTCAGAAAGTTCTCAAACCGTTTAATGATGTGTGCTTAAATTGACTTATGTAAGAGAATTATATGAGAATGTGTATAAAATGTATTTGTAAAAGTTGAAATAAAGAGATAAAGTAAAAAAAAAAAGTGAAACAATAAAAATTAAATATTCCTTTGAATACTGTGCCTGGGGGTGTCCTTAGTATGCCTGTAAAGTAGCGCACCTTTCCCATGTTTATAACAGTGCCACAGCAAAATGAAATTTCTAAAGGCAAAAATTAACTTAAAACTGCTCACGGCTGTAATGTATTGTCGGATCCTGGCAATATAGATAAAAATAGCAAACAAAAATGGCGTGGATGCCCCCCCCCCCAAAATCCATACCAGGCCCTTCAGGTCTGGTAAAGATATTAAGGGGAACTTCACACCAAATTAAAAAAAAATGGCATGGGGGGCCCCCCAGGCACTATATACTTTAAACAGCAGTATATACATTATACTATATGGCCTTCCCTATATACTCTGCAGAAAATTGGGCCTTGGGCTGGTGGTGCCACAACACTGTAACCCCTCACAGATACTCGTGTTGGGTGCAGGAACCGGCCCTGCTGTGAAATATTTTATCAAAAGTTGTAATTACATGACCCTGTTAAACAGGGGCAGAAAAATTGGGCCTTGGGTGGTGGTGGTGCCACAACACTGTAACCCCTCACAGATACTCTTGTTGGGCGCAGGAACGGGCCCTGTTGTGAAACATGACTGACAGTTTATTGTCCTTCTGTGGCACCCCCTCTCTCTAGGCTCACGTTACTCCCTTCCTCAACCTGGTAACCAACATTGGAGCCTTCAAATCGCTGCTCATCATCCAGCAGCATATAACCAACACTGTGGTCAAATAATTCTGGGGACGCCTCCGTGCATGATGGTGGGGCTACAGGAGTGACTGTGGACAAGGAGCCGGTGGAATAGGCCGCTTTGGCAGCTGCATTGGAAGGCAAACTACTCTGAGCCTGGGTGACAGAGGATGAGGAGGATGAGGATGGCTTGGTTATCCCTCCACCAACTCTTCTGCATGTTGTGGCTCAATAACACGGCCAGCAGCAGGAAAAAAGAACAAGCATGCCACACGGCCACATGCAGAGTATGCACCATGACCACGACCACCACTGTTGACTGTAGACAGAGGCTGCTTGCCCTCTTTTAGTGTCCTGTAATTGTCTGCCTCTCCTTAGTGGCCTTCTGGACATGATGTATTTTTTTGTTTTGAAACACCACACTACACTGTATTAGATACTGTGTACACCGCCTTAAGTGTATTAGAAAGTGTACATCGGCTGCACTGTACTGTATACTGTGTACACCACAAGAAGTGTAGTAGAAACTGTACACACTGTATTGGATACTGTGTACACCGCCTGCACTGTATTAGCAACTGTACACCACAGAATGCACTGTAGATATAGGCTACACTGAATGCAGAGTGTGTGTATGTATATATATATATAAACTAGACTGTGTGTGTGTGTATATATATATATATATATATATATATATATATATATATATATATATATATATATATATATCCGGGGTGATTAGGTTCAAGTGGTGCATGCAATTTTCCAGAAACGTGCCACTCCAGACTTGCGTTTTTAGGGCATGGCAGCCCACTTTTATTTAAAGGAAATGAAAAAGTTCAAACAAACAGTAATCTTCCCTCGCAGGGGGTTCCACCATCACTGTATAAGCAAACGATAGCTTCCTGGCTTACTCACTGTCAGCTTTGTGCTGCTTTAGTCACAGGCTGCACCTGCCTGCTTCATACGTACACACAGACTGTCACCTGCAGTCTTATGCCCCGTACACAGGGTCGGAAATTCCGACCACAAAATCCGTCAGATTTTTTCCAACAGATTTTGTCTGAAACTGGTGTTGCATACACACGGTCGGACAAAGTTGACGGAAAATCCGATCATTCAGAATGTGGTGACGTTCGTTGCGTACGACGGAACTACGTAGAGGCTAGTAGCCAATAGCTTTGGTCTCGTAATTTGATCAGAGCATGCGTGGCACTTTCTGTCGGAATTCTCTACACGCGATCGGAAAAGTCCGATCGGACTTTGTTGTCGGAAAATTTGAGAGCAGGATCCCAAATTTTTTCCGTCGGAAATTCCGGAGGAAAAAGTCCGCTGGAGCCCACACACGGGCGGATTTTCCGACAACATGGTCCGATCGGACATTTTCCGTCGGAATTTCCGACCGTGTGTACGGGGCATTAGACTCGAGACATGAGACCTCCTGTCTTTCTTCTGGAGCTGTCTCCTACTGGAACCCTCCCGTCCTCCTGGCCAGACTTCCTGTCTGCCGGGCGGGGCTGTCTCCAAGTCTGAGCACTGACTTCTCTTCCTGGGACGTTTATGAACACAGCCCACAGGTGTGCAATTAGTATTCATGACAAAATCAGGCATACACTGCACATATGCACCTGTGAGATGGGGTCGCATCTCCACAAATGATATGTATGTATGTATGTATGTATGTATGTATGTATGTATGTATATATATATATATATATATATATATATATATATATATATATATATATATATATATATATATATATATATATACACACATACATACACACACACTGCCTGAAGTGTATTAGAAATGGTACACCATGGAATGCACTTTAGATATGGGCTACACTGGATGCAGAGTGTGTGCGTGTGTGTGTATATATATACATATATATATATTGTAAAGGATCAGCATCAAATGTAGAGCTTGAATGACTCCGCCACTCGCTGGTTCTTTTTAAGGGCTTTGTTTGCCCATTTTTATTAAGAGAAAGTTCAACAAACAAAGATAGGTTTCCCTCGCAGGAGTTTCAGCATTTCTTTTCATCAACAAAATTACATTCAGCCTAGTTGGCTCTCACTTGCAGCACTGCTGCTCTGGCCTTACCCTCCAGGCCCTTGTCTGTCTCCTACAGAATTTTCAGCAACCACCTTGGTGCACAAAGCTAACAGCCTCTTGCTGCACTGGCTCCCCCATGGAGCCCTCCTGACTCCTGGTACTCAGACTTCCTGTCTGCTGGGGTGGAGCCCAGAACCATGGTCAAGTTACTACTAAAAGCCCAGCACACACCTGACCAATCAGTATGCTGGCTGTTCTCAAAATCAGGACCCAGGACTAGGGATTTCATCCCACCTGGATCTCTTATGCCACGTACACAGGATCGGACTTTTCGGCCGGACTTAGTCCGGCGGACAATCCACCGGACTTTCCAGCGGAGGTCCGCCGGACTTTCCGAACGTGCGGACTTGCCCACACACACCTCAGACTTTTCCGGCGGACGATCCGCCGGAGTTTTGGCGGAGGTCCGCTGGTCTTTTACACGGAGTAAAGTCCGTTAATTTAGAACGTGACTCCAGGTAGACAGGACTAGCGAAGGAACTCAATGCCGCCGCCTCAATCAGCGAGATTTACACCACGCTAGCCCCGTCACCTGGTATGGATTTAAAGGGGAATCCCTACGCCGGGAAAACGGCTTGGGGGTTCCCCCCAAATCCATATCAGACCCTTATCCGAGCATGCAGCCCGGCTGGTCAGGAAATTGGTGGGGACGAGCGAGCACCCCCCCCTCCTGAGCCGTACCAGGCCGCATGCCCTCAACATGGGGGGTGCCTTGGGGAAAGGGGGGCCCCACCCCAAAGCACCTTGTCCCCATGTTGATGAGGACAATGGCTTCTTCCCGACAACCCTGGCTGTTGGTTGTCGGGGTCTGCAGGCGGGGGGCTTATCGGAATCCGGGAGCCCCCCTTAATAAGGGGGCCCCCAGATCCCGGCCCCCCACCCTATGTGAATGAGCATGGGGTACGATGTACCACTACCCATTCACCTGGTTAAAAAAATCTAAATAAAAATACGTTTTTAAAATACTTTATTACACAGCTCCAGAGGTCTTCTTCCGTCTTGGGGGTTCTTCTCACCGGACCCCTCCGCTATCTTCTGCTAGCTCTTTTACTAGCGGAGAAGCCCGGCTTTCTCCTTCGTCGCTGTCATCTGGGGGTCTTGTTCCGACTTCGGGGGTCTTGTCCCGCTCTTCTATTCTTCTTGCCGGGCCTCCGCTATCTTCTTATAGCTCTTTTACTAGCGGTGGCCCGGGCTTCTGACGCTGTCGCCTTCTTCACCTTCTTCTGTCCTTCTTCCTTTCGATGTTAACACGGCGCTGTCTCTGGCCGTAATGGCAGAGACACGTTGTGCTGCAACTTGTATAGGGACAAGGGGCGGGGCCACCGGAGGATGCTGGGACTGTGACATCTAGGGGGCGGGGTCACCATGTGACATGAGCTAGTGGCCCCGCCTCTTGTCCCTATATAAGTCACAGCACAACGTGTCTGCCATTACGGCCAGAGACAGCGTCATGTCAACATCGAAAGGAAGAAGAAGGAGAAGGCGACAGAAGCCTGGGCCACCTCTAGTAAAAGAGCTATAAGATAACGGAGGCACGGCAAGAAGAACAGAAGAGCGGAACAAGACCCCCAGCTGGCGGCGGCGACGAAGGAGAAAGCCATGCTCCTCCGCTAGTGTCATTAGGCGAGGTGTCAATCAAGGCGGCGGCATTGACTTCCTTCACTAGTCCTGTCTACCTGGAGTCACGTTCTAAATAAACGGACTTTACTCTGTGTGTGGGCAAGCCCATTCAATTCAAAAGTCCCACAGACTAGCACACAGACGGCCGGATTGTCCGCCGGACTGCTAAGTCCAGCGGACAATTTTGAGTCAAAACTTCTTACTAAGTCCGCCGGACTTTTGGGAAGAAAAAGTCCGCCGGAGCCCACACACGGTCGGATTATCCAGCGGACTCTAGTCTAGCGGACAATCTGGCCGGATAGTCCGATCGTGTGTACGGGGCATTACAAAACCCTGAGCTCCAGGTCCCAAAGTGGACTTTACAAAACACTGAGGAAACTGAAAGGCCAGTTTCCTCTTCATGTTACATGCTCCCTGGAGCCCCTCAACCCGTCTGGTTGAGAATTCTGGGTCACATCCTCCTTCTAGACCCTAGCAGGGCAACGCTCTGCCACAAAACATATATATATATATATATATATATATATATATATATATATATATATATATATATATATTTATAATATAATATATATACATACACACTGCCTGCACTGACTGAATATAGAGTAAACACTGAATATATAGTAAACACTGAATATATAGTCTATGCTAAATATATATATATATATATATATATATATATATATATATATATATATATATATATATATATATATATATATATATATATATATATATATATATATACACACACACTAGACTGACTTTATATATATTGTGGGGAATTTGATGAGAGATATGAGAGATATGCCCCTGTAGAAGACCGATAGTGTCGAAACGCGTCGGACCAGCTATCTCACACCCCTCATATTGCCGACCCATTTTTACATATTTTCTCGAGATTTTATCCTTATATTTGTCACATGATAATGTGAATACATTTTTATACATACCTTTTTGACCTGCACCATCGGAGTTGTCTCCATTTTTTTTCATCCTGTTTTCCCGGTCCGTGGGATCACCCCCTTTGATCATCTGATGCCTGGAGGTCCATTAATTGCCGTGATTGCTGATTGATCCAGTGGCTTGGTTCTAGTTTGCGGGGGTCCCCTTTTGACCCATGGATGCGAGAATTTCTACATTTAAGCCTGCCTGATACAGATACCGTACGGTATCTGTATCCAACACTTCTGGTAAGAGTATATATGCTTTTCAGTGACATCAGACAAGCTTGCTTCTCACCTGTGTTCCTATATCCTTGAGCCGATCCGAGGGACTCATCTGTTGTTGTCACCATTCACATGAACTCTACACTTTTATTGTAGATATTACTGGGGTCACTTCCAGTAATAATATTGACACTTTATGTTTGACACTGTTCACGTTTATTATTGGAATGTTTTAACACACATTCACATTTCATTCATTATGTGCATGTACTAGCGCTACAATTTTTGGATTTATACATACACACTGCCTGCACTGACTGAATATAGAGTAAACACTGAATATATAGTAAACACTGAATATATAGTCTATGCTAAATATATATATATATATATATATATATATATATATATATATATATATATATACATATACACACACACACTAGACTGACTTTATATATATTGTGGGAAATTTAGCTCGTGGGGATCTCCTTTTCTGAGTGACAGTCCGCAAACAGGCATTTTCTTAAAAATCTGATGGATGCCAGGTTTATTTGCAGGAGGTTTGCAAAGTAAAAACAAACAGTAAATTAAATCCTTGCCGTTCGGTGCTAACTAAACAAATAGTCTCCTCTCTATACAGTGCGGGGCTGTTCCCCGTCACCCACAAAACATACGGAAAAGCAAACCTTTTTTAGTCCAACAGCCAGAGCTCCTCTCACTCAGGTTCCTTCCTGAGTCTCAAGACCAGAGCCCTGCTGTGCTCTCTTCCTGGATATTTAAAGTCCAGCTGACTGTGGACTCCAGTGGACCCGAACATCCGGACCAGAACCCAGCCTGCCACAGAGGCTGGAAAAACTGGGCCGGATTCTGGTTTAGTCCCTTACAATGGAACGAATGCGAGGTGAAATGTACCTATTATCGTGTATCTCACCTTGCATACCGTCACATATCCTTCCCCTCTGCTCCAGCCCCTGTGGCTGAGCACTTGACCCAACCATACAGTGCAAGCGAGAGAGGGCATCTGCGTTGTTTTGGAACTTTTCCGGCCAGTGCTCCACTGAAAGGGCTGTAAAGCCAGGAACCACCTTGTCACACGGCCATTTTTCTCCCTGTTGTAACACATCCACTTTAAGGGAGCATGGTCGGTAACCAGTTTAAATGACCTCCCCAGTAGGTAATACCTCAGGGAATCTAAGGCCCAGTTAATGACGAGACACTCTTTTTCTACGGTGGCATAGTACTTTCCGTGCTTGTTCAGCTTCCGGCTCAGGTATACAACTGGGTGCGCCTCACCATCCCTGTTCTGTTACAGTACAGCCCTAAGGCCCGCCTCAGAGGCATCCGTATGTACAACAAACTCCTTGCTGAAGTCCAGGGCCACTAGTACTGGTAACCCACAAAGGGCCTGCTTTAAATTCTGAAATGCCTCCTTGGCTTCGGGATTCCACTTGACCATGACTGACCCTCTACCCTTCATCAGGTCGGTCAGAGGGGCGGCCATGGTGGCAAAGTTAGGTATGAACCGTCTGTAATACCCCGTAATGCCCAGGAAGGCCCTCACTTGTTTTTTATTGATTGGTTGGGGCCATTTTTGAATTGCCTCAACCTTATTGGTCTGCGGCTTGACCACTACCTGGCCAATAATGTACCCAAGGTATTTGGCCTCCTCCAGGCCTATGGCACATTTTTTTGGGTTAGCCATGAGACCTGCTTCCCTAAGGGAATCTATCACTGCTTGTACACGGAGCAGGTGCGATTCCCAATCTGAGCTGTGGATGACCACATCGTCCAAATAGGCAGCTGCATACGGGCGATGTGGTCTCAAGGCTTTGTCCATCATTCGCTGGAATGATGCAGGGGCTCCGTAAAGACCAAAAGGCATCCACTTATACTGAAACGATCCCTCAGGAGTGGAAAAGGCAGTCTTCTCCTTGGCTGATTCAGTTAGCGGTATTTGCCAATAGCCTTTCGTTAGGTCTAGGGTCGTTATGTAGCGAGCCTGTCCTAACATGTCCACCAGTTCGTCGACCCGGGGCATCGGATACGCATCGAACTTGGACACACTGTTGAGTTTCCTAAAGTCGTTACAAAACCTGATAGTGCCATCAGGTTTTGGGACTAGCACTATGGGGCTCGACCACTCACTATGAGACTCTTCTATCACGTCCAACTCTAACATATTTTTTATCTCCTTTGCGACTGCCTCTCGACTGGCTTCTGGGGTTCTATACGGTTTTACATTTACGCAAACCCTTGGTTCTGCCATGTTGGATCATGTTGGTCAGTCTGGGTAAGGTGGAGAAAAAATCCCTATTTTTATGCACAAACACCCTAACGTAATTTTGTTGTGCCATGGACAGGGTATCCATTATGGGGACGTCAAGTGTCACCAGTCCCCGGTCTGTTAGGGGCATGGACGTGGCCAGTAAAGTCTCTCTGTCCTTCCAGGGCTTTAAGAGATTCACATGGTAAATTTGGTGCGGCTTCCTTTTCCCTGGCTGGTAGACTTTGTAGGTTTACCTCCCCCACCCTTTCGAGCCACTTGGCTAGGAACTTACTTTCCACCATGGGAACCAGTACTAACACTCTGTCCCCGGGGCTGAAAGTACGGACCTTGGCACCCTGGTCATAGACCCTCCTCTGGGCCTCCTGGGCTCACTCCATATGTTCTCGCACCAGGGGCAGGACAGCTGCGATTCGATCCTGCATCAAGGAGACATGCTCTATGATTCTTCTATATGGGGTGGCCTCTCCTTCCCACCTTTCTTTGGTGACATCTAGCATCCCCTTGGGATGTCTACCATACAAAAGCTCAAAGGGGAATAGCCTGTGGATGCCTGCGGAACCTCTTGTATGGCAAACATGAGATATGGTAGAAAAAAAATCTCAGTTTCTCCCATCTTTGTCGACATACTTTTCAAAGTTTTATTAAACCTTTTGACCAGACCATCCGTTTGGGGGTGGTAGACAGAGGTACGGAGATGGGAGATTTTGTATAATCTACACAGTTCCTTGGTAACCCTGGACATAAATGGGGTACCCTGATCGATTAAGACCTCTTTTGGGATCCCCACTCGACTAAACACCTGAACCAATTCCTTGGCGATAGCCGTAGCGGAGGTGTTGTGCAAGGGTATGGCCTCAGGATAGCGCATTGCATAGTCTAGGATCACCAGAATATGCTGGTGACCCCGGGCAGATTTCACAACTGACCCCACCAGGTCCATGCCAATCCTCTCAAAAAGACCTCAATTGTTGGTAGAGGGACAAGAGGGCTGCAAAAATGGGGCGATGGTGCTGACATTTGGCACTCGAGCATGATTCACAGTACCCCTTGACATCTGCATGCAACCTGGGCCAGAAAAATCTATGGGCGATTCTCTCCCTGTTTTTTTTCGATACCGTGATGTCCCCCCATTACATGACCATGGGCCAGGTCTAGCACCACCCTGCGGAAGGGCTTGGGAACCAGTAGCTGTCCTATCTCGTCCTCCGCACGTTTTACCACTTGATACAATAAAAAATGTTTAATGGCAATGTAGAGGAAAGCCACCCCCCCCCCCCCCCCCAGTTAGGATCTACAGGTTCCCCATCCAACATCTTAACGTTTTCCCTGGCTCTCATAAGGGTGGCATCTCGCAGTTGCTCGGTACAGAAATCTTCTCTCCTGACCTCTAAGTTGGATACCACATTCTGGCTACTCTCATTGTCAGGGTCAGAGGTGTTCTGTTCGTTACCCTTGGGCGGGGAGCTAGCTTCCAGGTCCTCCAGTTTCCCAGCCATGACAGGGAAAGGAAGAGGATCTCCAGCTTCCTCTATCCCACCAATAGCACCCCCTTCCTTTTGGCAAAAAGGGTCCAGTGAGAGTTCCCGTGCTTCTTCAGCAGGGGGAGCTCTATCTACCAGCCTCCCTTTGCTCTCCCATTAGTTCCAAAAATGGGGAATATCTCTCCCCACTAACGCTTCATGAATCAGTGAAGGTACCACCCCCACTGAATGTGTTACACTGCCCCAGGGGGTATCAACCCCAACCACCGCTGTCTGGTAGTCCAGTGTGTCCCCATGGATGCAAATTACCCCAATAGTACTGGGGTGTAGTTTTGTGGGGTTTATAGAATCGTTCCTGACTAGGGTCACCACACTACCAGAGTCTAGCAGGGCTGTCAGTGGCTTTCCATCCACTGAAATAACACACATCTGTTTGTCAATGCGACTCTGACACGATGCAGTACATGCCACCTGTGCAAACAGAGAAATGCATCTTTTCATATAAGCATAATCGTATTGCATTGGTTCATCATTTATAGGACAGTTCGCAGCAATATGCCCTAATACATGGCAACGAAAACATCGTATATGCTCTACCGCCAGTCCTCTTAACGGTCCCAAAGACCTTCCTGGCTTCTTTGGCCAGTCTCGGGGTCTAGGACCCACAGTCTCATCATCTGTAACAACAGCCTTATCAAATTTCCCCAAGCTCTTGAACCCCCGGAACAGTCTTACCAGAACCGCCGGGAGATCTTGCACCCCTAGACACACCGAAGTGGGGCGTAGATGGGTTCACAGTAGCGCTGTACCTCTCCACTAGGTCCACCAACTGGGTTGCAGTTTTGGGGTTCCCCTGTCTGACCCACTTCCTCAGGGCAGCAGGGAGCACACGCAGGTACCGGTCCATTACCACTCGCTCCACGATCTGAGGGCTTGTCAAGATCTCTGGCTGCAACCACTTCCTGGTGAGGTGGACCAGGTCAAACATTTGTGAATGGGATGGCTTGTTGCTGGAATAGAACCACTGATGCACGCGCTAGACCCGGACTGCCAGGGTGACACCCAAGCGTGCAAGTATCTCTGACTTTAGAGTCTCATAGTCCTGGGCCTTATCTGGTTCTAGATCAAAATAGGCCTTTTGAGGTTCTCCTGTTAGAAATGGGGCCAACAGACCCGCCCACTGCTCTTTTGGCCATCCCTCGCGGACAGCAACTCTCTCAAAAGTCACAAGGTATGCCTCGACATCATCGGCAGGTGTCATTTTCTGTAGGTAGTAGGAAGCATGTACTTTGGTTCCATTGGCACAGGAGGTGCGGACCCCTTTTTCAGTTGCATTAGAGCCTCTGTGAACTGCCGGTTCATCTCCTGCTGGGCTGCCTGTTGTGCTGCAGCAACTTCCTGTTGTGCTGCAGCAGCCTCTGCGACTTGGCGGTGCATCTCCTGCTGGGCCACCCGTTGTGCTGCAGCAGCCTCTGCGACTTGTCGGTTGGTTTCTCGCTGAGCTGCATTGGCCTGTAGCAGGGCCTTTATCATTTCCTCCATCTTCAGGAATTGCCCGCTGAATCCACCATGTGTGGGGAAATTAGCCTGTGGGGATCTCCTTTTCTGAGTGACAGTCAGCAAACCGGCATTTTCTTAAAAATCTGGTGGATGCCAGGTTTATTTGCAGGAGGTTTGCAAAGTAAAAACACACAAACAGTAAATTAAATCCTTGCCGTCTGGCGCTAACTAAACAAATTGTCTCCTCTCTATACAGTGTGGGGCTGGTCCCCATCACCCACAAAACATACGGAAAAGCAAACCTTTTTTAGTCCAACAGCCAGAGCTCCTCTCACTCAAGTTCCTTCCTGAGTCTCAAGCCCTGCTGTGCTCTCTTACTGGATATTTAAAGTCCAGCTGACTGTGGACTCCAGTGGACTGGAACCCAGCCTGCCACAGAGGCTGGAAAAACCGGGCCGGATTCTGGTTTAGTCCCTTATAATGGAACAAATGCAAGGTGAAATGTACCTATTATCGTGTATGTCACCTCGCATACCGTCACAATTAAGCCCCATACACACGGTCGGACAATCCGCGGACCAGGTCCGTCGGACCATGTCCGTCATACTTTGTCCGATGTTGGTTTTGCGTACACACGGTCGGACAAAGTTGTCGGAAAATCCGATCATTCTGAACGTGGTGACGTTTGTTGCCTACGACGGGACTACGTAGAGGCTAGTAGCCAATAGCTTTGGTCTTGTAATGTGATCTGAGCATGCGTAGCACTTTGTCCGGTCGGACAACCGTACACACGATCGGATTTGGTGTGATCGGACCGTGTTGACGGCAAAGATTTCCAGCAGGAGATAAGACTTTGTCCGTCGGTCAAACCGACGAACACTGTCCGATGGTGCATACACACGGTCTGATTTTTCAACAACCTTGTCCGATCGGACAGAATCCATGAAAAAGTCCGACCGTGTGTATGGGGCTTTAGAGTTGAGCGGACACCTGGATGTTCGGGTTCGGCAGGTTCGGCCGAACTTCAGAAAAAAGTTCGGGTTCGGGACCGTACTTGACCCGAACTTGACCCCGAATCCCATTGAAGTCAATGAGGACCCGAACGGCTATAATAAAGTGTCGGCTCCTGTCCCCCTTAATACAGAGAACAGTCATTGAAGTCATTTATTTTTAAAAAGTTAGTCATAAAAAGTGTTTGGGGACCCGGGTCCTGCCCCAGGGGACATGTAACAATGCAAAAAAAACTTTTAAAAACGGCCGTTTTTTCGGGAGCAGTGATTTTAATAATGCTTAAAGTGAAACAATAAAAGTGTAATATTCCTTTAAATTTCGTACCTGGGGGGTGTCTATAGTATGCATGTAAAGGGGCGCATGTTTCCTGTGCTTAGAACTGTCCCTGCAAAAAGTGTCATTTTTGCCAGAAAAAAAGCTATTTAAAATCACTCGCGGCTATATGAATTGTCGGCTCCCGTAACACAAAGAACAGTCATTCATTGAAAGCCATTCATAAAAAAAAAGTCATTGATAAAAAAATAAAAAAAACAAAAAAATAGCGTGGGGGTCCCCCCAAATTCAATAACCAGGCCATTCAGGTCTGGGATGGATATCTGGGGGTCTGGGATCTGACGTCACGGGGAAAGCCATAGGGAAGTCCCCATGACGTCCCCATGTGTCAGAGGGGGCGGGGTTACCAGGTGGCCCCGCCCTCCGTTATAAAAGAGTTGTCAGCCGAAGCGAAGCCTCACACACTGGGAGCCTCCCATTGCGAGGAGTGGCCCAAGAAGAGACCGACGACCTGGAAGAAGATACCGGAAAGAAGCCTCAGAGACCGACGCCGTGGAAGAAGATACCGGAGAGCAGCCTCACACAGCGGGAGCCTCCCATTGCGCGGAGCCGCCCAGAAGAGACACCGATGCTGGATGAGAAGGCCAAGAAGAAGCGGATCGGAGGAAGAAGAAGATGATGGAAGAAGAAGATGCCGGAAAGGAGAAGATGAAGAAACCGAAGGATGAAGAAAGGAAGACCAGAAGAAAGAAGAAAGAAGATTTTAATAAAGGAATTGTCAAAGACCGTCTCCTGTCATTTTTACAATTTTTGACATTTTGGGCGGGATCTGGGGGTCCCCTTGTTAAAGGGGGCTTCCAGATTCAGATAAGCCCCCCGCCCGCAGACCCCCACAACCACCGGCCAGGGTTGTGGGGACAAGGCCCTTGTCCTCATCAACATGGGGACAAGGTGCTTTTGGGGGGGGTTGAGGGCATGTGGCCTGGTACGGTTCAGGAGGGAGGGGGGGCGATCTCGTCCCCCCCCTTTTCCTGCGGCCTGCCAGGTTCCGTGCTCGGATAAGGGTCTGGTATGGATTTTGAGGGGGACCCCACGCCATTTTTTTGGCTGGGTTTCCCCTTAAAATCCATCCCAGACCTCAAGGGTCTGGGATGGATTTTGAGGGGGACCCTACGCCATTTTTTTTTGGCTGGGGTCCCCCTTAATATCCATCCCAGACCTGAAGGGCCTGGTTATTGAATTTGGGGGGACCGCCACGCTTTTTATATTTTTATTTTTTATCAATGACTTTTTTTTTATGAATGGCTTTCAATGAATGACTGTTCTCTGTGTTATGGGAGCCGACAATTCATATAGCCGCGAGTGATTTTAAATAGCGTTTTTTCCGGCAAAAATTACACTTTTTGCATAGACAGTTCTAAGCACTGGAAACATGCACCCCTTCACATGCATACTATAGACACCCCCAGGTAAGAAATTGAAAGGAATATTACACTTTTATTGTTTCACTTTAAGCATTATTAAAATCACTGCTCCCGAAAAAACTGCCGTTTTTAAAAGTTTTTTTTGCATTGATACATGTCCCCTGGGGCAGGACCCTGGGTCCTGCCCCAGGGGACATGTATCAATGCAAAAAAAACTTTTTATGACTAACTTTTTAAAAATAAATGACTTCAATGACTGTTCTCTGTATTAAGGGGGACGGGAGCGGACATTTCATATAGCCGCGAGTGCTTTTAAAAGACATTTTAAAAAGCACCATTACATCGCCGAACACCGGACCCGAACCCAAACATACAGTCAATTGTTCGGGTTCGGGTCCGGGACCCGAACACCCAAAAGTCTGGTACGGACCCGAACTTTACAGTTCGGGTTCGCTCAACTCTAGTCACAATATATATCAAATACACTGCCACTAACTGAATAACCTGCCTGCTTAACCAGTTGACATCCCAGAATGGCCACTCCCACGTCCGCAGCATTTTTAACCATGTGATCGGCTATGTCCAATCACAGCCGGTCACATGTAAACACGGAGATGCCGGTAATTGGCGCTCCTCGCCTCACACTGACAGAGTGTGTGGCGAGGAGAGTTGATCAGCGGCACCTTTTCACAGGGGGCAACAAAACATGTAATCAGGGCACTGATCATCAGTGCCCTGATTACATTATAGCGCCAACAGTGTCACCAATCAGTGCCCACCATTGCCAGCAATCAGTGCCAGAAATCAGTCCCCATTAGTGATGCAGTCCATCAATGCCCATCAGTGTCGCCCATCAGTACCGCCTATCCGTGCTGCCTATCGGTGCCCACCAGTGCCACCTATCGGTGCCCACCAGTGCTGCCCATCAGTGCCACCTATTCGTGCCCATCAGTGCCACCTATCAATGCCCATAAGTGCGGCATATTAGTGCCTCCTCATCAGTGCCACCTAATCAGTGCCCATGAGTGCCACCTCATCAATGCCCACCAGTTCAGCCTATCAGTGCCCATCAGTACCGTCTGATCAGCGCACATCAGTGAAGGAGAAAAAATACAAAATTTACTGACAGAAACTAAGTAAAAAAAAATATTTTTCTAAATTTGGTCTTTTTTTTTGTAAAAAATTTAAAACCCAGCAGTGATTAAATATGATAAAAATTTCATTTGGGTACAGTGTAGCATGACCGTGCAATTGTCATGTTAAGTGCGACAGCGCTGAAAGCTGAAAAATGGCCTGGGCAGGAAGGGTGTAAGTGCCCAGTAGGCAAGTGGTTAATCTAACTCGAGCTGTCTCTCTGTCTACGCCAACAACACTACACACAGCCACTCTGTAAGCAGCCTTGTATAGTGTGGGGCATGGACTTAGTCCCTCTGAGCCATGATTGGCCAAAGGCACCCTGCTTTTGGCCAAATATGGCTCTCTCAGCATAGCACGCTGTGATTGGCCAAAGCATGCAGGTCAGTCATCATACATACAGCAATGCACTGCGATCTCGCAGTGCATTATGGGGCATTCTGCAGCGCTCAAATTTTCGACTCTAACCGTGGGCTCATCCCTAGTCCCCATCATCTGTTCACCACGTGCAATAGAGAGCGTCTTTAGGTTCATATTATTCTTGGAGCCTGGAGAGGGTTTATGAGGTAAAACAATACGTTTTTTGTTTGTTCCACATTTGTACCCACCACCATTATCACGTTTACGTGCTCGTCCCCTTCCAGCTTTTCCTTTCTGTGTTGTAGTATTAGATCCCTGAGAAGAAGATGACATAGAAAGATCAGATTTAGATTTGTACATGGGGGTTTCTCGATTATAATTCTGTCTATACGGTTTACATTCTTCTCCCATTTGAACCATTTTGCCATCTAGGCATAACCACCTAACTACTGGATCCTTTTTTTGTTTACACAAGTTTGAACATACGTTTTCAATGCAATAAATGAAGTTTCATATGGCAATACAATGTGGTACATCAATTATACAGTAGAAGAGAGATATCAATCATGTAGAGTGTTGAGGAGGATAATAGTGGTATATATAGAGCAGAAAAACCATCTAGATATTGTTTGAGTCAAGGTAGTTATTATTAAAACTTGAGAATTGAGACTCTAAACCTACTATCTAATGAAGGGTTGATTTAGGATAAATTATATGAGAAAAATATTATGGTAAGATCCAATAATTCCATTTTTTTATTGAATATATGCATACTGTCATAAAGGGTGTGGTGGATCCTTTCTGACAATCTAAGCATTTCCATACTGGATAGGACTTGTGTCCATGATAGGTTGTTTGATCTTTAGTTGAATCCTATCATCCATTAAATCAAACTGGTCAGTGAATGTAGGAGTCTGTTGCATGGTATTGGTATGTTTGGTATATTGGCATATAGAAGGCAAGCTTGTGGGGAAAGAGGGATTTTTTGTTTGGATGATTCTTTAAAGTGGTTGTAAACCCACTTTTTGTACTTTTACCTATAGGTAAGCCTAGAACAAGGCTTACCTATAGGTAGTGGAAATATCTTCTAAACATGCGCTGTTTAGGAGATATTTCACTTGTAGTCCGCCGGAAACTGCTACGGCGCATGCGCAGGGAAGAAATGAAACTAAAGGCTGTTTCTTCCCTAGCATATGCCGAAGATCGCGGCTCCCATGCGAATGCGCGGGAGTGATGTCACGCGGCTCCAGCAAATCACAGAGCCGGACTCCGCAGCCCCGAAGGAAGAGAGCAAGAAGATGGACGCTGCCCACACAGGGGACGTCGCTGGATTCTTTTGCCGGTAAGTGGTACATAATGGGCTAGTATGCGATGCATACTAGCCCATTATGCTTTTCATTTTCAGGCTATACAGGGAGCAAAAGAGGAAGTAAATCCCATCAGGGTTTACTTCCTCTTTAATTCTGGCAATAGCTGCTTGCCAAATTGGTTTGAGATGGTCACAAAGTACCAAGTTCTGAGCATCCCCTAAAACAGTTGGGGGAGGCTTCAGGGTAGAAGGAGTGCATTTTGGTTGGAGTCATATACCATCTAGAAAATAGTTTAGTTGGGGATTCCCTAAATGAGACTGCTCTGTTACTCTTTAGCCCCATACACACGGTCGGACTTTTTCATCAATTTGGTCCGATCGGACAAGGTTGTTGAAAAATCAGACCGTGTGTATGCACCATCGGACAGTGTTCGTCGGTTTGTCCGTCGGACAAAGTCTTATCTCCTGCTGGAATGATTTGCCGTCAACCCGGTCCGATCACACCAAATCCGAGCGTGTGTACGCTTGTCCGACGGACAAAGTGCTACGCATGCTCAGAAGAAATTCTGTGACGGAAGCGCTCGGTCAGGTAAAACTACCTTTCCTAATCGACACAGCACATTCGTCACGCTGCAATGTTAAAATGTCTTTAATGCAGCGCATTCTCTTTTTCTTTACAATGCAACAAGAATGACATCTTTTAGCTGCTCCTATTCACCCGCACTTCTCACAAACTTACTTCTTTATTACTTTGCACCATTTATACACTACATGTTTATTTTTACTCTGAACGGAAAAGAATCTTTGTTATTTTTTTACCATGATTTGTCTTTTTTTTTTTTTTTTGGGGGAATAAATATTTGAATTTTTTTTTTTTTTTTTTTTTTGGAGGGGGGTTGTGTGTCTCAAATTACCAAAAACACATTATTTACATTTGTATTTCTTGCTTACATTTACTAGGAGTTTGTTTGTTGTTGGTGCCCCTTGTTAATTCTACTTTAGGATTAGTGAAATGTACCTGCTTACTCAAAGAAAAAATGTCATTGTAGCAAAGTAAAACACAATAGTCAATGATTATTTCAAATCAAAAAAACCTTTATTTAGGTCACACCAACAAACCAAAGAGGAACGCAGCCATGGTGAAACTTGGGGAATTTGCAAAGCCTTGGCCCCCCACGGCAACCATCATTGTTCAAGCGTAGAAAATTGGGGGCCTGAGGAGTACGTATATTAAGGGGAGTGCAATCTGGTCGTGAAGTCCAAAGTATCCGGAACTGCAGCAGATGCCATCTAGGTCCCCAGGCTCTGGTACTACGAGAGGCTCCATCTTCTCTCAGACCAGACTGATTGCAGGTCGTCACTCTCAGGTCTTCCTTCCACGCTTCCTTGCACGCTGTGGCTGTCGTGCTGGTGGGGTGGCAGAAGGAGGAGGAGGAGGAGGAGGAGGAGGTGGAGCATGGTAGCTATGGCAAACATGTGTGACTGGGGTCATCTCCCCAGCCCTACCCTTATTTAGGACATGGAGGATGAGCCCCTCACACATGTTGCGTTGCCTCACCTCCATACCCATCATTTTTGTGACAACCACCGAGCCAAAGGTCTCCTCGTCGGCGGGTGTGGCATGTAGGGAGTCTGAAGCCTCTCTGATCATCCGGAGCGCTGACTGTGCCGCATAACCCCCCCTTCTCGCCCTTTTGTACGGAGGGCGGAGGGGAGGGGTTTGGGTGTCAGTCAGGCTCCGAGGCCTAGCCCCCTCTTGGCTGCCACTACCCAGCTGGTGGCTGCCACTAACCCCTGCCTCCTCCTGACTGCCACCTTCCACAGCCACCTCCTGGCTGAGGTCTTCCTGTGTAGGAAAAAGGGACATAGTTTCAGTTATTTGTTCATCAAACACACACAATTCTCATCTAGTGACTGGTGCAAAATGTTTACAAATAGAAAACCATACAATTCTCAGCCCAGCAGTTTAGATTCTGGCCCCAAATGTCTCCAACACCACTGTCTGTTGATATGTCAAACACGTTAGGAACTAAGCAATTGGCGATCCTGAATTAAGTGAACATCATTCATTATTCCCCTAAATGGTAGCAAAACTACTATACCTGGAACAAGCTGGGCTCCTCCACCTCTTCCAGACTGGAAGGCCCAGGTTGCTCCTCGGAAGCCTCATCAGGGGTGGGCTGTGCGCAAGGAAGCGTGGAAGGAGGAGTTGAGGTTGGCTCCGTGACATCAGCCTGGTCCTTCAGAAAATGGAGACTCTGATAGTACCAGAGCTTGGGGACATAGACCTCATCTGCTGAAGTTGCAGTTTCCTCAGACTTCACGACCTTCTTCCTCTCCCTGATATACGCACTCCTCAGGCTGCCAATTTTCTTTCTAATATCATCAACAGTTGCCGTGGGGAACCTTGGCTTGACAAATTCCACAAGTTCCTCCAGGGCTGCGTGCCTCTTTGGTTTGTTGGTGTAATGTGGGTGTATACCCTGCCACAATATGGGAAAATCCCTGTATTTGGCAATGAAGAGGGGGAGAAAACTCATGTCGTTGAATCCCTTCATATCAATCTCTGCAAGACACAACAACACACAAAACCCTCAAAATTATGTCAGGCTAAACTCTCCTAATCTTCTCCATAAAGAAGCCTCAAGTTCAAATCAGTCTAGGCTAGTTATGTACCAACGTTAAATTGTACCTTCGTTTGTAGCGATCGTCTCGTGTGAGTTTTTCTCTCCCCTCGTCTCCCAGATCGTGGCTACGACACAGGCGTGTGACGTTTTATATACACTGCGCATGCTTCAAACTCCGCCCGCCCCTGACGATCTTTCTCGTCTATTCCCCACCCCTTCTCTTTACGGCGTAGTGGGGAGAGCACATGGCGGGGACACAGCAGGTGCGCCACAAATATCCCACCAACGAGGAGGAGGACGAGGAAAGTCCGGAGGCAGAAACGTCCCGATCCCGGAACCTGAAATTCAAGGCCTCCAATATGTCATTTGGAGAAATGTTGGAGATGGTGGACATATTAAAGAGGAGCGACTATGATGGGAAGTATGGGCCTTACCTCAACCCCAATGTCCGCAAGGCCAAGATCATGTCTAAAGTTGTGAGAAGGCTGTACAATAATTTTGGGGTACAACG
Organism: Lithobates sylvaticus; assembly: GCA_028564925.1. Taxonomy (NCBI): domain Eukaryota; kingdom Metazoa; phylum Chordata; class Amphibia; order Anura; family Ranidae; genus Lithobates; species Lithobates sylvaticus. The sequence continues at coordinate 150,261,885 of CM053033.1, forward strand.
ATCCAAGGAGCAACTCAGGAAACGCTGGTCAGACCTGAAACTGAGGGAGGCCGATCAGTACAGAAAGATCAAGAGAATTCTTCAAAAAAGTAAGTAGTTGTGTTTTGTGTTTGATTTCTTGCTTGCATACTGCTCCATTGTGTTTTGATTTTTACCAAGTTGTACATTCCAAAATGGCCACTTTCAGGTTCGTCTGTGCATTCGATCGTACTCAGCCTCGATCTTTCTGCCACTGTCATGGTCGTGTGTGTGTGCATTCGATCGTACGCAACCTCGATCGTTCGGCCACTTATAATACGATGTTTGGTGTTTTTTTGGGGAAAGGAAGTTTGTTCTCACTAGAAATGTCATCAAGAATGTAAAGCCAATTTATTCAATGTAAAGGAGAGGTCACTCAGTAGCTGTTTACCCATCTGGACTCTAGAGCACTAGTGCTGGGACACCCAAACCCCCTTTTTATTATGCTTTTCCACACATGTGCTCCAGTGGATACTAGAGGGGGGTCTCCATCACACAAACTTCTACCAAAAAGCTAGTCAGTTTAGCACCTTTACAAAGTGACTTCATTCATGTAGTTGACATTTGTAACTGGCCAAACTAAAATAGTGTCCGTCACTTTCAAGCAATGTTTGTCATTTCCTATTTCTGCCCTCAATAGCTTGTGTTGCTAAATCTTCCTTTTGGACATTCTCATAGGGGAGCGAAAACTTGGGCCGTCTGAGGAAACCCCCAAACCAACACCTACCAAAAAAGGGGAAAGAGCAGAAGCAGAGGAGGAGGAGGAGGAGGAAGGAGAGATCATCGAACTTGGAGAAATTGTCACCACAACAGGTGAGTGTGGGAGAACACAGCTACTGGTAAGCTAATCCATGTATGGCTGCCTCATTTCCAACACCCCATTTTTGTTTGTTTGTGGTTTTTAGGTGACGTGGATGTTGTGGAAGAAAAATCGCACTTTACCACAGAGAGTGCCCACGTACTCATCGGAGAGATAATGGTCTGCAATCGAGATCTAGATTACATAAAGCAAAACATCAATGATGTTCAACAAAAATTGAAGAACATCATTGATGTTTTAGGAAAAATATGAAAAAGCACCAAGTAATTTACACACATTTGTGCCAGCTTCTGAACACATTTGCAACTTAAAAACTGTGTGAAATTTGGAACATGCACACATTGTGTCCACATGTGCTAGCTCCCATCATGGTGGGTGAATGGCAACGTTTTTTTGGGGGTGCAAACACTTTACGAACTACGAAAGTGGTTGTGGTGAAGAGGTTGCACCCCCAAAAAACGTCCATTCATCCCCATGATGGAAAATTGCACTTTTGAAGCTTCTAGGCATGTGTTTTACCATCTAATGACCATTTTCACAACCAAATTGTGTGCATGTTCCAAATTTCCACTTTTCGGGGGTGACCCCCCCATGTGATGAAGGCAAGATCAAACACACTTTGAACATATAGTCATGTCTGATCTTGTCTTCACTTTACAAAGTTGAACTTTCCTACTTCATAGGTTCTGCTTAGCTCCATGCCTGGTTTTACAAATTGCGTAATCTTTGTAAATAATGTTGTAAATAACCAAGATGTTGTCAGTTTTGGCGTGAAGATTGTAAACGCACTTGTGAATGTTTTCCAAGTAAACTTTTTTATTTTTCCAAATGTGTGGCTTCCTTATTTAAATAAAACAATGCATTATGTATGTAAAATGTAAAGGATATGGGGGGCAATGGGTGTTATTTACTAAAGGCAAATCCACTTTGCACTGCAATTTCCTTTCCCAGGGAACTTTTTCAATGCACTTGTAGAGCATAGCGGATTTGACTTATGTAAATGACACCCACAGTGCTTTGTACGAAAACACGGAGCACAGCATTTTGGAGAATACACACATGTCAGACCTGGTGCTGAAAAGGAGTATTTTGGGTGTCAGTTATGCAGGACAAACCTTCTCTAGACCAAAGATTAGGTAGCAAACACACATGAGAATAATCTTTTTGGGAAGAAGAGACTGTTACCTCCTTTTGCCCAGAAAGTGCATTACCACTGTCGAAGGCAAAGGGAAAAAATGTCAAAGTAAAATAAGCTAAAAAGAAGACTGAAATGACAAGAAATCAGAGGTTGGTTAAAATATCAGATTTATTAAAAAATGCCTCTCACACATCGTCAGGCAGAGCAATGGCCCCCCTACCCACAAAGTATTCCATATATTGGTCCCGGACCACGCGGGCATTGAGAGGGGGCAAGCCTGGACGTGCCACTCGAAGGGCTGTGAGGTCCGCATTTGGAGGGCCCTCCACATCTGGGCCAACGGGCACCACATAGTTCCTGTTATGTCTTTTGAGGAAGTTGTGCAATATGCAACAGGCAAGAACTATGTGGTTCAGTTTGTATTCCGCCAAGTTAAATGCCGTCAGGAACAGGCGGAAGCGGCTGGCCAGGATGCCAAAAGCGTTCTCCACCACTCTTCTGGCTCTGGACAGCCTGTAGTTGAAGACCCTCTGGTCCGGGGTGAGGGTCCTCCATCGGGAACGGCCTCATCACATGGGGAGTCAGCGCAAACGCTTCATCTGCGACAAAGACGAAGGGGAGTCCTTCGGCATTCTCCTCTGGAGGTGGCAAGCACAGACTGCCACTTTGGAGACGCCAGTAGAACTCCGTGTGCGTAATGGCCCCACCATCCGATATCCGGCCGTTCATCCCCACGTCCACATACATAAACTCGTATGTTGCCGACACCACCGCCAACATCACTACACTATTAAACCCTTTATAATTATAATAGTAGGACCCCGAGTTGGGCGGTGGGACGATGCGGACGTGTTTCCCATCAATTGCCCCTCCGCAGTTAGGAAAGTCCCAACGGCTGGCAAAGTGGGAGGCCACAGTCTGCCATTCCTGTGGCGTGGAAGGGAACTGTGGAGTGAAACAAGAAAAAAAAATTAGTCACTTTGCACCTAAACATTGCAAGCAGATTAGACAATCAACATCTTGGAACAAGAGCATTGTATAAAATTGGAGGCTGGAAAGTATTTACACAGAAAAGTAGAGGCTCCCCTTCACAGATTACTCACCCCCCCATCAATCCCCCCACTTCTGATGGGACATTGGCAATAACTCTGGTTTGGGGGGGGGGGGGGGGTGGTGGACAGGTAACCCTCTGCACTTCATTGATTGGCAAATGGCTCAATAATGTGGCCTAGTTTGGCCAGACCCTCTGTACTTAACACTATTGGCAGGCCACAGGAAAGATCAAATAACATTTCCCCCCCCCCCCAAAAAAGGCAGGCACAGTGTGACATTATTAAATTACCAAGCAAGCTAATAGGAGGGAAAGAAGACAAAAAAATAGGAAATGGAATGTATGGAGGCAGTCCCTTGCACTACATGCTTTGCTGAATTCATCCCTAAAGATGCGCACTATAAAGAGGTAGGTATATAGTGTGTATGGACCTTGGGAAAGCCAGCAGATAAAGGATTGGTACCATCTGACAGAGCAGTTGGGGGAGGGGGTTCCTAATGAGTTTGCCCCCCCCCCCCCACCAAAAGAACAAAAAAAGGGGGCTCTACATGAAGTAAACCACACAGCAAACATTTGTGCATATTTTAGGGGGTGTTTTGGGGCAAACAATACTATGCAGCAGACAAAAGACATTGCTTAAGTGAGTAGGCCATAGGTGTCTATTGGGGCAGAAGAGCATGCTGGTGAGGTAAGTGAAGGGAAAAATGCATGAAGGAGAAAAGGGGCACAGCATATTAGAACATATTGCAATCATGGTAATTAGGGAAGGAGGTCAAAAATACAAGTCATTAGCAAACAGAGCATACATAGAAGGGAATAGTAAAGTAGAAATGTTACCTTAATATAGTCCTCCTGCAGGACCTGAATGATGGCAGAACAGGTCTCTGGAATAATGATTCCCAGGGCCTGGGGAGAGATACCTGAAGAGAACTTCAAATCCTGAAGACTTCTCCCTGTCGCCAAGTACCTCAACGTGGCAACAAGCCTCTGCTCCGGAGTAATGGCTTGTCTCATGCAGGTATCCTGCCGGCTGATAAAGGGGGTCAGCAAAGCCAAAAGACGGTGAAAATCGGGGTCCGTCATCCTGAGAAAGTTCCTGAAATCATCAGGATTATTCTCCCGGATCTCACGAAGCAAAGGCATGTGCGAGAACTGGTCACGCTGAAGCAACCAATTCTTGGTCCACATACTCCTCATCACTCTGTTCATGGACGGGTCTTGGGTCAAAGCTAAAAGCCCGACACCAATTCCGCGTACAGCACGAACTCGGCGACGAGTACGCACGGGAAACATCGCTCAGAAGGTCACAAAAGGTCGGCTGGTCAGAACGGACAAACAGAAAGCACCGATAAACAGCAAGGCCTGAAAGAACGAAGTGAATAGCAGCAACGAGCAGACAATAAGCAGTGCAAATCAAAGCGTCCTATATCAAGATATAGGCCGCAATGACCAACAAATGCGAACTGACTACACGCACTAATAAACAGATACGCACGACAAGCACAAACTGAAGAGCAGTAACGATCTGAGTCAGAAAACTGAGAAGCGCGAATCTTAAGTCACCAAACTTCCACTAACTCTCGATAAACACGGGATCAGCAGAAGGAGCCCAACGGGTGCCTGACGTGGTGCTGAACTTCCCTTTTGTAATCTCGTGGACGACGACTTACGTCACGACGTTCTTCCGGACCGGATATTCCGACAACGTAGTCCGACCGTGTGTACGCAACGACAACATCGGACAAAGTACGTCGGACAAAGTCCGACCGACCTTGTCCGCGGATTGTCCGAGCGTGTGTATGGGGCTTTTCAGGGGTTGTCAATCACAATATTCCACACTTCAGTGGTAAAAGAGCAATCCAATTCAGCCTCCCAGTGTATCATCAGTGCTGATTTTTCAGACATAGAGAGGGAATTTAAGTGTCTATATAGTTGTGAAATAAGGCCTCTGTCTCTTGAGGAGGTTAAGCATATTTGTTCAAACGGAGTGTTTGGTGTGTGGATTTGTAATGAGTAGTATTTTGAAAAGAATTGTTTGATTTGGGTATAATGGGTGAGTTGAGAGTGGGGTAAATTGTATTTCTTTTGAAGAGTGGTGAAGGATGGGAATCCTGAATCAATGATGAGGGAACCCAATGTAGTTAAGTTTTTATTGATCCATATTGTGAAAGTGCTATAGTCATCGTGAGTTTGTATGAATCTAATATCTCCTAAGTATAAGGGTGTGGGTGGAACTTTTGAAGCTAATTTATATGGATCTTTGATTTATAGCCACAATTGGAGAAACTGGGCAACTATCATTTTGTGTTTAATTAATGTGCGATGGTAGTACACAGGTTGGTCCATAAAATGCCTTGAAAGTATAGTGGGGAGATTGAGGATGATTCAAATATTTTCCAGGGGATATTGTGTATAGGTGAAACCTATTATGATAGTCGTGTGAGTCTGGTGGTAAGGAAATAGTGTCATAGGTTTGGGAGACCAAAACCTCCATTGATCTGTGGTCTGTGCATAAGAGTATAGCTACATCTAGGTTTTTGTTCACCCAGATAAATGTATTAATTTCTCTTTGGAGGAGTTCTATTCTGGTTTTGGGGACGTTGATAGGGAGGGCTCTAAAGTAGTATAGAAGTTTGGGGATAATTGGCATCTTAATTGCACAGATTCTTCCAAGGAAAGAAATGTGGTAAGAGGACAATTTCTTAACCACTTTAAGAACAGGCCTCTTTTTTAGATGTGGTGTTTTTAACTTGTAAACATATTTTTTTGCTATAAAATTACTTAGAACCCCCAAACATTTTTCTAACATCCTAGAGAATAAAATGACAGTCGTTGTAATACTTTCTGTCACACCGTATTTGCGCAGCGGTCTTACAAGCGCACTTCTTTTTAAGAAAATACACTTTTTTGAATAAAAAAATAAGACAACAGTAAAGTTAGCCCAATTTTTTTTATATTGTGAAAGATAAATTTACGCAGAGTACATTGATACCCAACATGTCACGCTTCAAAATTGCGCCCACTCTTGGAGCGGCGACAAAGTTTTACCCTTAAAATTCTCCATAGGCGACATTTAAAAAATTCTACCGGTTGCATGTTTTGCGTTACAGAGGGGGTCTAGGGCTAGAATTATTGCTCTCGCTCTACCGATTGCAGCAATACTTCACATGTGTGGTTTGAACACTGTTTTCATATGCGGGCACTACTCATGTATGCGTTTGCTTCTGCACGCGAGCTCGGCGGGACGGGGCGCGTTTAAAATGTTTTTTTTTATTATTATTTATTTTACCTTTTACTTTTTATTTTTACACTGGTTAAAAATAAAAAATCTTTCACTTTTATTCCTATTCCAAGGAATGTAAACATCCCTTGTAATAGAAAAAAAGCATGCCAGGACCTCTTAAATATGAGATCTAGGGTCAAAAAGACCTCAGATCTCATATTTACACTAAAATGCCCTTTAAGAGCTATGGGCGGAAGTGACGTTATGACGTTGCTTCTGCCCTGCAGTGTCATGGAAATGGGTGGCCATCTTCCCCTCACTTGTCTCCATGTCAGCCCAGGAGACAGACGCGTTCGCCTCCGCCGCTGCCGATGTCTCCGGTAAGCGGCGGAGGGCACCGGATCGCCGCACCACATAGACCACTTTTATCTTGTACCGGACCGCCGGCCGAACACGGGGATACCGGGATACCGGGGTTATGGCAGCTAGCTGCTGCCATAACAACGATATCCGCCCCCAAAGTAGGGACGTACATCGGTAAGCGGCGGTCCGGAAGTGGTTAAGTAGAGAGCTAATGTGGGAAAAACTGAAGGGTAGATATCCTTGTAAAGAGATTTAAATGAGGATGTGACCTGGATACCCTGGTATCTAATGGATTGGGAACACCATGTGAAAGGGAAGTTTTGTTGTAGTAGAGATTGTGTGATTTGTTTATGTTAATACCTAGGCCTGACAGGTTGTGAAAGGTTTTAAGTTTAGTGAGAAGGTTGGGTATGGATATAAATGGGTCTGATAAGAATAGGAGGGCATCATCAGCATATAAACTTAATTTAAATTCATTAGGGCCTTTGGTGTACCCTTTAATATTACAATTTTTTCTCAATGCCACAGCCAGGGGTTCTATTTCTAAAGCAAAAAAGAGAGGGGATAGGGGACAGCCCTGCCTAGTTCCTCTGCTCAAGGGGAAGAAATCTGAATTGTTACCTGGGATTTAAATTCTAGATTGTGGGGAATGGTAAAGAGCGTTGAAGCCGTGTAGATGATTGAGATAAGACCAGTTAGCACTATCAAATGCCTTGTGAATGTCTAGGCTGAGGAGACAAACGGGTCGCGAGTTAAGATTGGTGTCTTGGATGATGTTTGTGATCAGTCTGATGTTGTCTACTATTTGACGGCCTGGGATAAAGCCAGTTCTGATCTGTGTGAATTAGGTTAGTAATTACTGCTGCAAGTCTGTCAGCCAGCATTCTTTCAAAGATTTTGAGGTCATTGTTTAAAACGGATATGGGGCAAAAATTTTGTGGTAGGGTATGGTCTTTGAGTGGTTTTGGAATTAATGATAGGTTGGCCAGAAGCATTTCATCTGGAAAGTGGTTACCTTGTAGGATATGGTTAACTAATTTGGTGAGTTTGGGAGCAAAAAGGGGTGCAAAGTTGTATATTAAGATTCAGTAAAACCGTCAGGACCTTGGGTAGTGGACGTTTTAATTATGTTTAGTACTTCTAGATCCGTACAGGGATCATTCAGGGAGTTAATTTGTTCATTGGTAAGTTTTGGTAGTTGGAGGTTATTGAGCCAATTAAGAGATGGGGGTTTGATTTTGAGGTTGTGGATCTGAGAGGAGGGTTTTGTAAAAGGATGTGAATATTTTTAGGACGTCTTGTGGGTGGGTAACTATATTACCTTTTTGGTCACACAGTTTATATATATGGGGTGGTTTATGTTCTTAAATGAGCTTTCTTGCAAACATAGTGGATGTAGAGTTTCTGTCACGTACCTGATGGTGAGCCTGACGTGTAGAGTAATGCCTCCCGTGCAAGAGCCGCTGGTAGTGGAACAGCTGGCGCTGTAGCACTGTGGAGTAAGAGTACCTGGAATAAGTCCTGAAGTCTGTGCAGGTAGGAGCCCGGAACACGCATGTGAAGCCGGACTTGGCTGCTAGCAGGCTGGAATGTAGCCAGATCACGGGCAGGTCTTGGCAGCAGACGAGCAGACCGGGTACAACAGGCAGGAGCGTGGTCAGGTCACAGGCAGGCTCTGCAACAAGAAGGCAGATCAGGTATGACAGCAGGCAGAAGCATGGTCAGGTCACAGGCAGGTTTGGCAGCAGGTAGGCAGATCAATATCACAGCAGGCAGAAGCGTGGTCAGGTAACAGGCAGGTTCGGCAACAGGTAAGCAGATCAGGTATAACAGCAGGCAGAAGCGTAGTCAGGTAACAAGGCGGAACGGTATTCAGGAAACAGCACAGGGTAACAAGGTTTCAGGTAACGCTGTAGATCAAGCAGCAACCAGACAGCACTGAGCTCTGTGTTTAAATAGGCTGTCTGGCGCCAGTTCAGGTAACAGGCGTGCGCGCATGTGCACCAACGCGCACGCTCGCGCGCCAGTGTGCACAGGTGGGCGCACGCGAACGCGCCCGTGCGCATCCGCTGATGCGCCCATGGCAGATCTGGGTGAACTTGGTTGGCAACTGTGCACAGGTGTGCGCCTGGGGATGTCGGCAGTGTTTCGTGGACGGCTTCCCTGACATTGCCCCCCCCCCCTTACGGGCAGCCTTCGGATGCCCAGTTGGTTCCTTTTCAGAGGATGGCTGCGAAAGAAGGCATGTATTAAGTCCGTAGCATGTACATTCTGCTCAGGCTCCCAGGAGTTCTCCTCCGGCCCATAACCCCTCCATTTGATTAAGTATTGCAGTTGACCCCTTCTCCTCCTGCAATCTACAATTGCTTCTACCTCAAATTCTTCGTCTCCATTGACCATCACTGGTTCAGGTGGTCTAAACCCTCGATTAGGGAAGGGATCGGGCAATGCAGGCTTTAACAAGGAGACATGAAATACCGGATGTATGCTGAAGGGACGAGACAGCTCGTAGGAGCGTATTAATCCTTCTCTTCACAGGAAACGGCCCAAGAAATTTTGGAGCAAGCTTCTTTGATGGACAGGCCAGTCTCAGATTGGTTGTAGCCAACCAGATCTGATCCCCTGGTTGCAGAGTGAGTTCCCCTCTCCTCTTCCTATCAAAAGATATTTTATTATCCTCTTGTGCCTTGGTCATGGTCTCTTGAAACAGCTTGTTGTTGCTTTTAAAGAAATCCACGGTGCTTTGGACAGCAGGTACCGAAGACTCCGGGACAAAGTCGGGCAAAAAGGTGGGATGGAAGCCATAATTTGAAAAGAATGGTGATTGCTTGTCAAGTTTATTGCTTCATAATATTTTTTAAAATTCGGTACTCCTAATCCTCCCTGATCTTTCTCTGTTTGTAGAATACTTAGCGCTATCCTAGGTTTTTTATTCTGCCATATTAGTCTTGTAATTAATATTTTAATCACTTTAAAATATGCTGGGGGTATGTAAATAGGGAGAATTTGAAGTTTGTAGAGTACTTTAGGCAGGATGATCATCTTCAGCGCGTTTATACGCCCTATCCAGGACAGGGGTCTTTCTGCTATTCTCTTAGTTTCCACTTTCACCTCTTCTAGTAATGGGATATAATTGGCCTGGTAGATCTTATCTATCGAAGGGGTTAATTTTACTCCCAAATATTTTATTTCTGTATTTTTCCATGGGAATTTAAATTCTCTTTGTAGACTCTGCTCTTCTCTCGGACCAATGTTAATATTTAATACCTCCGACTTGTCTGGGTTAATTTTAAAGTTTGATACTTCTCTGTATTCTCTTAATGTGTTCAATAGATTGGGCATAGTGATTCGGGGGTTGGTAATATAGAATAAAAGATCATCTGCAAATGCAGCTACTTTGTGGGTTTCTTTTCCAACTTGTACCCCTCCTATATCTACGTTCCTTCTTACTGTCGATAGTAGAGGCTCCAATGTCAATATTAACAGGAGGGGTGACAACGGACACCCCTGCCTGGTGCCATTATATAGCCTAAAAGGGGGGGGGGCAGCATCCTATTTATTCTTATAGCCGCCATTGGGTTACTACACAGTATCTTAATTCTCTCCATCATTTTGGCTCCAAAACCCATCTGGCTAAAGTCCCCATCATGAATCCCCAGTCTACTCTGTCGAAAGCTTTATCAGCATCTATCGACAGGAGTAGACTGGGGATTCCCCCCTCACTCATTTTCTGAGGAAGAAGTAATGTTCTAATCCCATTGTCTTTGCCCTCCCTCCCTGTTACAAAACCTACCTGGTCGGGGTGGACTAATTCCGGAACTATATCTTTTATTCTATCTGCCAATACTTTTGCATAGATCTTTATATCTATATTCAACAACGAGATTGGTCTATAGCTTGAGCAATTTTTTTTTATCCTTCCCCTCTTTTAAGACTGTTGTGATCATTGCCATTGATGCATCTTTACTTAGCTCATATCTCTGGCCTAATCCATTAAGGTATGCGCATAATCTGGGAGTTTCACTAAACTTTTTAAAATACTCCATAATAAAGCCGTCTGGCCCGGGGCTTTTCCCCCTAGCTGCCTCTTTTATTTAATTTTTATTTATTTATTTTTTTTCCACCTCAGCAAACAGCAAGGACATTTTTTGATCAACTTGACGTTCATTTCTGTCTCTTATGTTGTATACATCATTGTGGAAATTTTTATTATGGGGAAAAAAGGGAAAAATACAAACATGTTTAATTATCTATGTCCCTCACTTATACCCCTTGCATAGTTTGTTTTATAGATTGAGTGTAATAGCCCCCCTATATTTCCCACCCCAAAGCCCCCCCCCCCCATTATCCCGTCCCCACCCTCTGTGCCTCTCTGATTAAATCTCAGTTGTTCATGTATTTTCTCTCTCTTTTTTTTCCTTTTTTATTTTTTTTCCTTTTTTTTTCTCTTTTCCTCCCCTTCTTTACCTTCTTCGCTCTCGTTTTCCTCTTTTCCCTTCCTTTCTCCTTTTCCTTCTCGCCCCTTTGCCCTCTCTGCACATCACTTTTATGTTATAATTTCCGCATATCTCCAAGTCTGTTTAAAGTCCTGCCAGTTTTTCCATTTAGTCATGGCATTTTCTCCTTCTTCTTCCCCATTAAACCTAAGTTTCTCCAAATGGTATATTTCATCTATCTTTCTTACCCATTCTAATTCTGTCGGTGGCTCCTCCTGCTGCCATTTCCTAGGAATGAGTGCTTTTGCCGCATTTAACATATATGGAACTAGGGTCTTCATATACACTTTTATTGGATCAGCTGTGTTATGGAACAAGCATATCCAGGGGTCTTCAACTACATTTATACCCGTAATTATTTTTATCAACTCCAAGATAGCTCTCCAAAATTTCCTAACTTTTGGGCAGTCCCACCAAATGTGGGCCATTGTGCCCGTTTGGGCACATCCCCTCCAGCAATCCTGCGAAGTCCCAGGTTGAATTTTGCTCATTTTATTGGGTGTATTATACCATCTAATAAGACACTTATAATTTGTTTCCGACGTTCTACTGTCAATTGCAGAATTATGTGTTAAACTCAAAAAAAAATTTAAATTGTGTTTGTAGTCGTGTGTGCCCAATTCATTTCCCCATTTTATAATAAATGGTGGTATCTCCTGCCGGCCCTCCGTAAGAAGCATTTTATATAGGCGGGATGTATCCTTTTTTGCTCCTATTCCTATACATATTTTCTCGAGGGATGTGTAATTCTCCCTCGTTCTGATAGGATGAGGAAGATTCCCCACAAAGTTTACCAGCTGGAGGTAGCGCCATTCGTTTAACTTTATGTGCATTATAGTCTGCTGTATTTCTATCCGTGGTTTAATTCTTCCTTTTCTTATTAAATCACCTAATTGTGCATTTTCTCTTATCCAGTGACCCCCCATTTCTTTTTTACCTGGTGGGAAATAATTATTATTCTTAAGTGACATCAGTGGTGAGTTATAGCTCCAGCTATATTGTTTGTGAATTGTGTCCCAAATTTTAAAAACGTGTCGGGTTGTTTTTTGTGTGTTTATTCCCAAATTTCTATATTTCGGAGGGCTCCATATCTGTGTGTTTACTTTAACCTCACTTGTGTCATTCTCTAATTGTACCCATGGTTTTTGGCTTTCCTTTCGTGTCCACTCTACAGCTCTTGACAGGATCGTGGCATAGTAGTATTTCTTTACGTCGGGGGCACTAAGTCCTCCCTGATCTTTATTTTGATTCAAGGTGTCCCGTGATATCCTGGCTTTCTTATTTTGCCATATAAATCTACTGATAATAGCGTTTAATGCTTGAAAATAATAGTCAGGTAGCGGTATTGGGAGCATATGGAACTTATACGTGATTTTAGGTAGGAGCACCATTTTTACGGTGTTTATCCGTCCGAGCCACGACAGGGGCCTATAGCAAATTTTTTTTATTTCGTGCTTAATTTCCTCTAATAATGGGATGAAATTTTCAGTGTATAATTTTGCATTGGAGTTTGATAGTTTGATCCCTAAGTATTTTAGGCCGCTTTTCCTCCATGGGAACTGAAAGGCACCCTGTAGTTCGCACGCCTGTTTTTTCCCCACATTAATGTTTAAGATCTCTGACTTGTTAATATTTATTTTAAAATTAGATATCTCACCGTACGCTTTTAGTGTCTCCAGTAATCTAGGCATTGATTCCTTGGGTTCTGTAATATAAAACAATAGGTCGTCGGCGAAAGCCGTAACTTTGTGTTCGGTCTCTCCTATTTTAATCCCTTTTATGTTATTGTCCGATCTAATGGTTGCAAGAAGAGGTTCGATTGAGAGCACGAAAAGCAACGGTGACAGGGGACATCCCTGCCTTGTCCCGTTGCTCATAGAAAAAGGGGGCGCTAGATCACCATTAATCTTTATTGTCGCGGTCGGGTTTTGATATAGGACTCCTATTCTCCGTAGCATTTTAGTTCCTAAGCCGACGTATTTCAGTGTCTCCATCATGAGCCCCCAGTCTACCCTGTCAAATGCTTTCTCGGCATCAATTGACAGGAATAGACCGGGGGGCCCCTCTGTTTTAAGTTTTTGTAGTAGGAGTAATGTTCTAATTCCGTTGTCGCGTCCTTCTCTAGTTGTCACAAAACCTACCTGATCTGTATGTATCAATTCATTCATATAGTTTTTTAGCCTATTTGCGAGAATTTTAGCATATAGTTTTGTATCACAGTTAAGTAGGGATATCGGTCTATAACTAAAGCAACAGCTATCGTCCTTTACCTCTTTTAGGATTACCGTTATTAGGGCTTTTTGTGCCTCCCGGCTCAAACCATATTCTGTTCCGAATCCGTTGAAGTATTTTCGGAGTCTTGGCACCAGGATCTTACTAAATCTTTTTAGGTACAGAATTGGGAATCCGTCCGGTCCCGGACTTTTACCCGACTCTGTTTCTGATATGGCTCTGATGATTTCAGCTTCTGATATGGGGGCTTCAAATCCTTCCGAGTCTTCTTGTGTTAATTGCGGGATTCCTGCCTTCTTGAGAAAATCTTTTATACTATTCTTTTTTCTACACTCGTCCCCTCTCCTTCTATATTGTATAGAGTTTTGTAATATTGTTGAAAAACCTCTGCGACATCCCCCGATTTGTAGACCAGTTCTCCTTGTTTATTGCGGATTTTTTCTATATAATTCCTAGATTTTTTCGTCCTTAAAGATCTCGCTAGCTGTTTTCCAACCTTATTCCCCCAGAGGTATTTGTCTTTTAAGATCGCGTTAAAAGCTCTTTTAGTATCTAATGTTATTATATCCTTTAGTTCATCTCTTTTTATTATGAGACGATGGTATATCTCCTGATGTTGTCCCTTAAAAATTTCCTCCGTTAGCTTTTGTATTTTCTTTGTTCTTTCCTTTATTTTCCCTGAACCCATTGAGATTAAGATGCCCCTTATGTATGCCTTATGTGTTTCCCATAGTGTGGAGTGTGATATATCATTTGATTCATTGTTTTCAAAAAAAAATATCAGTTCTTCCTGTATTTTTTCTATGTCTTGCTTTTCCATAATGAGTGCTTCATTAAGTCGCCAATTGAAAAATGTTTTCGGTGACTTAATTTCCTCTATTGTCATTATAACTGGCGAATGGTCAGAAAGAGTAGAGATCTCTATGTGGGATTCTGTGACTTTTGACAGTGTATTATGATCTACAAAGATGTAGTCAATCCGTGAATACGTCCCGTGCACGGGGGAGAAGAATGTATAGTCCCGTATTTTTGGGTTTAATATTCTCCACACATCTATCAATTGGTTTTGGTGGAGTGATTTTTTTAATTTTTTCAATGGGACCCCTCCTGTCCCCCGTGCACTGGACGAGCTATCTACCAATGGGTCCATACACATATTCAAATCTCCTGACATTATTACCATCCCTCTTCGGAAGTGAGATAAGACCGCTATCGTCCTCTTCATAAATTCTGTGGGCTTTTTATTTGGTGCGTAGATGTTTCCTAGTGTAAGTTGTGTTTCTCCTATATACCCTCTCAAAAAAAGAAACCTCCCCTCTGGGTCTACTAATCTTTCCTCCTCCTTAAACACTAGACCCTCGCAGAATCCTATCGCCACTCCTTTCGCTTTTTTTGTGGTTGAATCTGCATATATCCAAGTAGGAAATTTTTTAGAGTATAGTTTGACGTTAGCCCCTTGGAGAAAATGGGTTTCCTGGAGGAACACTATATCAGCCTGGTAATGCTTTAATTCATTTAATACTTTATATCTTTTGGCCGGGGTATTTAATCCTCGAATATTATATGTTAAAAACTTAATTTAAGAGTTTTCATCTTATTTTTGATTTTTTGAGAGAGGCACCTCCCTTTTTTTAATCCTCCCCCCCTTTCCTCCCCTCCCCTCCCCTCCCCCCCCCTCCACACCCCCACCCCTTTCCTACCCCCCCTTCCACCCGGCCCGTACCGGCCTCCAGGCCATTGGCGAATCAGAGCTTTCCTCTTCGCCTCTGGACTTCATTCGCGGAGGTGGGGCTCTAGCCTCCTTCTCCCCTCCAACCCCCCTCCCCCTCCCGCCACGTGAGAGAGAAAGAGGGGACAGGAGGGTCCCCCAGACGGATTCCATTAAACCTAGGCCAAAAAAAAAGAGAAAAAAAAAAAAAACTCCCCCCCCTCTCCTCACCCCTCCCCCCTCCACCCCTATGCACCCTTAGTGAACTCTGTCTTTTCTGATTAGGTAAAGAACTCAAGACAGCGGTATGAGATCACATACACCATGTTCCCAGAAAGGACCCCACATAAAAAAAAAAGGGAAACACGGATAAACCAAATATACCCTCACATAGGGGGGGGGGGCGGGAAATCCACTCCCCCCCAAGTGGGGAACCAGGCAGGGCCCGCTCGGTCCTGCATCAACACACAGACCGAGATGGCCAGTCATGCTTCTTTTGACATTACTCTAGTCCTTCGCTAGCTGACCACTCTGGGATTTCTACGGGGTGTAAGTCCAGGTTTTTACAAAATTCTGGCAGTTCTTCGGGGTATTTTAGCTTTACCGTTCTGCCATCTTTGTATGCTATCAAGCACGCTGGAAATCCCCAACCATATTTTACGTTAGCTATCCGCAATTGGTTTAGCAAAGGTTTCAACAGGCGTCTTCTGGCCAATGTTTGTGGAGAGAGGTCCATGTAAATCTGGAGGTCTAGTCCCCCATATTTTAATGGGGGTTTTCCTCTTAATTTGGTCCATATTTCTGTCTTTTCCAGGTAGTCTTGGAACCTTACAAGAATGTCTCTGGGTAGGTCTATAATATGTTGTGGTTTTCTAACTCTATGTATCCTCTCGATTTTTGGTTCCCAGTCTGGGCCTTTGTTGACGATCGGATTAAATAATTCCTTCATGGTTTTTCTAAGATCTTCACCTTTTTCTTCTGGGAGGGCACGTATTCTTAAATTCTGCCTTCTACTCTGGTTTTCCTGTTCCTCCAGTTTGTGTACCGTCTGTCTTTGATTTATCTTCATTTTCCTAATTTGATCTTTGAAGTCCGACAATTCTTGTGCCTGCTTGTCTATTTTATTTTCTGCTTCCTCTAAACGGGTGAGGAGATGGCTAAGATCTGAACGTAATGCTGTTATTTCATCTTTTATGGAGTTTTCCATTTTTTTTAACATTTCAGACATCACTGTTTTAGTCAAAGCCTGAGCACTTCCATTCTGGTCTTCTATCCTACTGCTCTCTATTTCTATTTCATCTGTGATGTTGCTTCCTGAGGCTTCAAGGGCCTCTTCTTTTTTTTTATTCGCCTCTTTCTTCTTAGCCTGCTTGACCGGTTGTTTTTCCATGCTCGGACTTTTTGGACTCAAACCCTGCACCATGTATTGTTTAATTGTGCTGGTGTTTGCTTTTTCCTTCGTTGTTTTGGTTTCCGCTCCCTTTGTGGTTTTACCTTTCATTCCTGTTTTCTTGTCTGTGGTCTTACGTTTCCCCAGTTTTAGCCGGTATTCTCTGTGTCAAAGAGAATCAAGATGAATGGGGATGGGCCACTACTATAGGGAGATAACCCTGTATAATGATCTCTTCTTTTTGGGGGTTGCGGATATTTTTTTTAAATATAACCTCAGAATACCCACATTATTCCAAGGATAGCGAACAGCAAAGTTTAATTTTCGTGTTGGTAATTCTGTCAAAAAGAGATTAAGTGTTGGGGTGATTCACAGTTGTCCGTTATCCCCTGGGTTATACTTAATAGTAACTGACAGTGTATGATTTGATTCGTTGTAGTCTCTATCTATTCATACGCGTCTCTATCTGTGGGTGTTTTTACCCTTATAATAGGGATGCCGATGTTTGTTTGATACTTTTTTAAAGGGGGTCCCTCCTTCCCCCTCCCCTCTTCCTCCTCTCAACCCTTATTTCTGCGAATCTATATTTCAATATTCACCCGCCAAGGTGCTAGAGAGGTGTAGGAGCAGGAAGGGAGAGCGAATGAACATCGGTAGCAGGAAAAGCACGGAAAAAATAAATAAATAAATAAATGAATAGATAAATAAAAAAAAAAAAAAAAAAAGGGAGAACAGACCAAGAAAGGAAGGGGCTTCTGGGTTATGTCTCTGGGTATCTCCCTGGGTTATTTCTCCAACTGGTCTCCACTGTGGTTCACTCTCACATGAAACATCCCGGAAAACGCCTTTATATAAATGTCTATAAACACCGCCGGCCCAGTGCACAAAAAACCATCACACCTGAAGTACAGTGTAGTATTTGCAGTCAATGCGGGTGAGTATGTTTACAAGAACTATTTTCACTGACTCTCGGTGGTAACAAACAGTCCAAAGCATTTATCATACATGAACTTGCAGTATAGTATATCTTTCCGTCATTCTACAGAAATCCATGGTAGATGTTATAAAGATGTTTCTTACCGTTTTAGTGGAGGTTCAGGAAGTTGGTATAACCCCTTACAATAAGGGGACTTACCCCTCTGCGCTGCTGTCTTCACTGCGCCGTTTTCCTCTTTTCAGGGGATCAGCTCTGGGGTGAAGAGTTAGAAGGGGCAGTTGTACCGGGTGCTGGTGTGAGGAGGTCGGGGTACGCTGCGTGAGGTTAGCGGGGGGGAGAGTGAGGAGCTACGCAGGGGCTCGTTCCCGCCGTCGCCTCAGCTTCAGCTGCCATTGCAGCGTGGTTTGAACTCACGTCGGCCGGGTATTGCGCTCCGCCTAGGGGATCTGCTTCCTCCCCGTGTCTCGCGGCGTCTCCGGCATTAGCGCATGCTTACGATCCTCCGTCTGGCCGTCCTCTCTTAGGCTAGGCCCCTCCCTCCACTAGACGTCCTCTGACCTACGTCCTCATCCCTCTGTCCTTAATGATGAGCTGCCTCTTTTATAACCCGGTTTACCTCTTCAACTGTTATTGGGGATTCTAGGTCCTGGGCCATCTCCTCAGAGATCTGGGGAAGCTCCGCCCTCTGCACATATTCCTTAATCTTTTTTTTCCCTATCTATACCCTGTGTTCCTGTCTGATTTTTGTTCACCGAATATAACTGCGCATAATACTCCTTAAACACCATTGCAATGTCTGTGGTCTTATTTACTATTTCCCCTTTTTTATTTAGCATTTCCTCTATATAGTTGAGTGATCTTTTTTTCCTTAACATCCGCGCTAGGCATCAACTGTTTTTATTGCCCCATTGATATCTCTCTTTCGCAATTCTATTATACGTTTTTCTATTTTCTACTTCCAGCAGTTCTTTTAATTCATCCATCTTGACCACCAGATTATGTCGCACTCCTACATCTTGTTGGTTCCTAACATTCTTTTTTTGAATCTGCTCCAGTCTATAAATTTCCTCTATTAGTTCTTCTCTCTTTTTGTTTTCTTCCTTCTTCCTCCTTGCCCCCATTGAAATAAATATCCCCCTTATATAGGCTTTATGAGCCTCCCAGATTGTATTACTATCTACCTCTTCCGTCTCATTGGTCCGAAAGAAGAGCTCCCATTCCCTTTTTATTTTATCTGCTCCATTTTTATCAAAAAGGGTCTTATTTAATTTCCAGGAGAATGGTTGTTTTTTATTGTCTGGGATTCTAATTTTCATTTTCACTGGCGCATGATTTGATAGGGATATTATTTCTATTCCTGAGGATACCGCATGATCCAGCATATTATGTTCTACAAACCGGTAATCAATCCTTGTATACGTCCCATGCACAGGGGAGTAGAACGAAAAGTCTCTAGTCTTTGGATGTTGCACTCTCCAAGCATCCACTAACTGTAGTTGATGCATTTGATACTTAATAGCTTTTAATTGGGAGTTCCTTGTCCCCTGTGCATGGGACGTACTGTCTAATTCAGGATCCATACAAAAATTCAAATCTCCTGCAATAAGCACTCTTCCCTTTTTAAATTCCCATAATCTTTTTAAAGTCTCTTTCAGAAACATTATTGAGTTATTTGGACAGTATATGTTCGCCATTGTAAATTCTTTACCCCATAATTTTCCTTTCAAGAAAATAAATCTTCCTTCAGGATCATTTAGTCTATAATCTAGAATAAAACGTACGTCCCTATCTATGACTATGGCCACGCCTTTTGATTTATTAGATTGTGAATCTCCGTAATACCAAGTCGGGAACCTCTGGGAGTACAATCTTATTCTTGTCTCATAGGTTAGATGTGTTTCTTGTAAGAAGGCGATTCCGGCCCCATACCTCTCTATTTCTTAAATATTTTGTGTCTTTTCCCTGGTGTATTTAGCCCTCTGACGTTATATGTCACCAAATTGACCGTGGTCATAGTTTCACACTCGATATACCTGGGGACATATTTCCATCCAGAGAGGCACTACTGAAGTCAAGACTGCATATTTTTTTCTCTCTACTCTTTACTTGCTGCTTTTTTAAGATGGTTTCCATACCCCCCCCCCCCACCCCTCTCCCTCCCTTCTCCCCTGATCCCCCCTCCCCACTCCCTCCCCCCCAATCCTTCCCCACCTCCTCCCTCTCCCACCCCCTCCTATCCCCTCCCTTGGCCCTTTGACGGCCCTGGTGTCGTAATCTGGGCTATCCCCCAATCCCATCATTACGCACCCTATTTCTTGGGGTGTAACTCCAGCTGCAGCCTCCTACCTCCTACCTCTCCTCCTCCCCTTGATCTAAAGGGGAAGAGAAGAGGCAAGGCTGAGTGCACTTCTGATCCCCTCCCCCTCAACCAGGGAGAGAGGAAAAAAACAACCAGCACCGAAGGACGGAGCGGGCAAGTCCAGACAGTCATCCACCCCCCAGATCCTCCCCTCTCAACCAACTCCGTTACTCCTTTTCCTGAGCAGAGTCTAAGTTCCTTCTTGTTCCTAAGTTCACTGCCAGGGTCCCCTTACTCTCCTTGTTCCATCCTCCTCCTGTCCTCCAATTAGATCTGGGAACGGTATCTCCAGTTTACTGCAGAAGTCCTGTAGTTCTTCTATATACTTCAACCTCATCATTCTTCCATCTTTATATACAATTAGTGCTGTTGGGAACCCCCAGCTATATTTCATGTTTATACTTCTTAAATAATCCAGTAGAGGTCTGAGTTAATACAGGCAAAATACCGCGCTAACCCAAAACTGACACACAAAAAAAAAAAATAATTATGAGATACAAAACAATAAAAGACTAAACCAGGCTGCAGAATAGTGAGATAAACACAGTATATAATGCAAGGGGAGAAAACTGCGCCAAGTTATGAGACAACTACTGCTGGAATCCAATAATAAAAATGGATACCCAATTTACATTGACAATGGATGTGTTTTAGGAGGTTTGACACTGGAATCCAATGATGACGATGGATACCCAATTTACATTGTCAGTGAGAACAAAATATAAAATGAAACAAAACTCAGATGATACAAATCAAGATTTTCACTGAGAATATCCACAAAATAGAGTTGCTTATTAAATTAGTCCTCATTCAAGTGAAATAAGATCTTCTATGGAAAGTGCTTTCACACAACACCACTGTGCTACACATCAAAGAGGGTGCCACCACCAGTATATAGGCTGCCTACCAGATGGTAGATAGAGACCGACACTCAAAATGAGCACTAGGCAGGAATCCTGACACTTGGGGGGGACACACACCTCAAGGGATTATATCCAAGGATTAAGCCACTCGAGACCTTATACTCCAGAAGAGGCACAGCTTGATGTATATGATAGTGGTCACAGCACTCAGCGGTGCATCCGGATAGTAGCATAAAAAAGTAAAAACAGAGCATCGTGTGATACTGTATAGTAAACTAAAACTTTTTATTTAAAATGCGATTGTACTCACATTTGCAGTGAAGAAACGAGCATAAACGAACACTTAGAAGAATTTTTACAGAACGCCGGCTGGTATCGATTTAAAACCCTTCCTCCTTCCTGAAACAAACGCGGTGACTTAACTGCACGCCCTCCCAGACGCGTTTCGTCATTACATAGACGTTTTCAATGGGGAGTTGCCTTCTAGCTAGCGTACCTGCAGATAAATCTGTGAAAATCTGAAGAGTCATTTTTTCATATATTATTGGGGCCGTACCTCTGAGTTTAGTCCATATTCTTGCTTTATCTTCATACTGATGAAATTTCACAATAACATCTTGTGGTATCTCCTCTTTCAGTCCGGGAGGTTTCCTCACTCTGTGTACTGTCTATTTTTAGCTCTTCCTCTTCACCCCTACCTAGTAGGGGGTTAAAAATTCTCCTATTTTTTTTTTCTAGGTTTTCACCATTCTGCTCCGGTATGGCTTTTATTCTTAAATTCTGACGTCTATTTTGGTTCTCTTGTTCTTCCAATTTATAGAGAAATTCTCTATGATCTTTTTGGAGTTGATTTACCTGTATTTTTAATTCTGCGATTTCTTGTGTCTGTTTTTCTGTCTTTTCTTCCGTCTCCTCTACTCTCTTTAATAAGTGGCTCAAATCCGTCTTTACGTTAGTAATTTAGTTTTTGATCCATTTTACTAAATAGATCAATCATATCCGCTTTAGTGGGGATTTGGGACAAAACGCTCTGCTCCTCCTTGTTAGTTCTCTCCACTCCTCTCTCCACCTCCGGTTCCCCCGTAGGCGTCTCTCCTTGGGCGCCCTTTAATTTTGCCATCTCTTTCTTACTGCTCTTTATAGTTTGTTGCTTTTTCTCCATTCCTGGGCTTCCTGTATTCCCTTCCTTGGGCGTTAAATATTTTTGTATCGTACTAGTATTTATGTATTCAGGCTTTCCCTTGAGACCTTTGGTTCCATACCCCTCTGTGTTCGCCCTCTCATATTCTTGTCAATTTGCTGTTATTACTCCCCTCCACTGTATACCACCCTTTGAGAGCTTGATTTATTGTGTCATATTTAATGCCATGTATATATCAGGTAGGTTACTATCCTGCAATCTCGTAATCAGGTCTTTTCAGGCAATTCAAATACAAAAGGTCTCCAAAAATAAATAAATAAATAAAAGAACCGGAGAGAGAGAAAACTAAAAAAAAAAAAAAAGAAAAAAAAAAACCTTTCCCTTAATAGGCGCATATGTGTGAATGTGATTTAGTCAATTCAGGTAAATGAAGCCAGATTCCTAGATTTAACACCATCTCATATTTTTATTACTGTCCTGATTTATAAAGAAATTGATGAGGCTTCCACTTATTAGACGCACAAGTGTGGCTGTAGTTAATCAGCTCAGGTAAGTCCAGCCTATTTCCACTTACACACGTGTCCCCCTGGTCATTTCAGGTAGAAATTCAAAGAAATTTTGTCGGTTTTAGGCAATTTCAGGTACTACCCCTATATGCCTGTGCCTCAGCTATGGATACAGCTTGGTCCGTTCAATATTTCATGTTATTTATTGCGATTTTTATTGCGATTGTGCTTCACACATATATCCGTTCAAGTGATTCAAGTAGTACACTTATAAAACCTCAGTTCAGATATTTCCCATCAGTATTTCACATAGTACCTTAGTTATGATAGCCTTATCTCATATTTTTATTACTGTCTTGATTTATAAATAAATTGAAGAGGCTTCCACTTATTAGGTGCACAAGTGTGGCTGTAGTTAATCAGCTCGGGTAAGTCCAGCCTATTCCCACTTTCACACATGCGATTTTTTGTTGCGATTCTGCTTTATGAATAAATTGAGAAAGCTTCCACCTTAATAGACACACCAGTATGGCTGTAATTAATCAGGTAGCTCAGGTCTATTCCCACCTTCACACATGTATCCGTTCAAGTAATTCAGGTAATACACATATAAGACCTCAGTTCAGATATTTCATATCAATATTTCACATAATACCTTAGTTATGATAGCCTTTTAAATGTGTTTTACAGGTTGAAAACGTTCATCTGTCTTCCCCTCTGTAGTGGCTATAGTTTGGTCACTTCCATTCAGGGATATCCTCCATTTCAGCAGTTCAGATAGAATGTTAGCACAAAACACATCTTTTTTTTCCTTTGACCGAAAGTAGCACTCCTCAGCCTCACCCTCAGCTGCAGCCCATTAGCCAAGCAGTTCATATAGATCAGTTTTGTGCTACATATCATATGTGTCCAATGGAATTTTTCAAACAAAAATTCAACCCGTGACCTTTGTTCAAATATTTCAGGTGCATACCTCAGTTCTTAGAGAGCTTTTGGGATGTAATTATCAAACAAAAAAACATTCACCTGCCTCTATGTCTATAGTAGTTGTAATTAAATCGATTCAGGCTTCTCAGCCTTAAAGTGATTTGAATGTCTTTTTTTTTTTTTACTTGGTGGATGCTCTGGTATGGCCGTAATGTAATTATAATAAATTCAGGAAGATCAGGCAATTCAGAAAATATTCATATATAGTCTCAATTCGATTCTCATATTTCCTAAAATACACCGGTTTATTAGCAGCCTTTTAAGTATATTTTAAATTAAAAAAAAAGAGAAAGTTCATCTGCCTTCACCTCTGCAGTGGCTGTAGTCTTATCAAGTCAGACATCTCAGATATTCCATTACATGAAAAAAGATTCAAAAGATTTTACCTTGATAGGCGCTCAGGTACTCTGTTACCTATTTTACTTCCAGGAAAAGGGGTTTTCTTTTACCATACCTCTCCGCTGAGTGAACCTGGGGATACCTGGACTCCATGGTGGGGGGGTGGAGGGGGAGACAGCCAAACTCCTCCACACTACAATCTCCGCCATTCAGTGCTGTGCCTCTCGTCCCGGGACAAGGGGGGGAGATGACGCCTCTCTATGGTGCTGTTCCGGGCTTCTCAAGCCGTCCAGCTCTGCGGTCTCTCACCCCGCATCGCTCCCACATCCGGGCCTGGTGCATGCTCTCTCCAGCCTCCTCCGTGCACTCCCTGCCCTAGGTGCTGCCGCTAGGCTCCTCCCCCCGGCTTGGTGCTCTTTGACCCAGGTCTATAAGTAATATGGAACAAGAACCTTTAAAAGAAGAGTGCCCATCGGGCCTGGCAGGGTTTTAGTCTCTTGGCAGTCCTTAAGTATTCAAGGTTCTTGTGATCTGTATAGATCAATATTGGGTGGGCAGCTCCTTCTAACAAGTATCTCCACTCTTCCAAAGCAGCCTTTATGGCAAGAAGCTCCCGATCACCCACGTCATTATTCCTTTCTGCTGGAGCAAGTTTCCTAGAGAAGAAGGCTACCAGATAGATTAAATTCTTGGGACCTTGACGTTGAGACAGAACTCCCCCGACTGCACTTCGGACGCATCTACCTCCAGGATATAGGGTAGTGACGGGTCTGGATGGCTTAGTACAGGGGGAGTTGTGAATAGTCTTTTAAAGGTCTCAAAAGAAAATTGGGCTTCAGGAGACCAGCGGAAACGGACACCCAGTTTGGTAAGTTGGGTAATAGGTGTAATGATGGCTGAAAAGTTCTTGATAAATCTGGAATAAAAATTGGCAAACCCCACAAACCGCTGGATTCCCTTTTTGTCAGTGGGCACTGGCCAGGGCAGAATTGCGGACACCTTTTGAGGGTCCATTTCGATGCCTCCGGTAGAGATGATCAAACCCAAGAACTGAATACTCTGCCGCTCAAACTCGCATTTCTCGGGTTTGGCATAAATTCCATGCAAGCGGAGGCGGCAGAATGTCGTCCAGGTAGACAATGTCCAAAATGTCCAGATAGTCCTTGAAAACATCATTGATGAAGTGTTGAAAAGTAGCTGGGACGTTACATAAGCCGAAAGGCATGACGTGATACTCGTAGTGGCCAAAACCCTCAGGTCTAATTTAGTAAAAATGGTGGCCGAACGAAGTCTTTGGAAGAGCTCTGGGACCAAGGGAAGAGGATAGCGGTTCTTTACCGTAATCTTGTTTAGCTCTCGGTAATCTACACATGGCCGTAGTGAATGGTCCTTCTTCTCTACAAAGAATATCCCCGCCCCAGCAGGTGAAGCAGAAGGGCAGATGAAACCTTTCTGGACACTCTCATCAATGTATCCCTTCAGGGCTGAAAGCTCTTTTTCCGACAACGGGAAGATCCGACCAAACAGAATAGCAGCCCCTGGGAGGAGATCAATGGGGCAGTCATAGGCCCTGTGAGGAGGTAAGGTGTCTGCTCCCCACTTGCTGAACACATCCAAGAATTCATGGTAGGGCTCTAGCACCTTTTGGCAAAGTTCAGCATCAACGTCCATACACAACAAGGTAGTGGGTGCAACAGTAGGGCTGGACAGACAATGCTTCTGACAGTAGGATGATTGATACTTGATACTGCCTGATCTCCAATCAACCACAGGATTTTGGGCCTGTAGCCATGGTAGACCCAAAATAACAAGGAACAGAGGTGAGGAGATAGCATCTAGCCGCAAAAGTTC
The DNA here is from genome assembly GCA_028564925.1 of Lithobates sylvaticus. Lineage (NCBI taxonomy): Eukaryota > Metazoa > Chordata > Amphibia > Anura > Ranidae > Lithobates > Lithobates sylvaticus. Next base: position 150,287,307 of record CM053033.1, read on the forward strand.
TTTATGGCCCGGAAGGGTCGTAGTCAGCAATGGAGGAGTTTCCTGGGTCACCAGTCCAGACTTTATACGAGAGCCATCAGCCAGGAATACGGTAAGTCCCTGCTCTTTGGATTGGAGGGGAATACCTTGTTGGGCAGCAGATGCCAAGTCAATAAAGCAACTGCATGCCCCAGAGTCCACAATTGCGGTTGCTGACATGCTCCTCCCTGGGAGTAGGAAGGTAACAGGAAGTGCCAATTGAGCAGAGGTTGCTGGCTTACTGGTGAAACCGAGGGATATCCACGTCTCTTAGCAGGACAGTTCTGTACATAGTGACCTGCCCCGCTACAGTAAAGTTGAAGACATCGTGCCCGTTCCTCAGGGGACAGAGACGGGCGCATTAGGCCTAGTCGTGTGGGTGCTGAGGGAGCTAACTTCACGGAGGTCGGTCGAACAGGAACCGGGAACTTGGGCACCATCCATACAGGTTGGGATGGGACGGCTGACCTCTCCTGCCTACGTTCTTGCAGACGGCGATCAATCTGGGTTGATAATGTAATTAAGTCCTCCAGGGAACCTGGAACACCCACACGAGCTAACTCGTCTTTCAGGTTTTCTGACAGTCCCAGGCGAAATTGGTGTCGGAGGGCTGCGTCATTCCAACCGGTGTCTGCACTCCAGCATCGGAAGTCCATTATATAGTCCTCGACCGCTCTGCGGCCTCGCCGGAGTGCATGGAGAGCGGACTCGGCAGTAGTGGTTAGCTGAGGGTCCTCGTACAACTTGGACATTGCCTGGAAGGAGGGCATAGTATTTAGTTGTATGTCCTTTATTTCCTACAGACGATGAGCCCAGGTTTGGGGTTCGCCTTGAAGCAGGGATATAATGAACCCCACCCTTGTAGTCTCTGCAGAAAAAGTCAGTGGCTGGAGTGAAAAGTTGGAGTTGGCAGGCATTGCGGAACGCTCTGAACTTAGTCCGATCTCCAGAAAATCTATCAGGGCTAGGCACTCTTGGCTCCGGGGTAGTCAACAGCGCAGCTGGAACGGCAGAGGACAGCTGGGCTTGCACACTTTCTTCCAGATGCACATATTTCTCCTGTAGGGACTGGGTAAGGCCTGTGAGACACTGGCAGACTTCATGTAGGGGAGAGGTTCCTCCTGCAGGCTCATTCATGGCTGCTTGATACTGTCACGTACCTGATGGTGAGCCTGACGTGTAGAGGAAGGCCTCCTGTACAACTCTGGCCCAAGAGCCGCTGGTAGTGGAACAGCTGGCGCTGGAGCACAGTGGAGCAAGAGAGCCTGGAATAAGTCCTGAAGTCTGTGCAGGTAGGAGCCAGGAACACGCATGTGAAGCCGGACTGCTAGCGGGCTGGAACGTAGCCGGATCACGGGCAGGTCTTGGCAGCAGACGAGCAGACCGGGTACAACAGCAGGCAGGAGCGTGGTCAGGTCATAGGCAGGCTCGGCAACAGGAAGGCAGATCAGGTATGACAGCAGGCAGAAGCGTGGTCAGGTAGCAGGCAGGTTCAGGAACAGGTAAGCAGATCAGGTATAACAGCAGGCAGAAGCGTGGTCAGGTCACAGGCAGGTTTGGCAGCAGGTAGGCAGATCAAGTATCACAGCAGGCAGAAGCGTGGTCAGGTAACAGGCAGGTTCGGCAACAGGTAAGCAGATCAGGTATAACAGCAGGCAGAATCGTAGTCGGGTAACAAGCCGGAACGGTATTCAGGAAACAGCACAGGGTAACAAGGTTTCATGTAACGCTGTAGATCAAGCAGCAACCAGACAGTACTGAGCTTGGTAAGAGGCGCGTGCGCACCAATGTGCGCGCTTGCGCACCAGTGTGCACAGGTGAACGTGCGCGCATCCACTGATGCGCCCGTGGCAGACCTGGGTGAACTTACTTGGCAACTGCGCACAGCTGTGCGCCTGGGGATGTCAGCAGTGTTTCGTGGACGGCTTCCCTGACAGTTTCAGTGTAGCATAAATTTAGCTTTAGAGAATCTAAGGGCTTTTCCAGTATTGGCTGATAGGATTGTGTCTAAAGCTTAACGTTTAGTTTCTGATGGTTCAGTTCTTGGGAGGGAGAATAATAACAATTTTTGTATAGATGGTCAAGATCTCTGGTAAGGCATTTAATTTTGGTGAGCCTGTCCTTGTTCTTGGCTGCTGCTATACTTGGCCTCTCAAGATGGCTTTATGAGCTGACCATAGTGAGGTGGGAAGTATCTCTTGTGTTGAGTTTTCATTAACATAATTTTCTATGTAAGTGGATATTTTTTGCATATTAGATGGGTCCGTTAAAAGGGAGTTGTTTAGGCGCCAGTTGAATGTGATTGGAGTCAAACATTTGTGGGATGTGTCAAAAGAAACCATGTTGTGATCTGACCATGGGCAAGGGTGGATATGTGCTTTTGATGAGTTAGCAAGCAATATAGGTGTGCAAAAGATATAATTTAGCCGGGCGTAGCAATTGTGTGGTTGGGAATAGTGGGTGTAAGCTTTGATACCTATGTTATGGGCTCTCCAGGAGTCTATTAGTTGGAGTTTACTAAGGGTACGGCTCATGGATTTAGAAAAGGTCTTAGAGGATGGATCTATTCTGCTTCTATCAAGAGCAGGGTGGGCCGCCATATTGAAGTCTTCTCCTAGTATGATGTGTGGGGAGTTGTAACAGTCAAGGGTATCAAAGAATTTGGAAAAAAAGGAGTGTTGGGATTCATTAGAGGCATATACTGATGCAATTGTCAGTAATCGGTTGTTAATAGTTCCTTTGATAATGATAAAACTGCTGTCATCATCTTTGTAGACATTTTGAATATCAAAAATGATGGAATTACGAATAAAGATGGCGACACCTCGGGTTTTGTTGTGAAATGTGGTAAATGTGATTTTTCTGTAGGATTTGTCAAGAATTTTGGATGGTTTGTGCCTGAAAAATTGATTTCTTGCAGAAGAATTATATCTGCTTCTAGTCTTTTATGGTGTTGGAAGGCTTTTTTGCATTTATGCAGGGAATTGAAACCTTGAACATTATGTGAAAAGATTTTGAGACCCGTTAGTAGATAAGAAAAATATATACTCTAGAGGTTATATACATGTCTGAAATTACCTGAGATATATAAAATATACAATGTGTTTGAGACCATTGATACCCGAGTAATCTAGCTTCTACATTATTATTGTATATATTTGCATAATGATTAAATGCACAGTATTGCATTAGATTCCAGTATAGCTTAAGACATCACTTCTGAGTGTTCCACAGCGATGGACGTGCTGACGTAACGTGCAGCACGGAGGGAGGGGTCAGATCCCGCAGGCCAATGAGTGCAGGCGCATGGAAGGGGAGAACGCCGGACCAGCACGGAGCGTGAGAGGCCCCGTGAACAAGTCCGTCACACCCCGGGAAAAAAACCACAAGACGCAGCGGGGATACATGCCGCGGTTTGAGACCAGACTGAGTGGAAGGAACGGACTAAGACACCAGGAGTCTCGGCGGCTCGGTAACAAGTCCCACGGCAGCGGCTCTCTTCCCCTTGCACCCCTCCTCCTCCCCCGACCACCGGCTTGTTCCTGCACTGACGGCAGTAACTTCTGGAGGCACGAACAGCCCCACTTGTAAGTATACCACCGATACCTGCAAAAACAGCCCCGGCTGAAGAGCATCCTACTGGAAGGTAAGCAGGAGCATTGTGATAAATGTGAAATGCGGGACTTAAGTGGACTGATATGGAACCGTGAATGGCCACAGGTTACTGGAAGATTTTATGATGGTATAATTTAAAGATATTAAGTTGAAAGTATTCTCCCTACATTACCTCCAGGATATCTTTTCTTCTCTGATGATATAGCCTCAGTGGGAGACAATTAAAGGCCCTGGGTAGGGCTTTCGGTGGTTGGCTCTTCTTTTGTCTGTGGTGTTTTCCCTCCTCTAAACCATTAAAATATGCAGCAATTTAGTGTTGACCAGAAAACCCAGGATCTGATGACAGGATAATAGATTTTATCCTTACTGGCCTCTGCTAGGAAAGGCTTAAGGCAATTTAGGCATAACAGATAGAATTGGGACATATGTTCGGGCAACAGGTTGGTGAGTTTTGGACATTTTGGACCCCTGGAGCCGAGTGCCTGTTAAGAGCTTCAAGGGGAAAATATTTCCCAAAAGCTAAGAGTATGAACTTGGACATGAGACAGGAGATATATGTTGCATAGGCCTGTCTGGCACATAGCCGGTTCTTAATCAACATTCTAGATAAATAGGCAAACCGGGTACCTAAAATATAAGGTGACCCCGGATATATGCTCAAACAACTGTAGAGAATACAGGAGGTAAATGGAGGAAGAGTATGGTGACGGAGGTCTATAAATAAAAGAGAATCCAATATATAGTGCATGGCAGAAAACCGCATTAGTGAAATCCCCTCTATAAAAATGCCATTTTAAGGGAGTTATCATAACAATAGACCATCAGCTATAGATCCCGGTAATAATTGATACCTGCGTGGAGTCTGGATATATCTACATGGAACTTTGATAAAACGGTCTGAGGCTGAAGACTGAAAGGATTGGTAAAATCATCCGATACAATACGATATTTTCTGTTTTGTTGATTTTTATTAAGGGATACCTGCTCCCTCTCCTCCTCTATGAGATTCCTACCCCCGGTATTTCCTTCCTTTCCAGCATTACTTCCCGCAGGTTTTTCTATGATATTTGCCTCCTATAGGAAGTAAGCAAGAAGTAAACTGATTTATGGTTATCATTGGTAAAGAGGGGATAATACGGTAACAAACTGGGGAAAAGAATAAGAGGAGTCAGGAAGGGCATTATGAGCAAAATCACAAGTAAGACTTCCAAGAAAGGGGCCCCTAAAACCCCGAAAAGGTGCTACGAGCACTATTAAACAGTACCTGAGGCAGGGGACAAGCCCTCAAACCTCAGGCACTGACATTCTACAGATGGCCACAATGGAGAGGAAGAAGGGAAAAGAGAAGAAAATAGATGAGACCCATGATCAGTCGAGAGATGATTTTACAACAGAAAGCGAAGTTGAAATAAGTAGAGTTGAAGAACAGCAGGCCGGGGGTCAATTACCAACTAAAAGGGAAATGGAGGAGATGCTGCAGAAATTGGAAAATGCGATTAAAACAGAACCTAACACATTAAGAGAGGATATGGGACATTTACTGACAAGTTGAGGTGGTGGAAGAGAGAGCAGATAAAATGGACCAAGAAGTACATAAATTGAAAGACCAATTGAAAACAACTCAGCTAAACCAGAGGGAAATCCTGTATAGAATCGAGGATCAAGAAAACAGAAATAGGAGACAAAATCTGAGAATCCGTGCGATTCTGGAACAAAGAGGAGAAGACCTGGGTAAAATAGTCAGAACCATATTCAGTCCTGTAATTGGAAAAGAAGAAGCTCAATTTCCCAAGATTGAAAGAGTGCACCGTATAGGGAGGACAGATTTTGCAGATTCTAGTAGAGCTCGCGATATAATAGTGAGATTTAATTTTTTTGAGGAGAAAGCCGAAATATGGTCTAAATTACGAGGAAAAACACCATTGAAATATGGAGAAACGGAAATACAGATCTATGCTGATCTATCTTTGCAAACATTAGAAAGAAGAACATTAGAAAGAAGAAGGCTACAAAAACCCCTACTTGAAATGATGCGGAAAGATAACATCAAATATAACTGGGGGTTCCCAGCCTGCCTGATAGGCACAAAAGATGGTCGCTCGGCTAGACTAAGATATCCGGAAGATTTACGGGGATTCTGCAAGAAACTTGATCTACAAGTCCCGGAATTACCGGGCTGGACTGAAACGGGGAGAAACGAAGTGAAAGTCTAAAATGCGGGGGCGGCCGGGGTGGGGGAATGGGGGAGGGGGGAGTTATGATATAGGTCGAGATAATCAACCTACAGTCGTGTTACCCCAGAGTCGGCCTTCTAATCCACTATACCCCATTGATAACTGGGGGGTGGGTGAGCATAAAAGGGCAGGATCATAACCTCACCTCAACTCGGAACTAGGAGAACCGGGGGAGGCCACGAGATTGTGGCCACCAACGACCCAAAGACCCGAGATGGGGTCAGGGAGGGTGGGGAGGGAGGGGTGAGGGAGAGGAGAGGTATTAGGGGGTAGGGTGGGGGAGGGAGAGGGAAGGGGGAGGAAGGAGGGGGGGAAGAGGGGGGAAACAGGGAGGGAATTTCTCATTGCTACTTACTAGTCAAATCTTAAAAATTAAAAGAGAACTAAATAGGTGAATGAAGACAGTAATACATTTTCTTACGTATAACGTAAAGGGTTTACGCCATAAGATACTAGAAGAAATTAAAAGATATGGGACCAGTATGGTCTTTCTCCAAGAGACCCACCTCTCACATGCCTCAAATGTTAAATTATTTTCAAAGTCGTATCCAACATGGTACTATGGAGATACAATATCTAATAGAGCTAGAGGGGTTGCCATCGGTTTTGCTAGGGACACACACTTTAAACTGGACGATAGAAAGGTAGACCCAGAGAGGAGGTTTCTTTTTTTAAGAGGAATCCTATATGGAACAACATACATGCTGGCTAATATATATGCCCCAAACACAAACCCTACGAAATACTTGGACGAGATTCTGCGTAAATTAAAGGCCTTTAGGAAAGGATATCTGATCCTCATGGGAGATCTAAATTTTTGCCTGGATCATGATTTGGATAATACGTCCGGTGTGCAGGAGACTAGAAATGTACAGCTAAAACTGACAAAAAAAAAACTGTTCACTAATCAACTGGTTAATGTATGGAGAATCCAACACCCGCAAACAAGGGATTATACATTCTACTCCCCTGTACAAGGGACGTATTCCCGACTTGATTATATACTTATTGATCATGGTATTTTAGACAGAGTCATTAAAACCAATATTGAGATAATTTCCTTGTCCGATCACGCTCCAGTCACTATGAAACTAACTGTCCCAGAATATAAGCAACCCTCATGTGGGTGGAAACTAAATGAAGAGTTATTACGGGACAATGAGGTGCTGGAGAATGTGAGAGGAGAACTGGAACGTTTTTTTCAAACCAATGATAATGGGGAAGTACAGGGGTCTTATTTGTGGGATGCACATAAAGCGTTCATAAGAGGGATTTTAATAGCCAAGGAGTCAAGGAAAAAAGAGAGAGGATGAGGAAAGTACAGGATCTGATGGTTGAAATAAACAGAATTGAACAAAATTATAAGTCTCACCCGGGCCAAAACAGTGTGTTATACCAAGAAGTAGTGGCAAAAAGAGAGGAATTAAAAGAGCTTGCAGAACAAGAAGCTAAACAGACATTTAATAGGATAGCAAAAGAACATTACATATGGGGAAATAAATCAAGTAAACATTTAGCAAGAACGCTTCAAAAAAAAAAATCAAAAAACTTTATAGAAAAAATTCAAGCCAAAAACAGAGAGATGAAATATATATCTAAAGACATTGCGTCATCTTTTAGAGAATATTATGAAGAGTTATATTCAGTTGACTCAAAGGGCAATACAAAAGGGGATAATAGAGAGAAAATAAATGATTTCCTAAGTAAGGCTGGGTTGGTTACCCTGCGTCAGGAAGAAAGTGAGGCGCTTGAAAGACCCATCACAGAGAATGAAATAAATAGAGTGCTGATGAACTCCTCCTAGGGTAAGAGTCTGACGGGTTCACGACACTCTATTACAAAGCCTTTAAAGAGATTCTGATCCCCAGGCTTTGTCAATATATGAACGGGCTGGGAACAGAGTACGAAATGAATGAGGCCTCTTTGTCCGCAACCATTACTGTACTGCTGAAGGAGGGAAAGGATGGCTCGGTGTGCTCAAGTTATAGGCCCATTTCATTATTAAATTCCGATACAAAGCTCTATGCCAAAATCTTGGCTAAGCGAATAAAAGGCCACTTGGGAACACTGATCCATCCGGACCAAGTTGGATTTGTACCCGGCAGGGAAGGCAGGGATAACGGCGTACGGACGCTGTTGGCCCTTAAAAAATTTAAAGACACGCGGTCCCCCGGTCTACTCCTGTCAATAGACGCTGAAAAAGCGTTTGACAGGGTAGACTGGGGGTTCATGTTATAAACACTTGAATACATGGGGGTTGGCCAAAAAATCATACAACAAATCAAAGTATTATACAGGCACCCGAAAGCAAATATTAAAGTAATCAGAATTACATCCTCTCTCTTTGAAATGAGAAATGGGACGAGACAGGGATGTCCCTTGTCTCCTCTCCTTTTTATCTTGTCCCTTGGGCCCCTTCTAGCTATGATATTAGGAAACCCAGATATAAAAGGTTGCACGGCAGGAGGTGAAGAATACAAACTGGCAGCATTTGCCGATGATATTCTATTTGTATGTAGGATACCCCCAGATGTCTATGCCCAATCTTCTGAAGACTTTACTCTTATATGGTGAAATATCGAACTTCAGAATCAACTCAACGAAATCCTGTATACTAAATATTAATTTAAGTAAGATAGAGCAGCAGAACCTACAGGGAGACTTTAAATTCCCGTGGAAGAAACAAATAAACTATCTGGGTATAAATTTGTCCAACACCATGAAAAAAATGTACAAAATAAACTATCTTCCTTTATTAGATGAAATTAAAAAAAAAATGCCAAGAATATATAAATAGGCCACTCTCGTGGATAGGGCATATTAATGCCATTAAAATTATGTTGTTACCTGTAATAACATACAAGTTCCAGATGCTCCCAATACCACTTCCCCATCAGTATTTAAGGAAGTTAAAAGCTCTGCTGATGAATTTTGTATGGAAAAACAAGAAGCATAGAACATCCTTGCAAACCCTAAAACAAGATAAGAGTCAGGGGGGCCTTGCATTCCCGGATATCGTGAACTATTATTATTCTATAGTTTTATTAAGAATTCCCGAGTGGGGAAAAGATACTAGTGATAAAAGATGGGTTAATTCAGAAAAGGCACTTTGCAATGCACATCTTGGAAAGATTATATGGAACCCCCCAAGGTATAGAGCACTAGGAGAGAATACACATATAATTACACGGAACACGTTTACAATTTGGGATAAGATATATAAACAGTTAAACAGAAAATATAATTCACCTTTGATTGCACTTAAAGAGAATGATTATTTTTCCCCGGGGAAAAAAAAGATAGGAGGGGGATGGATAATAAAGGACAATACACAATTAAGGGCAAATGTTGGCACTACAAGAATTACAAAGAAAGAAGGAATTGATCACAATTGATGGGTGGCGGTATCTCCAGTTAAGTCACTTTGTGAAAACGTTACCACAACCGATAAGAGATGCCGATGATCTGACAAAGTTGGAGCGAATTTGTATGGCAGAAAATACAAAAAGAAACGATATCTAAAATATATAAATTGTTGTTGGAGAAGGACAGACTGGAGATCCCCCCTTTCATCAAGAAGTGGGAGAGGGAGTTGGGATCACAAATAAACACGGGCACGTTTAAGAAAATTTTGAAACTTACTCATAGTTCGGCAGTAGACGCGAGGACCGCCAAAATGAACTATAAATGTTTAATAAGGTAAAGTAAATTTCAACAGGGAACTTCCGCTAACTGTTGGAGAGGATGTAATCAAATAGGGTCCATGGGTCACTTATGGTGGGAATGCCACAAAATTAAAAAATATTGGGAAACAATTCTAAAATACATTAAGGAAATTACTAAATTAGAGGTGAAAAATGACCCGTGGGTGATTTTAATGCACGCCACAGCAGGAGGAGCGAGGCAATACGAGAGAACACTGGTCCCACATCTTTTGAATGCCGCGAAAAGATTAATCCCGAGGAGGTGGCAGGATCCCGAAAGTCTGCCCCTCTGGGAGTGGATAGACGCGGTTGAAAATACGTATACTATGGAATGCTTGAAAAATAGTATAGAGGAGGAAAAAGAGGGAATAAAGGAGAAGTGAGAGTGTTGGAAAAAATTTAAAAAAAAAATGGAGTTATGCTGAGGTATTAAGGATCTAGAAAGAGGGAGGTTTAAAAGAAATGACTTGTAAAGATTCGTTAAAAAAAACAAAAAAAAACGAATTGAAGTAGTGATGGGGAGGGCGGGGGAAGGAGGATGGGGGAGTAGGGGGGGTGGTCGGGTCCGAGTGGGAAATTATAGTAGACCACATAAGATTATTTGAGGAGGAGGAAGTAAATGTGGTGGTTGGTTTTCCTTTCTTTTCTTTCTCTGTTAAAAGATTGACTAAACCAAAAGGTATTTTATTATGAAAATTTTTAAAATAAAGAGTAAAGGTAAAACCCACAAATAGGGTTAAAGAAGGTAAAAGGAAAAGCCACAATGATGTCAAGACGATATGGGACAGAGATGAACGGCTAAGCTGACATAGGTCCTCCATAAAAGTTTTGCTGATGTGGCAATAAAAAAGAAAGAGAAAAAACGAAAAGATAAAGAAAGATTCCAGTATAGCATGAATATAAAATATTAGTAAGTAAGCAAAGCCATAAGGGCTAAGTAAAAACAGGGAAAATTTAAATCCAAAAAAAGGGGGTCAAGTGGCAAAATGGATGTCCTGGACCTACCAACGGGGACCGACGTGGCATCCCCAGAGGAGAGGGTGCAGCAGCAGCCGGTCACAGAAGTAGGTATGGGGTCAAACCAGCGATGGCGGATATGCCAAGCCTATAGAAACAATAAATTTGAATGTGCCTAGAGGTCAAAATATTCCCTGAACAACATAACATCTATTAACAAAGTGAAATTCAGTTATTTTGTTTTCCTTTTCTCTCCTTTCCTCCCCTTTACTCTTTTTCCTCCTCCCTCCTCCTCTCCCCCCCCCCAAATGTAATTAGAGAAGAAGAGGAAAAAAAAGACAAAATGTTTCTCTTATATACCACCCATCTCCTCCCCCACCCCCCCAAAAAAAGGGGGGAGGGGCCAACAAATGCCATTGCAATAGCAGGTTAGTTGTGGGTGTCAAAAAATCATGGTGGTTGTTATGATAACTGGGTAGCGTCCAATGGGTTCCGTAGATTTAGGCCCAAAAGAACTATAACTTTGATCAACTGGAACAAAAAACTGTTAAAGTGTTCCTATAGTTATATATAAAGTTGATCCTATTCAGATGTAGTGTTTCAATCTTGGGATGATTGACACCATCTTCTTTGATCTCTTTGGTTGCGACGTGATGAGGGAGTTGATCAGATGGGTGAGAATCGGGGAGTAGAGGGGGGACGGACTTCAATGATGTTAAATACTGTGTATGTGGAACCATTATGTATCACTGAAAGCTTAAATGGGAAGCCCCAGTGATATTTGATTCTTGCTGTTTGTAATATGGTAGTGACCTCTTTCATTCTGCGTCTTCTGTCTAATGTGGCTGGTGAAATATCTGGGTAAATTTGTATTCTGTGACCATCAAATTCTATATTTGGGGTATTCCTGGAGGCACAATGTCCTCTTTAGTAAGAAAGTCTTTCATGCACATGATAATGTCACATGGAGGTTTGTCTGGTGTTGGTTTGGGGAGCAGAACCCTATGGATCCTGTCACAGGTGAATGCAGACAGGGGTTTGTCTGGTAGCAGGTTGTGAAAGAGTTTAGAGATGGCAGGTGTAAGATCATTGATTCTGGGATGCCACGCACTCTTATATTATTGCAACGATTTCTATTGTCCAAAACTTCTATTTGAGCCTGCATGAATGCGAAGCTGTCAGCAAGAGTCTCATAATCTTTCCTGAGATCATTATGGGCAAGAGAAAGTTTGTCATGCTTGGATTCAAGTATCAAGGGATCTCGGATCACTCACCGGTAGTCTGCTCAATAAAAATAGGGGAGAATTGTAGTAGAAAGGATTGGAAAATAAACCCCCTCTGGCTGGAGATAATTGAGGATGTTGGAGAGATTGAGGCCAGCCTGAGGGAGTTTATAGATTTAAACACGGGGAGTGCTGATAAAAAAAATATCCTATGTCAAAAGGCAATCACAGATTAAAGAAATCATGGTGAGAGAGAGGGTACGGCAGGCAGAAATGCATTATGTAGAGGCATCAACCCCCGAGAGATATGCAGAATGGGTGGAGAAACAAGAAGAATACAAAAGATTGGTTCTGGAGAAAGTAGAGAAAAAAAATTATTTCAGAAACAGTCTCTTTGGGAGGGAGAGCAAGTGGGGAGAACTCTGGCCCTAATAGCTAAGGCAAATAACCCCCAAACTATTATACCAGCAATCCAGGATAAGGAGAGGAAAATTAGAAGGTCCACCCCGGAAATAGTAAATGAGTTTAAAAATTATTATGAAGACCTGTACCGTACATCACATCTAAATGTAGAAGGGGAAATGTGGGGCCTCTTTGAAAAACTGAAAATACCCTCATTGTCAAATGAGGATAGGGAGGGATTAGAGGCTCCATTGACACTCAAAGAGTTACAAAAAGCAACAGCGGAGATGGCGAACCAGAAAGCCCCAGGGCCGGATGGTCTACCAATAGAAATCTACAAAAAATATGGGGATATATTGTTACCCAAACTCTTGCAGGTGCTTAATGGAGCAGTAGGGGAAGGGGAATTGCCATTTTCCATGACTGAAGCAACAATAATTGTGCTAGCAAAGGAAGGGAAAAAACAGCTAGAGACGGCTTCATACAGGCCCATATCCCTTCTATGTGCAGACGTAAAAATCCTAGCAAAAGCACTGGCAGCAAGATTGAATAAAATAGTTGGTAAAGTGGTACATCCAGACCAAACCGGGTTTATACCAGATAGATCTACAAGCCTGAACATAAGACGAGTTTATCTAAACATGCAAATCCCGACAAAATGGAGGGAATAGGGCTATTCTATCACTAGACGCAACAAAGGCGTTTGATAGTCTACAGTGGCACTATTTGTGGAAGGTTTTGGTGGAATTTCAATTTGGACCACAATTTGTTCAATGGTTAAAATTATTATATGAGATACCAAGGGCCAAGATGAAAATCAACAGGGAGTGCTCTGAGTGGATCCATTTGGAGAGGGGAACAAGACAGGGGTGCCCCCTGTCTCCCCTGCTTTTCGCCCTCGCCATGGAGCCACTGGCCATAGCATTAAGAACTTCCCAGGAGGTACATAGATTTAACCACTTGCCGACCGGCGCACGATGATATACGTTGGCAGAATGGCACGTACAGGCAGGAGGGCGTATATATAAGTCCCATCTTAATGCCTGTCCGTGCAATCGGGAGCGCGCCGGGAGCGGCGCGCTCCCGCGCCGGTCAGGACCCCCGTGAGTCCGGTCGCGGGCCACGCGGACTCGATCGCCGCGGGGACCCCCGCAATCGTCTCACAAGAAAGGCTGAACGGGGAGATGCAGTTAAACAGCATCTTCCCGTTCTGCCTAGCAACTAGTGATGCCGATCTCTGCTCCCTGTGATTGGAGCAGAGATCAGCATTCACTAGCTGACAGCCACGCCCCCCCCCACAGTAAGAAACACACCCCTAGGCATACTTAACCCCTACACTGCCCCTTGGGGTTAACCCCTTCACTGCCAGTGTCATTTATACAGGAATCAATGCATTTAAATCGCATCGATTGCTGTATAAATGACAATGGTCCCAAAAATGTGTAAAAAATGTCCGATGTGTCTGCCATAATGTCGCAGTCACAAAAAAAAATCGCAGATCGCCGCCATTACTAATAGAAAAAAATTATTAATAAAAATGCTATAAAACTATCCCCTATCTTGTAAACGCTATAACTTCTGCGCAAACCGATCAATAATCGCTTATTGCGATTTTTTTTTACCAAGAATATGTAGAAGAATACGTATCGGCCTAAACTGAGGAAAAAAAATGTTTTTTTATATATTTTTGGGGGATATTTATTATAGCAAAAATAATGCGTTTTTTTCAAAATTGTCGCTCTTTTTTGTTTATAGCGCAAAAAATAAAAACCGCAGGGGCGATCAAATACCACCAAAAGAAATCTCTATTTGTGGGAAAAAAAGGACGTCAATTTTGTTTGGGAGCCACGTCACACGACCGTGCAATTGTCAGTTAAAGCGACACAGTGCCGAATCGCAAAAAGGGGCCTGGTCCTTTGGCTGCAAATAGGTCCGGTCTGAAAGTGGTTAAAAGGAAAATGGGAGAGGAAAAGGTTGCCATGTATGCAGACGACGTATTGTTATTTCTTTGGGATACTCAGTCTTCCTTGAAGGCCGCTATGGGGCTGGTGGAAGATTTTGGACAGTTTTTCAAGTTTGAAATTAATTGGGAAAAATCGGTACTCCTCCCAATAGACTTCTAACAGAACCACTCCTCCAACAGGTATCCCAAATTAGGGTAGTTGGCCAAATGAAATATCTGGGTATAACTATATTGGACAATAACAACACCCAGTCTTAAAACTAAAACGATGGGGTACATGACGGTAAGGGGCTCTAAAAACGGACAATAATAGATGACTAAATGGGGACTAAAAGCAATATGTCCCTATAATTAATTTTGACTGGTAATTTACTGTGTGAATGGGAAAAAATTACAGCGCTAAACTCAAAAGACACACGAAGGAAGTGTAGCAGCAGCACTAGAATAAGACAAGTATTCAATAAACAATGGAGGAAGGAAAGTGCAGCGCTAGAAAGATGAATGGTAGTGACACCGTTCAACTGGGAAGATGAATGGCGGCAATACCCTTCAACTCCTCAATAATAATTGAGGAAGTATGAGTGCAAACCTGACGTGAACAAAAGTGACAGATGTCTGTTCCTCAGTAGTGACTGAAGGGAATGGACCTATAGCAAAAAAGGGCCAACAATACAAGTGAGTGGTGATGCACACAAATAAAGTCAATGACATATATTCCTCAGTGGTAATTTGGGGGAATAATGTGAACCTAAAACAAAAAAGGATCAAAAACACAAATAATAATATTTCTGGTGCACACAATATAGTCCCAAGGAAGATCCTCAATATTAATTGGGGAACAGATTCCTAGATGCATTTGGGGTGAAAAAATATCATATCAACTGGTGGTACAACAGAAAAAAGTCCCAAGGTGATGAACTATGGATGACTTTGGAACAGGGTGATCCTGGACCGAATCTTCTGGTATACACACTTGGATGTGAGAAAATATAGATGTACGCTTACCAGAACCGGTGGACTCCCTGTCAGCAACAGGGAGTCAGACAGGCATAAAGAGGCTCTAGGTAGCCTGCAACCTCGATGTTCCCGGGCAGACGGATGGATTGTATGGAACCACTCACGACTCCGCCAGCAGGATGCGATCAATCGGGGTGAAGGCAGCTGTCATGAAGTCTGGATACCCATGGATGGAATGGAGATTCCTGGACAGGCCACTTGGTAGGTGGAAAATGGAGTGAGCGGATGGTGGACGCTCACTAGGGATGGAGCGAAGATTCGCTTGAAATATTCTCCAAGTAGATGTTCAACCATATAGAGAAAAAATAATAAAAAACAATCGGAGGGGACTCCAATAGTGTGGATCAGTATAGCAGGTTTTTATTTTTAAAAAAACAAATACAAAAACAAATAATAATGGTAAAAGTGATCACATTTAAAAGCAGTGTGGGTGTAGGTATGTCCTGGCCCGACGCGTTTCGTCTGTAGTAGACTTCAACTGGGGCATATAACCATTCACCTACACTGCACATATATATATAGATGTCTAACATAATTATCATCCAATCCAGGAAGTTTAACATGTGACATAATTGTTGCCTAATCCGATAGGACCAGAGCTGATCATGTGATGGGGAATGTGATCCAACTGGGAGTAGAGCAACCAATAGGATGGGAGTGTGGCAAGATGGGACACCATGATAGGTGTCGACCCGACCACACCTTCCCCAAACAATTTGAAAGGAGCACATGTGAAAATGGCGCCAAAAAGAAAGCCAATGAATGGTCAGACACAACCCCTGGGCGGGGTCCACAGTCCCCATCAGATCAAAAAGGGTTTAGACAAGACATGCTCTAAGCCAATCAGATGGCCATGTAAAACCAATAGGAAATATCCTGAGCAACCAATAGCACAGCGCATCATATATGTCCAATAGGACCGGACATGGTGAACATCCAATCATGGCTCTGCATGAATCTCTATTGATGAATGTCCTCCAATAGAGCGGCGCTACCGCCGCGCTCTATCCATATCCTCTAATGTATGCACATATTATTAGTCAGATGACCGGTCGAATGAGGCTGGATGGTGACGCCATAGGCGCCATACAATCCAATGGCGGAGCAGGCGTTCCGATCCGAAGGAGGTCCGCGCCGGTCATGTGACACACATATAGTCAGATGACACATTTGTGGTCAGGTGGCCGGTCGGGTGAAGGAAAAGGGGCGGCGCCACGAGCGCTATGCGTCTCAGTGGGAAGGTGGACACTCCAGAAAAAGGGAGGGCCGTCTCGAAGCATGTGACAATCACATGCCCGGGTCGGCATGGAAGCCTGGCGCGTGCGTAATAACGTCACGCGTACAAGGACAAATCATAGACTCAAAAGGGGGCCAGAATATGACACAGGCCAGTAAAGCGTTGTATCCAAACAGCTAAGTGCATGGAGACACAGCTTTCCTTAGAGAGTATATCCTCCCATATTCCCTAATGATGGAACGGTGACATCTAGTGGTGAATAGAAACCAACACCTAAAATCAAGGATAGCACACAAGCGCCATCTTGTGTAAATATAACACACTACATGGAGACCTATTTTAGATACATAATCCAATAGAATGGGAAAATAAAAAGTATAAATTATATATGAAAAAATCAGGCGTATGATGTAAGCCGCTGATTATATCCATATATAACCTACAAATCCATCTCGTGGACTGGTTATTTGTGTTTTTGATCCTTTTTTGTTTTAGGTTCACATTATTCCCCCAAATTACCACTGAGGAATATATGTCATTGACTTTATTTGTGTGCATCACCACTCACTTGTATTGTTGGCCCTTTTTTGCTATAGGTCCATTCCCTTCAGTCACTACTGAGGAACAGACATCTGTCACTTTTGTTCACGTCAGGTTTGCACTCATACTTCCTCAATTATTATTGAGGAGTTGAAGGGTATTGCCGCCATTCATCTTCCCAGTTGAACGGTGTCACTACCATTCATCTTTCTAGCGCTGCACTTTCCTTCCTCCATTGTTTATTGAATACTTGTCTTATTCTAGTGCTGCTGCTACACTTCCTTCGTGTGTCTTTTGAGTTTAGCGCTGTAATTTTTTCCCATTCACACATTTTCGTTTGACTTTTTCGTTATAGCTGCTACTCACACGTCTTTAGAAATATGGATGTCTTTGAGTATCGAACCTCCAGGTTACTTAACACTGATGTGGTTTTTTCTTCTACCGGATCTGAAACAGAGATTAGCGGTATGTTCATGAGACTTAAAAATCTCATGACCACAGAGATTCATATCCAATGGGATACAGCTTTTCTAGAACAGTATGTCAGAGAAAAGATGGTTCCCAGAGGCTTGAGATGGGATGTCTCCCCTCAACAAGGAGATATGGATACTGACATCTGGTTTGGTTATTTCAATGAAGTGGGCATTCAGCTTCTTACGTTTCTAATTGAAAGAAAGCAACTGAAACTCACTAATATTGATAAAGAGATCAAAGATCTCAGGGAAAAACTTAGTCCTTATAAAACCTCTGCTGAGTATGTCTCCCTTTCTACCAGTCTTAAAAACCATTTGGAGAAAGAGGAGAAAGATCAAAGAACAAAAAAACAGAAAAAATACAACAGGGATGTTACGGACTATAAGTCCAAGACTGTTTTTAACTGGCAGAAAAAAGTCATCTCTGCTAATGCAAACCCAGAAATGGAGGTTACACAGTCTGATATCCCGAATGCCGACAGGAGATTGATGTATGATCCCAATTATATAGAAGGGTCTATACGACCACCCCCTGTGCCCCAACCCGGTAAATCCGCACCCCCTAGAGGTCCTGAACCCCGGGGGAAACCATATAATTTAAATGGATATCCACCTCCAAATTCTAGAGGTAGGGGCCCCCCTAATAAAAGTAGAGGTGCCTATCAGGGTCCATATAGAGACACCTACCACCATAATAGTCCTAGAGGACACTCTACTGGTTGGCATGGTTCACGCGATGATTACCATCATGGTTACCAAGATAATGGCTATAGGACCCCCACCCGACAAACTTCACGTCCATTTCCTGTTCCAGAGACTAGAAGGAACGATGTACATTATGACGCATATGGACATATGGGGAGAGATGAAGAGTCTTATCCCCGTTCCCCGTATGGGTATAATTCAAATGGAGATGGACGTTCTTATCCTTTGGATTTTCCCAGGCCCGTGCAGGATTACCTGGGAAATTCAAAAGGAAACGAGGGACCCGAGGTGGCTGGCGGGTCCAAAGCCAAAAGAAAAAGAACCTGACCAGTTCTGGCATATTCAATTTAAGCACCGTTTGTCTATCAGATGAAGAAAAACTTGTTCTAGACAAGGGTCTTAAATATGTCCCTCCTAGGACTTTGAACAAGTTTTCTACATTCATCGATATTCATAAATTCGTTCGAAAACTTAATATACAAAGACATTTTCTCACTACACCCACTTATAATACAGTTAGAGTATCAGATGGTCAGGTTCATTCAGGACTATCCAACCCTTCGTTGTTCAACCCTCCCGGGGCGATGGCCCCCTCCTTACAGGTTTTTCGTAGTTTGGTTTTACAAGACCTTGAGAGATTACCCAATAAAAGGGTATATACCAATAATGAAGTCAAAACAGGACTGAAGCAATTGTGTGAACGAAAGAATTTAATCATCAGGCCGGCAGATAAGGGCGGTGGTATAGTCGTTCTTAATAAGGACGATTATATAAAAGAAATGGATACCATCCTGAGTGACACCGACACGTACACTCCCATTCCCAATGATCCCACCACTCTCTTCAAAAGAGGTTTGACCGCTCTTGTAGAAGAAGGTTCCTCTTTAGGTATTCTCGATAAAAAAGAGAAGAGTTTTCTGATACCCGTAGTACCACGGATCCCTACAATCTATTACCTCCCCAAGGTACATAAAAATCCTGTCCACCCCCCTGGGCGGCCAATAGTTAGCGGAATCGATTCCGTTACGGCCCGAATAGGGAAATATGTCGATTTCTATCTTCAACCCCTAGTCAAGCTTATGCCTTCATATTTGAAGGACACTGGCGATACCATCAGAAAGCTGGAAGTAGTTACCCATCTAGATGACACGTTATTAGTAACAGCAGACGTGGCCGCACTCTACACGTGCATTCCGCACAACTTAGGCTTTGAGGCAGTAGAGTACTATCTATCTCAGAGTGTTTCCATACCCCTTATACAGCGAAACTTCATTATGGATTTGCTTAGATTCGCTGCCCAGCACAATTACTTCTGGTTTCAGAACAAGTTCTACCTGCAAAAACGCGGAGTGGCTATGGGTGCTAAGTTTGCACCCAGCCTCGCGAAC
Source organism: Lithobates sylvaticus (assembly GCA_028564925.1). NCBI lineage: Eukaryota > Metazoa > Chordata > Amphibia > Anura > Ranidae > Lithobates > Lithobates sylvaticus. The sequence continues at coordinate 150,306,783 of CM053033.1, forward strand.
TTGTTCATGGCCAAATGGGAGGAGGATGTCGTCTATGCCCTCAGGAGACCCGAATTGGTCTTCTGGGCGAGGTACATAGACGACATCCTCCTCCTATGGAAGGGCAACCGCGAATCGCTTGATATGTTCATATCTCTGCTCAATTCCAATGACAGGGGCATTCGCCTATGTCATGAGGCCAGTCTCACTAGTGTCAACTTTTTGGACCTTGAGATCAAAGTTGTAGATCAGAAACTACAGTTCAGTACGTATTTCAAACCTACCGACCGGAATGGGTACATTCCGGTCGATAGCTGCCATCATTCCCAGTGGCTTAGGTCAGTACCACGTAGCCAATTCCTCCGTTTACGGAGGAATTGTACCAGAGTGGAGGACTTTTCCAGACAGGCCGCTGTACTCAGACAGCGTTTCTTAGAGAAGGGTTATAAGTCGGAAGATCTCAATGGAGAGATTGACCGTATCCATCAGTTAGATCGTAAGGCCCTACTAGAAACTCAAACTAAAAAGACCACTGATACGAAATTCAAATGGTCCTTTTTCACCACCTTCTCTGTACAGTCCATGCAAATTAAACATATTATAAAGAAACATTGGGGAGTACTTCAGAACGACAGAGTTCTCAACTCTGCAATACCTGAGAAAGCGGGTGTCATATTCAGGGGTGCTAGATCCATTCAGGGCCAGATTGCCCCCAACGTCATCGATCCCCCCAAAAAAGTCTCTTTTTTCTTCCAGTGTAAGGGATATTTTCCCTGCCGTAAGTGTAATGTGTGTTTGCATAATACCAACGGCAGGAGAAAGAGCGAAACTTTCCAGTCCTCCACTACTTCACGCATTTACTCCATGAAATGTTTTACCACTTGTGCGACTCGCTACATTGTGTACCTCCTGACCTGTCCATGCAAAAAACAATACATTGGACGCACAATTAGGACCTTTTCCATCCGGGTAAATGAGCACATTAACAACATTAAAAAAGGTAAAACCAACCATAGTGTCCCCCGACATTATTTAGAATACCATCATCGCGACCCCATCGGAACACAATTTTTGGTCATAGACCAATTTGTTCCGCATTGGAGAGGAGAGTCCCGTGTGCGTGGCGTTTCTCGCCTCGAAACATACTGGATCTACGAGCTCCGCACCTACTCGCCATTCGGTTTGAATGTCGAGTGGGATATCAACTCTTTTATCAATACAGCCTGAGTTTGGTTTGTGTAATTACACATCCATATCCACCATTGCTTCAGTCTTTTTTAGCTATTATTAATTTTTTAATTTTTTAATTTTTTTATTTTTTCTCTGTGGCCGATCCACCAGTCCACGAGATGGATTTGTAGGTTATATATGGATATAATCAGCGGCTTACATCATACGCCTGATTTTTTCATATATAATTTATACTTTTTATTTTCCCATTCTATTGGATTATGTATCTAAAATAGGTCTCCATGTAGTGTGTTATATTTACACAAGATGGCGCTTGTGTGCTATCCTTGATTTTAGGTGTTGGTTTCTATTCACCACTAGATGTCACCGTTCCATCATTAGGGAATATGGGAGGATATACTCTCTAAGGAAAGCTGTGTCTCCATGCACTTAGCTGTTTGGATACAACGCTTTACTGGCCTGTGTCATATTCTGGCCCCCTTTTGAGTCTATGATTTGTCCTTGTACGCGTGACGTTATTACGCACGCGCCAGGCTTCCATGCCGACCCGGGCATGTGATTGTCACATGCTTCGAGACGGCCCTCCCTTTTTCTGGAGTGTCCACCTTCCCACTGAGACGCATAGCGCTCGTGGCGCCGCCCCTTTTCCTTCACCCGACCGGCCACCTGACCACAAATGTGTCATCTGACTATATGTGTGTCACATGACCGGCGCGGACCTCCTTCGGATCGGAACGCCTGCTCCGCCATTGGATTGTATGGCGCCTATGGCGTCACCATCCAGCCTCATTCGACCGGTCATCTGACTAATAATATGTGCATACATTAGAGGATATGGATAGAGCGCGGCGGTAGCGCCGCTCTATTGGAGGACATTCATCAATAGAGATTCATGCAGAGCCATGATTGGATGTTCACCATGTCCGGTCCTATTGGACATATATGATGCGCTGTGCTATTGGTTGCTCAGGATATTTCCTATTGGTTTTACATGGCCATCTGATTGGCTTAGAGCATGTCTTGTCTAAACCCTTTTTGATCTGATGGGGACTGTGGACCCCGCCCAGGGGTTGTGTCTGACCATTCATTGGCTTTCTTTTTGGCGCCATTTTCACATGTGCTCCTTTCAAATTGTTTGGGGAAGGTGTGGTCGGGTCGACACCTATCATGGTGTCCCATCTTGCCACACTCCCATCCTATTGGTTGCTCTACTCCCAGTTGGATCACATTCCCCATCACATGATCAGCTCTGGTCCTATCGGATTAGGCAACAATTATGTCACATGTTAAACTTCCTGGATTGGATGATAATTATGTTAGACATCTATATATATATGTGCAGTGTAGGTGAATGGTTATATGCCCCAGTTGAAGTCTACTACAGACGAAACGCGTCGGGCCAGGACATACCTACACCCACACTGCTTTTAAATGTGATCACTTTTACCATTATTATTTGTTTTTGTATTTGGTTTTTTTAAAATAAAAACCTGCTATACTGATCCACACTATTGGAGTCCCCTCCGATTGTTTTTTATTATTTTTTCTCTATATGGTTGAACATCTACTTGGAGAATATTTCAAGCGAATCTTCGCTCCATCCCTAGTGAGCGTCCACCATCCGCTCACTCCATTTTCCACCTACCAAGTGGCCTGTCCAGGAATCTCCATTCCATCCATGGGTATCCAGACTTCATGACAGCTGCCTTCACCCCGATTGATCGCATCCTGCTGGCGGAGTCGTGAGTGGTTCCATACAATCCATCCGTCTGCCCGGGAACATCGAGGTTGCAGGCTACCTAGAGCCTCTTTATGCCTGTCTGACTCCCTGTTGCTGACAGGGAGTCCACCGGTTCTGGTAAGCGTACATCTATATTTTCTCACATCCAAGTGTGTATACCAGAAGATTCGGTCCAGGATCACCCTGTTCCAAAGTCATCCATAGTTCATCACCTTGGGACTTTTTTCTGTTGTACCACCAGTTGATATGATATTTTTTCACCCCAAATGCATCTAGGAATCTGTTCCCCAATTAATATTGAGGATCTTCCTTGGGACTATATTGTGTGCACCAGAAATATTATTATTTGTGTTTTTGATCCTTTTTTGTTTTAGGTTCACATTATTCCCCCAAATTACCACTGAGGAATATATGTCATTGACTTTATTTGTGTGCATCACCACTCACTTGTATTGTTGGCCCTTTTTTGCTATAGGTCCATTCCCTTCAGTCACTACTGAGGAACAGACATCTGTCACTTTTGTTCACGTCAGGTTTGCACTCATACTTCCTCAATTATTATTGAGGAGTTGAAGGGTATTGCCGCCATTCATCTTCCCAGTTGAACGGTGTCACTACCATTCATCTTTCTAGCGCTGCACTTTCCTTCCTCCACTGGTAATTTACTAACAATCATAATAATGTTTTAAAATAAATGCCAAAGAATAAATAGAGGAAATAGATAAAAAGCATAGCTCCATCTGGCGACCAAGACTCGGAAACAACACCAAGTCCCTGTACCTTAATGTAGACGAGGACATGACATATAAAGGATAATTATAGTGTTTCATCACATGCCAGCAGGGCAACAAAATATATAAGGCGGATCATTTGGCAAAAGGTATTAAAATATTAATTTAATAATGGAGGAATGTGAATATTAAAAATAACTAATTGTTAATTACAAAGGTCAACAAAAATTCTCCTCAGGAGCACGGACCCAGCATATAATAAATCAATCAGGGTCGCACGCATAGATACTAAGGTAAATAAATATTCAGAGTAGGATGACTGGGACTTCCAAATAATTTAAAGGACAAATAAAATTATAGTTAATCAAAAATGGTGAGAGACATATAGGAAGAGATGTATATGGTCTATAATGATATCGAACGACAAATTTGATCAGACAAAGATCAATGGTGAGGCAAAATATCCAAGAACGTAGGGATGTATGTGTTCTAAAATAATAGTGGACCGCATATTTGATCAGATGACGATCAATGGTAGACAAACTATCCAAGAGCAGGCCCATCAATGAAACTATCCAAAAAAAAAAAAAACAGCCCCATCACTGAATCAATGTAAGGATCGATAGAGCGAGAAAGGGGAGAGGGTGGCAAACCCAATAGAAGGCCAGTAGAGGCATCCAGGAAATAAAATGTAATATAATAAAATAAAATCCTATATTAGACCAAGGTAAAATTAATTAAGATAAGCAATCATGATAATGTTCAATCAAATCTCAAAAGGGACAGAGACCAACCTACCACCAATTAACAGAGAACAGGACAATGGTGTCCTGTTTCCTAGGACAAATTTAACAAAATTCTGAAGTGGACGGTAATCTCAAAGATAAAACTACTATAAAAGTGTATAAAAATATGTATATAAAATTAATGAGATGGATAAAAGCTTCAATTAATAATCAGATATAAAACAATTACAATCAAAAAGGATAGTGCCTCAAAATCTGCCGTCCTATGGGCCTATCTCTCCGCGCTCCTGGATTCAACGTACTTAGGGATAATAGACACACGTATCAATACCTGATATCACTATTAGACGACGTCCGGAAGTGACGAAACGCGTCAGGGTCGTGACCTCGCAGGAAGTGACGCATGCGTTCCATTGTGCGCTCCAGCCACCAAGCGACCAGGAAGTAGAGGCTGACACCGCTCTACACATCGCTTTGGAGCCCGATTTCCGGCGGACGGACGGGACTGACAGGCAGAGTGCAATTTAATTGAATTACAAAGCTGATTACTATTTGTTTTTGGGTACGCAGATTTTAATAAGGGGGGGGATTGGATATTACAAATAAAGTTGAATTTTGCCAAACTGTACTACGCTATCTGCACCATTATTCTCTTCATATGTGTATGCTGGGTTGGAGTGGATCCTTTCTAAGGCTTGCAGAAGGTGAAGAGGTGACCGTGCTGAGGAGATAGCAGTGTCCTTTGGCTTATGATTTAAATGCCCATTTTTATCATATTTCTGGTGAGTGCATCCCCAAAGGGGAGTGTGTACTGCACGCGGTGAAAATTGGATATCCGGTGGATGGTGTATCACTCTAATTTTGCGATTTCAGGCTCACTGCACCATTATGAACTTTATTTTGGGTTACCATGCTGTTTAATGAACTTTCTTGACACAAAAAGACTGTATCTTTAGCGCTGCTGCAATATTTTAAAGGGACAAACGCCTGTCTTTTATGATTTGTGTTTTACCCGGTCTTTTAATATTGCCTTTTTATCAATAAAACAATTACAATCGAACTCTACGTTAAGTCCTGTAGGAACTAATGTGCATAATTCATGGATCCAACGAGATTCCGCTTGGCTCAATTTTCTGACTTTGTTGTCACCTCTCCAGTGGGGTTTATATTTTTCAATACCCCACACCATTAATGAGGAAGGATCACGATTGTGGACTTGATCAAAATGTCTAGAGAGACTATGTTTGGGGTAGCCATTTTTTTTTTTTTTGAGTGTGCTCTCTCAGCCTTAGCCAAAGTTCTCTCTTAGTTCTTCCTACATATTGAATTTTACACTGACATTCTAAGAGATATACTACCCCTTCTGTATGACAGGATATAAAGTCCTTGATCGGATAGTCCTTCCCAGTTACTGTAGATTTAAAATTGGTTTTCTTTCTCTTACTTTCTCTAGCATGTCTACATGTGTAACACGTTTTACATGGGTAAAACCCTTTTCCTTCGAAGAAAGAAAACTTTTTCTCCGGGGGAGGGTCAAGGACTTTTTTGGCAACTAAATCTCTTAGGGTGGGGGCCCATTTATAGCATATTTTCGGTTTTGCTGGTAGGATAACCCCTAAATGTCTATCGGCCTTTACAATTTTCCAATGTTTTTTAAAAATCTTTTCTATTTCCTTATGTTGTATAGTGTAGTCCATAACGCAGGGTACAACATCTGTGTATCCACTATCCTTAATCTTGTCCTGTATTAATGATTGTCGGTCCATCAAGGATACATCCTCTATTTTTTCTTTAATAAAACTAGACTTGTATCCCTTTTGGATGAATCTTTTTCCAATAAAGTCGGCCTGTTTGCGGAAAGTCTCAGGTTTTGTGCAATTCCTCCTTAGCCTGATAAATTGTCCTTTTGGGATATTGTTGAGCCATGGAGAGAAGTGGCAGCTATCCAGCGGGAGATAACTATTCCTATTGACCTGTTTGAAATGGGTCTGAGTTACTAATTTGCCATCTTCTTTGCAAATCTCCAGGTCGAGGAAATGAATTTTTTCCTCACTGATCTCCCAGGTCAATTTGATGTTTTTGTTGTTTGTATTCATGTCGAAGCCAAAATCGATGAGGCTATCCCTATCTCCTGCCCATATTACTATGATGTCATCGATGTAACGTTTAAACAGAAGGAGTTGCTGTGGCCACTTCTTGTAGAGCGCATCCTCCTCCCACTCTGCCATATAGAGATTGGCCACACTGGGTGCAAATTTTTCTCCCATAGCAATCCCAAAAATTTGCTTATAATATTGGTTGCTATGCCAAAAGTAATTGTGGTCTAGACTGTATTTAAGGCAGTCTATCAGGAATCTTGTTTGTTTGATCTTAAGGTCACCTAGTTCTTTTAGGGCCCACTTTGTAGCTTGGATAGCCTCTTCGTGGTTGATAATTGTGTAGAGAGATGCTACATCTGCTGTGGCTAGATGTATTGGTCCATCATCGAATTCCAAAGTATTTAGTAGCTGAATAAGGTGCTTGGTATCCCTTAAATAAGATCTGGTCTTTCTGACCACCGGTTGTAAAAAACAATCGATATACTCGCCAATCCGTGCTCCTACTGAGTTGATGCCATTGACGATTGGTCTTCCAGGGGGTTTGTCTTTATCTTTGTGAATCTTGGGTAGCGTGTAAATCACTGGGATCTTACAGCTCACCGGTTGTAAGTATTTACCTTCTTTTTTATTAAGTAGTCCTTTCGTCACTCCTCTTTCTACTAGGTAGGCCAGATCATCCTTGTATTTAATAATGGGGTTCCCTGCAAGTCTCAAATACGTATCATTGTCATCTAACTGGCGTTTTAGTTCTTCTTGATATGCAGCCTTAGATTGGATGACTATCGCTCCTCCTTTATCCGCTTGCCTAATTATGATATCTTTTCTTTCTTCAAGCTTTTTTATGCCTTTTTTGAAGTCTCCTGGGTCGTGCATTTTCTTCACTTTTAAATCTTGTAGATCTTTCAGCACCATTTTACGAAAAACTTTGATATGTCCCTCTGTTCCCAATGGGGGATTGAATAGTGACTTATTTTTCAGATTTCTGAATTTTATTTCATTTGTCTCTTGGTCCTTTCTCTTAGTTGTATCCCCTGGTTTGTTTAGCATATACTTTTTTATATGTAGATTTCTAGTGAATTTATTAATATCCACATACGTGTTGAATTTGTTTAAATTCTTTTTGGGTGCGAATTTAAGACCCTTATCTAACACCTTTATCTCATCTTCGGTTAGTGCAACCCCACTAATGTGGGGACAATACCTTCTCCTATTATTCTCGATCTTTTCTGTTTTTTTGTGCCTGCTCTGCACCCTCGTTTTGTTTTGCGTTTTTTGTGGGTCGATTTTCTGACACTCTTCTCTGTGATCTCCTTGCTTTCTCTTCCCAGTCTCTTTCTCTGTAGTCCTGGCGATCTCTTTCTCCTCTCGTCATTCCGTCTCTCGGTCTGTACTCAGGACTCCTTCTGTATGTTCTCTGTGTTCCCTTCTCTGTCCGATTGTGTCTGGGGGACTCTCTGCGTCTGGGGTATTCTCGGCGTCTCCCATCTAAAAAATCAACCGGGGTTCTTTCACGCCTCTCATGATAAGGTTTTGAGGTCCTCTCTCTTTCGTGATGATTTCTTGGGGTTCTCCATCCCTCATTCGGTCTTCTTAATTGCTCAAAACGGTTGTAGGTAGGTACATTATAATTATCATACGGTCTTATTTCTCGTCTGTTATCTTGATGGTATGGTCTCCAATCTCTATTGTCATTTGGGTATGTTGGCATCGCTTCTTGATAATTTCTCCATGGGGGTGTTATTGGTTCCTGTCTCATATAGGGTTGTTGAAAAAGGTCTTGGTTGATTGTAATGGTTATTGTTATTATGCCAATTATTTTTCCAAAAGGGCTTCTTCCAATTGTTATTCCCATTCCATGCTGGTTTCTGATTAGGTGTAGTATAATTAGTCCGGTTTCCATCTCCCTTTCCATTGTTCTGTCGATTTTTTCCTTTTTCAGGCACAATTTTAGATTTATCTTCTTTTTCAGATTCTACTGTGGAATCTTCTAGTTTGTTCTGCCACTTATATACTAGGTCATCCTCGTAATCTTTCATATCCCTTTGGTATTTCTTTCTCTTCCTAGCAGCAGTCTCTTTATCTTTCTGCTCCATATCTCTTTGGAGCTGTCTTGAAAGAGCCACAAACTCAGGCAGATCTTTAAAATTTTCCATAGTGGTTTTTAATTCAGAGATATTTTTTTCTATTAATCTATTTTTTCGTTGTTTTCTCTTAATGAGCATGCCCAGTAATTCCAAACCCTTATCGTTAAAGAATTGGAACTACTCATCAGCGGCTTCCTTATCTAGTAGACCGTCATTAATCGGAACATCCCATCTCAGTCTTCTAGGTATCAGTCTGTCTTTAATGTATTTAGCATGAGTGGTAATATCCCACCAACCATTGATTTTTTTCTCCATCAAGTGACCCATTTTCCTAAAACAACTTTCAATATCATCTATTGGGCTAGTTTCTTGTTTCTCAAATATAGCATCTAAATCCACTGTCCTGTTTTCTAAAAATCCAAATACTTACATGGTTGCAGCAATTGATAAAAAGATAGGTAAAGAGTATGTAAAAGAGGGGGTGACCAACTGCGCAAACCAAAAGGGAATGAGAAAAACACTATATAAACTAAAGACAACAACTGCCGCAGCCACCATCAAGGTGTTCACACACCAGCAATCAGTAAAAAGTTATATAAAAAAGGATTATATAAATAATGGGGCGCTAACATTCAAAAAATATATGTTAAAATTATAAAAGATTAAATGCATACTCAAATTGCATTGATAAAAATATGATAAAAATAATAATATTCAGTTTGTTAAAAAATGTGGCGCTTGTGGAAAGTAAACCACTCCGAGGGGATGATCCAACAAGGATGGCTCAAAACAAAGCGTCAAGAAATTAATGAAATAAATAATGAGCATATAGCATCAAGTAATGAACAGTGCTATACACATGACATCAGACAAATAAACCAGATCTACAAATGTGAATGAATTCCAAATAATGAGTGCAACAAAGTAGATATAAATAGATAAGTGCAATAAAAATATGATAGAAGTGGCAATAAATAAATGAAGAAAAATCAGTGAAAAAATGCAATGTTTGATCCGTGCAAACAGTAAAACAACCACAAATATGTGCAAATAGGCAAGTCGGTGAATAAATGAATGGCAACTAAACCTGTGCAAATAAGCAAAAAAATTATAATAATGACTAAACCCTAAGAGAACGGGCCCCCACCCTAAGAGATTTAGTTGCCAAAAATGTCCTTGACCCTCCCCCGGAGAAAAAGTTTTCTTTCTTCGAAGGAAAACGGTTTTACCCATGTAAAACGTGTTACACATGTAGACATACTAGAGAAAGTAAGAGAAAGAAAACCAATTTTAAATCTACAGTAACTGGGAAGGACTATCCGATCAAGGACTTTATATCCTGTCATACAGAAGGGGTAGTAAATTTCTTAGAATGTCCGTGTAAAATTCAATATGTAGGAAGAACTAAGAGAGAACTTTGGCTAAGGCTGAGAGAGCACACTCAAAAAATAAAAAATGGCTACCCCAAACATAGTCTCTCTAGACATTTTGATCAAGTCCACAATCGTGATCCTTCCTCATTAATGGTGTGGGGTATTGAAAAATATAAACCCCACTGGAGAGGTGACAACAAAGTCAGAAAATTGAGCCAAGCGGAATCTCGTTGGATCCATGAATTATGCACATTAGTTCCTACAGGACTTAACGTAGAGTTCGATCGTAATTGTTTTATATCTGATTATTAATTGAAGCTTTTATCCATCTCATTAATTTTATATACATATTTTTATACACTTTTATAGTAGTTTTATCTTTGAGATTACCGTCCACTTCAGAATTTTGTTAAATTTGTCCTAGGAAACAGGACACCATTGTCCTGTTCTCTGTTAATTGGTGGTAGGTTGGTCTCTGTCCCTTTTGAGATTTGATTGAACATTATCATGATTGCTTATCTTAATTAATTTTACCTTGGTCTAACATAGGATTTTATTTTATTATATTACATTTTATTTCCTGGATGCCTCTACTGGCCTACTATTGGGTTTGCCACCCTCTCCCCTTTCTCGCTCTATCGATCCTTACATTGATTCAGTGATGGGGCTGTTTTTTTTTTTTTGGATAGTTTCATTGATGGGCCTGCTCTTGGATAATTTGTCTACCATTGATCGTCGTCTGATCAAATATGCGGTCCGCTATTATTTTAGAACACATACATCCCTACGTTCTTGGATATTTTGCCTCACCATTGATCTTTGTCTGATCAAATTTGGCGTTCGATATCATTATAGACCATATACATCTCTTCCTATATGTCTCTTACCATTTTTGATTAACTATAATTTTATTTGTCCTTTAAATTATTTGGAAGTCCCAGTCATCCTACTCTGAATATTTATTTACCTTAGTATCTATGCGTGCGACCCTGATTGATTTATTATACGCTGGGTCCGTGCTCCTGAGGAGAATTTTTGTTGACCTTTGTAATTAACAATTAGTTATTTTTAATATTCACATTCCTCCATTATTAAATTAATATTTTAATACCTTTTGCCAAATGATCCGCCTTATATATTTTGTTGCCCTGCTGGCATGTGATGAAACACTATAATTATCCTTAATATGTCATGTCCTCATCTACATTAAGGTACAGGGACTTGGTGTTGTTTCCGAGTCTTGGTCGCCAGATGGCGCTATGCTTTTTATCTATTTCCTCTATTTATTCTTTGGCATTTATTTTAAAACATTATTATGATTGTTAGTAAATTACCAGTCAAAATGAATTATAGGGACATATTGCTTTTAGTCCCCATTTAGTCATCTATTATTGTCCGTTTTTAGAGCCCCTTACCGTCATGTACCCGATCGTTTTAGTTTTAAGACTGGGTGTTGTTTCCGAGCTAGATAGCGCTGTACGGATCGTTTTTAATTATTTTTTTAATTCTTTTATTCACCCATTCGTTTTAACAATTACTTGATTAGTTTATTGCTGGACACATTGCTAGATGTCACCTGTTTGCTAAAAGTATTTTGTTCATTGGAATCAATTAGTGCGGTTGCTAGGGCAACCACCACTGCACTTAAGTCACCGCCGTCTACCACGCTCTGAAAGCCTTTGATAAAGTCACGTGGGCGTGACGTAACGCGTAAGGAATCAGAGCCTGGTGACGTTTGTGTGTGTGAGATCTCGGCCGGGATCTCACACTGTGTTGTTTTTTACCGCACCGCTGCATTTACTCTGCTTTAACTGTAAGTCATTCATTTGTTACCTAAATAAACATGTTAAATTACTGCACTATGGAGCGCTTCCCATTTTTTGCACACATGTCCGCCTGACACCTGGAGAGGAGGTTTGTGAGGACGCAGCCAGAGGATTGGATATCGAGGAGGTGGATGCCTATGTGGTTGCTCATTAACCACCTTAGTACAGTGCATTTTTACCCCTTCCTGACCATAGCAAAAAAAAAAAAAATAAAAACCAAAAAAAACAATATTAAACACAAAATTCAGCTTTTTCAGCTTTCAGCGCTGTCGCACTTTGAATGACAATTGCGCAGTCATACAACACTGTACCCAAATGAAATTGTTATCATTTTTCCCCACAAATAGAGCTTTCTTTTGGTGGTATTTGATCACCTCTGCGGTTTTTATTTTTTGCGCAATAAACAAAAGAAGAGCGACAAATTTTAAAAAAAAACAATATTTTTTGCTATACTAAATATCCCCAAAAAATATATAAAAAAACATTTTTTTTCCTCAGTTTAGGCCGAAACGTATTCTTCTACATATTTTTGGTAAAAAAAAAAAACGCAATTAGCGATTATTGATTAGTTTGTGCAAAAGTTATAGCGTTTACAAAATAGGGGATAGTTTTATAGCATTTTTATTAATATTTTTTTTTTTTACTAGTAATGGCGGCGATCAGCGATTTTTTTTTTTTTTTTCACACAGGAACAGGTCCCACATGGACCAACAGGTTACAACATAATACGATTGCAATACAAATACAAAAATAAACTTCAAATTATGACACGTATAACATAACATCTTGAGTCATTAAAAATACTTCTTTGGCAGCTAACAGATATATAATGATGTCAAATACTAATGTTTCATTGTGGTTATTATGATTTTGGTCTTTATTGAAAGCCTTTGCTAGTATATGAAGAGTTTGGAGCGTATGTCATCCTTGACTGCAATCTACGTTTGTCTATTAGTATGCATGGACTTGGACGTGTTGGTCCCGCGGGCCCGGCTCCCTTTTTTTTTTTTTTTATATCTCCCCCTTTTGGGGGGGGGGAGTCAGCTTAGAGAAAAAGGTTAGTTAGTTAGAGAGAAGGGGGGGAGAAAGGGAAACCAGAGGGGGGAAGAGGAGGGAACGGGGGAGGGGGGGGGGGGGGTGGGGTGGACATAAGGGGAAATAGTCCTAGTGAGAGGTTTGAGGGTTGAAATGCCCTCAGCAACCACCGCGCAGCGGTGTTGCGAGCTAAGGTTGCAGCAAAACTGCTGTAGTAACGGCTGCCAGGCCATATGGGAAAGAGTTGGCCTAGGTGGAGTTGTGTCTAGTAGGAGACCGAGGGTGGAGCTCCCGTCCTCCCCAGGCCCCCAAGACCCATGTGTATTGTTACTGTGCAAGTATGTTGTGTGAACTTCTGAGTGGCAGTAGTGTTTCTACCCAGAGGGTGCTCTTCGTGTGCAAAATAAACTTAACATAACAGTGCATATATACATCATCTGCTAGTAAATGCCTTCAATAGCCTAACTTGAAACCATCATCCTGCGGACCGGCTGATAACATGCCCAACTCAGCTGAGTTGGTTTAAACTTCCCAGTCTACCAGCTAAAATGCTAAAATCCCCCATCCCCCCTCCCCCCGCACCGCCAGCCATCCCCCTTTAAATAGGCCTAGTGCCCTCCGGCGGGCCAATCAAGACTCTGCGCGGCGCAGGGAGGGGGGAGGGGGGAATCCAAGACATCTATAACAATAGGACCTCCTTTCCCTCCAGCCCCACACCCCGTCAGCTTTCCCCCAACCACAAATCTCGTCATGCCGTCAAATTCCAGGGGTGAACCTATGGACGAGGAACCGCCTCACCACCATATTGTCCCCCCTCCCTGGAGCCACAGCACATCACATTACATTCCATCCCCCTCCCCCCTCCCCCCTTAAGGCCAAAATCACCATCCCAACTGATGTCACAAAAGATGTCCTTGCGGTGGTTCCTCTGGTCTCCCTGTTACCACATGGCTGGTATTGACATCTTCCTTGAAATCCCAACTTTTCCCGGTGTCTATGGTGACAAGATGTCAGGGGAGCATAGAAACGGTCCTGCCTTCTGGACTGGGAGGGAAAGCCCCCGGGGGGGGGGGGGGGGGGGGGAAAGGGACAGGGTCCATGTGGGTGTCTTCCGGAATTAAAAGAAATACATGAATTGGGGGCATTGCATTGTGGCTGCCCACCTCATTATGTGTTCAACCGGCTTCCAAGTTGGGTGGGCGGGGCCAGGGGGATTCTGAGCAGTATACATGTCCCAATGCGTGGGTCACAGGGTGAGGTACTTTGGCTATTTCCTTTACCCAAGGTCGGGCCTTGCCAGCTGCAGAGGAATAGTCCCCATTGGTTGCTGGCTGCGTATGGGATTGAGTGTCAAAGTATTTCCCCGCAGTGTGGGCATGGGTAGGGCGGTCTACATACCGCCCGAGGTCAAGTTGGCCTACGGGGCCTCCAGGGGGGGGGGGGTCCAGACAGTCATTCTAACCGCTGGGTGGGAGCCGGGTCAACTGGGCTCAGTGAAGGCAACAACAATTGGAACATCCATACCGTATTATGCTGTGCGACTAGGATTCGCGTGTGTCATCTCTGATATACGATCTGGCTCTGCCTCTGGGGCGTTGAGAGCGTGCAGGCATTCTGGCCAATTCAAGAGCCGGTCTCAGGATTGCTCGGCGCTGCAAAGTCGCCCTGGATAGATCCGGGAGCACTTGAATATGTGCCCCATCGAATTCAATCTCCCCGTGGTCCTCCATTTCCTCCAATTGCAGTTGCATTTCTTGGGCCTCCTTCCTGGTAGTGTCCTGGGCTCTCTCCAGCGTTTGCACTCTAGTGGTCAGTGTTGAGAGGAGGGATTCCCCAGAGGTGACCCGGTCGTCTATCACGTGCAGTTCGGCCCTCACCTCCTGTATATCCTTACTGTGTGCCTCTTCAATCCGCATAATCAGGGATTCAATATCAGCCCTGGTCGGCAGTGCTTCTATGTCTGCACGTGTCGACAGGGCCCGTAGCATGACCCGCAGATCTTCGTCCAGACTACCCTGTGACTGGTGGGACCCGGCCATCTCTGGCTGTAGTATAGCTGGCAGGCCTGTAGGAAATACCTGGTCCGGTGTAGCTGTCAAAGCAGAGGTAGCGTCGTCTCTCGCTCTGTACGTCGCACTTGGTGTGGAAGGTATGGTGCTGGGAGAAGGCCGTTGCTCCCTGAAAAAGCTTGATATATCGGGTTGAGAGGCAGAGTTTCGGTTGCTGCGAGCTGCCGATCTAGTCCAGCACCTATTGGTTCATGCCACGAATTCTGTGCACAGTCCTTGGTTAAAAGAACATTAGGGTCGGTTTGGGCCGGGAGCTCCCCCAAAGAATATCTTCACTCTGTCATTATTGAGCCATGCAGCCCATGCAGGCAGTGGACAGTGAGTCTACGTACATCAATAGCCTCCCTTGCACAGCTGACACACAGACAGGGGCTCAGCTGAGATATTGATAGAGATGGTAATGATGATGGTATGGGGCTGGCAGTGTCAGAGCAGGGAAGGCCCAAAGCTGTGTATCAGGGGCAGCAGACTGTAGACACTAGGCCAGGCTAGTTCCGTTCAGGCAGTCAGTGTATGGCAGCCCCCCCCCCCCCGCTGTGTCAGGGTCCTGGATAGACAGCCAGGCAGATGCCAGGGAGTGATCTCCGCCTCTAGAGGTAGGCCGCACCAGCCGCGGAGCGCTCCGGCGGGGCCGCCACGCAGGAAAGACCGGGGATTCGTAGGCCTCACTAGGCCGCACCAGGCCGTACGCGGTCGCGGCCTCCACGGACGTCCCAGGGGCTCAGAAATGTCGCCGGATTGTCTCCGCTGGGTGGGTGAGTGATAGGTGGGGACGGATGGAGGTCCCTTACCTCTCTGAAGCGCTGCAAGTCAGTCTCCCCGGGAGTCCTCGGTTTTTCAAGATGGCGGCGGCCGCTGGGGTCTGGGGGTCTTGCTTGTCCACATCCACGGCCTGTATTTTGTCCTAATATCAGCCCACAATTCAGCTATGCACTGAGCTGATGAGGCTGGTGCAATTGCGGGTTTTGGGACGCCTTAATTTGGCTCGGATGGCGCTGGATTGCTCTCAGGGTCTCTGGAGCTCTCTGCAAAGGTGTCCGTCTCAGCTCGTACCAGGACACGCCCCCCGATCAGCGATTTTTATTGTGACTGCGACATTGTGGTGGACACATCGGACAATTTTGACACATTTTTGGCACCATTGTCATTTATACAGCAATCAATGCTATTTAAATGCATTGATTCCTGTATAAATGACACTGGCAGTGAAGGGGTTAACCACTAGGGGGCGGGGAGGGGTTAATTATGTTCCCTAAGAGTGATTCTTACTGTGGGGGGAGGGGACTCACAAGGGGAGGAGACCGATCGGTGTTTCTCTGTACAGAGAACACACCATCGGCTCCTCTCCTCTGACAGGACCGTTGATCTGTGTGTTTACACACACAGATCCACGGTCCCGCTGTGTTACCGGGCTTTTGCGGGTGCCAAGCGGACATCGCGGCCGCTGGGCACGCGCATCGGGTGCCCAGTGACACGGCGAGAGCGTGCGCTCCCGGCGGCGCGCGCACTCCCTGGAGTGCACTGAAGGGGAGGACGTCATATGACGCCCTCCCGTGCTGAGAGCTGCGCCGCCTGGCCGTCATTTGACAGCCGGCGGTCGCAAGGAGGTTAAGGTTGTTTTTCCTTGCCTTTAAGGTAAGAGGTTAGGGGAAACGGCCTTGGACACCTGCATGGGAAGGAGCACCTTTCTGATAACCTTTTTAAAGACTATTTGATCGCATCTGCAAAATTCACCACACAAAATTCACTTGGAGATTGCATAGAGATTGCACCGTGTATGGGGATTTTTTTCCGGATTGCACAGGACTTGAATTTATAAGCACTTTATTTTGGACTATTATTTCATATACTTAGAACCTATCTTCATTATTTTTGCACATTTCTTGCTTAAATTACACAGGTTTAGTCGTTATTATAATTTTTTTGCTTATTTGCACAGGTTTAGTTGCCATTCATTTATTCACCGACTTGCCTATTTGCACATATTTGTGGCTGTTTTACTGTTTGCACGGATCAAACATTGCATTTTTTCACGGATTTTTATTCATTTATTTATTTATTGCCACTTCTATAATATTTTTATTGCACTTATCTATTTATATCTACTTTGTTGCACTCATTATTTGGAATTCATTCACATTTGTAGATCTGGTTTATTTGTCTGATGTCATGTGTATAGCACTGTTCATTACTTGATGCTATATGCTCATTATTTATTTCATTAATTTCTTGACGCTTTGTTTTGAGCCATCCTTGTTGGATCATCCCCTCGGAGTGGCTTACATTCCACAAGCGCCACATTTTTTAACAAACTGAATATTATTATTTTTATCATATTTTTATCAATGCAATTTGAGTACGCATTTAATCTTTTATAATTTTAACATATATTTTTTGAATGTTAGCGCCCCATTATTTATATAATCCTTTTTTATATAACTTTTTACTGATTGCTGGTGTGTGAACACCTTGATGGTGGCTGCGGCAGTTGTTGTCTTTAGTTTATATAGTGTTTTTCTCATTCCCTTTTTGGTTTGCGCAGTTGGTCACCCCCTCTTTTAAATAAAAATTGCAGATCGCCACCATTACTAGTAAAAAAAAAATAATAATAAAAATGCTATAAATCTATCCCCTATTTTGTAGACGCTATAACTTTTGCGCAAACCAATCAATATACGCTTGTTGCGATTTTTTTTTTTACCAAAAATATGTAGAAGAATACATATCGGCCTGAACTGAGGAAAAAATGTGTTTAAAATAAATAAATAAATTGTATATTTATTATAGCAAAAAGTTAAAAATATTGTGTTTTTTTCAAACGTGTCACTCTTCTTTTGTTTATAGCGCAAAAAATAAAAAATGCAGAGGTGATCAAATGCCACCAAAAGAAAGCTCTATTTGTGGGGAAAAAACAATAACAATTTCATCTGTGTACAGCGTTGCATAACCGTGCAATTGTCATTCAAAATGTGACAGCACTTAAAGCTGAAAAATGGCTTGGGCAGGAAGGGTGTGAAAATGCACTGTATTGAGGTGGTTAAAGTCTTAAAGGATGTGATGTTGTAAATGTAATTACTTCAGAGGCATTCTTTTAGAGACAATGAGAAACTCTCATTGCTTTGTTCCAGACCACAGTCTCTTTTTATATCACCAGTGACAACCCACTAAAACCAAAGAACTGGGAAAGACATTGATACAGTTCCGCACGTACGGCTCATGTGTAAGGTAAAGTCTACAGGTTTGGAAATATCGGTTTGTAAATGGATAGAAAACTGGCTAAAAGACAGAATTCAGAGCGTAGTGGTTAATGATTCTTACTCTGAATGGTCTAAGGTTATCAGTGGTTCAGTACTAGGACCCTTACTTTTTAATATCTTTATAAATGATATTGGGTCTGGAATCAAAAGTAACATTTCCGTCTTTGCAGATGACACCAAGCTATGCAGTGGAATAACGTCCTTACAGGATGTCTCCAATTTACAAGCCGACATCAATGCTCTGTCTAATTGGGCGACTATGTGGCAGATTTAATGTTGATAAATGTAAAGTTATGCACTTGGGGGCTAAGAATATGCATGCATCATACATACTAGGGGAGTGCAACTGGGGGGATCCATAGTGGAGAAGGATCTGGGGGTTTTGTTAGATCATAAGCTCAATAATAACATGCAATGCCAAGCTGCGATTTCCAAAGCGAGCAAAGTCCTTTTTTGTATTAAGAGAGGTATGGACTCCAGAGAGAGAGATATCATTTTGCCCCTGTTCAAATCATTAGTAAGACCTCATCTGGAATATGCAGTTCAGTTTTGGGCACCAGTTCTCAAAAAGGATATTGGGAAACTGGAGAAAGTGCAGAGAAGGGCAACCAACCTGATAAGAGGCATGGAGGAGCTCAGCTATGAGGAAAGATTAGAGGAACTGAATTTATTCACCCTTGATAAGAGGAGATTAAGGGGGGATAGGATCAACATGTATAAATATATAAGGGGTCCATATAGTGAACTTGGTGTTGAGTTATTCACTTTACAGGCAACAAAGAGGACAAGGGGACACTCTTTACGTCTAGAGGAAAAGAGATTTCATCTCCAAATACGGAAATGTTTCTTCACAGTAAGCGCTGTGAAAATGTGGAATAGACTCCCTGCTGAGGTGGTTCTGGCCAGCTCAGTAGATTGGTTTAAGAAAGGCCTGGATAATTTCCTAAATGTATATAATATAACTGGGTACCAACATTTATAGGTAAAATTGATCCATGGAAAATCCGATTGCCTCTCGGGGGATCAGGAAGGAATTTTTTCCCCTGCTTTAGCAAATTGGAGTATGCGCTGCTGGTTTTTTTTTTGCCTTCCTCTGGATCAACTGTGGGTATAGCATGGGGTATATGGGATTGTATGATATATATATATTTTTTTTTATTTGTGGTTGAACTGGATGGACTTGTTTTTTTTAAACCTAACTAACTATGTAACTATGTACTCCTGCCCTCCCATCTGGGGCAGCACCTAACTGGCTATTTCAAACGAAGTGGCCCAAACACCCTAAATTTTGCTAGTGCTTATAATTGCCACTTTTGACATAATATTATAAATTCAACTACCTCTTGCAAAAGTTCTAATGAAGCAGATTTAGGAATACCCTCACATTTCTGCAAGAATCAGCAAAATACTCTGTAAGGTAATAGATTTAATGATGGACGTATGCTCAAAAGAGTAGAACAGTAAGCTGTAAAGATTTTGTTACATTTACCTTATTCATTTTAATGATTTGGTGATTTCAGATATTAAGGATTTGGATATTAAACTAGTCCATACATAGGTTCAGAAATATTACTATATTATATACTTACATAGTTACATCATGGTTTTTGCAAATGTCTATTGTATCTTATGCTGAACCTTTGGTTGTTTAGGGAAGAAGTGTGTCTGGCAATGAACTGTGAAGTGGAAGAGCTGACTAAACTATAGGGAAATGGTTGTTCTATGTTCTTCTTCAGATACAATGAAGTGGGAAGAACTGAAGGTAAAGGGAGATGTACCTCCTGCCTGTGCTGCCCACTCTGCACTATCCTGGGAAAAACGTATTTATATCTTTGGTGGAATGACTGAAACTGGGGCTGTAAGTACAATGCATCGATATGACACAGGTATGTCTTTTTTCAAAAAAAATTTTAACCTAATTCAATGAGGTATAATTATTGGTAAGATATTAAATAATGTTTAATTGTCAACAACTATACTGTTTCTGGTTGCCTTATTGGTCTTTTCAGTGTACAAAAAATAATTACAAAGAAGTGCTATGAAAGCAGAAAAAAAAAGTAATCTGCAATATGTTTTCTTAATTTTTTGATGCAAATCCTAACAGTACATTATAAAGTTGCTTGTTTTTGGATCTTGCTGGAAAAACCAAGAACAAAACCTTGTGTTTAAATTGTTAAAATTGCTTTGTAAATGGATTGCTGGAGATTATGTTGATCTGTTGACTTATTTAACCACTTGCCCACCGCCTAACTGGGAAAATACGTCATTAATTTGATGTTAAATACCGGGTTTATGGCTGCAACTAGATGCCATAGCCCCAGTATTTTCTTTTCCCTCAGAAAAAAGTGGTCCCTGCGGAAACGCAGGTTCACTTTTAGAAGTGGCGCGAGAGGTGCCCGGTGGTTCCCAGGCTTATGTTATCGACCGCTAAGCCCAAGAACCATTCGGCGCCGGCAGTGTCTTGCCATAGAGAAAAGCTATGGCAAGATGGCCACCACTCATTTCTATGCCCTTGGAGGACCGGAGTGACTCCATGACGTCACTTCTGGTTCTCGGGCCATGTAAACATTTTTTTTTTCTCAAAGAAAAAGGATAAAAAAAAAAATGTTGGGGATCTTTTGCTTTTAAGGGTAGAGGAGGGATTTGGGGTCTTTTAGACCCAAGTTCTCTCAATAAATACCCTCAAAGCAACCAACATCAGGTGGAGACTGTTTACTGGGATCTGCTGGTTGCTAGGAGACACCTGCTGGTGGACATCAGAACTGCAACTTTCCACTCTGGGAAGCGCAGTGCCACCAGCAGGTGATCCAGGTCCTGACACAGGTACATTAACCACTTCAGCCCCAGGAGGTTTTACCCCCTTCATGACCAGAATGACAACTATTTTTGGCTTTTTTTTATGGGTTTTTCCCCTTTTTTTTTTACACTTTTATTATAACATTGAACGTCTCAGCGTAGGGTCTCTCAAAATGCGATGGCCATCTCATCTTTCAGGACCACGTGTGATAGTGTGTCCTAGGATTGTGCCGTGCTGTACACTATGCTAATACTCCACTAGTGTGTGGTAGCGACGGAAACAGTCCTCGATGCAGAGACCAGGTTGGTCTTTCTACGGACATGACATCTTCTTTGGGGTGCTCTTTGGGTGGGGGTACCAGGGAGGACATCTGGAAAATGCCCCTCATGCAGCTGGCTCACTGCATTTGGATTGGGAAGTTGGGCCACAGCACCTTCTGGAAACAGAAAGACTGTGATGATCTCTTCCTGGAATTTTGGGAAGGATCCAGTTCGTCTAGATGCTTTGTATAGCACATATTCCAATTGGATCTGTTCAATGCTTAAGTATACAGACACTTTTTTGTACCAGCATCTGGCCTTACGGGCAACTAAGTACAGTGCCATCCTCTGGTCATTGAAGCTCACCCCTCCCATTTTAAGGTTGTATTCGTGGACATACTAGTCGCCGTTGTAATTTGGACTGCCATGTCTGCGTGAATGGAAGACCGAACTAAAACATTCCTTTTGTCCTTCCATCTCACTGCAAGCAATTCATTGGACCTCAAGCAGGTTCTCTCCCTAGTCTAAGTCAGGTATCTACAAGTCATTGGGGGAACCCCCGGTAATTAGATTGCACAGTGCCACATGCGCCAATTTGTAACTGAAAGGGGTGTCTAAAAAGTGGCACGCTTGTATAAAAATTGTTCACGTATAAAAAGTACCCCTTTCTGAACAAGGGTGACACCAAGTTCCAAACAATCTTGCCGCTGCTCACTATGTAGTCTGTAAACCGGGAAACTATATGTATAGCCTGTTGCCCTGTCACAGAGCTTATACATCTTGACCCCATATCTGGCACACTTGCTGGGGAGAAACTGTTTGAACACAGGGTGGTCAGAAAACTTAATCAGGGACTCGTCAATGCAGACATTTGATTGGGAATAAACAAGGCTGCAAATTGTTGGTTCAAGTGGTTTATGAGGGGCTGAATTTTGTGGAGGCAATCATATTCAGGGTCACCCCAAGGAAGACAGAGTTCATTGTCGTTGAAGTGCATGAACCGCAAGAGTAGTTAGTATCGATTCCTGGTCATGGCAGCAGAGAACATGGCAGCAGAGAACAAGCAGAGAACGGGCATATGGTGAATTGGGTCAGTGGACCAATATGACTGCAATTCACTCTTTTTAGTAATCCCCATGAGGAGGGATAGGCCCAGAAAGGTCTTAAACTCAGGAACCGTTATAGGTCTCCAGCCAAATTCACTGGCAAGGGTCACATTTGGATTTGCGGTGATAAATTGTCCAGCATATTAATTGCTTTGGTCCACAATAGATCGGTACAGATCTTCCATGAAAAACAGCTCATAAAAGTAAAGGGAAGTAAAATCTGCTGTTTCCACCTGAATTCTGGGTTGGCCAGTGAATGGGGGAAGTACAGGCGCTGCAGAAGTAGTGGGCTGCCAATTAGGATTTGCAAGCACATCAGGAAGGGCACTATGGGCTCTACAGGCCTGTGTTCGAATTCTTGGTGGCTGCAGGGCACTACTTTTGCTAGCCACCACACTAGCTTGAACTGTGGGACTCACCACATCACCAAGTGATACTGCAGTGCTAGTTTGTCTATGACCAGGACGTACTAGGCCGCTGGTGCTTGCCAATTTACCAGAAGGTTGAGCGGCACACGTACTGGCTCTCTGCTGCATACCAACAGAAGAACGGGGTCAGGTATGCCTGACCTTAGCAGGGACATCTACTACATAGTCAGAGCTATTTGTCAGAGTGCCGCTGCTCTCTACAGGTTCGTAGAGGAGGCCTGAATCAGATTGTGATTCTGACAGTGAAGCTTCCCCGGCGCTCTCATCTGTCATGCTCAGTATTCTGTAGGCCACTTCACTAGTGTACCTTTCGTTTGACGTTTTGGCCACTAAATTTACAGGTACAGCTAGTGTGACTCACAGGTAAAAAAGCACCTGGTTGTCAGAGACTGCTTGAATCGTTACAAAAAAAATTAACTGTTAGTGCTAGCAGGGATCAGGCGTGACTCTGCTAACGCTGCAGTTTTGTGTGCTGCGTTTTGTAAAGTGACAGTGATCCTGCACTTTGTGTGGGCTGGGCAGAGGTGCTGGCAGGTGTCTGGGCTGATCCTGCTAATGCCATGTTTTTGGGAACACTATACTACTGGGGACGCTAGTATAGATCTGATAAGATCAAAGATATTGATCTGTTCAGACACTATACTAGTAATGTAGGTGTATGGTGTGTGTGTGTTAGTGCTACTGGCAATCAAAGGGTTCAAATCTGATGCTGTCTGGGATTGACGCTGACACTAACTGATGCTAACACCTAACTGATGTCACCCGTGACACTAATACAGTGATCAGAAAAGAGATCTGTACACTATACTGTACGCTATACATAATAATGACACAGTGACAGGGAGTGAAAAGGGTTAACTGGGGCATGATCAAGGAGTTAAACCTTTATTGGGAATTGTATGACGGGTACCCTGATGCTATACAAAAGTAACGCTGCCGCTAACTAGCATCACCCGTGACACGAATACAGTGATCAGAAAATAGATCTGTACACTATACTGGTGACACTGTGACAGGGAGTGAAAGGGTTAACTGGAAGGCGATCAAGGGGTTAAACCTTAATTGGGAAATATATGGGGGGTACCCTAAACCTACCTGGTCCTACCACTAACTGCTGTTTAGTGTCACAAGTTACACCAATACAGTGATCAGTGAAAAATCTGAAAACTGCAGTTGGTGACACTGTGACAGGGAGTGAAAGGGTTAACTAGGGGGCAGTCGGGGGCGATTAGAGGTTAAAAGTGTGCCTATGTGTCCTGGGGTCATTGTAGTGCTTGGTGTACTCACTGTAGATGTTTTCTACCCGCACCCAGGAACCAAAAAGGGCTCCACGAGGGGAGATGACATCACTTCCTCTGCCTGTGATTACATTACACAGGCAGAGGAGGCTTTTCATTCGCCAGAACCGATTAGCAGGTCCAGGCCAGAAAACATTGGCCTGGACCTGTAGACTGATCGATACTGAAACAAATCCAATCACTGTGGGGGGCGCACGTGGGCGCCCGACGTACAGGTATGTCGGTTTGCACAGCCGAGCCGACTTGCCGCAGTATATCTGTGGAAGGCGGTCGGCAAGTGGTTAATGTTTTTCATCTAACAATTCTGCCAATGTGCAGGCACTTCTATGGTCCTCTAAGCAAATTTCATGTGCTTGTTAATCCCATCAGTCCCAGATTCACATGGCATACAGTACCTTCATTTTTGCTAGACTTCAAGCTAAGCTTCATCCTCTGAAGCTTAGCCCTGCTCCACAAGCCTGCAGTCAAGTGATAACCTCAGTGACCGATAAAGGCACACTCTTTAAACAAGATCTTAGTTGTTCGAGAGGTGATGGTCCAAGCTAGGCTTACCGTATATACTTGAGTATAAGCCAAGTTTTTCAGCACATTATTTTGTGCTGAAAATGCCCCCCTCAGCTTATACTCGAGTCAAGCACTTTTCTGCAGCAGAAAATTACATTTTCAGACCCGACTTTAGGGCCCCGTATCTCGGGGCCACTTGGTGCTAGGAACCCCAAATTTGGTATGCCAACCCAGTGGCATACCAAACCTAGCACTACAACATATCCAAAGATGGGGTTCCTAGCACCAAGTGGCCCGAGATATGGGGCCCCAAACTCGGTCAACTGTGTCCATCTGCAGGGAAGGGAAGAAAATACATAATCTTTTTAATACATATGGGATTACAAATTTCTAGACTTCTTGTGGGGGAAATAAAATGAGCGCACTCTGGTAAAAATCCAACTTTATT
Organism: Lithobates sylvaticus; assembly: GCA_028564925.1. Taxonomy (NCBI): domain Eukaryota; kingdom Metazoa; phylum Chordata; class Amphibia; order Anura; family Ranidae; genus Lithobates; species Lithobates sylvaticus. The sequence goes on from CM053033.1 coordinate 150,331,755, forward strand.
ATCATACAAAATCGATAAAATTATATAATGCAGCAGGAGAGGTGAGACCACCCTAAAGCCCCATACACACGGTCGGCCAATCCGCGGACCAGGTCCGTCGGACCATGTCCGTCATACTTTGTCCGATGTTGGTTTTGCGTACACACGGTCGGACAAAGTTGTCGGAAAAGCCGATCATTCTGAACGTGGTGACGTTTGTTGCCTACGACGGGACTACGTAGAGGCTAGTAGCCAATAGCTTTGGTCTTGTAATGCGATCTGAGCATGCGTAGCACTTTGTCCGGTCGGACAACCGTACACACGATCGGATTTGGTGTGATCGGACCGTGTTGTCAGCAAAGATTTCCAGCAGGAGATAAGACTTTGTCCGTCGGTCAAACCGACGAACACTGTCCGATGGTGCATACACACGGTCTGATTTTTCAACAACCTTGTCCGATCGGACAGAATCCATGAAAAAGTCCGACCGTGTGTATGGGGCTTTATGCGTTTCATACTATTAAGTGTTTATTCATAGAGTGTAAGGATGCACCTTTACCTATAACCACTAGTCCTGACTATTTACCTTTATTATCTAATTATAATTACCTCATCACCGGCCAATTCTGTTCACACCCAAAAACTTCTATGCATAGGGAACAGCGTATAGAAATGATTGACACCACACAGGTTTATACACTGTTCGGGTTTATTCCGGCTCAGACAGTGTGGTAAATATGAATGAAAGATGGGCGTTACCAACCATTTTCCACCAATAAGGGGTACATGTTCAAATTACATATTTCCTTTAACATGCATTTAACCAATCAAAATGTCATATATAATTAACTCTTTACATCTCTGTATCTAAGCTAAACTCATTATGTCACATTATGTAACCTAGAAAACTCCCTTGGCACACATGTAAGTTTCTCATTTCGGGTTTCGATTTCAACACGAGCTCCCTGCCTACACAGCAATATATTATAATGTCATTGTTTAAACAAAATACACTTAACCCCTTTCCGACCAGCCGCCGCAGTTGTACTGCGGCAGGTTGTCTCCCCTGGGTGAACCAACGTAACTGTACTTGGGGGTGGGGGGCATTTCTTCATGTGCATGGGGCTGGGGGTGGATACTCCTCATCCCAAATGAATAACCACAGAATCTACCTGATCAATTCAGGCCTTAACCATTGGAGGTAATAAAAATAATATTCCTCACTAATTCAAACATAAGTTCATAAAGCATGCAGAAATAAAATGTTTCTCAGCAACAGTTTTCATTATATAGATTCAATATATTTAACCACTTGACCACTGGGCACTTAAACACCCTTAATAACCAGACCAATTTTCAGCTTTCGGTGCTCTCACATTTTGAATGACAATTACTCATTCATACAACACTGTACCCATTTGAAATTTTTGTCCTTTTTTTCACACAAATAGAGCTTTCTTTTGGTGGTATTTAATCACCGTTGGGTTTTTTATTTTTTACGCTATAAAGGAAAAAATACTGAAAATTCTGTAAAAAAAAATGAATTTTTCTCCGTTTCTGTTATAAGATTTAGCAAATTTGTAATTTTTCTTGATAAATTTTGGCCAAAATTTATACTGCTACATATCTTTGGTAAAAATAAGTACAAATTGGGGTATATTATTTGGTCTTTGTGAAAGTTATAGAGTCCACAAGCTATGGTGCCAATATCTGAAAATTGATCACACCTGAAGTACTGATGGCCTATCTCATTTCTTGAGACCCTAACATGCCAGAAAAGTACAAATACCCCCCAAATGACCCCTTTTTGGAAATAAGACATCCCAAGGTATTTAGAAAGAGGCATGGTGAGTTTTTTGAAGTTGTAATTTTTTCCCACAATTCTTTGCAAAATCAAGATTTTTTTTTTCATTTATTTTTTTCACAAAATTGTCATATTAGCAGGTTATTTTTCACGCACAGCATATGCATACCACAAATTACACCCCAAAATACATTCTACTATTACTCCAGAGTACGGCGATACCACATGTGTGAGACTTTTACACAGCATGGCCACATACAGAGGCCCAACATGCAGGGAGCACCTTCAGGCGTTCTGGAGCACCCAGGACAATTCTGACATTTCTCTCCTACATGTAAAAATCATCATTTATTCGCTAGAAAATTACATAGAAACCCAAAACATGATATATCTTTTTTTAGCAAAGACCCTAGAGAATACAATGGCGGTCGTTGCAACTTTTTATCTAGCATGGTACTTGCGCAGCAATTTTTCGAACACGTTTGTTTTTGTGCTTTACAAAAAACAAAACTGTATATTTAGCCCAATGTTTTTGCATAATGTGAAAGATGAAGTTACGCCGAGTAAATGGATACCTAACATGTCACCCTTCAAAAATGCACACACTCGTGGAATGGCGCCAAACTTCGCTACTTAAAAATCCCCATAGGCGGCGCTTTAATTTTTTTTACTGGTTACATGTTTTGAGTTACAGAGGAGATCTAGGGCCAAAATTATTTTTCTCGCTCCAACGTTCGCAGCGATACCTCACATGTGTGGTTTGAACACCGTTTTTATATGTGGGTGGGACTTATGTATGCGTTCGCTTCTGCATGTGAGCACAGAGGGACAGGGGCGCTTTAAAAAAAAATATATATATATTTTATTGTTCATTTTAGTTTGACACTTTTTTTTCCCCAAAAAATGTTTTGATCACTTTTATTCCTATTACAAGGAATGTAAACATCCCTTGTAATATGAATATGACATGGCAGGTCCTCTTTACAGTGAGATATGGGGTCAATAAGACCCCAGATCTTACCTTTACGCTGGAAAGCCTGAAATGAAAAAAAAAAACGATCCTGGCTTAGATCGTAGCGAGTATCGCAGGGTATCGCAGAATATTGCATGGTATCGCAGGGTATGGAAGGGTATCGCAGAATATCGCAGGGTATGGCAGGGTATTGCAGAATATTGCAGAGTATTGTTGGGTATTGAAGAGTATTGCAGGGTATCGCAGAATACCGCAGAATATCGCAGGTTATGGCAGAGTATTGTTGGGTATTGCAGAGTATTGCAGGGTATCGCAGAATATCGCAGGGTATGGCAGGGTATTGTTGGGTATTGCAGAGTATTGCAGGATATCGCAGAATATCGCAGGGTATGGCAGAGTATTGCTGGGTATTGCAGAGTATTGCAGGGTATTGCAGAGTATTGCAGGGTATTGCAGAATATCGCAGGGTATTGCTGGGTATGGCAGGGTATGGCAGAGTATGGCAGAGTATTGCAGAGTATTGTTGGGTACTGCTGGGTATCCATCCATCCATGCTCAGCCATCCCTCCATACCCTGCAATACCCATCAATACACTGCAGGCTATTGCTGTGTATTGCAGGGTATGGAGGGATGGCTGAGCATGGATGGATGGATTGGTGGTGACTGCAGAGCAGTGCTGTGGGCACTACAGATCCCGCCCACAGCACTGCTGCCACCGATCCCTCCCCCTCTCCTCTCACACTGTACCGATTGGTACAGAGAGAGGAGAGAGGAGCTGGCATCATGAAATCGTTTTTCGGCTATGGGCCGGTTGTTAACTGGTTAACTGAACATTTTTCCCAAGTCCAGTATTACAGCAGGATTTCAACAAACATAAACACCTTTAATTCCTTTTATCCACTAGACCCGAGGGTCTCAGAACAGAAACTTTTACCCAAACACATTTTCTGACTCAGAAGTCAGCCTCCCAACTTTGCAAAAATATCTGACCATCAGCAACAAACAAAGCATTGATGAATAAAAATTATTAAAACTTTACGGTTGAAATTTTGGGAATTCAAAAAGTAATATATCCAGAATAGTCACCCTGACTGTTATTCAAACAAACTTTCCCCTCAAATTTTTGCATTTTACAGACTCATTATATGTAACAATTTATTCTAATCTTGGTTACTTAATTACAATAACTCTTCAAACATTTATAATTTCACCCCTTTTTTTTTTACCAAAATTCCATTATCAAATTTAAATTTGACCCCAAATATTTAGGGAAATCTTTTGTAAATACTTATATATATACCGTATTTATAGGCGTATAACATGCACCCAAGTTTAGGAGGGAATTTTAAGGAAAAAACTTACATTTAAATGCCCATCCACGCAGCCTTATCAGTGTCCTTCTGCAGCCTTGTCCAGTTTCCTTCGGCTTCTGCAGCCTTTTCCAGTGTCATTTGCAGCCTTGTCAGTGTCAATTGCAGCCTTGTCAGTGACATTGCAGCCTTGTCAGTGTCACTGCAGTTTAAATATGACGCCGGGGGTGTGACCGGATGTGTGGAGCGAACGGAGTGAATGGAGGAGATGTGCGGCGTGATGGAGTGTGAGACGTGAAGCCGCTGTGCGAATTCCCTCCCCCCTGCTGAAGGAAGGAAGCCGCCGCACGTGCCCTTGTCCTCCGCTCTTTGCTTTCTGTTAAGCCGAGGCACGCTTCAGGGACATGCGATACACACGCCGGCTCTCGGTGAGAGATACCTGGCTGTTTCCTGGCTGATATACCCTGCATGTGTTTGCTGTGTGGGCAAAGAAGGGTATACGAACTGCATATGAACTGCTATGTCATGGCTATGTGGTTATTTAGCGCATATATAAAGATCATTTAAAATCTGCTGAATTGGTGGAACTGGGGGATTTTTTTTTTCTTTTCCCTTATTTTTTCCCCCACTGCCTTGGTTTCCCTGCTATTTGGGGTAGTACCCTGCTGAGTTTACAGAACTGAATTGGAAGCTTAAAAGTGCTCGGTGGGTAAGGGGGAGAAGGGTATACCCCCGGGACATCTAGTATAAACAGCCTTTTAAGGGGGGGGAGAAGGCATTGGTGTTGGTAAAACAAGATCAAGGGGGAAAAAAATGCAGCAGCTACACTTCGCAAAAGACAAAAATCCTCAACAAGCAGGTACGGCTGCGGCGGCAAGATTAGAACAATTTGCGCATACCCCCGAGCAACCCCCTTCACAGTCTCCCCCAAGGAAAGGGACCAAACCCAAAGTGCAACAGGGTAGTACAGTAGACCGACAAAGCCAAGGGCAGAGCCAAGCAAACGTTTCAACGCCACAGGCTCAAATGGCAAAAGCACAGGGAAATAAAAATCTGATCAAAGTGCAAAAATAAATACAGAAATGATGGACACTGCAGTAGGGCCCAACATACCCTTGTAGAAAGAACCTACATTAATGGACGTGCTCAAGGCAGTAAAAGTATGTAATGATTCACTTAAAGAGCTATGCAAGCAGATGAAGGGTGTTAAAGAAGATCTGGGTTTGGTAAGACAGGATGTGCAAAAAATAACTGAGAGAACTACAGTTTTGGAAGGAAGGATCAGCCAGGTATTAGATGATGTGTCACCACTAATTAAAGAGATGAAGAGCATGAAAGAGCAGATACTCAGGCAAGCCTCTAAATTAGAGGAAATGGAAAATAGGAGCCGAAGAGATAACATAAGGGTAGTAGGACTGCCCGAAAAGAGCGAAGGATCTAACCCCACTGAGTTCCTAGCAAGATCGCTGATTGAGTTATTTGGGAAAGAATCTTTCTCCGTGATGTTCAGTATAGAAAGAGCTCATAGAGTGCCATTCCGACCCCCGCCAACAGGAGGATACCCCAGAACTTTGTTAATAACATTTTTAAATTACAAGGACAAAGTGGCATTGTTACAGAAGGCCAGAGATAAGGGAAATATTCTCTTTAATGGGATCAAGATATCTTTCTACTCCTATTTCTCCCAGGATCTTCAAAGACGCAGAGCAGAATTCATGCAGGCCAAGCGTTCATTACAAAAATTTAAAGTTCAGTACGCCCTTCTCTACCCGGCTAAATTGCGGGTGACTGCTTTGTGGGGAACCCACTTTTTTGAAGTTCCAGATGGTGTGGAGAAGTGGCTGGAAGAGAATAAAGAAAAAATGTTGACATTATGACACCATGATGATAATAGGTTGGGGGGGGGGATAGGATAAAGGAAAAGGGGGAGAGAAGGGAAAGATGAGGAAAGAAAAAAAAGAAAAAATATAAATAGGGGGGTGAGAGAAAAATCGGTAATATTGGATATATATGTTGCAATATGGAAGGGGGGGGGGGATTGCACAGAGGGTGGTTGTGAAATGATGGAAGTTAAAGGGTGGGTGAGTGGGAAGGAAGTCCTAGTGGTATGGGAAAGGGTCATTGTTAACCCCCTGGGAGATCACCTAGAAAGGTGGGGGCAGATGGGGGGAGGGGAGAGGTGGGTCACCAGTATGGATCAAGGTCAAATATTTGCGAAGGGGCAGTTAAACAAGGGCACTATTAGAGACAAAGTTAGGAAAACTATAGAAGATATACAGAAGAGGAAAGGGAAAGGGGTGACACAAATAATTTTGAAATGGGTAACCGCAAGAATTAAGGGTGGCAATGCATACGTAGAGTTAAAGCACTCTTTTAAAATATATATTTATGTGGTGAAATTAGATTCAACTTAAAACACTAAAGATAGGGTCATGGAATGTAAAAGGGTTGGGCACAGTAGGTAAGAAGGCAGCAGTATTCTCTATGTTGAAGATTTATGGTGTTGAACTGGTTTGCTTGCAGGAAACACACTAACAAAGGATACAGCTCAGCAATTCCAAAGGAAAAAGAGAGTATATCAACATCAGTTTCACTCGGTCTATAGCTCGTACAGTAGAGGGGTTAGTGTGATGATGAAGACCTGTGTTCCCTGTGTTATGTCCATCATAGGGCGGGACTGGGCGTGAGCGGAGCCGAAGGTGGCCGAAAGCTGCAGAGAACGGCCAATGGCGCCAATTTCCAAACTGCAGTGAGACTGACATGTCACTGCAGTTTTACTGCAGCCTGAGCAAGGCTGCAAATGACACTGAGGAGGCTGCAGATGGACACTGCAAGGCTGCAAATGACACTAATGCCGCGTACACACGAACTGACTTTCCCGCGGGATTGTCCGCTGGACTCTAGTCCGCCAGAGAGTCCAATCGTGTGTGGGCCTTCGACTGACTTTTTTTCCCAAAAGTCCGGCGGACTAGGTTTTAAGTTTTGTTTTAAAATTATCCGCTGGACTTGGCAGTCCGGCGGACAATACGGCCGTCTGTAGTATGGTCCGGCGGACCAAAAAGGACGCATGCTCAGTAGCAAGTATGTCACGGACTCTAGTCTAGTGTTCTAGTCCCGTCGTACGTGCTGTACGTCATCACGTGAACCGCCGGACTTTTAGCGTGATCGTGTGTGGTCAAGTCCGTTCACTTTCAAGTCCGGCGAAGCCCAGCTGGAAAGTCCGGCGGTTTGTCCGCTGGACTAGGTCCGGCGAACAAAATCCGTTCATGTGTACGCGGCATAAGAAGGCTGCAAGGCTGCAAATGACACTGACAAGGCTGCAAGGCTGCAAATGACACTGACAAGGATGCAAGGCTGCAAATGACACTGAGAAGACTGCAAGGCTGCAAATGACAGTGAGTATGCTGCAAGGCTGCAAATAACACTGACGAGCATGCAGATGGACGCTGTGCAAGGCTGTAGATGGACACTGATAAGGCATTTAAATGTAAGTTTTTTTCCTTAAAAAGTTTTTTTCCTTAAAATTTCCTCCTAAACTTGGGGTGCGTGTTATAATGCCGGCGCGTGTTGTACGCCGATAAATACGGTATATCAAATCCATATCATCAAAAGGTGTATTTTTTTGTTACTTAATACATATATTACACAACCTTAAGTTACTTCCCCCTTTCTTTTTTTAACCACCATTTCTTTGGCGTAATGCCTGGAACACAGACTTCTGCTATTTTTATTTTTTTCACAGATATTGTACCAATTGCATTAACTCTATAGGTTAGCAACACAATGCAAACACTTCATGCCTCTTATAGTGGGGCCACCCCCCCCCCCCCATGTAACAGATTTTGGCACCTCGTATGTGTAACAGCTTAAACACAATTAAAAAAAATTTGCACATATAAACCATTCCCTTTGTTTTGTAACAGGCAAGGTCTTTGTGCAATGCCAAGTTCCCATTTTGTTATTTGGATATCAACAAATGTACTCTTTGTCACATTTACTTTTCAAACATATAATCATTTTTTTTTTCATAATTAATCTTGAACAACATATTTTTCCTAAAATACCTTCCAAACCTTCAACAATGTGAGAATAAGCAATTGCACAATTAAAACCATTCCTTGAAGTCAGACTTTATCGGAAATGATCAAAATACCCCAGCTATAAGTTAAAATGTTACTCTTAAAAATTAGTATTTTGCAATTATCTTAAACTTTTTAATCTACTTAATTATCTGATCAGATTCCTCAATTTTTGGTACCATTAAATACATGTAATTTAGTAGTGATGTCATGTTCTCCATATATGATTCCAATTAACAGTGCATTGGGCATGGGCTTAATAATATGTGCCCAACACATTCCATGATTATTACATAATAAAGAAAAACACACAAATATTGACATAAACAATACTTGGAAACATTAAAAGGAAAAGACCCAGGAACATCCCCCTAAGGGTTTTCAGTACCACTACGTATTCCGCTAATTGTGGGGTTGATGTGTATAAAACTTACACCATAAAACACTCCCATAAAACACTCTCCAATTTCTTTCACATAGACGGACTCCGTCAAGCCATAGCCCCATTAGGTGCATACATGGAGCCTTCACGGAGTCCATCTACGTGAAAGAAATTGGAGAGTTGTTGTTGGGCACTGCAATAGTAAGATCTTATGCAAATGACTGTGGAAATTGGACAGATACTACATTTGTATCAATGCTGTATTTAGTAACAAAATGTTTCTTCAATTAGAACGAAAGCTCCTGAGGAAGCGACATTCCAGTCGCGAAACATGTTGAGCACGAGTTTCTTCTTTTAATCGGCGGGACCGACGACCACCCCTTTTCGGGCCAGTCCACATCCAAGTGGGAGTGTTTTATGGTGCAAGTTTTATACACATCAACCCCACAATTAGCAGAATACGTAGTGGTACTGAAAACCCTTAGGGGGATGTTCCCGGGTCTTTTCCTTTTAATGTTTCCAAGTATTGTTTATGTCAATATTTGTGTGTTTTTCTTTATTATGTAATAATTGTTTTTGTGATATATTTTCAATAAATATTGTAAAAAAATTTCAAATATGTGCCTATAAAGTCCATTTCCCTTTCTTTTTTCCTATCGGAAAAATTAATCTTTGACATTTATGTAGGATGTGGCACTCCAACAATTTTAGGTGTTTCTTGATTGCCACCTTAGGACCCGGCAATCTTTTTCTTTATACAACACATTCCATGAACATACTAACGGTAGTTTCAACCTTTCAACAATAAACATATAATAAAAACACACTTTAAATCTGTACATATAACTTAACTAAACCCTTCTCTACAACTTGCAGTTGTCTCAACATTTACTCTCCCTTCCAGCAAGTCTAGGACTTGCTGAATATGGAATGCAAATGTAGCAATATGCATTCTCGAGTAATGCATAACATAATAAAGTGCACCCATAAAAAAAAAATAAAAAAATTTAGTGCACTTTCAAGTGCAGTGCAAAGTGGATTTGCCTTTCGGAAATAACCCCCAGTGTTCCTAAGTTGCTAGGTGGAAGCTCTACCTGGCCTAGAAGTGGTAAGTTTCATTAACTTTCCCACTGCAATCCTAAGACCTTAATACTCCCTGAGTTTTCTGGCTGCTTTTTTTATTAAATTTAACTTTAATTAATAAATCCTCTTTCTTTTCCTTCAAATCTTAAGTTACCGATTACAATATAGCGTGTTTTCATTAAAAAAAACAATTTTAAACCCACTTATTTTAGCCTTACCACAATGTAGGGTGTTTTCATTAAAACACTCCCTCTCTACACATCCCCCCTGCACACCTAAAACACCTTTGTTTGTAACCCTGAAATCATTCTATGCCTTTACCTTTAAAGAGTCATCAAAACGCATTAAACATGTATCTAAACAATTACAGACCATTTGCAAGCAATTTAACCACTTGACAACTGGGCACTTAAAGTGGTGTTTCATCTGTAAAATTTTTTTTTAAAAGTCAGCAGCTAAAAAAAAAAGTTGCTGCTGACTTTTAATAAGTACACTTACCTTTCCAGGGCGCCCGCGATGTCGGCCGCCGAGGCACTCCGGTCCCAGCGCCGCCATCCTTACTAAGGAAAACAGGCAATGGAGCCTTGCGGCTTCACTGCCCGTTTCCTACTGCGCATGTGCAAGTCGCGCGGTGCTTTGTGAATGGGACGCATTGTGTTAGGGAACACACAGTTCCCAGAACACAGCGCGCCCCATTACCCAGAAGACAACGCGGAGGAGGCGAGAAGACCAAAGAAGACCGAAGATCACCGCGGAGTAGGAAGGAGGCAGATTAGGAAGACTGCCTAGCAACAGGGATTTCTGGTAAGGTAACATTTTTTATTTTTTTTTCAAATGTTTTTTTTTATATTTTTTTAAGAATATTAATGCTCTTTTTTATTTTTATTTTTTTAGGGTGGCCCTCCATTTTAAATCCCCCTCGTGACCAGACCAATTTTCAGCTTTCAGTGCTCTCACTTTGAATGATAATTACTCAGTCATGCAATACTGTACCCAAATGAATTTTTTGTTCTTTTTTTCTTACAAATAGAGCTTTCTTTTGGTGGTATTTGATCACCTCTGGGTTTTTTATTTTTTGCAGTATAAATGAAAAAAGACCGAAAATTTTGAAAAAAAACAAATTTTTCTTAGTTTCTCTGATAAAATCAAAAAATTTAAAACAAATTTTTCTTCATACATTTTGGGCACAATTTATACTGCTACATATGTTTGGTAAAAATAACCCAAATTAGTGGATACTATTTGGTCTGTGTGAAAGTTATAGAGTCTACAAATTGTGGTGCAAATCATAAAAAATTGATCACACCTGATGTACTGGTGGCTAATTTCTAATTTCTTGCGACCCAAACAAGCCAGGGAAGTACAAATACCCCCCCCCCAAATGACCCCTTTTTTGAAAGTAGACATTCCAAGGTATTTAGTAAGATGCATGGTGCTGCGTTTGATGTTGTAATTTTTTCCCACAATTCTTTGCAAAATTAAGATTTACATTTTTTTTCCCCACAAAATTGTCATTGTAATAGGTTATTTCTCTCACATGGCATGTGTATACCACAAATTACGCCCCAAAATACACTCTGCTACTCCTCCTAAGTATGGCGATACCACATGTGTGAGACTTTTACACAGCCTGGCCACATACAGAGGCCCAATATTGAGATAGCACCTTCAAGGGTTTTAGGAGCATAAATTACACATCTCATTTCTCAACCACCTATTACACTTTTGAAGGCCCTGGAGCACCAGGACAATGGAAACGCCCACAAAATGACCCCATTTTGGAAAGCTAACACCCCAACGTATAATCTATGAGGCATAATGAGTCTTTTGAACGGTTCATTTTTTTCCAGAAGTTTTTGAAAAATGTTGGAAAAAAAAAGAAAACACATTTTTTTTTTACACAAAGTTGTCCATTTATAAGATATTTCCAACACATAGCATGTACATAGCAAAAATGACACCCCAAAATAAATTCTGCTGCGCCTCTTGAGTATGGCGATACCACATGTGTGAGACTTTTACACTGCCTGGTCACATACCAGGAACACCGTCAGGTGTTCTAGGGACACATAGCATGCACATACCAAGAATTACACCCCAAAATACATTCTGCTGAGCAAAGGGTGAAAAAAAGATTACCTGTGGTTTTAGTAGCACAGTTATCCACAGTAGGATAGCACTGGTCCAGGCAGCAGGCAGGGACTTGGTCAGCAAAAGCGAATGCAATTGTCCAGGCAACAGGCAGGAACACTGTCCATAGTCAGTACAGGCAACAGGCAGGGATACTGTCAATATACAGTCCAGGGTCAGTGCAGGCAGAGATTTTGGGGTACGACGATCAAAGGATCAACTAAGAAAACGCTGGTCAGACCTGAAACTGAGGCAGCACGATCAGTACAGAAAGATCAAGCGACTTCTTCAAAAAAGTAAGTAGTTGTCCTGTGTTCACATTTAGTATTATTACTTGCATGCTGCTCCATGTGCTTTTCTTTACTGTTGTAGTTTAAAATGGCAACTTTCATGGGTTCAATCGTTCGTAGGAAACATTGTTCGTTCGCCACTAAAATACGATGTTTTGGGAATTTGCACTTGCAGTTAACTACATTTGGTCAGGCCTATTTCTATTCAAAGAAGATTGTTGTCTTGATGGGTTTGTAACTAAAGTGAAATGCAAACTTGATTCAGTGTAAAGGAAAGGAAACACTCAGCAGCTGTTTACACATCTGGACTAAGGAGCACTAGTGTGGGACACCAGAACATCCTTTTTATTAGGGTGTCCCACACACGTGCTCCAGTGGATACTATAGGGGTGTCTCCATCTGTGAAACTTGCACAACACAGGTAAGTATTCCAGCTTTAGAAAGTGTAGAAAAACATTTTTTCAGCTTGCAACTCTGACAAAAAATACAATTGTACGACACTTCCAAAGCAATGTTTCATATTCCTATTTCTGCCCTCAAATATCTGTGTGCTAAGTATTCCTTTTTTATATTCTCATAGGGGAGAGAAGACTCGGGACATCTCACTCAATACACCAGGAACCCCACACCTCCAAAAGAAGGGGAAATCCCAAAACCAGAGGAGGAGGAAGAGGAGGGAGAGGTTGTTGAAATTGGCGAAATTGGCACCACAACAGGTGAGTGTCTGAGACCACAGCTTTGGGTAATAGATGTATGCCTGCATATTTATAATATATGGTGTGTTGTTTTGTTTATTTTTAGGTGCTGTGGATGTTGTGGAAGAAGAATCTCATTTTACCAGTGAAAGTGCCCAGATCCTCATCGGGGAGATAATTGGGTGCAATTGCGATTTAGATAATCTAAAGAAAATCATCAATGATGTTCAACAAAAAATGAAGAACATCATTGATGTTTTAGGGAGAATCTAAAACACACCAAACTAATTAGCATTGATTTGTATTTTAAAATCCAGTTTAAAAATTCTCAGAAAGCCATATTTTGAAGATGCACACAGTGTGTCAACATGTGCTATCTGCCATCACGAGAGATCTATGTACGGGTTTTGTGGGAGCAACGCCTTCCTCGATACTAAAGTGTCTGAGATGAAGAGGTTGCACCCCAAAAACACGTCCATTGATCACCCATGATGGGAGATAGCTCGTGTTGACATTAGGCATGGGATCAGGATGGAAATCTCCAGTTTGAATCCCAATTTGTGTGCATCTTTAAAATTTGTCTTTTTCAGGGGTGACACCCTATCTGATGAAGGCAATATCAACACAGTTTGGACATACTAATGTCTGATATTGTCTTCACTTTTCAAAGTTGAACTTTGTAAGTTCCTGAGTTGTGTATGATAATGCTTTGAAACATGCCTGTTTTTACCAAAAAGGCTAGTTATATTAATGTTACCAAAAATAATGTTATATACACCAAAAATGTTGGTTTGTTGAAAAACCCTTTTATAAACGCACATGTGAATGTGCTTGGAGTAAAAAAAAATTATTATCATCAACAATTTGTGGCTGCTTCTTCAATGCTCAAAAATAGTTTTTGTAGTAAAGTTGGTGTTTTCAGTGACATTGGGTGTTATTTACTAAAGGAAAATTCACTTTGCACTACAAGTGCAGTTTCAAGTACATTTGTGCAGTGCACTTGTAGTGCATAGTGGATTTGTCTTTAGTAAATAACACCCACAGTGCTTTTTAATTTGCCTCAATCACGCCATTTTCATGACTACACAAATGTCTGTCATGGTGCTGAATATTTATAATATTTTTGTCATTAATGCACTATATACATTAACAACAAAAACAATTTTTTGGAAAACAGGGGGTAATAGGGTCAAGGGCACAGTTGCTGATACTGTATCACAGCAACTGTACCCTTGACCCTATTACCCCCTGTTTTCCAAAAAAACAACTGAGACTATACTCACCTCATAGCTAACAACAAAAACAAGGTGGGTCTGTGTGTGTAGCAGACCCACAACATAATAAGATTCTTAGCTGAAGAAGAGACTGTCACCTCATGTCTCAAATAAATTAGTTTTGCACTGTTGAAGAAAAAGGCACCAAAAAAATAAAAATAATAACCTAGGAGACAGCTCAAATTAGGTCAAGCAGTAAATGAAAGCAAAGATTATTCCAGTTTCCAAAATAAATTTATTTTTAAAATATCTCAGACATTGTCTGGCATATCAATGGCTCCCCTACCCGCAAAGTACTCCATGTATCTGTTTCTGAACTTGCGGGCGCTTTGGGGGGGCAAGCCAGGACGGTCAGCTTTAAGTGCCGCCAGGTTAGAACTTTCAGCAAAGTTCCGAACACCGAATCATACAACACCCCTGGCGGAACACCCAGCGCATTCCGGGCCCTAAGAGTCACCGTGGTAAACCGGCCCAGAGATCCCTGACAAACTATTTACTCCGCGTAAGGGAACAGCACAAGATGTCCCAAGATGTCCCAAGATGGCGCCCAGGCTGGGCCTGCTCCGGCGTGCTTGCAGGCCTCAGCCTCATCCCCGGAACACTCAATGGGGGACTGTGAGTATTCAAACCAGCTCACAAAAGCTGACTTGGAGGATAGCCTCTTCTCAATGTACGATAAGCTGGCTAGGAAGTTTCAGTCGGAACTACATAAATCCACCAGCACATTGTCTATTGAGATTGCGGACCTAGGCACCAGAACTGACATGCTGGAGACTAAACATGACGAACTGTGCCTATCTCACTCTGACCTGAGGAACGACCACGAGACCCTCACAGAGACTGTCCAGATCCTGCAAGCCCACCTCGAGGATCTCGATAATAGAAACAGGAGGAACAATCTGAGGGTCAGAGGTGTCCCTGAAACGGTCACTGACCTGCCACAAGCTGTACAGAAGCTCTTCCACTCCCTGCTCCCAGAGACCCCAATGGCGGCTTTCGCCTGCTACAGGCTGCACAGAGCTCTGCGCCCAAAGTCCCCGGCTGATAGACCCCCACGGGACATTGTACTATGTCTCAAGGACTACCTTATCAAGGAGGAAATTCTCAGGGCCTCACGCAATACTCCTAACATCCAACTGGATGGTATTACTGTGCAAATCTACCCTGACATTTCACCTACAACCCTTGATAAACGCAGGAGGATGAAAGAAGTCACATCTGTCCTTCAATCAGCCAGGATCAGGTACCGTTGGGGCTTCCCCTTTAAGCTACAAGTCCTGCATAATGGTACCACATATACGGTCACCACAATCTCTGAGGGGAAAGATCTTCTGGTAAAATTGGGCCTCCTGAATGCAGCTAGCTGACCACCCTAGGATGCCATCTACCCCCCGTTCGCCAGCCATCTGGGCCACTCCACCTCCCAGGAGGGACCGCCGCACGGTCCATTGACCTTCACTGTTCCCAATTTCTCTGATGGACACTTACGAGTGCCTACATGCAAATATGTAGAAGATTTGTCTCACCCTTGAACTGACGTCCAGCCGCGTCCGTCTGAACTACCCCCCACTCCGAGCAAGTTTGATGGAGACCCTGACGTCCCTGGAAGCTACACCTGGAGATCCCGCTCTAATCAATCGGACAGATCGGCTCCCTCTCCTTGCTTGGAGGCTTGGACCAACCGGTCCGAGTTCACTATTGCAGTTATGGCAGAGGGAGAGGGGAAGGGGCATTTTTTTGTTTTTTTTTTGCCCTTTCCTGTCTCTTTCTAAGGCCTTTTGTTTTTTTGGTCAGGGTGTCTGTTTTACCCCTGACCCCCTTGGCGTTGATGCCGCTTCAACTGACACCAAGCCTGCATCTGTTGCTATCGCAGCACTTGCAATCGGTATACGGTAGCTCGTTTGTTTTTTTTTGTCTTTTTTTGTTTTTTTTTGCTCTACAAGTGTTGTACTGCTTCTAACCCAATGTTTTTTCGCCTCTCACTGAGTGGCGCTCCTGGGCTCTCGACCTGCCCCTGGCTCCTCGGGGGGTTGGCGGGCGCCTACGGTTTCAACCTTTGACCTAGGACTGATAATGTATTTGTCACTGTATTGGTCACTTTACAGGTGCGGGGGTTTGACTCACCCTGCATGTGAGGTTCTTGCGGATTCTGGACTCATATTGCATCTACTAGTTGGTACGCTACCTTTTAATTCAGCCTAATGGGTACTACAGTCATTTCACATAACCTTAAGGGCTTTAACTCTCCGATTTAAAAGGAGGAAGGCCTTTAAGGCATATAAGAGATTGGGTGCTTCTCCAGGAGATGCATTTTTCCACCCAAAACCACCCACATTATTTCGATAAGGCCTACCACCAAGGGTATTTCACCACATTTGAGTCTGTTAGGTTTCCTGTAATGTCCTCTGCATCAGCCCCTCTTTCTGTTAGGTCCTCTGTTAGGTCCTCTGCATCAGCCCCTCTTTCCCTCAATTGGACTTTGGCTGTCAATGGAAAAAACTCTGTCTGTCTGTCCGGACAGGTAATCAGACACCATACGAGGTTGAAAAAAGAATGCTTTTACTTCCCGCTTCACAGAGCATATACAATACACAAAAAGGGGGAAGAACGCAATTGAACAACCAATCACATTCAAGCATTTAAGCATTTTGTTATACAATTCAATATTGATCTGCAAGATTCATAATATTTCTTCCTTCAGACTCAACATCATATTTACTCTAAAAATGTCTCACGCAATATATGTCCTTGATAAGTTTGTCAGTATGTTTTGGTATACAGAAGTACAAAACAGCAAACTTGTTATGGGAAGCAGACCCGTCACTAGAAGCAAACTTGCCATGAGAACTAAAACTTGTTATGAGAAAGTGTGAGATTAACAGAATTACAGTGAGTTTCTACAGAAAAACATCTTTGTACAATACTATTAAATCTTAAAGGGTAACTATACACTTCCCACGTTTCCTTACAATCCCTCCTTTGATCATAGGAGACTTAAGAAGTCTCCGCTGATCACTCATTGTACCACCTATATCCTGCCTTGAACATGGTCTCATGGCTGTTTCAGACTTATCAACTGGGTTCTTTGATTTTGCTACTTTACTTATCAGGCTGAACACCAATTTGATTGTCACATAAATGGCCAGAGCTAAAATAAGTATCATGAGAAGTATCATACCCGTTTTCTTAAAGAAATTCATAATGTTTTCCCAAATAGAACCGAACCATCCTCCTACACCTGAAAAGGGATTCCATGAGTCCCCCATACGTCTCATTTGGTCCTGCAATTTTGCCCTTTCTTCATTGTGACCTCTAATAATGTCATAATAGTCTGGGATTTCTAAATCTTCAGACGGCTTTGTAAGATTGTTCATGTATGTGCAGCATAGGGTTTTATCCCCGGTTAGGTCACACAGCCCTGTAAGAACCATCATCATTCTTTCTTGCCTTTGTTTAATTACCTCTTGTTCAAATAATACCTTCCGAAGTTCTTCATTGAGTAATCCTATATCTATTGCTGTGGCATTCATCCATAAATCCATTAAACATCCCAAATCTATCTACCTTTGTGAGGGCATTGTATACGCCTACCCCACGGAAGGATGCAAAAATGTTGTCCCACCAAGTGGTTAATTCCCTCTTGTGTCTGCCAAATTCAAGACTGTGGGCAGGTTTCATGGACACAAGTGTGTATGACCCTGTGGTCCCCATTAGAGGGATCATTTCCACAATAGTACATCAACCTGAAGTTTTTCTGTACATAGGGTAAGGGACGGTGGTATGGCACCATAGTCCATGACAGACCATCCATCAGTGGGGAACATGAGGGGCTTGAACCACTTTGGGGGGGCTAAGTCTTGACCTTAATCCCGCTAAACACATCCAATCCCCCAAAGAGGGAATGCTATCTCCATCTTGCCTTATCCAGGGGCTGTCCATGTGTGTGCTATTTATCCATTCAGTATCCTGTGGATTGTTGGATCCCCTCACACATTTACATATGTCATATAGGGACATGTTACCTATCCTTTCATCAGGGTCCAGGATATTAAAAGTAGCTAACCCGTGGGAGTGGTGTTTATAACAGGGACTTCCTGGGGGGTATTTAGTAACTGCTCTAGGGTGATAGGCCTTCCAACCATAGGGAATAAATGTCGGCCTGTGGATAAGTGTGAACCCTTTCCATGTATGCTGCTCTGGCATTCACTACAACAGTATCCTCCCCCATCCCGCACGAGGAGTTTAGCCAACACCCAAAAAATAAGAGTAAGAATACAGTGATGGTCATTACAATTGAAAAAAGAAACTGTCCAGGTGGTGCATTTTCTTGGCTCACGGGGAGAGTCTGTGGTCAAAATGGGGGGGTTAAGGGGTTTTGTGAGAGGGGACAATAGTGGCTGAGTCTCTTCTTGTGGGGCTCCTCCATTTCCTTTCCTGTCTCCTTTTATCTGTGGGCTCTTCTTCAACCTTGATGCATGGATCCATTGTGGGCTTTGATCCGTCAGTATTGCTGTCCTGGAGACCTTGAGGACTTCAAATGGACCTTGGAAGACGGGGACTGGTTGTTTGCGGACTGCAAGTTGTTTGATCAGTACTTTATCCCCCGGGACGAAAGGATGTGTTGGTTCTGTGGAAAGAGGAAGAAAGGTGACAGCAACCTTGTCATAAGTTTCAGCAGAGCTACTTACCAGATATTTCACGTGCTCATCCTGTAAGGAATACAAGTTGGATTCCTCGCCTATCTTAGGGGCTCTTTGAGCGGGTCTTCCCAGAAGGATCTCAAAAGGGGGACAGTCCTGTCCTAGCATGGGGGGGTGGTCTTTGTCTTTAATGTTTCTATTCATTCTCTCCACTACTCCTGCACTCTGGGGGTGATAGGGATGTGGAGCTTCCATTGTATCCCTAGAACTCTCACTAACTCTTTGGTAAGTTTTGCTGTAAAAGCGGGCCCTTGGTCAGAGTATATGGTAGCTGGCAGACCAAACCTGCTAATCCAATGATTGACCAAACACCTGGTAGCTATCCCTGCGGTCTCTCCTGTTACGGGAATAACTTCCGGCCATGAGGAAAATGGCAAAATGGCGCATTATTACGCAAATATATTTGATATTA
This sequence comes from Lithobates sylvaticus, assembly GCA_028564925.1. Classification (NCBI taxonomy): domain Eukaryota; kingdom Metazoa; phylum Chordata; class Amphibia; order Anura; family Ranidae; genus Lithobates; species Lithobates sylvaticus. Next base: position 150,350,867 of record CM053033.1, read on the forward strand.
CCTTTCTGTTTGGGCATGTGTGTCAAATCAATCTGTAAGTCTTTTAATTGGCCTATGTGTCCCTGAACATTATTCTGGACACAAGTTAAGCAAGTTGCTGTAGGGGTTTCTTACCTATGTGCCCGGGGCCATGGAGATAAGATAAAATCAAAGGAGCTACTGTTTCTGGAATACCTTTGATCCCCTCCTTGTTTGACCACAAGCCGTCCGGGTTGTGTGTCAAACCATGTGACTCCCAACAGGTAATGTCAGACAATTCTTCTGGCTCGGGCTGGGAAACTTGGGGACGAAAAATCTGTAGAAAACAATTGGAGGGTTGATTGCCTCCTCAGCAGTAATTTTGGCTGCTCTGACCCTTAAGTTGTTTCCCTTAGTAGTATCAGATTTGTCATAGGAATGACCTATTACTTTTATGACATTAATAATTTTTTTCGGGGCCGAGACAGGTCAGAGTCTTGACTATTTCCGGGGACACTTGCCTGGTCCCGCCTGAGATAATACATCCTAGGTATTCCACCCTCTCCCTGCACCACTGGATCTCTTTGCGAGACACCAAGTGACCCTCAAGGGATAAGTGAGTCATCAGGCTTTCAGAGTTTTCTGCACACTGTGCCCCGCTCTCACTATATAACAGTAGGTCATCTACATATTGCAGGAGTTCTGATCCCTGTGGGAGCACCCAGTCATCCAGGGTTAGTCTTAACACCATGGAAAATGCTGCAGGACTGTCCACAAAGTCTTGAGGAAGACGGGCCCAAGTCAGTTGGCCCGAGCCCGAGCCTCAGGCAAAGGCAAAGATCCTTTGGAAATCCTTGTGAACATCAATGCTAAAGAAAGCATTGGCAAGTCTAGTAACCTATATACAGTGGAGGAAGCGGGGATGTATATAAAAATTCCCGTGATGTAGGGACATAAGGAGTGCATTTGACATGTCCTACGTCTGTCTTTGACTTTTCCCATATCGGGTGAGTCTCTAATGCTGCAAGTATGGTCATAAAGTAAAACGTCAAATCTTTTCTTTTTGGCATAGTCAAGTCACATGTTGCTGATTTGGCAGTCATTCCCCCTTGTAGGTCAAATTTAACGTTACCCCTAATGAAGACTTGAGGTCTCTTCCCTTTAGACATAAGGGGCAGTCAGTGAGGATGGCAAAGGTTTGTGTGTAACATCAATCCCATTAATTCCCATAGAGTAGAGCAGCCCTCGGTACAATTTTTTTGTGACAAAACGGGTGTCATTAAGACAACTCGTACTAGCCCCTGTATCCACTAAAAAACATACCACCCATCCCTCAACTTTAAGGACTACCTGCGGAAGTGTTTTCCAGTGGGAAGAGAAGAAATGCATTACCAAGGAGGGAATGTGCTCCGGGCACTCCTATGGATGTTGATGAAAGGGGTTATTGCGAGGGTTGTTATCATTGTACCCTGGCCAATCCATTTGAATTAATTCTACAGTGTTTCTGGGTTCTGGCCGTTCTCAAGGGGGTGGGGGGGGGTAGGGGGGCATGCTTGCCAGGCTGCCTTTGACTACAGGCTATATTCCTGTTGCATTTGGCGGCTAGGCGGGGGCTGTGGACAGCCCCGCAGCATCCCCCACGGTGCCAAAACCAACCCCGGAATACTAGGGAAGGTTAATTGTTGTGTTTGATAATTGGGAAAATTACGCTGACGCTGATATCTGCCTCTGGGTATACCCCAGCCCCTCCTTTGAAACCTACCCTGTCCATTTCCCTGGGTATTTCTTCTGTGCGGACAATATTTTTTCCAATGGGAGGGGTCTCCACAATGAAAACAGCCTCGATTTGGGTATTCTCGTGTTTGCAATGCGGAATTATCAAAGGCTGGGAGCATGGGGATGGGAGTCCCTGAGGTCTGGGCGAATAGTCCTCCTTTGGTATTAAAAAATCTGGAGGAGGCCCTTTTCTTTACATCATCCACAAACTGTGGGGGAGTCAGGGTCAGGGTTTGCCACTTAGTATCGACCAGTTTAATTACCTGGGTCACCTTTGGATCTCTCATAGTCAATTCCGTAGTCAATTCCAGTGAAGGATAACGTTTTTCCTTTGGCTTTTCCTCATTATCAGTTTTAATCATAGCATGGGGTGGCGGAGGTACTGGCACATAATCCTCTGAATCGCCTATGTCATAACAAAGGGGTTGGACAGGGGCAGAGACAAGTGTTGGTTTTTTAGGAAGCTTGTCTAAGAAAGGATGAGGCTTCTCTAATGGATGAGGGAATTGCTTCTTATACTCTTTCAATGCTTTACACCACATTTTATAACATTCAGTCATATATTCTTTATCATAAGGAAACGGTGGATAATTATACTGCTTATGTTGGCCACAAATTTTAGTGACTTCTTCCCATTCCTCTGCAGAATATGGTCCGCACTCACTTAGCCTCGCAATTTGTAGAGCATGTGCTCTGGTCAATATGTTTTTCCAGAAGGGTTCAGTATAATATGTTCCATAGTTTCCAGACACAAAATCTAAAGGAGTGGGCTGATCCGGCTTACCTCCCGAACCTCCCTTTCCCGGCAGATTTCCCATGTTTACAATTCTTATACTTTATCTTATATTATAACTCTATTTATACACATCAGCTGCAGAACATACAGTTAATGACTTAGGACAAACCACAAAAGTTTCACCCGTTCCACATTCAATAGTACCTATGACACCTTTAACAGTTAAAGCTTCTTAAAATTAAAAAGTTTTTATTTCTTGGCAAAATGCCAAAAAACACTCCCTCTGGCCAGAGGTTCCCCTGCTTATAAGTAAGCTTTGTACGCTATTACTTTCCTTATTCTTATAACCAAACAATTTTTATTTATATTTCAAATTTCTTGGCAAAGTGCCAACAGGTTCAAACAGTACTTTCAATTTCTGTAATACTAATGCCGCAAACAATTTCCCACTATCCGTTACAGTTGGTGAGATATTAGCATTTAAACCCTTGTTGGCAAAACGCCAAAATATCCAAAATTTGCACCTGACTTCCCCTGCGCAAAAGATGTCAGTGGCAAAAGGAATTATTCACATAGCATGTTTTGATCAAACGTTAGCCTCACCAATCCATGTATTACCCCAGAAAAATGTTACAACGTCCCTGTTGTCACAATGTATCAAAGACCCTCCTGGAACACAAAACTATTATGTATATTAAACCTGGTAATAACCTCCAGGAATTCTAGTAACCAAATAAGTATTTGATCCCTTATACACAAATAATAGGCTTGTTAAATACTCTGGGTAGCATCCTGCCAAAAAACACTTAAACATTATTTCAAATATGACATTAAAATTATTTAGAGGTTTCCAATGACCAGTCCTGGTTAAAAACAAGGTTTTCAACCTGCTATGGTATGGTATTAATACAATATATGGGAGGGATACTGGGCAATTTTAGCAGGTATCCTTGTCCCCTATATTTTGATACCTGGGATCGATCCCGTTCTTTTATATTAATACCCGGAACCCTGGCCCCACCTAGGCAGCAGGCATCCCTGTCTATGAGTGAGCTGTGTTACAATTCTCCTGGAACCCCTCCAGGAACCCTGGCGCCCCACCTAGGCGACAGGCCTCCCTGTTTATGAGCGAATTCCTCAGGAACCCTGGCCCCACCTAAGCAGCAGGCATCCCTGTTTAATGTCCCTATCTCGCAGGCAAGCTAATTAAATTAAATTAATCAATTATGCCTTGAGTTCTATAATGCGACGGGTTATAACATTGACAGAGTAAGCTGTTCAAAAATACTTTGAAAAAGTAATTTTAAAGAAAGCTTACCTGTAATGTACCCCACTTATTATGGTACCATCTGTTAGGTTTCCTGTAATGTCCTCTGCATCAGCCCCTCTTTCTGTTAGGTCCTCTGTTAGGTCCTCTGCATCAGCCCCTCTTTCCCTCAATTGGACTTTGGCGGTCAATGGAAAAAAACTCTGTCTGTCCGGACAGGTAATCAGACACCATACACCGTATGAGGTTGAAAAAAGAATGCTTTTACTTCCCGCTTCACAGAGCATATACAATACACAAAAAGGGGGAAGAACGCAATTGAACAACCAATCACATTCAAGCATTTAAGCATTTTGTTATACAATTCAATATTGATCTGCAAGATTCATAATATTTCTTCCTTCAGACTCAACATCATATTTACTCTAAAAATGTCTCACGCAATATATGTCATTGATAAGATTCCCAGTATGTTTTGGTATACAGAAGTACAAAACAGCAAACTTGTTATGGGAAGCAGACCCGTCACTAGAAGCAAACTTGCCATGAGAACTAAAACTTGTTATGAGAAAGTGTGAGATTAACAGAATTACAGTGAGTTTCTACAGAAAAACAGAAAAACATCTTTGTACAATACTATTAAATCTTAAAGGGTAACTCTACACTACCCACGTTTTCTTACAGAGTCCAGGACCCGCGGAACAGTTTTTTTTTTTTTTAGGAATAATGTAAAATTTGAGTTACAGCAAGAGTACAAAGACCCTGACAGCCGTTTTGTAATAGTTAAAGGTATTATTCAGGGAAAAACTATTACTATAGCATCCGTGTATGCCCCGAATGACGCCCAAGCTACGTTTTTTAAACGTTTTTTCTCTGCCCTAGATAAACTCCACTCCTCACATATGATTGTATGGGGGGAATTTAATTTGGTGGCACACCCAGCCCTAGACAGGAGTAGGACTGGACATGCCTCTAATACCTTCCCTAGGTCCCTACAGCACCTTATCAAATCTAACCAGCTGATAGACACCTGGAGGGCCCACAATGTGGGAGCTAGGGAATACACCTTTTATTCCCACCCACATGACAGCTACTCCAGGCTGGACTACATTCTCTCCACGACAATCATGACAGCTAACTCTACCTCTGCCAGTATTCACTCTTGCCCGTCATCAGACCACCAGATTGTTTCATGTTCTTTTGCCTGTATAGGCCTCCCGAGGGCTCTGGGGACCTGGAGGCTCAATGATTCCATGCTCACAGATCCAATAGCTTTATCCCAGATTGCTGGCTACATCTCGGAATACTTCGCACATAATGAGGTCGGGGAGATCTCCCCGGCGACGCTGTGGGGCGCGCATAAGGCGGTTCTGAGAGGTAGACTAATGCACTTGGCCGCTGACCGTAAAAAACAGAGACTTCAGGCCATCGAGTCCCTCACGGAGATTTGGATCGGCTGTATCGCAGGCATGGTCTTACTCAGGAACTCAGGAGTTATTGGTACAGATTGATCAGAAGAGGAAAGCACTGGATGCTGTCCTCACTGAGCAAACTGAAAAATCTTTGAGATGGTCTAAAGCCAAATTTCTCTTGTACAGTAACTCTTCGTCGACCATGTTTGCGAGAAAGCTGAAACAATCTATTCAACCCACGCACACCTATAGACTACGGAATAGTAAGGGTGACCTCACAACTCATCCCAAAGAAGTCCTACATCTGTTTAAGTCTTACTATAAATCCCTAATGGAGGCCCCCCCCACCCCCTGACCCCCCGCAACCCTCAACGTGGCTTGACTCAGTTTTGCTGCCTCAACTGACAGCAGACCAATTGGAATCCCTGAATGCCCCCTGTACGGTAGAGGAGGTGACAGCAGTCATGACCTCCCTGAAAACAGCAAGGACCCCAGGCCCTGACGGCTTCTCTGCCTTATATTATAAGAAGTTTGCTGACTTACTGGCCCCTAGACTGACTAAACTATATAATAAAGTCCTATCTGGTGAAGCCTGCTAATACATGCTAATGGCCAATATGTCTCTAATTCCTAAACCAGGGAAGGATCACTCACTTCCCCAAAATTTCAGGCCCATCTCGGTCATTAACAATGACCTGAAAATATTTAGTTGGACAGACTGGCGGCCACAATTACGACCTTAATCTCCCCCGATCAGACTGGATTTATCCCTACTAGACAGATAACGGATAATATTCGCCTGGCTACCAACATTATTCAAGACGCCAACCTCCACTCACGTAAAGTCCTCATGCTTAGCTTAGACATCAGTAAAGCTTTCAATAGCATCCTATGGCCATACCTAGACAAGATTCTACACAGGTTTGGGATCTTGGGTAGGTTTGTGAATGGATTCCATGCCCTGTACAAGCATCCCCGAACGTGTATTAAACTCCCCGGTTGTACCTCAGATTACTTCACCTTAGGGAGGGGAACTAGACAGGGCTGCCCTTTATCCCCCTTATTATTCGCACTGGCGATTGAACCCCTGTCTAGATATATTGCTGCCAACCCCAACATAAAAGGATATGATAGTAATGACACCTATAAACTAAGTCTGTACGCTGACGATGTTCTACTTTTTTTGACTGATCCCCTGACCTCCCTCCCGAACCTTCTAGCTGCATTGGATGCATTTCAGATTGAAACTGGCTTGGGTGTGAATCCCTCTAGGTGCGTACCTATGCCCATCAATTTACCACACCCACTGGTAGAGTCCCTACAAAGTAGCTTTAAATTTTCCTGGACCTCCTCCTCCTTGCAATACTTGGGGGTGAAACTGGCTCCTTCCCTTAAGCAGATATACGCTCAAAACTACCCACAGGTCTTCGCTGCGATCAAGGGTTTACTGACCCAATGGGCCCCATACCACATTTCATTCCTTGGCCGTATTGACCGTCTATTCTCCCCAAACTACTGTTTTACTTTAGAGCCCTCCCTCTGTATGTGTCCTGTTCTACTATTAGGACCATGCAGTCGGAACTGCTAAAATTCATTTGGAGAGACAAGAGGCCCCGACTTAATAGACTTTTGGTGTTTAGAACCAGAAATAGAGGGGGACTGAGTTGCCCGGATTTATGGAAATATTTTCTGGTTGCCAGATTGGTTCAGCTTGCCCAATGGCATATCCCATCTCCTCGGACCCCCTGGTTACGCTTCGAGAGAGACTCCGTTAGGCCTTATTATCTCCTGGGGATCTTATGGTCTGGTTCGATCCATCAAAAGGATATTGCAGCACTCAACGGGGTGGTGGGGCAATCTCTCTATCTCTGGACCCTCTACAGGGACAGGTTCGGTCTATCCTCTAAACCAGCTCCCCTGTCCTCGTTCCTGGGGGACCCTGGCTTTCCGGGGGCCTTTGCGACGGGAATGGACTTTATACACTGGTCCTCTCGAGGCCTGGTAACCTTGCGTTCACTAATTCAAGGGACAGGCTTCCGGTCCTTTGAAGACCTGAACCAGAACTGGGGTATTCCCCGCTCTGAGTTCTATAAGTATTTGCAGATACGCCATTTTTTCCAGAACGCCATCACACTTTGGAGGGCGAACCCTAAAACGACTTTTGAAGCACTTAGTCCAGAGGGGTCCAGGGATAGAGGGGTGATTTCCGCAATTTACTGCCACCTGAATGACTACAATTCAGAACCTAAGTCCCAGGCTATGATAGCATGGGAAACTGATCTAGGAGAGACAGTCTCTGAAGAAGACTGGAGCGACATGATAGATAATATGCATAAGTGCACCCGCTCAGTAGCAATTAAGGAGACAGTGGTAAAATTACACACCAGATGGTACTACACCCCGGTTAAGATCCAGAAAATGTTCCCCCTGATCCCGGACACCTGCTTCAGAAACTGTGGGGAGAAGGGTTCTCTCCTCCACACCTTCTGGAGCTGTAAGGCCTTGGGCCCCTTGTGGCAAAAGGTGTCTGATAAGATACAGCAGATAACTGGGAACAATGTTACCCTGACAGCACGAATATGCCTTCTCTTTGCAGATATCCCAGGGGCCATGCCCACAGAGTAGAAATTAATTCATACACTGTTTAGCGCGGTGCATTGGGCGCTTGCCTTGAATTGGCGTAAAGTGACGGTCCCTTGGCCACAGGTTCTTTATCGCATGGAGTCAATAAAATTAATGGAACGCATTCACCACACGCTTATGGAGTCCATGCAGATTTTTGAGAAGAAATGGGACTCCTGGCCCTCATCTGGGTAGGCTGGTAGCCATGCCCATATGTTGGGTCACACTACCTGTAACCTTGAACACAAATTTTGACAAACCTCTGACAATGACCGAAACTTGCTCTATGCTTACACATTGTCTACGACAGCAGTACGCTTTAACCTTTTTTATTTCTTTTTGTTTCATTTTTGTTTGATTGTATATTTTTCCTTTTAATTAAAATAAGATTGTCAAGTTTCGAGTATCAATAGAACTACTTGTCCCAGTAATGGATTTATACTCATACTTGTCACCGATGAACCACAGACTCTTTTCAATACTGTTGCACTTTATCGTTTGCTTATCTTGGATGAGAGTCTGCGACTTCTCCGACATGTTTGCATATCTATGTATTTTAAATTGCACATTTTCTTGTTTATTGTACAATCCTTCAATAAAAGTTTGTAAACAAAAAAAAAGAACTTTCAGCAAAGTTGGCCTCAGGCCCAACTGAGGCCACATAGTTTGAGTTTTTTCTGAGAAAATTGTGCAGAATGCAGCAGGAAAGCACTATATGATTCAGTTTATATTCCACCATGTGGATCGGTGTCAAAAATAGGCGGAACCGGCTGGCCATTATCCCGAAAGCGTTCTCCACCACTCTTCGCGCTCTGGCCAGCCAGAAATTAAAAACCCTCTGGTCCGGGACGGGTCCTCATAGGGAAAGGCCGCATAAGATGGTCCCCCAGAGCTAATGCTTCATCCGCGATGAAGTCCTCCCATATTGTCTTCTGGAGGTGGCAAGCCCAAGCTGCCATTGTGGAGACGCCAGTAGAACTCCATCTGGGCGATCACTCCACCATCCGACATCCGGCCATTTTTCCCCACGTCCACATAAAGGAACGTGACACCACTGCCAACATCACAATACTATTATATCCCTTGTAATTCTAATAGTATGACACCGAGTTGGGGGGTGGGACTGAGTGAACCCTGGCGGCGTTCTTTTTGGGTGGCTGAGCCCGCCGCCTGCCGCCCCCTATCCCCTTTACCCCCCTCCTCACCTCCTATTCCTCAGGAAAACGGGACAAGAAACCCAGCAACAAGGGGACACGGTTGGGTCCCCCAGGTATGAAGGAAATAGAGAAAATAAGCCATACTGAATGCTTATAAAAATGCCTGCAACTATTATTTGTTAAAGGACTTTCATGCACCCGGGTGTATTTTTTTTCTTTTTTTCTTTTTTCTTTTTTTTCCTCTTGCAACTTTGGGGCGCATGTATACAGTAACTCGAACTGGTATAGAACTTTTGTGTTAACCCTGTGAAACAATGTCAGTAGCCCTCATGTACTTTGCTGTAATCGCATACAGAGAAATCATAAAAAGGTCTGGACCGACTGTCAGTACCACGGAAATTCAAACGGAAGATAGGGGTTCCCCGGCTATCTGCCCTTCCCTTCCTCCATCCCCCTCATTTACCCTCAAGATTGGACAGTTAAAGGTTGGCCTATATATGAAATTTATACGCAGCCGAGCAGAAAGTTCCCACTAATCTCCCGCAAAATTGACCTATCTACGCCTGCTCTACAGGGAGGAGGGGTCTGCTCGGGGGGAGACATTGAGGTCCCTTTATTACCCATAACATACCCCCTGGGTCAGGTAACTAAGGTAGGAGGGGAGTGAGTCCTCATTGATCTCCGCATACCTTTCAGTACACCTTTGAGCATCCCAGGGGATCCCCAGGGGGACAGATACCCCGGTATAGTGACCCCGGAACCATATCCTACATGTTTTTTGAGGGGTCCTGTGTGCCCTATTGGGCTCGGGTGACTGGGCCCCAGTCAAACAAAACCAATAATGAAAGGGAGGGCCTTCAGAGGGACAGAACCAAAGACGCCCAAGGAAAACCCCAACACTAGCACCATCCAGAAATACCTCAAAGACATCAGCTTAAAAAGCCCAGAAATGGAGAAAAAACAGCAAATTACAAAGGAAAAAAAAAAGGAAATAGAACGCCAGAAAGCGGAACAAACTGATCTCTCCAGGAGTGAAGTAGAGGCCGAAGGAGCCCGGGACACTAGCTACTCCCTAGAGCAAAGAAATTTAACAAATATTCCAACCAAGTCTGAAATGGCGGAAATGTTCTCTAAACTAGAAGGAGTCATAAAGTCAGAAATTTCTAATGTCAGGTCTGACTTAGGCCTTATAGTAAACAGAGTGGAAAAAGTGGAGGACCTGGTGGTCATTCAAGCACAAGAAATACTGGACCTTAAAACACAAATGAACAAAATGGAAATGAAACACAGGGACATTGAATACCTCATAGAAAACCAAGAAAATCAAAATAGGAGGCAGAATCTGCGGATTAGATAACTCCCGGAACAACAGGGTGAGGACTTATCACTAAAAATACAGCTCATATTCAATCCCCTGTTGGGGAGACCCGAGGATGCAGCTTTAAAAATCGATAGGGTCCATCGTATCAGGAAACCGCTAGGCCTCAGTGAGAAGACTCCCAGGGATGTCATTGTCAAGTTCCATGCTTATGAGGACAAATCCAACATTTGGACAAAATTGAGAAACAGCCCCCCCCCCCTGAAATTCGATTCTGCGGCTCTTCAGGTCTTCTCGGACTTATCGCCTAAAACCCTAGCACAGAGGCGACAGATGAAACCCCTATTGGAAACATTGAGAACTGCAAATATAAAATACAGTTGGGGTTTTCCAGCCTCATTAATAGTTATAAAGGCAGGAAGGGCTGTGCGGATGAAGTTCCTTGATGAACTGCAGGAATTCTGTTCTGCCTTGGGGGTTCCTGTCCTCACCATCCCTGAGTGGGGAGTGGGTGGAGGGGAAAGAGAAACGGGGGAGTAAACTGTCAATCCATGGTGGGATCCCGGACGGGGGGGTTGGAGGGGGGCAGGGTATCAGGGGGCTGAAAATTGAAATGTTTCCCTTTTCGTGGGGTTGTTTTTTTCTTCCTTCCCTTCATTCCGGTTCTCAAAGGTGTTGTGGGGGGGGGGGGTCGGGGGGGGGGGGGGTGGTTGGGGGGTGAGGGGCTGGATGGTGCCGGGGGGGGTCTCCGGGGGCCCCGGGGGGACCACCCCTCCCCCCCCTCGTGGGTTGAGGGGGAGGGGGGGATCCCCCCGGGGAGGGCCGCGGGGTCTGAGCGACACCCTGGGATAAGGTTAACTGAGGGCCCCAGAAGGATGCCCTGTGGCATGCACGGGAGTGGCTCGGATGGGATGTCCCTTAGTTTTCATGGGGTCAGAACTCAACCAGATAGGGGAGGGGGGGTGGAGGGTGGGTGGGGGAGGGGAGGGATAGGAGAGGGCTACCTTGCAGAGAGTATAGCGTTCAGAGAAGTAAAGGGTCCATTGACTTGTTCCTATAATAAAAATCGTAAGCGATGATATAAAGCTCCTAACATATAATGTGAAGGGACTAAACTCCCCGGCAAAGAGATATAAGATTTTGAGGGAACTCCAGAGGTACCACGCGGATATAGTATTCCTCCAGGAAACGCATTTTTTTCGTGGAGCAAATATTAAGTTATTTTCCCAAGAGTTTCCCAATTGGTTCTACAGCGATTCCCCGACTTTGGGTTCAAAGGGGGTGGCAATTGGATTCTCCAAAAATATTAAGTTTACACTACTGGATAGACTGGAGGATTCGGAGGGCCGGTATCTCTTCCTGTGGGGGAGGGTTGGGGAAAATACTTTTACACTTATTAATATCTACGGTCCAAATAAAAATCCGATAAGCTTTCTGACACAGGTCCTGGGGCGGGTACAGGGGTTTAAAATGGGTGAAGTAGTCCTAGCGGGAGACCTTAATATCTGCCTAGACCCTAGTTATGACACCACGTCTCACGGGTGTATAGGCCGAGCCCAACACAACTGAAAAATCTGAAGAATAAAATGTTACAAAACTAGCTGATAGATGGTTGGCGGGCCTTGCACCCCAAAGAAAAAGATTTTACCTTCTTTTCACCTGTTCACGGGACTCACTCCTGCCTGGACTACTTCTTAATAGACCACAGATTATTGGATCGGGTCGTCTCTTCCCAGGTTGAGATAATGACCTTATCGGACCATTCCCCGGTCTCGATGAGGGTTAGGACCCCCGTACTCCGTAGACAGCCCTTTTCGTGGCGTCTTAATGATGAATTGATATCGGATACGGGCTCAGCAGACTTAATTAAAAGGGAAATTGAATTCTTTTTTTCCAAAAATGACACGGAGGATATCTCACCCGGGACGCTTTGGGAGGCCCACAAGGCGTACATAAGGGGGATCCTAATCTCCATCGGAACGAGAAAAAAAAAAGAAAAAAATATAAAGAATACAGAACTAACAAACGAAATCCAGAGGCTCGAAAGGGACCATAAAAACAACACGACCTTCAACCAAGACCTCTTCCATAGGTTAATAAATAAAAGGGAAGAGTTAAAAACGGTCTTGGAAACAGACTCTAGAAAATACTTCTATAAAATAACAAAAGAGAAATATCAGTGGGGGAATAGGACAGGAAAAAACTTAGCTCGGGCACTCAAAAAAAAGAGAGAGGTGAACTACATTGAGAAAATTCAAAATGAGGCTGGAGAAATGGTTAGTTCGAAATAGCAAGGGCATTTAAGACGTATTATGAAAGATTGTATGATGTCAGACAGGAGGGGAAGCAAATTATTGATGTCGGAATAGAAGGCAGGGACTTCCTCTCGGATAGTGCGCTACCGTCTCTTTCAGAATGTGATAGTTTAAGCATGGACAGCCCCATAACTGAGGCGGAGATCTATGCAGCCCTTCAGGGATCCCAGAGCGGGAAAAGCCCGGGCCCAGATGGATTCACGCTAACATATCTTAAGAAATACAAAGACATCCTGGTTCCGAGGCTGTGTCGGTTCTGGAACCATCTGGGCACGGACTGTATATTGGGAGGGGAGGCTCTGAGGGCATCAATCACACTCATCTTAAAAGAAGGCAAAGATAGAACCTTGTGCTCCAGCTATCGCCCGATAACTCTATTAAACACTGACACCAAACTATATGCTAAGGTTTTAGCCAATAGAATTAAGGACAAAATATGCCCTGGTCCACCCAGACCAGGTAGGGTTTGTAACTGGGAGGGAGGGCCGGGATAATGGGGTGCGGACCTTACTGTTGCTCCATGCTGCCAGGAGGTTTAAGATCCCCAGCCTACTCCTGTCTATAGACGCCGAAAAGGCGTTTGACAGGGTAGACTGGGGACATATGATGGGAACATTGGAGGTAATGGGATTCGGTCCCAGGATGCTGCAATGGACCAGAATGCTTTACATCCAGCCTCAGGCTTCTGTTAAGGTAAACGGGGCACCCTCGGAGGTGTTCGTCATGCGCAATGGAACGTGCCAGGGTTGCCCGTTGTCGCCCCTCTTGTTCGTCCTGGCTCTGGAGCCTCTTCTCTCAACGGTCCGTAAAAATAATGACATCTCGGGTATAGCGGTGGGAGGGGAGGTTCATAAGCTCGCCGCCTTTGCCGACGATGTCCTTTTCTACATCTCCAACCCTAGGATCTCTATCCCAAACTTACTATCAGTATTAAAAACCTTTGGTAGAATCTCAAACCTAAAAATCAATCTTGGAAAGTCAGAAATATTAACCGCTTCCCGACCGGCCACTGCATATATACGTCAGCAGAATGGCACGGGCAGGCAGAATCACGTACCTGTACGTGATCGTGCATGTGCCTGCCCGTGGTCGCGCGCGCGCCGCTAGCGGCGCGCACGCGACACGGTCGGGAGCTCCGTGACCCCGGCCGCGGGACCAGCGGACCCGATCGCCGCTGGTATCCCGCGATCGGGTTACGGAGCTGAAGAACGGGGAGAGGTCTATGTAAACAAACCTCTCCCCGCGCTTCCTACACTGACTGTCAGTGATCGGCAGTTCCCTGTCATCGGGAACGTCGATCAATGATGTCACACGTACAGCCACGCCCCCTACAGTAAAATAAACACAACACGTCACACTGACTCATCCCCGCCCCCTAGTGGTTAACCCCTTCACTACAACTGTCATTTACATAGGAATCAGTGCTTTTTAAATAGCACTGAATTCTATATAAATGACAAATGTCCCAAAAATGTGTCAAAAATGTCCGATGTGTCCGCCAAAATGTCGCAGTCACAATAAAAATCGCTGATCGCCGCCATTACTAATAAAAAAAAAAAATTAATAAAAATGCTATAAAACTATCCCCTATTTTGTAAACGCTATAACTTTTGCGCAAACTAATCAATAATCGCTAATTGCGATTTTTTTTACCAAAAATATGTAGAAGAATACGTATCGGCCTAAACTGAGGAAAAAAAATGTTTTTTTATATATTTTTTGGGGATATTTATTATAGCAAAAAGTAAAAAATATAGCATTTTTTTTCAAAATTGTCGCTCTATTTTTGTTTATAGCGCAAAAAATAAAAACCGCAGGGGCGATCAAATACCACCAAAAGAAAGCTCTATTTGTGGGAAAAAAAGGACGCCAATTTTGTTTTGGAGCCACGTCGCATGACTGCGCAATTGTTAGTTAAAGCGACGCAGTGCCGAATTGCAAAAAGGGGCCTGGTCCTTTGGCTGCCAATTGGTCCGGGGCTGAAGTGGTTAAATATCAATTTGAAAAAGGACGAAGCAGACCTATAGGCAAATTAATTTAAATTTCCCTGAAGAGAAAATATTAAATACTTGGGGATTAGACTGGCAGAAACAACCAAAAAAACATATCTTATAAACTTCCTCCCCCTATTAGATGATATAAGATTAGAATTACGCAAAATGTCCTTACGTCCGCTCTCTTGGATCGGCCGTATTAATGCATTAAAAATGATAGTAGCCCCCAAAATCAATTATAAATTTCAGATGCTTCCTTTAGCCATCCCCACTACGTTCTTTAAAACCTTAAATTGAATGATCTCAAGGTTTATTTGGGCAAATAAGAAGCCGCGTATTGCAGCCAGTACACTCAGTTGGGAAAAAAAGCAGGGGGGATTAGCGGTCCCCGACTTTGAAAAATATTTTCGAGTGATTGCATTATCACGGGTGATTGATTGGGTGGGAGGAGGTAAAGACAAAAGATGGATTAAGTTAGAATACACAGTAAGTAGTAGGGACCTAGGACACGAGATTTGGAACCCACCAAGATTTAGGACACTTGACAAAAACGCACATGAGATAACTAGGGTCACTTTAGATATTTGGGATAGTTTTTATAAAAAAATAAATTCAAATTTAATTCTACTTTAATTTTTCTAAAAAACAACACTATGTTTGAACCAGGAAGAAGCGAAGTCGGCAGGAACTGGATTAAGTTAGAAGGGGCACAATTGAGAGATATAACCAAAATGGGTGAAATATGCACATTCCAAGAGTTAAGTTTGTTCACAGAAATGATGTCAATTGATGCATGGAGGTACGCCCAACTAAAACACTTCGTGGAAAGTCTCCCCCGCCCTATTCGCGGGGAGGACAAGTACACTCAGCTGGAAAAACTCTGTATCCGGGGTGACACGAGGCATAGTGTATCCTGTATTTACAGAATCTTAATAAATGAAGACGTGTTGGGCGTACCCCCATACATCAAGAAATGGGAAGTAGAATTGGGGACACAGTGTGGTAAAAATAGGATAGGGAAAATATTAAAAATAATCCATAGCACGGTATTTCCCATTAAAATAGTAAAAAATAATTTCAAATGTCTGGCAAGATGGTATATAACCCCCGACAAGCTGAGCAAATTCCAGGTGGGAGTTTCCCCTAAGTGTTGGAGAGGCTGCAATTCAAGGGGCACACTAGCACACATTTTATGGGACTGCCCGGTGATTAATAAATTTTGGAAAGGAGTACTGAATTTGATCTTAGTAATCACAAAGGAAGTAATTAGTGAAGATCCATGGGTGTGCTTGTTCCACGGGACTGAGATTCCATGGAAACAATACAAGACATCCCTGACCCCGATTCTCCTAAATGAAACGCCAACGCAACCCAAAGAATAGAAACCGCGGAAGGGATCGAGAGAGAGGTTGAGGCAATATCCAAAGATAAGTGAGCGGACTGGGATAACTTCAAAGAATCTTGGAGGTTTTTATCTGTGATTATGACTTAGATTACCTTTCACATTATTTTGGTTAGGAGTTTATACTTACTTATTTACAAGTAAGATTTAAGACATGGACCCTTCTAGAGAGTTAAGCAAGGTTGGGGGGGCGGGGGGGGGGTGGGAAGGGGTAAATAAAAATGTATGTTGAAAAAAAGAATGATTACAAGATGCCATGAAATGTTGTTATTTTGGTGATGTACTTGGAAAAATAACTATAAATAAAGATAAAAAAAAAAAAAAAGAACCAGAAATAGAGGGGGACTGAGTTGCCCGGATTTATGGTAATATTTTCTGGCTGCCAGATTGGTTCAGCTTGCCCAATGGCATATCCCATCTCCTCGGACCCCCTGGTTACGCTTCGAGAGAGACTCCGTTAGGCCTTATTATCTCCCGGGGACTTATGGTCTGGTTCGATCCATCAAAAGGATATTGCAGCACTCAACGGGGTGGTGGGGCAATCTCTCTATCTCTGGACCCTCTACAGGGACAGGTTCGGTCTATCCTCTAAACCAGCTCCCCTGTCCTCGTTCCTGGGGGACCCTGGCTTTCCGGGGGCCTTTGCAACGGGAATGGACTTTATACACTGGTCCTCTCGAGGCCTGGTAACCTTGCGTTCACTAATTCAAAGGACAGGCTTCCGGTCCTTTGAAGACCTGAACCAGAACTGGGGTATTCCCCGCTCTGAGTTCTATAAGTATTTGCAGATACGCAATTTTTTCCAGAACGCCATCACACTTTGGAGGGCGAACCCTAAAACGACTTTTGAAGCACTTAGTCCAGAGGGGTCCAGGGATAGAGGGGTGATTTCCGCAATTTACTGCCACCTGAATGACTACAATTCAGAACCTCCCAGTCCCAGGCTATGATAGCATGGGAAACTGATCTAGGAGAGACAGTCTCTGAAGAAGACTGGAGCGACATGATAGATAATATGAATAAGTGCACCCGCTCAGTAGCAATTAAGGAGACAGTGGTAAAATTACACACCAGATGGTACTACACCCCGGTTAAGATCCATAAAATGTTCCCCCTGATCCCGGACACCTGCTTCAGAAACTGTGGGGAGAAGGGTTCTCTCCTCCACACCTTCTGGAGCTGTAAGGCCTTGGGCCCCTTGTGGCAAAAGGTGTCTGATAAGATACAGCAGATAACTGGGAACAATGTTACCCTGACAGCACGAATATGCCTTCTCTTTGCAGATATCCCAGGGGCCATGCCCACAGAGCAGAAATTAATTCATACACTGTTTAGCGCGGTGCATTGGGCGATTGCCTTGAATTGCGTAAAATGGCGGTCCCTTGGCCACAGGTTCTTTATCGCATGGAGTCAATAAAATTGATGGAACGCATTCACCACACGCTTATGGAGTCCATGCAGATTTTTGAGAAGAAATGGGACTCCTGGCCCTCATCTGGGTAGGCTGGTAGCCATGCCCATATGTTGGGTTACACTACCTGTAACCTTGAACACTAATTTTGACAAACCTCTGACAATGACCGAAACTTGCTCTATGCTTACACATTGTCTACGACAGCAGTACGCTTTAACCTTTTTTATTTCTTTTTGTTTCATTTTTGTTTGATTGTATATTTTTCCTTTTAATTAAAATAAGATTCTCAAGTTTCGAGTATCAATAGAACTACTTGTCCCAGTAATGGATTTATACTCATACTTGTCACCGATGAACCACAGACTCTTTTCAATACTGTTGCACTTTATCATTTGCTTATCTTGGATGAGAGTCTGCGACTTCTCCGACATGTTGTTTGCATATCTATGTATTTTAAATTGCACATTTTCTTGTTTATTGTACAATCCTTCAATAAAAGTTTGTAAACAAAAAAAAGAACTTTCAGCAAAGTTGGCCTCAGGCCCAACTGAGGCCACATAGTTTGAGTTTTTTCTGAGAAAATTGTGCAGAATGCAGCAGGAAAGCACTATATGATTCAGTTTATATTCCACCATGTGGATCGGTGTCAAAAATAGGCAGAACCGGCTGGCCATTATCCCGAAAGCGTTCTCCACCACTCTTCGCGCTCTGGCCAGCCAGAAATTAAAAACCCTCTGGTCCGGGTCCTCATAGGGAAAGGCCACATAAGATGGTCCCCCAGAGCTAATGCTTCATCCGCGATGAAGTCCTCCCACATTGTCTTCTGGAGGTGGCAAGCCCAAGCTGCCATTCTGGAGACGCCAGTAGAACTCCATCTGGGCGATCACTCCACCATCCGACATCCGGCCATTTTTCCCCACGTCCACATAAAGGAACGTGACACCACTGCCAACATCACAATACTATTATATCCCTTGTAATTCTAATAGTATGACACCGAGTTGGGGGGTGGGACTATGTGGACATGTTTCCCATCAATTGCACCTCCACAATTGGGAAAGTCCCAATGGGTGGCAAAGTGGGAGGCCATAGTCTGCCATTCCTGTGGCATTGAAGGAAACTGTGGAGTCAAACAAGAAAAAATAATTACTGTATATATTCGAGTATAAGCCAAGTTTTTCAGCACATTTTTTGTGTGCTGAAAATGCCCCCCTCGGCTTATACTCGAGTCAAGCACTTTTCTGCAGCAGAAAATGACATTTTCCGACCCGACTTTTGGGCCACTGGGTGCTAGGAACCCCAAATTTGGTATGCCAACCCAGTGGCATACCAAACATAGCACTACAACATTTCCAAAGATGGGGTTCCTAGCACCAAGTGACCCCGAGATACAGGGCCCCAAAGTCGGTCAACTGTGTCCATCTGTAGCAATGTTATTTTGGGACCCTTTGGGTTCAGAGACCCCAAATTTTGTCTGCAGCTAGGGGGCATTTAGGAACCCTTAACTAACAAGTTTGAAGTTTGGGGGACCTATGGCTGCAAATGGGCACAGTGAGGCATGCAAATGACCACAGTGAGGCTGCAAATGGGCATTGTTGACCCTCTTTTCCACTTACAGTAACTGTGCATTTCTCACCCTAGGCTTATAATCAGGTCAATACATTTTCCCAGTTGTTTGTGGTAAAATTAGGTGCCTTGGCTTATATTCGGGTTCAGCTTGTACTCGAGTATATACGGTAGTCATTTTGCACATAAACATTGCAAGCAGATTAGACACAAAAATGTTTGGCAAACATGAGTATAACATTTATTGAAATGAATATTTAAAGACAAAAGTATAAGATTCCTCACCCCATCTGATTGCCCATTGCAAAAATTTAGGGGGGGGGGGTGTTTTGGACATGTGACCCGCTCCACTACATTGAGAGCGGAATGCATAAATAATGTGTGATACTTTGGCCAGCCCCTCCTTACTTACACTATTGGCAGCCCACTGGACAGGGAAGAAGTGTCATAATCCAAAAATAAATATACACACTGAACAAATGGAAGCACATTTTTTTTTTTTTTACGTTGAACAAAGTTTTTTTTTATTAATCAACTGGTGCATACATGTTATGTTTGCTTTTACATATAGACTTGGTAACTGATACCAGAATTTGGAGATACGGGACTATCATAGGTACAAATTTATAAATTCACACATAGATAAAAAAATATAATAATTATTTGAAGACAGATCTATAAGATAAAAAGTACAGATGGCAATGTTGCCTATTCACATAAGCCTATACACATAAACCTATATAGTGTAAGCAGGGAACATAGCGATCAAAGTACGGCAATTTAATACGCCCAAAAAAAAATTCAACATGTTTTGCTGTTGTGGCTTCTTCAGGAAAAAGGACGTATCATGTAAAGGTAAACGGCAATGTATTTCCTCTAGGTGTACATAACAAAACAGAAAAGAAAAAGACAAAATTAGTAAATGACAAAAAACACAATGATTTTTGCAGATACGTGACCACACAGCTCATACAACAGTCCCCTGGGTCCCTACATGGACCCCTACTAACCCCATACTCCCCCTACCTCCAAAATGGGAAATGTCTGGGTCAAGCTCAGTCAAAAAATCTCCCCGGATCCTGCCTCTTGACTTCACCTCCAGATATGATCCACACCAAGGGCCAGATAACCCGTAGGGAGGGACTCGCTTAGTAAGTGCTTTCCATGAAGTACAATAAATCACATGCAGTGAATTCGAAACATTAATACATACGTCAGTTAATGAGTCAGGAGAAAATGAGATTCCAGTTAAGGCAGGTTCTACAGCTATTTAACTGCACCCACCTTCATCTCCTGACTTTACAATATGAACTGGGAGCTCGGGTGGACATTGTGAAAGGTTTCTATGTCTACATGTGGTAAAATATAAATTTTTGCAATGAACCCCTGACGCGGTCTAAAGATGAAAAAAGAAAAAAATAATATTTCAAATACAACACAGTCATGGGTCCTGCTGGGCTAGCATTTCATTATAAATAAATATATTTGATAGTATATGTGGCACTCTCACCTTGAGGACCACCAGGGCAGATCTAAAGATTAGACCTAAAACCTTCCAACTACTACAACCATGCCAATCCGCAGGATAAGCAGAGTGGTTAATGGTCTATACCTAAATAGGACCAAGTCAAGAGAAATAGCAGTTGGTATAAAGTTTCTTTAAGAGATAGGGTCTGAAGTTAAATGTATCAAATAGACTTTACCTATTCACACATGTCCAAACGTGTCCCAAGCTCCCAGGCATTCCCGACCTGACACCATGTCAGGCCGGGTTTATATGTCCCTCCCCGTGGCGCCAAAACATGGCGTGGGACGTCACGCCATGCTGACGCAACGCGGACGCAAGTACGGAGGCCCACGAGAATCAGACTGAAAATCAGGAGAACGGAAGTCTCTAGGACTTCCGGTGTGCACTCACAAGCTGCACAGTTGTATCCACTACCATAGTGAACAAAGACAACTGCTTAGATGCGGACCCTTGGGAGTCCGTACGGGTATCTATGGCTCGTGGATCAAAGTTCTAATGGCAGAGACCTAATGGACACGTACGAGGACAAAAATAACTGAATGTGGATTATGGGCCCTATTTCTGTATGAGCTGTGTTAGAAAACCACCCATATGCATTACAATATCATGTCGTGTATATTCCACCACACTCTTGCGCTAATAAACAATCATAACACAAATAATTACAAATTGAAAAAGATTACATACATATAAAATGGCAATGTATAAAAAAAGAATATCATAGCACATTCTTTCATACTGCTCTACATCCAATATGACAAGGTTTCCACCTTTGTCCGAAGGCTTGATTATGATATTCTTATTGGAGCTGAGGTTGCGTAATGCTACCCTGAGATCCTTGGGCAAATTAGACAGTGGTCCACCTTGCCATTTTGTGGACTCTATCTCTTTGGTAACTTGTATTACAAAGGCCCATATGTTTGAATTGCCCTGAAGTATCGGGAAATATTTAGATTTAGGTTTATATGTTTTCGGAGTGTCAAAGGTAGATCTTCCAGAAACAGCAGAGAGAAGGGGAGGAGGGAAGGCAGGAGGCTTTGCACAAGAGGCAACTCCTACATCGCATACTAAGTTTTTATCGACAACACACTAAAGTACGCAATATATAAGACATTTTGGTACTTATTGACAACAGACCAGAGAATTTCAAGGTATATTAAACCCTATCCGGAAATTACTTACAAAAGGTCACGCTCACTACGCGATACACTGGTCTCTAGTCATCAGGTGAACTTTGAGACTCAGAAGACTATTACATCAGGTACCTAGAGATGTGGGAAATGTAATTTCTGCAGATATATATTGGAAGGCAAAAACGTTGTACTCCCGGATGGGAATGTATGGACCCAGAAACACAGGACTAACTGTCAATCAGTTGGTTCAGTCTACATAATGAAATGCTCCTGCGGACCGTTCTATGTAGGCAAAACAAAACTACCGCTTTTTTGCCGAATAAGGGATCATGTATCTTTGATCTCAAAACATAAAATGGAGACCCCAATAAGTCGCCATGTAGGGTTATATCACAACTTTAACCTCAAATTTATTGGCTTCTTTAGCCTGGAACACTTACCGCAACAGGGACGAGGTGGGGACCTGGACAAAAAATTATTACAACTAGAGACCAGATGGATCTACTTATCTAATTACAGGCGACCCGGTATCCGGGTCTAAATGAGGGGATCAGTTACAAACCATTTTTGTGATGGATATTTATGCTTGCGTTATAGCCATCACTTAATTTATATGCTGTCTGGGGATTCCCATTGTCGTCCAATGAGTGTTGTGAGGACTACATCTTTCTCTCTTTTTGTTGTCCTTTAGGAAACATACTAATTTTTTGGGGATCCCCTCTAGGATGCTCTGGATGTTGTTGCCACTTTTTCTCCACTTGAGGAGATTTAATAAAATGAAGAATTAGCATTATATGTATGTAATCTATTTCAATTTGTAATTATTTGTGTTATGATAATGTAATGCATATGGGTAGTTTTCTAACATAGCTCATACAGAAATAGGGCCCATAATCCACATTCAGTTATTTTTGTCCTCGTATGTGCCCATTAGGTCTCTGCTATTAGAACTTTGATCCACGAGCCATAGATACCTGTACAGACGCCCAAGGGTCTGCATCTAAGCAGTTGTCTTTGTCCACTATGGTAGTGGATACAATTGTACCGATGCAGGCCCACTCTGGAGGTCCGCTCTGGGTCTCAGCATTCAGGAGCTTTTGTTGCAAACTCCTATTACACATCTTCCGCCATAGTGCTATTCCATATTTTCACTCTAGGCTGAGCTCGCACGGGGAACACTTCCTACGCAGCTTGTGAGTGCACACCGGAAGTCCCAGAGACTTCCGTTCTCCTGATTTTCAGTCTGATTCTCGCAGGCCTCCGCACTTGCGTCCGCATTGTGTCAGCACGGCGTGACGTTACACGCCATGTTTTGGCGCCATGGGGAGGGACATATAAACCCGGCCTGACATGGTGTCAGGTTGGGAATGCCTGGGAGCTCGGGACACGTTTGGACATGTGTTAATAGGTAAAGTCTATTTGATACATTTAACTTTAGACCCTATCTCTTAAAGAAACTTTATACCAACTGCTATTTCTCTTGACATGGTCCTATTTAGGTATAGACCATGAACCACTCTGCTTATCCTGCGGATTGGCATGTTTGTATGTGTGCAATCGCTTGGCCACCATCTTTGGAAGGTTTTAGGTCTAATCTTTAGATCTGCCCTTGTGGTCCTCAATATCAGAGTGCCACATATACTATCAAGTATATTTATTTATAATGAAATGCTAGCCCAGCAGGACCTAGTACTGTGTTGTATTTGAAATATTTATTTTCTTTCTTTTTTGCGTCTTTAGACTGCGTCAGGGGTTCATTGCAAAAATTTATATTTTGCCACATGTAGACATAGAAACCGTTCACAATGTCCACCCGAGCTCCCAGTTCATATTGTAAAGTCAGGAGATGAATGTGGGTGCCGTTAAATAGATGTAGAACCTGCCTTAACTGGAATCTCATTTTCTCCTGACTCATTAACTGACGTATGTATTAATGTTTCGATGTCACTGCAGGTGTTTTATTGTACTTTATGGAAAGCACTTACTAAGTGAGTCCCTCCCTATGGGTTATCTGGCCCTTGGTGTGGATCATATCTGGAGGTGAAGTCGTGAGGCAGGATCCGGGGAGATTTTTTGACTGAGCTTGACCCAGACATTTCCCATTTTGGAGGTAGGGGGAGTATGGGGTTAGTGGGGGTCCATGTAGGGACCCAGGGGCCTGTTGTATGAGCTGTGTGGTCACGTATCTGCAAAAATCATTATTTTTTGTCATTTACTAATTGTGTCTTTTTCTTTTCTGTTTTGTTATGTACACCTAGAGGAAATACATTGCCGTTTACCTTTACATGATACGTCCTTTTTCCTGAAGAAGCCACAACGGCGAAACATGTTGAATTTTTTTTGGGCGTATTAAATTGTTGTACTTTGATCGCTATGTTCCCTGCTTACACTATATAGGTTTATGTGTATAGGCTTATGTGAATAGGCAACATTGCCATCTGTACTTTTTAACTTATAGATCTGTCTTCAAATAAATATTATATTTTTTTATCTATGTGTGAATTTATAAATTTGTACCTATGTTAGTCCCGTATCTCCAAATTCTGGTATACTTTTCAATTTTGGGATGATGGTACTATACAAATACTAAGTTTTTCTTTTGGAACCAATCCTTGTCCAAAATTTCTTGACTTTTGGTATCTGATACATTGAATGGTATACAGTCTGTAATTAAGATAACTGGTTTTTCATGTGAATATATTCTATGAGTATACATTTAGTATATAGGAACTACATATTGAGATATGTGTCTAAGTATTTATTCCAAGCTAAATTGGTTTTATTACACACAAGTATCAGACTCATGGAGACAGCCGTCCCATATCTTGTTGTATTTGTTGGGGCAACCTCTGTTAATATATATGCATTTCTTATATGGCAGGGTATTATTCACTTCTATTTTCCATTCTACTATTTTGGGAGGCGTTTATCTCATCCATCTTTTGACTATGATTTTCTTTGCTGCGAACAGCGTCTCATGAAGAAATGTTTTGGTATATTTATCAATTGTGTCTGGTATTATTCCAAGAAGGCATTGTTTTGGTTCTAGTGCTAGGGGTGAACCCATTGTATTGTGTAGAAATGTCACGATTTGTTTCCACAATCCTTGAATCTTGGGACATGTCCAGATCAATTGAAAAAAGGTGCCTGTCTCCTTTCCACACATCAGGCATGTGGTAGATTGGGTGCGTTTGTATCTTGCCACTCTAAAGCCCCATACACACGCTCGGATTATCCGAGGACCAGGTCCGTCGGATCATGTCCGTCATACTTTGTCCGATGTTGGTTTTGCGTACACACGGTCGGACAAAGTTGTCGGAAAATCCGATCATTCTGAACGTGGTGATGTTTGTTGCCTACGACGGGACTACGTAGAGGCTAGTAGCCAATAGCTTTGGTCTTGTAATGTGATCTGAGCATGCGTAGCACTTTGTCCGTCGGACAACGCTACACACGATCGGATTTGGTGTGATCGGACCGTGTTGTCAAAAAATCTATCCAGCAGGAGATAGGACTTTGTCCGTCGGACAATCCGACGTACACTGTCCGATGGTGCATACACACGGTCGGATTTTTCAACAACATTGTCCGATCGGACAGAATCCATGCGAAAATCCGACCGTGTGTATGGGGCTTTAGGGGTGTGAGGTATGCCCTGTGCAGAATGTAAAGTTGCGACAGTCGATCTGATAGTTTGGGGGACACAGCCTTACAAGATTCCAGTACCTCCTCCTGCTCCTCATTCTCTATTGGTCCCACCTCTCTTTCCCATCTGGGTTTCAGATCATATGCTATTTTGGCAGAGATGGGGGTTAAGAGCATGTTGTAAAATGCTGAGATCAGTTTGTGGGAGTCTGTGTTCTTAATTACTGCCATGAGGACATTGGGTGTAGGGTGTAGGACAGAGTCAGGAAATTGCGATTGTGTTGCATGGCGGAGTTGTAGGAATCTAAAGAACATTTGATTTTGAATTGTGAATTCTTCTTTAAGTGAATCGAAAGTTTTAAGGTGTCCGTCTTTTAGTAGGTGATGCAGATAAAATATTCCCTGCGTGGACCATATGGTTGTGTCATGAATTTTGGTGAATTCGGGAAGGTTCTTCTTGTGCCATATCGGCGTGTAATCATTGAATTGTAGGATTTCAAGCTTGGAAGAGGCTAAGTCCCATATTTTCCTGTAGTGATGTAGCATGGTTTGTCTATTTTCCCCTGGTTCCGTCCCTCCCGAGCCTGATGCTATTGCATATATCGAATCCTTGGTGTGTTGTGGCCATTTTGGACATAGAAGCGTGAGGAATCTCTCGCTATCTGTTTTATCTAAGTGAAAGAGCTGTGACAGTTGTAATGCAATGTAATATAGGTTAAAGTCAGGGAGAGTTGTGCCACCAAGGTCAGTTGGGTTCTTGAGAGTTTGCCACGCTAGTTTGTGTCTGTTGGTTCCCCACACAAAGGACTTGAGGAGGGACTTCAGACATTTGAAATGTTTCAGGGGTAAGTAAACTGAGGTATGCCATAGAACATACAATATTTTAGGGAGTAGGATCATTTTAATTAAATTTATGCGGCCCCAGGTCCCAAGTGGGAGTCGGGACCAAATCCGTACTTTCGTTTTAACGAGGGAGAGGAGAGGGTCTATATTGAGGGATATGTAGTCTGTCGGGGATCTGGATATATGGATCCCCAGGTATTTAATGACAGCAACTCTCTGTAGTGGTAGTCTGGCTTGGAATTTTGGGGGTGGGAAGCTATCGATTGGTAGAATTTGGGACTTATCCCAATTGATTTTCAGTCCTGAAAATATTCCAAATTGTTCGATAGTGTGGAGTGCGGTATGTAAAGATGGGCCTGAGTCTGCTAAATATAACAGCGTGTCATCTGCATACATACTGATTTTTTTCAACTAAGGAGCCCATTCGCAGTCCTTTAATCTCTGGGTTTGCTCGGATGGTCATCGCAAGGGGTTCTGCCTCAAGGGCATACAATAGTGGAGATAAAGGGCAGCCCTGTCTCGTGCCTCTATTAAGGTCAACATCTGAGATGGCCACCCGTTGGCTACCACCTTGGCTTTGGGTGCCTGGTATAGTAGTTGAACCCACTTAATATATTTGGGACCAAAGCCATAGCCCTCCAAGCATCTCCAGAGATACCTCCACTCCACCGAAAGCTTTTGCTGTGTCCAAAGTCACTACAACTCGCGAACCAATCTCCTCGTGTGTGGCCTGTATATTTATGTATAATTTCCAGAGATTGAATGAGGTATTGCAACCAGCCATGAAACCTGCTTGGTCTGTATGTATTAGGGATAATATGACCTGGTTGAGCCTGATGGATAGTACTTTGGCCAGTATTTTGATGTCAACCTGTAATAGAGATATGGGGCGGTAAGATTCTGGGTATCCCGGGTCTTTTCCTGGTTTGGGAATGAAGACTATTGTTGCCTCTGTCATGGATGGGGGTAAAGTCCTGATCTCAAAGAGATGGTTGTATAAAGCCAGTAATTTCGTCTGTGGTGAGGGGTGCCTCTAGTAGGTCTATCTGTTCTTTTGTCAGCTGTGGGAAAGAAAGAGGTCACATCACCTTCTCAAGAAAGAGGGACATTGATTGTGTCTCAGTGGGAGCTGTCGTTTTGTAAAAGTCGGCAAAGAAGTCTCCAAAACATGGAGGTTACCATGGGTGGGTCTGTTATTTGTTGTCCTCCAGGGCCATGTAGTGTGATAACTACTGGGGGTCTATCTTCACTGTGCACCAAGTACGCCAATAACTTGCCCGCTTTTTCCCCATATTCAAACATTTTTTGTTTAGAGAAAAAAAGTTTTTGTCTTGCTTTTTGAAATTGTAGCTGGGTTACTACTCTAGTTTGTACTCAGAGTCAATCTGTGGATAGTATAGGAAAGGAACAAAGAGCAAATGAGAACATTGACCTGAGGTGTGCTAGGGTCACGGGCATACCCAAGTATGAAATGAAATGAAAGAAAAAGAAAAGGGAATGGGTGGGTGGGACACGAGGGGAGGAGGCAAAGGAGGGCAGGCTTTATGCAGCCTGACTTCTCCTACAAATACAGGCTGACCTGCGGCACTGTACTCGGAGTCAATCTGGGGTCACGTGGTCAGTATGCCTAAAAGGGGGCAAAAATAAACACAGTAGGATGAAAGCTTACAAACAGATTTATTACACACTGAATTACTGTTCAATCTGCCAAAATTGACAAACACTTATGACATCTCAAAAAGTGGCTCTGGGACATACCCAGAGAAACAAGACGACCTCCACCTACCCAAATTCCAAATAATAGTAGCTGGGACCCCCCGATGCAAAGTCACAGAAGCCGTTCCTATCCTGAATGAAATAGCCAAAGTATGCTTTTAGGGTCCAGACCCTGATTGGCCAAAAGGGGACGGCAATGAAGTATGCATTGAGCTGCGGAGAGGGGGGCACTAGGAAAAGGCAACCAAGGACCCCCCCTGGGTTTATCAGATGTAGCACTGACGAGCTGGTTTAAAACCAACACCGGGCACCACGCCTTGCCATGCTCCAAGAACCTGCTGACAGTGCTGCCTCCCGATTGCTGCGTCTTGCGAGAATGCAGATGTAACAGAAAAGGCCGGGGTGCCAAACCAGTTGATTGGCCAAAAGTATGCGAGACCCTGGGCCAGAAGCGCAACTCCCCTGGCCTTAGGAACCATAAAAGGTCAGATAAAGCGCTGGCTTGAGCATCAAGCTGGTTCACAATGAAAAAGGAGACCTTGAGAGCATGTCGGATATGTCATGAAGAATATAACCCACGATGGGAAGTCTGCTGAGCACATCAGGAGGGCAACTCTTCTGGATCCCTGAGGATGGCTTTAATAGAGTGCGCAGAAAATGAAGAAAGGCCTATCGGGGTAGTCCAGCAACATGAAATGCTGAGTCTCCACCAGATGTGCCCAGATAGTGCTGTAGACCAATACGAGTTGGAAGTGGCAAAAAAACAGAAAAGCAAAATAGGAACTGGATATCAACCGTCAGGACTAGGAAACCTTGACCAGAAAGCCTGGAAAACATCCCAAGCGGTGTCATGAGCCTTCCTGGAATACAAAATAAAGATTTTATCGATCAAGGCTGTTGCGTCAGCCCAATGGAAACCTAATCCATCACAAATGCTGGAAACCGAAGAGAAGGCGTGACGCCGGCATCTGTGTCCGAGACCTGGGCCTACTGATACCGGCCTAGGCACCGAGAGGGTTCCGGAATCCACTAAAACCCCTGAGCCAGTAGAAGCTGTTGGAGCTGCAATAGGCTGACTTACCAATAGTTCCATACTATTGCCCAACTCCTGGCCGGACAGAGCTAGGAAATTGAAGGTAGCGTGGAAATGAAACACAACTGGGTCAGGAACATAAATTGCGAGAGAAACGTGAGCAGACTGAGAAACCTGTGACAGGAATGTAAGCTGCGTGAAGGAACGTGACTGAACGAGAACATGAGTAGCGCGATCTGACGAAAACCTGAGCAGCATAAGAACCGAGGCTGCAAGAAAAACGCAAACTGCATAAGAAACGCTGGTTACACGAGAACGTGAATTGATGAACAATGTGAGAAACCTGGGAAACGAGAGTAACCTGCGAAAACGAGAGAAAGATAAAACGTGAGTTGGCATAGAAACAAAAAATTGCATGAGAAACGTAAATTGCATGAGAAACGTAAGTTTTGTATGAAATATGTGAGCAGCGTAAGAACAAATGAGGAGACTTGCCACTGAACAAGCCAATTAAAAACGATCACCTCAATCTGTTAAACCCATAGACGTGATGGGTGACCTGCAGTGGAAAACATAGACAACCCAGCTGTGTAAAAATGACCAGAGAACATAACAGACAACCAGCCCATGACATAGCAATACCCCTGGTACCTGACAAGTATAAGGATGTGGGTGCAGAAATGTCAAGACCACAGCGCATGAATGTGAACCTAATGACAACCCCACCCTACTGTATGCAGTAAGCGAGCCCGAGCAACCTGCAGCGCCAAGAGAGGAAATTAAAAATGAACACTCAGGGCTAAGGTACCCACAGACTGTGGTGGGTAGTAGTAATGGTGAACATGCATGTATGACATATGGACTACAGGCGAGAAGATTGTGGGATGACAATTAATTCAAAACGAAACCTCAGCCCGTATGGATCTGTAGACGTGACAGATCCTGGATGTAAGCACAAGCTAAAGGAAATGCAGCGAACGAAAGGTAATGACGTGAAAAGGCATATGACCTGAAACGTGAGAAACATGGGAAAACGTGAGATACGTAAGAAACATGGGATACGTAAGACACATGGGATACGTAGGAAACATGGGATACGTAGGAAACATGGGATACGTAGGAAACATGGGATACTTAAGAAACATGGGATACGTAAGAAACATGGGATACGCAAGAAACATGGGAAATGTGAGAATACGTAAGAAACATGGGAAAACGTAAGAAACATGGGATACGTAAGAAACATGGGATAAGTAAGAAACATGGAAAACGTGAGAATATGTAAGAAACATGGGAAACGTGAGAAACATGGGAACGTGAGAAACATGAGAAATGTAAGAAAACGTGGGAAACGTAAGAAAATATGGGAAAAATGTGAATTGGCATGAGAAGCGGAAAAATTGCATGAGAACCGTAAATTGCATGAGAAACCGTAAATTGCATGAGAACCGTAAATTGCGGAAGAAACCGTAAATTGCATGAGCACGTAATTGCATGAGCACGTAAAACAACCTTGAAAAACAGCCAAAGAGGCTGCACCCACTTCAGAGACACCCACCTTACTTCTGCTTGATACATAAGTGATGACATGTTTGTGTCAGTGTAGAACAGCAGAAAGAGCTTTTCTGTGCATGAAACATCCCAAGTGTGCATTTGACTTTATCAAATAATAAGAACCTGTATGGTTATACCTTATCATTGGGAGCCCAAGCTCTACATCAAAGATGCCATGGTTCAATACATTGCACTGATGAAGGCTAAAATGCCCATAACTGTTGCATGCAGTTTGAAACAAATGTCTCCCTAATAAGAAGCCATGCTGCACTATACATCAGAGGATTTAGATGTACATCTATCTGGCTGATGGTGTGTAAAGGAATGGCTTGCATAACTTCGCCCACTGCCTTGAAATGAAAGGAGGAACTTTATTTTTATTTTATTTTTGTGATGGAACGAGAGATAAGTAAATACCTACTGTTTTTAGCAGCGTTATTGTGCTGCATAGATTTAAATTGGAAGGCTTGAATTTCCTTTAGCCCAGTCTCACCACCCTGTGAGTGAGCAGTGTCCTCATTTTTCTACACTTGAGTTGTGTACTCGGGGGAGCGATTGGGGACAGAAAAAGCATGAAAATAACACCCAGGACGGTCCCCCCCTGAGCCGCCATGCCCCCTGTGATCAGGCTGACCCCCCTACCCCCGAGCATGGGTCGGTACCTGAGCGGGACGGGTGGCATCCGATGCGGGTCCTCCGTTGATGCCACCAGAGAACCAGCGAGATCCTAGCAGCCGACCGCACTGCTACTCCGTTAGCCGAAAACCGGAAGTGATGACGTGACCTGCCCTAACCCGGAAATGATGTGTCGGCTCACACGAGAGCCAAGACCACGAGGGGAGGAGACAAAGGAGGGCAGGCTTTATGCAGGCTGACTCCTCCTACAAATACAGGCTGACCTGTGGTCAGCCTAACACTTGTAGTTTGAGCAGGTTTGCATTTGCGGGGGTCGGGGTGGTGGCAAAGTTTCTCTCAGAGGAGGACAGGTCTGCCTTAATTTTATTGATATCGGTAATTAGCTTTGAGCGAGCGAATAGCTTGAAGGGGTCCCATACTGCGGAGGGTGATGCTGACTTGTCATTCTCCATGAAGTATAGTCTCCACTTACCCGCAAGCTCATCATCCTTCAGTAGGAGAGAGAGACAAAATGGGTTCAAATGCCAGGATCGTGGTGGTTTGGCAATGGGGATGTTTAATGTGATCCAGTAGGGACAAAGATCCGAGAGTTTTCTGGGACAGAATGCAGCCTCTAGTAGTCACAGTGTCAGTCTGTGAGAGATGAGTATAAAGTCTATGCTGGACATAGCGTTATGAGAGGATGAGAAGCACTAGTACGATTTTGTTTGTGGGAACTTGTGGCGCCATGTGTCCGTTAAATGAAAGGTGGAAATGAGCTTATAGAACCTAGTTTCGTTGGGAGCATTCAAGGTGGGCGGAGTCAGTTGTAGCCTGTCCAGAGTTGGATTTGGTGTGGTATTAAAATCGCCTAGCCAGACTGCAGATATTGCAATGTGGCGGGCCACGAACGACAGTCCCTCTTTAATTATGGTGATGTTAAATGTAGGTGGCACATAAAAGGCCAGTATGAGGAGGGGTTCCCCATGTAACTTAGCTAGAAGAAATACATATCGTCCCTGTGGATCAGTGGATAGTTCACACAACTCAAAATGTACAGATTTAGCTATCAAGATTGAGACTCCCCTGGCATGGGATGTGTGGGTAGAATGGTACACCCATCTGACCCATGGGTGGCGAAGTGCCATCTGGATGCTCCCCTCAACATCTGTTTCCACCAAGGCAATCACATCGGCATGTTGTTTCTTGAGGAATGTGAAGACGCTTAATTTTCTCGCGCATGCCCCTCACATTCCACGGAAGAAATTTTAGAGATGCCATGGGTAGAACTTTTTGAATTCTAATTGCACAGTGATGTTAGGCGTTTTTCTCTTTGTGTGTGAGGCCCTTAGGTTCCTAATATTCAGACATGGATGCATCAATATTGTATCACGCAACATATATGAACACTCACATGAACATGGCTTTCGGAATGTTACCTGTTTTCTGTGGTCAGTATGCACAATCAAGTTCAATAAAACTAAAAACAAATGAACTCCCCCCTCCCTGCCCTGCACTTTCCCAAACTGGTGCGGGCGTATTCCCTTAACTTGTGTCCAACTGGTAAACATTCCATCTTATAGGTTAGATCGAGGATGTAGTACATCTGGCTGAGTCTCTGGGTAGGTCCAGGGATATCACCCATATCAGTAGTTCAAGATATGTCATAGTTATTCGATCCCCTTGTTTCCTGTTAAAGGCATCTAGTGTGCTCCGGAGAAAACTCCTGTAAACACAGTACTGCTTGCCAGTGGTGTGTGGGGTAAAGTCTCGCTGCACGATGCATGTGGCTGGTAGGACTTTTGCATCTCCGGAGAGTAATTGGACTCCTGTACGGTAAATGTCTAGGGTTTGTGTTTTGTATTTGCTCTGGTGTGCAAACTGTTCCATGTCACACTCAGGAGCTTGCTGTGTGTGGTACAAGACGTTCCACGTCTAGAAGTGGGAGGTTTCAAATAAGGTTCCATGCGACTGCAGGGGACCATGCAACTTTGAAGAAAAGTTGTGCTGTAGATAATTTTGGGCATAATAGTTATAGCTGTATATCTGGGACTTGGTCAATCGGCTCTTTCAGGGACAGCACGGCGCTCCAGCCAAGAAATCACTTCTTCCGGATCCTCAAAGAAAACTGCAGGGCCGTCATGTTCTATTCTGAGGCGGGCAGGAAAGAGCATGGAGTATTTGTAGTTTAGGTTCCTCAGCCTGCGCTTGGCCTCCATAAAGCTCTGGTGACGGCGTTGTACCTCCGCTGAAAAATCAGGGAAAATAGCTACTTTTACATTCCCTACTGGGATGTTTCCTTTCTCCCTCGCCATCCTCAGGGCTGCATCCCGGTCTTTATAGTTGAGGAGTTTGGCTATGAATGTGCGGGGGGGGGGGCTCCCTGAGGGGGGGGTCTGGCTGGCATGCAGTGTGCCCGCTCCACCACAAACATGGGGGAAAAGGCTTCTCTCCCATAGGTGTTGATTAGGAGTTGTTCCAAGAACGTGGTCGTGTCCTTGCCTTCAGTTCCCTCTGGCAGGCCTATTATAAGGCACACATTACATCTTCTCAGCCTGTTCTCCATATCATCTTGTTTGGTGAGGAGTTGGTGTATTTTCTGCTGCATGCAGTCCGAGGATGATTGTAGGGGTGGAATGGCATCCTCCACTGTGCTCAGCCTGTTTTCATCTTTCTTCACCCGGTCCCTGAGCTTGGAAGTCTTGCCTAATAAGGGAAATATCCATCTTTACCTCCTCCATTTGTGCTGTGAGGGAAGTTCTACAGAAAGTGATTGCTTCAAGTAATCTGTCAGTATCGCCTGCCGTTCGTTCTCCCCCCCTGCCTTCTCAGGGGCGCCATCTTCCTCCATGTCCTCCTTGTCTTGTCGGCGGTACTGCTTGAGTTTTGTCACCGCTGCTTTCATCGATTTTGTTGGTGACATGCTGGGGGAGTCTGGGGTGTCACTTAGTGGGTCTCCGATCTAATGTCGGTAACTCTAGTAGCCTGCGGGATAGGAGATAGCGCTGGCCTTGGCCTCAAGATTAGCAAGATGCCCGTGGATCTCCAGGAGTAGGATCTTCCCAGGTGCATCCACCGCGTGGATGACCGCCGCTCTGTTTGGAGTGCTAAATGTCTGAAGACCTGTAAAGGTGGGGTGGGGGGGTGTGATGAAGGTCCCCAAAAAGGTTTCCCAAGTGAGTCCAGAAGACAGCAGGGTGGAAATGCAATACAGGCCATGTGTTTGGGTGAACCAAGATGGCCTCGGGAAGTAGGCCGAAGCCACGGGCCTGTCTAAATGCGGCCGCTGCTCCGTTTGGGTTGCTGTGTATCTGAAGGGCCTGTAAGGGTGGGGTGTGCTGAAGGTCTCCAAAAGAGTTTCCTGAGGGAATCCAGAAGGCAGCAGGGTGTAGATGTAATACAGGCTGGGTGTACGGGTGACCCAAGATGGCCGCGGACCTCCGTGTATAGGCCGAAGCCGCAAACTTCCCTAAATGCGGCCGCCGTTCCATTTGGGGTGTTGTGTGTGTCTGAAGGCCTGTGAGGGTGGGGTGGGGTTTGCCGAAGGTCCCCCAGTGAGTTTCTTGAGGGAATCCAGATAGCAGCAGTGCGGAGATGTAGTACAGGCCGGGTGTACCAAGATGGCCGCGGACCTCCATATGTAGGCCGAAGCCGCGGACTTGCCTGAATGCGGCCGCCGTGTGGAGGATCGCCGCTCCATTCGGGCCGCCGCTGGTCCGGTCGCCTGTATAGTCAGTGCATACCAGCGCCAGACCCCAGGAAGAGGAGCCCAGTACCAGTACTGGAAGTACACGCCCAACCCGAAGAATCCAGGCCCAGTCCTACCTTCCCGATGCCCTGGCAAACCCCCTATGGTTGCCTGCCAACTCAGGATCTGCTATAATCCCCCCTTTCACCGTACAGCCAAGTATGCAGCCCAACACTACAAATTTTTCCCAATTGGATTATTTTTATTTATTTTTCGAACAAGATTTCCTGCAGAATATGGTGGACCAAACCAATCTGTTTGCAGAGCAATTTATTTCTGCCAACCCCAATTCATGATACGCCCGCATGTTCCAGTGGCAACGTTTCACACTGGATGAATTTAAATAGTTTTTGGGCCTTATCTTCAATATGGGGCTTCCAAAAAAGAGCGAACTCCATGCCTATTGGTCCACCAACCCATCCACCACATGCCAATATATTCTGCTGTCATGTCCAGGACACGGTACGACATGATTATGCATTTTCTACACTTTAACAATTTGCAGTGCCCTCCCTGAGATCATCCCAACCACGACAAATTGTACAAGATACACCCCCTAATAAATTCATTTTCCCAACGATTTGCTGAAGTGTTTATCCCGGACCAAAACATTTGTGTGGACGAAACCCTTATACATTTTACTGGCCAACTGCACACCAATCAGCATATCCCAAGTAAGAGAGCCAGGTATGGGTTATAATTTATTAAATTGTGTGATCAAGCCACTGGGTATGTGTACACATTCCAGATTTATGAAGGCAAAGACTCCCAGCTCCAGCCCCGTGAGTGCCCCACATATATTGGAACCAGTGGGAAAATTGTCTGGGAGCTGTCATATACCCCCTGTTGGAAAAAGAAAACCATTTATATGTGGACAAATATTATACCAGCCCTGGCCTGTGGTACCTTCAAAAAGGAAGGGCTTCCCAAAAAATCTATTGACAAAAAAGTTACAAAATGGAGAATATGCATTTATGAGAAATGAGGAACTGTTGGCCATGAAGTGGAGGGACAAGAAATATGTGCACATCCTCTTTACCATCCACAATGACACCTTGGTGGAGATCCAGAGAAGACGCGGCCCCGTTGTAAAGCCTGAATGTGTCCACGACTACAATTTGTATATGGGGGGTGGATTTAAATGATCAGATGCTACAACCCTATTTGTCAACCCAAAAGTCCCGTTATTGGTACAAGAAAGTTGCATTTCATCTGTTTCATATGGCCCTGTTTAATTTGTTTGTCTGCTACCAAAAAGCAACTGAAAACTAACAAATCACCTACCTCAAGTATATTGACGACATCATCACTGCCCTGATTTACCAACAAGGACCCGCCCCAGAAAGCATTCGCTCTGATTGTGTGAGTTGACTTCATGAGCAAAATTTTCCCTATAACATTCCCCCCACAGAATCCGGAAGAAGATGCCAATAGAAATGCCAGGGGCATTGGGGGCAATAATAACTTGTATCTCTTCTAATTCCTCCTCTGCTGCATACACAATGCAGCAGAGGAGGAATTAGAAGAGATACAAGTTATTATTGCCCCCAATGTCCCTCTGAACCTGGCCTGTGCATTGGAGATTGCTTCAGAAGTTACCACACATCCATTAGATATTAGTTCCCCTTCTTTTTAACAGACTGCCATTTCTCTATTTCAAATACCTGTGTGGATCATTTGCCTGCTACCATGTTTCTACCGTCCACGTTAACTGACCCTGGCATGTTTACCGACGATTTCTTTGCTTGCCGTTTTAAACCACATTTCTGACTTCCACGTGCACCAAACTAAGCCTGTTTACCGACGATGCCTCTGCCCATTTTAAACCACATTTCTGACTTCCACGTGCACCGACCTCGGCCTGTTAATCGATCATGTTTTTGCCTGCCACATGGACTGATCTTTTGCCCTTCCACTATAGTACACAGGGGTCTCACATATGTGAGGGGCTTCAGAATAGCGTTCTGAGTAGAGAAAAACTGTTTTTGTTTTTCTGTGTTCCCAGAACAGGGTCTGGTTGTCCATTGAGGCTTCAAAGAGATTTGGGTGGTAGAAGCCTCTACTCCTGTCCCCCTGACCCTAAGCTTGGTGGTTCTTCCTGCTGCCTGGACCAATACTTTGGCTCTACTGACCATATCGCTGCCTGTAATGACCTAGGACTTTTTGGACCATGTTTCTTCCTCCTGCTTAGACCAATACTTTGGCTGTACTGACCATATCACTGCCTGTAATGACCCAGGACTTTATGGACCATGTTTCTTCCTCCTGCCTGGACCAATACTTTGGCTGTAATGACAATATCACTGCCTGTATTGACCCAGGACTTTATGGACAATTTTTCTTCCTCCTGCCTGGACCAATACTTTGGCTGTGCTGACCACATCCCTGCCTGCCTGGACTGATGCTCTTCTCTGTGGACCACTGCACTACTAAAACCACAGGTAATCTTTTGTTATTTGGTGTACACATGCTATGTGTTAGAAATATGAAGGGCCTTCAAAAATGTGATCGGTAGTCAGAAAATTATATGTGTAATTTATGCTCCTAGAGCGCCTGGAGGTGCTACTTGGATGTTGGGCCTCTGTATGTGGCCAAGCTGTGTAAAAGTCTCACACATATGGTATCGCTATAATCAGGAGGAGTAGCAGAATGTATTTTGGGGTGTAATTTTTGCTATGCACATGCTATGTGTTAGAAATATCTTATAAATGGACAACTTTGTGTAAAAACAATGCATCTTCATATTTTTTACACATTTTCCAAAAACTTTTGGAAAAAAAATAACTGTTCAAAAGACTCATTATGCCTCATAGATTATATGTTCGGGTGTTAGCTTTCCAAAATGGGGTCATTTTGGGGGCAATGGAATTGGTGCTCCAGGGCCTTCAAAATGTAATACAGTGGTGTGAAAAAGTGTTTGCCCCCTTCCTCATTTCCTGTTCCTTTGCATGTTTGTCACACTTAAGTGTTTCGGAACATCAAACCAATTTAAACAATAGTCAAGGACAACACAAGTAAACACAAAATGCAATTTGTAAATGAAGGTGTTTATTATTAAAGGTGAAAAAAAATCCAAACCATCATGGCCCTGTGTGAAAAAGTGATTGCCCCCCTTGTTAAAACATACTATAACTGTGGTTGTCCACACCTGAGTTCAATTTCTCTAGCCACACCCAGGCCTGATTATTGCCACACCTGTTCACAATCAAGGCATCACTTAAATAGGAGCTGCTTGACACAGTAAGGTCCACCAGAAGATCCTTAAAAGCTACACATCATGCCGAGACCCAAAGAAATTCAGGAACAATTGAGAAAGAAAGTAATTGAGATCTATCAGTCTGGAAAGGGTTATAAAGCCATTTCCAAAGCTTTGGGAATCCAGCGAACCACAGTGAGAGCCATTATCCACAAATGGCGAAGACATGGAACAGTGGTGAACCTTCCCAGGAGTGGCCGGCCGCCCAAAATTACCCCAAGAGCGCAGCGACGACTCATCCAAGAGGTCACAAAAGACCCCACAACAACGTCCAAGGAACTGCAGGCCTCACTTGCCTCAGTTAAGGTCAGCGTTCATGCCTTCACCATCAGGAAAAGACTGGGCAAAAATGGCCCATGGAGTTCCAAGGAGAAAACCACTGCTGAGCAAAAAGAACATCAAAGCTCGTCTCAATTTCTCCACAACACATCTTGATGATCCCCAAGACTTTTGGGACAACATTCTGTGGACCGATGAGACAAAAGTGGAACTCTTTGGAAGGTGTGTGTCCAAGTATATCTGGCGTAGAAGGAACACTGCATTTCAGAAAAAGAACATTATACCAACAGTAAAATATGGTGGTGGTAGTGTGATGGTCTGGGGCTGTTTTGCTGCTTCAGGACCTGGAAGACTTGCCGTGATAAAAGGAACTATGAATTCTGCTGTCTACCAAGAGATCCTGAAGGAGAATGTCCGACCATCTGTTCGTGTACTCAAGCTGAAACGAACTTGGGTTCTGCAGCAGGACAATGATCCTAAACACACCAGCAAGTCCACCACCGAATGGCTGAAGAAAAACAAAATGAAGACTTTGGAGTGGCCTAGCCAAAGTCCAGACCTGAATCCTATTGAGATGTTGTGGTATGACCTTAAAAAGGCCGTTCATGCTCGAAAACCCTCTAATGTAACTGAATTAGGACAATTCTGCAAAGATGAGTGGGCCAAAATTCCTCCAGGACGCTGTAAAAGCCTCATTGCACGTTATCGCAAACGCTTGGTTGCAGTTGTTGCTGCTAAGGGTGGCCCAACCAGTTATTAGGTTTAGGGGGCAATCACTTTTTCACACAGGGCCATGATGGTTTGGATTTTTTTTCACCTTTAATAATAAACACCTTCATTTACAAATTGCATTTTGT
Source organism: Lithobates sylvaticus (assembly GCA_028564925.1). Taxonomy (NCBI): domain Eukaryota; kingdom Metazoa; phylum Chordata; class Amphibia; order Anura; family Ranidae; genus Lithobates; species Lithobates sylvaticus. Next base: position 150,390,011 of record CM053033.1, read on the forward strand.
GTTTACTTGTGTTGTCCTTGACTATTGTTTAAATTGGTTTGATGTTCCGAAACACTTAAGTGTGACAAACATGCAAGGGAACAGGAAATGAGGAAGGGGGCAAACACTTTTTCACACCACTGTAGGTGGTTGAGAAATTAGATGTGCAATTTATGCTTCTAGAATGCCTGAATGTGGCCAGGCTTTGTAAAAGTCTCACACATGTGGTATCACCATACTAGGAGGAGTAGCAGAATGTGTTTTGGGGTGTAGTTGCAAGTATGCATATGCTGTGTGTGAGAAATAACCTGTTAATATGACAAATTTGTGGTTTGTTAGGCTGAGATAGGCCGTCAGTACATCAGGTGTGATCAGATATGATCAATTTTCCATGATTGGCACCATAACTTTCACACAGACTAAATAATACTCACTAATTTGGGTTATTTTTACCAAAGATGTGTAGTAGTATAAATTTTGGCCCAAATTGATGAAGAAAAATTACTTATTTGCAAAATTTTACAATAGAAACTAAAAAAAAAGTTGTTTTATTTTTTCAAAATATTCGCTCTTTTTTTGCTTATATCACAAAAAATTAAAAACCCAGCAGTGATTAAATACCACCAAAAGAAAGCTCTATATGTGAGAAAAAATATATAAAAAATGTGTTTGGATACAGTTTAGCATGACTGAGTAGTTGTCATTCAAAGTGTGAGAGCACTGAAAGCTGAAAATTGGTCTGGGCAGGAAAGTGCACAAGTGCCTGGTATTGAAGTGGTTAAACAAAATACACTTAAAGGAACACAGTCCAGCCTTTTCTTGTCAAAAGGGTTTTTATTGCACAATAAAATGAAAGTACATTGGTTACATGTACAAGGATGTATAAACATAAGCTCTTTGTTAAACAATAAAACAAATTGCATATATAGGTAACATAGTATGTTATTGTTTGCATTAATTAATTGCATTAATTAATTAATTAACTGTTCTATGTTACTTTATCTTATAAGTATGAAAGTTGTAACTATAAATATCTAACAGAAAATATCTTTATAGAAAACTTAGTACATATATCGGTCTAGTATGTATAAATATAGAGCCAATATGGATGATCAAATATTGAACCATAACATAAAATGAGATAAAAAAGAAAGGTAAGAGAAAAGGAAGGAGAAGAAAGAATAGATAAAGCGTAAGTTCACAAGATCAGTCCAGGTACCAGAGCATGGTTCTGCGTATTTATTCCATGTACAGGGGGTCCCTGACTTACGAACATCCGAGTTACGAACGCCCCCTACTTACGAACGGGGCCCGAGTGACGTCACTGCCGGCAGACGCCTTGCTGGAGTGAGACATTGAGTTGTTCCTGGCCTGGCTACAACGTTAAGGAGCCCCCCTCGTCATTCTACCTGCCCATCCACAGGCCTGGTACGGTGGCCTGCCAAGCCGCTAAAATTGCCCGTCGAGGCCGCGGCCTCTGTTGGTGGGGAGGGGGCGCATTGCGGGAACCTGGCCTTGGGGTAGAAGGGAGAGCAAATCCGGCCCTGCTTGTACCACACACAATTGAATGAGAGCTCCACAATAGGCAGATGACATGAGCTTATGCCGTGTTTTTTATACCATCTTTGCTTGGTCCTGAATGTAACTGCTGTATCCTTCTGTTCTCTTTTAGCCCTGTTTTTTTGTACTGTACACTACTGGATCCCACAGTGCTGGACGGCTCTGAGGACGCACAACAAGCGGGCATACTGTACAGTGTATCTATCGTGCTGCCACAGTGAGTGTTTTTATACAGTTCCAGTCTTACTAGAATAAATTGGTAATAAATTGGCTGACTGCTACACTTTTTTTCCTTCTTGTTCTTCTTTTCTAGAGTGCACTTCATTTCAAATTTTTTATCTTCGACATGCCGGAAAAAAAATCTGATGCAAGTGCTGATGATACAGCAAAGAAAAGAAGATCCATCACCATGGAAAATAAAGTAGAAATAATAAAAAGATCAGAAAAAGGTGAAGCTCCATCATCTATTGGCAAAGCATTCGGCTACAATCGGTCAACGATCGCAACAATTTTAAAAGATAAAGCAAGAATAATGGAACATGTGAAAGGCCATACCCCAATGCATGCTACGATTATTACCAAGCAACGCAGTGGTTTAATTGTCGAGATGGAAAGGCTGCTGACAATTTGGATAGAAGACTAAAACCAGCGTAATATGCCTATCAGTCTTACTTTTGTTCAAGAAAAGGCTCAAAGCCTTTTCAACGATTTAAAAGCTGCCCATCCAAGAGAAGATGATTGCAATGAAGAATTTGGTGCAAGTAGGGGTTGGTTCAATCGTTTTAAAGAAAGAGCTAATTTGCATAACATTAGAGTTCAAGGTGAAGCCGCAAGTGCCAATGTAAGTGCTGCAAATGATTTTCCCAAGATATTGAAAGCTATTGTTGACAACGAAGGTTATATGCCAGAACAAATTTTTAATGTAGATGAAACTGGCTTGTTTTGGAAAAAAATGCCAGCTAGGACCTACATTTCAAAAGAGGAAACATGTGCACCAGGACATAAGGCATCAAAGGACAGGCTGACTGTATTACTTGGGGGTAATGCATCTGGGGATTTGAAGCTTAAGCCTTTGTTAGTGCATCACTTCTTAAATCCCAGGGGACTACGTAATGTCACTAAGGCGTCCCTTCCCGTTATTTGGAGGGAAAATGCAAAGGCTTGGGTTACAGCTACAATGTTTGAAGATTGGTTTTCAAACCATTTTGTCCCTGTTGTTGAGGGTTATTGCTTGAGGGAAAACATTCCCTTCAAAATTCTACTTCTCCTTGACAATGCCCCTGGACATCCAAACACTTTAGCTGACTTGCACCCCAATGTAAAGGTGGTATTTCTACCCCTCAACACCACATCACTACTTCAGCCGATGGATCAAGGATTTATAGCCTCTTTAAGGCCTATTATTTATGGAGGACATTCGCACAAGCTATCAGGGCTACCCAAAATGATCAGATGACCTTAAGAGAGTTCTGGAAGAATTATCATATTTATGATGCTATCAAAAATATTGCTGCTGCTTGGGCTGAAGTGAAAGAAACAAACATGAGAGGAGTTTGGAAAAATTTGTGCCCCCAATTTACACAAGAATTTCTGGGGTTTACAGATGAAGAAATCGCCGCAACCAGGCAAGCTGTGGTTACCATTGGTAATCAACTGCAGTTGGACATCAATGAAAATGATATCATGGAGTTACTCGAATCCCATGGCAAAGAACTAAGCAATGAAGACCTTATGGAACTAGAGCAGCAGATGACAGTATCTAGAAACTCCAACATTGAAAAAGTTTTCTACAAAACGGTTAGCTGATGCTTTTCATCTCATTGAAGCAGGAATGGCAAAGCTAGAGGAGCAAGACCCTGATACAGAGAGGTTTAACAAAGTTTATCGTACAGTTACTGACGGCCTGAGATGCTACAGGGCTATTTATTATGAGATAAAGTAAAGCGCTGGGCAAACATCCCTTGATGTCTTCTTCAAGAGTCCAGCAGCTGAATCAGATTCTATAATAATAGTCCCATACTCTTCAACAAGCCCATCATCCTCTACCATGGTTGTTTAAGGTTGTACAGTGTTTGAAAATGTTTAAGAATTTACATGTACAGTATGTATCTGCATCTACATGCACAGTTAAACATAAATAATATGTTAAACCAAACACCTGGCTATATTGTATTTATTTATTTATAGAGCCACTGAAGTTTTTACTGCTGTCTGTATCCTCATTAGATGGATTTAATCTCACTTCCTGTCTCTGAGACTGGATTTGCACTTTAAAAAGGTACTGTTCCGACTTACAAACAAATTTGACTTAAGAACAAACCTACAGTCCCTATCTTGTTCGTAACCCGGGGACCCCCTGTATGAATAAAAATGTGGTTACACGTTTTGTTAAGTAATCAGGTAATCAGTTAAATAAACAGTTACCATGGCTGAAGGACTGAATCACTGAAATTTGGGGGTAAATTAGTCTTTATCCATGGATTCCATATTTTCTTGAATTTTGGAAATTGGTTGCCTTCAATAGCAGACATTTTAGCATGAGACATTGCAGAATTCATTCTGTTCTTGGTTTCAGACAATGACAGTTTTGGTAATTTCCATGCTTTTGCCATTGTTTGTTTAGCAGCGGTTGTTTAAATTGTGAGAATGTTAGATGGTCTGGTTTTAGATTAAGTAATGCAATGAAAGGGTCTGGTGTTAGCGGCGTTTGGAACATTTTGGAGGCTAGTTCAAATATTTTCCCCCAATAAAATTTTGCTATTGGACATGTCCACCATATATGTAGGTGTGTACCTGGATCTGTACAACCCATGAAAGAGAGGGCTGAATGGTTGGGAGTGTATTTAGCCATTCTGGCAGGTACAAGGTACCAGCGGGTTAGAACTTTATAATTTGCTTCCATCGCAGTAACATTGGGCGAGGAAGATTTAGTAGTTAACCATATTTCAGACCATTCTGCATCATCCCAAATCTTCCTCCCACTTTTGGACATAGGTTCATTTATCAGATTTTGATTTAGTTGTGTGTAAAGAGATGATATCATTCCTTTAGCAAGTGGGTCATTTTTGCACATTGATTCAAAAGTGGAAAGACGAGGTAAGGGTGATTCAGCATTTGTGAGGGGTGAGAAAAATGCGAAAAATGTTTTGATTTGTAGATACCTGAATAGTTCAGACTGCAGTAAACCATAGCTTTCCCTAATTGTCGGGAATGATTGGAAGGAATTAGGAGTAATGAATTCATGGTGCATTAAGAGGTTGGCATTTGACCAGGCCTTAAATGATTTTGGATATATCCATGCCGGGTAGAAGGCAGGATTTTTGAAAAAGGATAATAGGGGGTTATGTTTTGATTGTAGTTGATTTTTAGTTTTCAGGCTGTCCCAGAGAGATGCAAAGTATTTAGTTATAGGGTTACTTAGTGTACGACGGTCTTTAGGTTGGAGCCATAGTAAATTAGAGATTGAAAGTGAATCACATTCCGAGGCTCCTATTAGTACCCATGATGTGATTTCCTTTATTGTATGGTACTTGGTGATACTGCCCAGTTGGGCGGCTTTGTAGTAGCTGGCAAAATTGGGGAGACCAAGCCCTCCATTAGTTCTAGGGGCAGAGAATGTACATGTTGTTTTGTACATGTACAGTTGTTTTAATAATGCCGTTATGGGAGTAGAAGTAAACATTAGCTTACAAAATCAGTTATCTGCTCACTTTACATTTAGATGGACAGACTCGTACATAAGCTATCTGGGGACTAAAATACCAAGTAAGTTAGAGAAAGTCTTTGAATTGAATTTTCTATCACTAATACGACAGATAAGAGCTGATTTACAGCATTGGGACAAGGAAATTTTCACGTGGTTCGGAAGAATTAATATTATAAAGATGAATATCATGCCTAGACTATTGTACTTGTTTCAATCGTTGCCTATTAAGATTTCTCCAGGGTTTCTGAGAGATTTGAGAGGAAGGTTCGCGAGTTTCATATGGGCAGGGAAACCAGCGAGAGTGCGTAGAGACACCCTAATTCAACCAAAAGAAAGAGGGGTCAGATTTCCCGACCCGGTAAGCTATTATGAAGTGTCACACTTAGCACGTATAATGGAGTGGTGCACTAGAAAAAAGGAGAAACCATGGATCTCTATGGAACAGGCATTGACTAATATACCCCTGGAGGGGATAGCGTGGATTGCCGATGCCGAGATACCTCAGATAGTGAAGACACCCCACTGTAGGGGCAACTCTTCAAGTAGCTAAAAAGATGTTTAAGAAAACTGGGGTGTCAAGGTATGCAAGTCCTATGATCCCAATCTTGGGTACACCAAGTTTTGAACCAGGCCTGTCGGATAATGGATTTATGAATTTAAGGCGAAGAGGAGTCAGTAGGCTTAGAGACTTCACAAGAGAGAATCATGTGATGACAGGGGAGGAGGTTGAACAAGAGTTTTCAGGGGAAATAGATCCTTTTAGGCAGATGCAGTTGAAGGCCTTTCTCCGATCAATAACATCACAAATACCAATAGTACGTATACCATCTAAATTCGAGCAGTTATGTTTGAAAGAAGAACCAGTGAAACATGCACTTTCAGTTATGTATGCCTTGCTGGTAGAGTTAAAAGCACCCCATGAGTTAGCATTTATACGAGCATGGGAAAGAGATATGGGGATAACATTTGCACAGAAGCACAGAAAACCAAGATATGTAGCCTTATACACAAGACATCCATGGCAACTAAATATCAGGAAGGAGGATATAAAATATTGACTAGATGGTACAGAACACCGTCAGTATTGAATCGGATATATCCACAAATATCAAATATGTGTTGGCGATGTCAGAGGTCGGAAGGCACTATGGTACATATATTTTGGGAATGCCCCGGAGTAAAAGAATTTTGGAAGATGGTAGCAGAAACAATTACGGAAATTACTGATGTGTCCATAGGGGAAAATCCAGCAAAATATTTGCTACAGGACACCCCGATACCGATTGAAAAATACAAAAATTCACTACTGAGGCATCTGCTGAATGCCGCAAAGGTGTGTATACCGAGTCTCTGGAAAAGTACCATACCTCCCACTAGATCACAATGGTTGGGGAAAATAACAGAAATTCAGCACATGGAAAATCTTACTATGAAGCTGAAAGAGCAAGAGGATAGATACCGGGAGATATGGACTCCCTATATTAGATATAGGGAACAAAATTTTTAAAAGTATAAACCTTGTGCGTAAGACAGAGTAGGTAAAACGTGGGAGGTGTGATGACTGGGGGGGGAGGAGAGAGAGAGACAGAGGGCGATAAGTTTTTTTTGAGCTATGAATACACCTCTTTTTTTTTTTTTTTTGTTTATTATAATTTTTTTTCCTTAGCCTTGGGTGGGGTGGAAGAGGACCGCTCAGGGGGGAATATTAAGGGATAAGGGAAGGGAGGGGGGAAATAAAAAATTAAATAACAAGGGTAGAAGAGAATGTGTTTTTTTTTTGTCTTTTTTTCTATAGATCAGTGGAATGTTGGAGGAAATAAAAATATAATTTAAGATTCTATTGATATATGTGTGTAAGAGGGAAATTGTTAAATGAAAAGAAAAGACATATGTTGATTTCTGCTGTGGAATTGTAAAACTATCCTTGTGAAATGAAAAATAAGGAATTTATAAAAAAAATAAAAATAATGCCGTTATTTGTTTTAATTGTTTTAATAAGGGGGGTAATTGGCTGTGAATAGATCTGTATAAGAGGCTGTTGGATTCCCAAATATGGGATAGACTTATCTCCCCATATAAAGGGGAGTGCAGCTTTTGCTGGAATCAATTCTGCATCAGTTAGGGAGATATCAAAAGCCAGGCATTTCTTAGGGTTAATGGCCAGGCCCGATATTGACATAAATTTACTTAGAATGGGCAAAAGTTTAGGGCCTGAAATTTGAGGGGATGACAGGAAAAGAAGGATATCATCCACAAATATGCAATGTTTTAGCTGCAGACCTCCTACTTCAGTGCCAGTAATCGTAGGGTTGGTCCTAATAAATTGAGATAAGGGTTCTAAAATAAGAGCAAATAAGAGAAGGGGGTAGTGGGCATCCCTCCCTTGTAACTCTTTCGATTTTGAATGATTCGGATTTGTATCCTGCATATTTTATGTATGCCATAGGCTTATTATATAATGCCGTTATCCATTTTATGAAATGCGGGCCAAATCCGCATTTTTGTAAAGAGTAATTCAAGTAGGGCCATAAAACCGTGTTGAATGCTCTCTTAATGTCCAAGGAAAGAAAGCAAGAAGGCATACAACGTTTTTTGCTGATATGTGCCATAAGTACCGCCATGCGTATATTATCGCCCGCTTGTCCATGTGGCATGAAACTTACTTGATATTTATGTATTAAATTACAAATTATTTGGTTAAGGCGTTTTGCGAAAACATTTGCTAACAGCTTAATATCTAGATTTAACAGAGAGATGGGGCGATAACCTGCGCAGGAGGTAGCATCGAAAAGGGGTTTCGGGATCATGCATACTATTGCCGTCAATGATTCTTGCTTGAAAGAATGGTCAACAGTACATTAAATGCGTTGGATAAAATGGGGGATAGGAGTTCTGTCAATGTACCTTAAGCCGAATAACCATCCGGGCCCGGCCTCTTATTTGTCTTTAGTACTTTAATAGAGGCGGCCACTTCCTCCGTTGATATAGGTTTTTCTAAAAGTGCTTTTTGATCATGGGATAATTCTGGTAAAGTGATGTTAGAAAAGAAGGAATCAGCTTCGGTATTATTAAAATTTTGGGTTGATTTGTATAAAGATGCCAGATGTGTTTTGAATTTATGCACAATTTTGACTGGGTTGCTTGAGTAATTGTCTTTAGACACCTTCAGGCGAATTGGTTTAAATGATTTATTTACTGAATTTAGTGCTCGTCCTAGATAAGTGCCTGGTTTGTTGTTTTTTGTATAAAAATTATGTCTAGTGCGTTTATAGGTTTTATCTGCCGTTTCCGTAAGAAATAAGTAATATTCTATATGCGTTTTTTCTAATTGGGGTTTCGTGTTGGGTGACAGATTGTTTTGAAATGATATAGATGCAGCGTTAAAGTAATTTTCTAGTTTTTGGGCAAGAATTTTACGTTCCCTTTTGAATAATGCCAATAGTCTCTGTATATTGCCTCGTAATACCGGTTTGTGGGCTTCCCAGAGTGTAAGGGGGGATCTGGTGTGTTATTGTGCATCAGATATTCTTTTAAATCCTGTTCAACTTTATGGCATTGTGATGAATTTTTTAGCATTATGTCCGGTATATAACATGTAGGATCATGCGCCTTTGGCATAGTAGAATCTATGGTTGTAATTACTGCATTGTGGTCTGACCATGGAATGGGGAGTATATCAGATATCATATATCTCAGGTATCATACCAATAGTTAAGAAAATATGGTCAATGCGGGAGAAGGATTGATGAGGGTGTGAAAAGTAGGTGTATCTTTTTTTAATTGAGTTGTTTTCTCTCCGGCTATCAACCAAGTTGTACTTGGAGAGGAGTTGAGAGAACGATAATTTGGTTGAGGTATTGTGGGGTGTGTAGGGCGATTTGTCAAGAAATGGAAGGATAACCTGATTAGAATCACCACCTATAATCACTGTTCCAATTTTGTGTGTATTTACCACTTGCAAAAGATGTGAGAGGAAAGGGGAGGGATTATTGTTAGGAGCATAGTATGAAATAATAGTGACTGCCGTATCGATCAAATGTCCCCGAAGTATTATGTATCGTCCTTCAGGGTCTTTGATCTCTGATAATAAGGGGAAAGGGGTGGATCGTGGAAAGCTATAAGAGTTCCTCTTTGTTTGGAATTTGCAGAGGCTATAAAAATTTGCGGGTAAAAAGGGGACATATATTTAGGAGTGGAATCATTAGTGAAATGTGTTTCCCGAAGACACACAATATGTGCCTTTACGTGCATGGAATGTGCGAAATGCTTTGGTCCTTTTTTGTGGTACGATTAAACCTTAAACATTCAGGGATAATACGTTTATTAGTGCCATGGTAACTGATTATAAAGAGTGGACTTACCAAGCAGTATACAATTCTGGGTTAGTGGAGCAACCTGTGTGAACTTAAAAGGTTTAGGAGAAAAAAGAGGTCTCGTAGCACCTGAAGTGGAAGAGAAAGAAAAAGCAGAAGCAAAAAAGGTTAACATGCAAAAAATTAAAATAATTCAAAAAATTCAAAAAATTCAAAATTAGCCCATGACAGGGTATGTGGATGCCTAACGGGGGAAAAGTGCCTACGTCGGATTCCCACACCATATGTGTGGGTGAACGAGGTAGACTAAGGAGGGCGCACAGGTCATCTACGTGCAGGAAAAAAGACCTATATTGAGAGCATCAATAAGATGCATGTATTTCAGGTAGCAGGTAAATCGATAAAGGTAACTATTCTAGGTATTCCCATGTAGTTGCCTAAAGAATATAATATCTTAGTTAACCACTTCAGCCCCGGACCAATTGGCAGCCAAAGGACCAGGCCCCTTTTTGCGATTTGGCACTGCGTCGCTTTAAGTGACAATTAACGTGGCTCCCAAACAAAATTGGCGTCCTTTTTTTTCCCACAAATAGAGCTTTCTTTTGGTGGTATTTGATCGCCCCTGCGGTTTTTATTTTTTGCGCTATAAACAAAAATAGAGCGACAATTTTGAAAAAAATGCAATATTTTTTACTATTTGCTATAATAAATATCCCCAAAAAATATATAAAAAACATTTTATTTCCTCAGTTTAGGCCGATATGTATTCTTCTACATATTTTTTGGTAAAAAAAATCGCAATTAGCGATTATTTTTTTTTTTTTTTTTTTAACCACTTCAGCCCCGGACCAATTGGCAGCCAAAGGACCAGGCCCCTTTTTGCGATTCGGCACTGCGTCGTTTTAACTGACAATTGCGCGGTCGTGCGACGTGGCTCCCAAACAAAATTGGCGTCCTTTTTTCCCACAAATAGAGCTTTCTTTTGGTGGTATTTGATCGCCCCTGTGGTTTTTATTTTTTGCGCTATAAACAAAAATAGAGCGACAATTTTGAAAAAAATTCAATATTTTTTACTTTTTGCTATAATAAATATCCCCAAAAAATATATAAAAAAACATTTTTTTTTTCCTCAGTTTCGTCCCATACGTATTCTTCTACATATTTTTGGTAAAAAAAATCGCAATTAGCGATTATTGATTGGTTTGCGCAAAAGTTATAGCGTTTACAAAATAGGGGATAGTTTTATAGCATTTTTATTAATATTTTTTTTTTACTAGTAATGGCGGCGATCAGCGATTTTTATTGTGACTGCGACATTATGGCGGACACATCGGACATTTTTGACACATTTTTGGGACATTTGTCATTTATATAGAATTCAGTGCTATTTAAATAGCACTGATTCCTATGTAAATGACAGTTGTAGTGAAGGGGTTAACCACTAGGGGGTGGGGATGAGTCAGTGTGACGTGTTGTGTTTATTTTACTGTAGGGGGGGGCGTGGCTGTACGTGTGACATCATTGATCGGCGTTCCCGATGACAGGGAACCGCCGATCACTGACAGTCAGTGTAGAAAGCGCGGGGAGAGGTTTGTTTACACATACCTCTCCCCGTTCTTCAGCTCCGTAACCCGATCGCGGGACACCAGCGGCGATCGGGTCCGCTGGTCCCGCGGCTGGGGTCACAGAGCTCCCGACCGGGTCGCGACCCACAGGCAGGCACATGCACGATCACGTACAGGTACGTGATTCTGCCTGCCCGTGCCATTTTGCCGACGTATATCGGCGTTAGGCGGTCGGGAAGCGGTTAATCTAAATTTGTAAACAATAAAATTTTGATTGAATCCTTTATGTATTATTGTATTTGTTTCATATAACTATTAAGTGTTTCCTTTATAGGTACAGATCCTTATTCCCCCCCCCCCCCCCCCCGAACCACCCCTACCCTTCATTCAGAAATACCTCTCATCCTCTAACTTCCAAGGAGGCCATGATAGGCCTTTCCATGGTTTTACATGATAATTTCAGCATAACTCCACGTCCGTTTGAATTCCTGCCAGCACTTCCATTTGCTTATATCTCCTCCATTCCCTTCATGTCCCGTCGATTTTAGTTTTTCTAGCTGGTATATTTCTTCGATCCTCAAAATCCATTCTCTTTTGGTCGGTGCTTCTTCGAGATCCCATTTTTTAGGGATTAATCCCTTTGCGGCGTTTAGCATCTGAGGGGTCAGGGTTTTCAGATATTGTTTAATTGGTTCCTCTGATCCGTGGAATAGACACATCCATGGTTCTTCTTTCAACGTCACTCCATTTATTACTTTTATGGTTTCCAAAATCTCCCTCCAAAATGTCTTTATTTTTGGGCACTCCCACCAAAGGTGTGCCATTGTGCCTCGTTCCAGGCACCCTCTCCAACAATTTTGCGAGCTATCTGTTTGGAATTTATTTAGTTTATCCGGTGTCATGTACCATCTGGAAAGGCATTTGTAATTCATTTCTGCGGTCGGAGTGTCAATTGCCGAAATGTGAGTAAGTTTTAAAATATTATCAATCCTATGCTTATAATCTTGTGAACCTAGCTCATTTCCCCATTTTATAAAGAAGGGCGGCACCTCCAGGTGTCCTTCCATCAGAAAAGCTTTATACAGTCTAGATACCACTTTTTTTTTTCCCTTTTTCTCGATTATTTTTTCTAGTGACGTATATTCCTACTTTGTTCTAATTGGTTGGGGTAGTTTTCTGATGAAATGTGACAGCTGTAGGTAGCGCCAGTCATTTATTTTTATTTGTGTCATATTTTGCTGTATATCTCTAAGTGTTTTAATATTGCCTCTTTCTGTGACATCCTTCAACTGTGTATCTTGCCCTATCCAATCCCCACCCCCTTTGTGTGTTTTCCCAGGAGGGAAATAATCGCTATCTCTTAACATCATTAAAGGTGAATTATATTTCCAACCAAATCGCTTGTGCAGTGAATTCCAAATTTTAAATACATGCTTTGTAATTTTTTGTGTGTTTATACCTAAACCCCTTAAGTGCGGTGGGTTCCAAATTGCCGTTCTTAAGTTTACCCCACTTGTGCTACTCTCTATGTTCACCCATTGCTTGTCTGTTGTCTCCCGTGACCACTCAATGGCTCTTGACACTACTATCGCTTGATAGTACATTTTCAGATCTGAGACCCCTAGGCCTCCTTGCTCTTTACTATTTCTCAAAATGGTATGCGAGATCCTAGGCTTTTTATTTTGCCATATACATTTACTAAGAATCGATTTTAAGGTTTGAAAGTAATAATCTGGGAGAGGGATTGGGAGCATTTGGAATTTATAAGTAATCTTCGGTAAAATAATCATTTTAACAGAGTTAAGGTCAGAGTTAAGGTCTTGAAGAGATTTTCTTAGTTTCAATTTTGATTTCGTCGAGTAATGGGATATAGTTTTCTCTATAAAGTTTGTCAACTGAATTAGCAAGTTTTATCCCTAAATATTTTAATCCTGTTTTTTTCCATGGAAATGGGAAATCTCGCTGTAGTTTGAGTGCTTCCTTTTGTGGCATATTTATATTTAAAATTTCGGATTTGTTCCAGTTTATTTTAAAATTTGAAATATCGCCATACTGTTTAAGTATGTCTAATAGACATGGTAGTGTTCTATCAGGCTCGGTGATGTAGAACAAAAGGTCGTCGGCGAAAGCCGCGGTCTTATGCTCGACATCACCGGACCTAATTCCTTTAATATCTTTATTTAATCTTATTGTTGCCAGTAAGGGTTCTAATGAAAGCACGAACAGAAGTGGGGACAGGGGACAGCCCTGTCTTGTACCATTTTTCATAGTAAAGGGAGATGAAAGGTTACCGTTTATTTTTATTGTCGCTGTCGTTTCTTTATATAATACGTTGATTTTCTGCAGCATCTTAGTGCCTAATCCCATGAACTTCAGGGTCTCTGTCATGAGCCCCCAGTCTACCCTGTCAAACGCTTTCTCAGCGTCTATTGACAGGAATAGACCTGGGGGCCCCCCCATTTCCATTTTTTGTAATAGCAAAAGAGTTCTGATACCATTATCTCGTCCTTCTCGACCTGAGACAAACCCCACCTGGTCCATGTGTATCAGGTCTTTCATCTTGTTCTTTAACCTGTTTGCCAGAACTTTCGCATATAACTTTACGTCATAATTTAGTAAGGAAATTAGTCTGTAGCTGGAACATTTCGTATCATCTTTACCTTCTTTTAGGATAACTGTTACTTGAGCTCTCTGTGCCTCTGTGCTCAGTCCAAAGTCCACTCCAAGACCGTTCATATATTTGCAAAGTCTGGGTATCAATATCATGCTGAATTTTTTTAGATATTTTAGTGAAAAGCCGTCTGGTCCTGGGCTTTTGCCCAGTGGAGACTCTCCAATTGCTTTTGCTATCTCAAGCTCTGTGATGGGGTTCTCTAGATCCTCACTGTCCATTGATGTTATTCTGGATATTCCAGATTCTTCCAGGAACTGTCTAATTTTGTTTATTTTTCCCTTTTCTCTTATCCCGTTCTCGACATCGTATAGTTGACTGTAGTATTTACGGAAAACCTCGGCTATATCGTTGGTTTTATGTACCATTTCTCCTTGTTTGTTCCGAATTTTTTCTATGTAATTCTTTGTCTTTTCCTTCTTCAGGGATTTTGCCAGATGTTTCCCTATTTTGTTGCCGCCAAGATATTTTTGCTTCAATATCTTGTTATATGTCTTTCTCGTTTCCTGAGTCAATAGTTCTTTTAAATCTTCTCTTTTAACTATAAGTTGATGTCATACTTCTTGTCGTTGTCCCCCGATTTTTTTATGTTGCTGTTCTAGGTAATGTATCTCATCTATCAGACACTTAATTTTCCGCTCCCTAATCTTTTTTTCCATGCCCCCATTGAGATGAAGATGCCTCTAATGTAAGCCTTATGTGTGTCCCAAAGTGCCGAGTGTGAGACATCTTCTGTTTCATTTATTTCGAAAAAAGTTTTTAATTCGTTGTGTATTTTCTCTATATCTTGATTGTCTGTAATAAGTGTTTCGTTCAGTTGCCAGTTATTAATTGGTTTCTGTGTTTTTAACTCTTCTATGATCATCGTTACTGGGGCATGGTCCGATAGAGTAATAATTCCTATTTCAGCTTCTGTCACTTTTGTCAGGGTATTGTGGTCAACGAATAAATAGTCAATTCGTGTATACGTCCCATGCACAGGGGAGAAGAACGTGTAGTCCCTTGCTTTTGGATGCAAAGCTCTCCAAACATCGACAAGTTGATTTTGATGTAATTCTTGCTTCAATTTTTTTAGGGACCCACCTCCCGTCCCCTGTGCACGGGACGTACTGTCTTCTTTAGGGCTCAGGCACATATTGAAGTCTCCTGACAATATTATCCTCCCCTTTCCAAACTGAGAGAGGATCCCCATCATTTTTTTCAAGTATTGCGCAGGACTTTTATTAGGGGCGTAGATATTTACCAAGGTACATCTTATTTCATCAATATGACCTCTAATAAAGAGATATCTACCATCCGGGTCTGCAAGTCTATCCTCTATTTTAAATCGAACTTCTTTTGAGAGCCCGATTGCAACCCCCTTAGCTTTTCTGGTATTTGAGTCTGCATAGAACCATGTAGGATAGGCTTTGGAATATAATTTTATATTTGCTCCATGGAAAAGATGTGTCTCCTGGAGATATACTATATCTGCGTGGTATTGTTTAATTTCTTTTAATATCTTGTGTCTTTTGGCAGGAATATTCAATCCACGAACGTTATACGTTAAAAACGTAATTTACAATCATTTTCTTTCGTTTTTTGTAGCAAGATAAGAGGCATTTCTGGATCCCTCCCCGCTCCCCTCCCGCCCTCTCCAACCCCCTCCCCCCCCCCTTCTCCACCCTGTCCTTTTGTAGTAAGGTAATAGGCATTTCTGGATCCCTCCCTACTCCCCTCCCACCCTCTCCAACCCCCCCCCCTCCCCCCCCCACCCCCCTCCCACCTTCTGGTCACTACTGACCTCTCGATCATGGGTTGAAACAAATCTCATCTCAACCCCAGGTCTTCTTGCCTCGAGGTGTGACTCTGCACCTGTACAGCACTCCGCGCCCCTCCCATGAGCTAATCCCAGGAGGGGAGTGGAGCGCATATACCGGACAGAGCTCTCCTCCCTCAAATGCGCAAGGTCCCCTCCCCCCACCCGCACCCGCTAACCCCCCCCCCCCCCCCCCCCAAAAAAAAAAAAAAAAAGAGGGGGGGGAGTCCAGGTGAATGGCGCTTTATCCTCTTTATCCTAGGCCTTCTCTTTGTGAGCACTCTGGGATCTCAATCTCCTGTAGATCTAGTTTAGCACAGAAATCTGGGAGCTCTTCAGGAAATCTCAGTTTTGCGGATTTGCCGTCTCTATAGCCTACTAAGCACGTTTTCTGCTCTTAATTGATTTAAAAGTGGTCTGAGGATTCGCCTCCTGGCCAGCGTCTCCGGGGCCAGATCCAAATATATTTGTAATTCTATACCGTTAATTTTCACTGGTGGTTTCCCTCTTAGGTTGCTCCATATCGTTGCCTTATCCTCATAGTTCTGGAATTTTACCAAGATGTCTCTAGGGTTTTCTGCTGGTATATGGTGGGGTTTCCTTACTCTATGTATCCTGTCTATTTTCAGCTCTGTTTCGGGGTCCTTATTCCAGATCGGACTGAGTATATCCTTTATTGTTTTCCTAAGGTCTTCACCGTTTTCTTCCACTAGGGCGCGTATTCTTAGATTCCGCCTTCTGTTTTGGTTCTCATATTCCTCCAGTTTATGGTTCAATCTCCTCTGGTTCAGTTTTGTCTCTTTGAGTTGTTCTTGCATCCTTGATATCTCCTGGATGTAGTTGTCTGTTTTATTCTCGATTTCTTCTATGCGATTTAGCAGATGACCTACATCTGTCGGAAGTGCTGCGATGTCCTTTTTGATTGAATTTTCCATTCGGGATAACATCTCTGAGATTTTGTTTTTCGTTGGCATCTGGGGGTTCATAACTTGTTCCTCCAACGTACTTCTGTCTATTACAGTCTCCAAGGTTGCCTCTCCTACTGAGGCTTCCGCAGGTTCTTCCTTTTTTTTATTTGTATCTTTCTTTTTGGCCTGTTTACTCATTTGTTGTTTTTCTGTATCTGGGCCTGGACTTTTTGGGCTTAGGCCTTTTACCAAATAATGTTTAATTGTGCTCGTATTAGCTTTATCTTTAGGGGTTTTAGGTTCACCTCCTTTATTAGTCTTGCCTTTCATACTATATTCCCCTTCCTTTTCTTTTTCCTTTCTCGTCCTTCTTTTAAAACTTTAAGGCTACCCCCCTTCACTGAGTTTCCTTGAATTCTAGTCAAGTTGTAAGCGACTCCTTAGCACTTATAGGCCCAAATCTGTATCCCTTATTGCTACTTCAATCCTTACGAGACTATACAAACAATGTTATCCAGTTATACCTGGGATACTAGAACATTTGTTTAATTATAATAAAGTTATATTAAGTATGAGAAATCTTATATTCAGTTTCCCTCCTTTTACTACCTCCCCCTAATCGCACGTTAAAAAAAAAAAAAAAAAAAAAAGAAAAAAGAGGGGGGGGGGGGGGGGGGGGCGGGTGTATCCTCCCTGGGTTTCTCTTCCTCTGCAGGCCTTTGTATTTATTGAGCCCTAGAGCTTGTCTTTCTCCCTTTTCTTTTCCCCTTCTCCTTCCCCCTTTCGCGCTCTTTGTCAAAAGACTGCTTCTATATATTAGTGTCACTGAAATTAAATATATGAGTCTTATAAATCAAGCTATATTACATATCTCGTATCCTGTATCTCGTTTGCCCCTTTAATTTAGAAAAGGCAGTCTGTTTTATCAAAAAAATAAAAAAAAAGGGGGGGGGGGACGGAGCAAAAAAAACGTGTATATTAAAGGGGAAGGAGGGGGAGATATCGCTTCAACTCTTGGAAGGTCCCTTTTTTCTTTTTATAATGTCTTTCGCAGAGTTCATGTGCTTGTATATGCGATTTTAGCCAGAAAAAAGATCTACGTTAAAAAAAAATAAAAAAATTTTCATAGTTATGGCCGATTCACCGTCCTTTATCTTTTGATGTAGGTGAATAGATCAGTAGGAATTGTGCAACAGGGATAGACACCAGACGATGTTATTTAAGCCCTATCTTCCCTTTTTGTGCGACTTTTGGGGTTTCTTCCCTTTTAAAAATTTACCCCAGCTTATTAAATATACCTTTGGATTTAAATCCTGGTCAATACTCTCTTTTCATTTTCTTTTTCCTTCCTGTCTTTCCATTTACTGTTAAATCTCTGCCTCTGATGCGATCAGTTTTTATGCCCAAACAGATTCTAGATGCTTATAGTTTACATGACCCGAAACTTTCTCTCGGTTTTCCAATAGTGGTTTGCATATACATCCATCCTCTAATACACATTGATTAGGCACATCATTGGTAAAACTCACCCTCTCCTGTAGGATCTCCGTCTAAAGCTTCGGCTGAGTGCCTAAGTAATTTCCCCTTTAAGGGGACTTACCCTGGTTGAAGATAATCCGTACGGAGGTTTCAGGGAAATGTTTTTTACCTCGTGTGTCCGTGGGGATTCAGCTACTTAGTGCTCTCAGGGCTCCAGGGCTGCGGGGAGATAAGAACCAGAGGAGAGAGAGAGAGGTGCGGCGGGGGTAAGGAGCCGACAAGCGGTGGTGTCTCCCGGCTCTCTGAGCACTTCAATGCTCTCGCTGTATTAACAATTCCGGGAGCGGCGACCGTCTGCTATGGCACATACCTCGCGCTGGGGAATCATTACACGAGAGTCACGCCGCCTCACACTCGGCGTGCTCTCGCTCTGCTCTGGCCATCAGCTGTTCATCGGGACAGGCCACTCCCTCCTTGAGGCCAGTCACGTCTTCACGTCCTCATCCTCCCCGCAATTAGCGATTATTGATTTGTTTGCGCAAAAATTATAGCATTTACAAAATAGGGGATAGTTTTATAGCATTTTTATTAATATTTTTTTTTTTTTACTAGTAATGGCGGCGATCAGCGATTTTTATTGTGACTGCGACATTATGGCGGACACATCGGACATTTTTGACACATTTTTGGGACCATTGTCATTTATATAGAAATCAGTGCTATTTAAATACACTGATTCCTATGTAAATGACAGTGGCAGTGAAGGAGTTAACCACTAGGGGGCGGGGAGGGGCTAAGTGTGACGTGTTATGTTTTTTTACACAGTAGGGGGACGTGGCTGTACTTCTGACTCATTGATCGGCTTTCCCGATGACAGGGAACAGCCGATCAATGACAGGCAGAGTAGGAAGCGCGGTGAGAGGTTTGTTTACACAGACCTCTCCCCGTTCTTCAGCTCTGTGACCTAATCGCGGCACACCAGCGGCGATCGGGTCCGCTGGTCCCGCGGCCGTGGTCACAGAGCTCCCGACCGGGTCGCGAGCGCACGACCCCACGGCTAGGCAATTAAAGGGGACGTATATATACGTGCCTTTGCCTAGCCGTGCCATTTTGCCGACGTATATATACAGTTGGTGGTCGGGAAGCAGTTAAGTGGATCTATTATCTGAAGGCAATTTAGAATAGTAGTACCGAAGGAATTAATAACTGGCTTAAACCTGAAGTAATAGATACAATTTTAATAATGCTGAACTATTTCGTATATATTGCAATGATATGCCTAAGGCTGTTATTATTTCTATTAACTCTGTTCATATTTAAACTAATATATTGGACAACATTAACCTCCCTGGCGGTGTTCCCGAGTCTGGCTCGGGTTGAGATTTTTGTACCAGGAGCGGTAACCCCGAGCCAGACTCGGGCTAGCGTTGCAGGATACAGGGAGAAGTTACTTACCATTTCCCTGGATCCTGCGATGTCTCCCCGCTGTGTGAGCGAGCCGTCTGCTCGCTCGATTCACACAGTGCCCGAGTGCCGCTGATCTCCGTTCCCTGCGACGTTCCGACGTACGGGAGCGGAGATCGGCGCCAAATTCAAAAAAGTTTAAAAACTCAATACACATACAGTACTGTAATCTTACAGATTACAGTATTGTATACAAAAAATACACAATCCATTTGTCCCTAGTGGTCTGCCCAGTTCCCTGCATGTCATTTTATATAATAAAAAGATTTTTTCATATTGTCCATAGCAACCAAAAAGTGTCCCTTTATGTCAAAAGTGGTTTTAGACCAGCTAGAAAATACTGATAAAAAATTAGAATCACAATTTATCATCAAACAATAAATTTAATGACAGTGACTATTCTGCAACTGAGCAAATTTCAGTGTTTTTGATTTGATTACATTTTGAATCATTTTTATATATATTTTTATTATATTATAATTTATGATTTTGTGTTTCAAACTTTATCATACCGGGATGTCTACTAGACTCTGGTTCGGACAGATTTAAGTGAGTTATTCATAAGAATTGCATGCCTACAATATAAAAACGCCAAATTCCCATGCAAAATAATTGTACCGCTTTCAGCACTAAATTCCAGACAGAATCATACCGCCAGGGAGGTTAAACAGAAAATGATGTTATCTCGGGTCAAATCGAGTGAGGCTATTTGGGATAATAGGATTGTTAGAGGCTAATGGTCAGGTAAAGGGATTATCAGTCTTCTTCTGACCCCTAATTAGCCAAATTTTTTGCAGTATTTTGCTACTAGTCATTTCCTAAACCATTTGTAAAGCTAAATCACAAAATAATAAAAAATAAATAGTTTATAAGAAAAAGCACAAAATGTCCAAATAGCCTCTTAGGGGTTAAGTAAATAGGATTAATTCGCAAGTCACTTATAGAATTTGAAAAGAAGGCATTGTCGCTGGTTGTGAATATAAGTAAGTAAAATTCCTACGGATTCATATGTTCAACCACAATATATTTATCTCTTATAAGTTAAATTGACTGAAATCACTATGAGTTAATGAATCCATGGAATATTCTTGATCCAAAAGAGTGGGGCATATCTTATTCTTTTGTGAGAATGATGGTTCCCGCTATTCTTTGTATTTTGGGGTGTGTTGCTTGTTGGTGAAGATGGGGCTGCTCTTCTGTGCTGTGGGGAAGTGTAGATTGTTTCATGCATCAGGTGAAGGTTTATTAGGGTTTGTTGCAGTTCCTCAGCTGTTCTAGAGGTGTATCTCTTGTCTTGAAAGGTGAATTTGATGGAGAAGGGTATTGGTATACAATATTATGGCGTTGGAGTTCCAGTAATTGGGGTTTCATTGAGCGTCTTTTGGCAATAGTAAGCTGGGATAGATCCGCAAACAGCTGGTACTTATAGCCTTGAAAGACTAAATCTTTTTTTATCTCTGGTCGCAGTCATAATTTGCTCCTTTTACAATTATGTCCCTTGCGGGACCATCTGTTTTCTTCGCTGTGAGGGCACGGTGGGCTCTGTCCAATTCCAGACGTTCAATAGGAATGGAAGGTTGAAGTTCTTGAAACAGCGATGTAATTGTAGACTGTATATCTGTCACCGTTTCTGGAATTCCTCTTATGTGCAAATTGGATCTTCTGGCCCTATTTTCGTAGTCCTCTAATTTAGATTGGAGTAATACATTTTCTTCTTTTAAATTCTGCATTTCAGTCATGTTGTCTTGAGTGTTCAATTCTATTTCATCCATTTTTAGCTCCAAAGCAGCAGTGCGGTTACCTAGCTCTCTGATCTCTTTGGTGAGGCTGCTAGTTATCTGTTCAGAGGTCTGCTTTAATGCTTTGTAGAGCATTTTCTCAAACTGACGCAAAAGTGCTGGGGATGCTGTGGATATTTGTGAGGGATTATGTGAAGGAGTTAGTTCAGTTTCTGAATCAGCAGGGGAGATTAGCTGGGTTGCTTTTTGCCTGTGGGAACACACTGAGGAAGTGAATGAGGAGGGAGCCGCCACCATTTTAGCTGCGGTGCGCCCCTGTATGTCCTTTGTGAGGAGAATTTTTGACTTGCCATGGTTTCCTCCTAACACCATTATGGTGGCTTACATTTATATCTTCCTGTTCCCTGTTACAAGGGGGTACTGAAAGATACCTTTTTATCCTGCTATGTCCCTTATGAAGGCAGCTTTATCCCTCAGCAGAGTGGAGCTCCTGCTCTCCATGTCTGTCCCGCTAGACTTTGCCTGCAACCACACAGTCCAGCCTTAAATCGCAAAACACAGTATGAACATAAGAGGGGCTTTTTACATGACTCTTTCACAGAGTTAATGGGCTTTTTTAATGACTCTTTCATAGAGTCTATGGGGGTTATTTACGAAAGGCAAATCTACTTTGCACTGCTAGTGCACTTGAAAGTGCAGCCGTTCTAAATCTAAGGGGTAGATCTGAAATGAGTGGAAGCTCTGCTGATTTTATCATCCAGTCATGTGCAAGCTAAAATGCTGTTTTTTTATTTTCCTTGCATGTCCCCCAACTCGATCTACAGCGACTTTACTTCCAAGTGCACTTGCAGTGCAAAGTGGATTTTCCTTTAGTAAATAACCCCCTATGTTTACTAAAACTGTAGAGTGCAACATCTGGTGCAGCTGTGCATGGTAGCCGATCGGCTTCTAACTTCACTTTGTTCAATTAAGCTTTTACAAAAAAAACTGTTTAAGGTGATTGTAGCCATATTAGTGCACTTTTTTGCACTAACATACAATTTGTCAGGACAAATTGCGGTATGTCACCTTCTTCAATGTCCCAGCAGTACTAGTTCACAAAAGTTTGTGATATACCCCAAAAGCGTGTACTGAAAAATCGTTGGTGTAAATAAAAAAGTTTTTTTACATTTTTGTATCACGGACAGTACAAAAAAACCTGGAAGCAGCCAGTTGCTTGGGGCTGAGCCCAGTGTGTTGCGGCCAGTTGTGGAAGGTCCCCATGTGGCTGGTCATGTCCAGTAGCTTGGGGTAGATGGCGGCGTCCTCCTTCTCCTGCTCCCCGGGCAGTCGGTGCAGCCTCAGCTCAGTGTCTGTCCAGTTGCTGGGGGATGGGGACGTTGCTGGGCTCGGTTCCCCTGGTAATGGGATGGGTAGTGAATTATTTGCAGGGCCAATATCAGGCCAGGTTCCCCAGCAGGGGAAGCCTTGAACCCGGTGCCCAGATAGAAGAAGCCGGCTCGGGCCAGGTGATGAGTGGACACCAAGCATGACCAGTCACTGGAGCAGAGGACGTTCTGGAAGAGACTGGACAGTCGCTTCTCCTTCCAGACAATCGGGTCTTAAGACCCGCTTCCTGATTGGCTAGAAGGAGAAGCAGGAAGACAATAGCGAATATTAATTTGCTATTGTGACACAAATGGGTGGACTCGTGGCGCAGTGCCCTTTTTACAGCCAATTAGAGCCTCAGGCTATAATCGTGCTTCAAAAAAATAAAATAAAAAAAAAAACCCTTGAAATCCATGCGTCTGGCACCCCGCATGAAGATTAGGGGAAGGGCGCATGAAGATTAAGGGGGCAGTGCCCCTGTGCCCCTTATGGACTGGCTGCCACTGGTAGAAACAGTGGGCCAACCTGGAGCCGTAATACACATATATGCTGTGGTAGTGTGGTACCCCACCAGTGTATTGATCCAGGATTCTCAACCAGGCAGGTTGAGGTGCTCCAGGGAAGTTGCTTGTTTGAGAGGAAACTGGCTTTTCAGTTTCCTCATTATTTAGTAAAGTCTGCTTTGGGACCTGGAGCCTGGGGATTTCTTAGAGATCCGGGTGGGATGACATCCCCAGTCCTGGGTCCGGGATTTGAGACTCACTGGCACACTGATTGTTCAGGTGTGCGTGGGCCTGATAGTAGAATCAGGACCATGGTTCTGGGCTCCACCCTCCCGAGGAGTCCAGGCTTGCAAGGGAGAATCCAGAGAGTGCAGGTGTGCACTGAATTAGCCAGAGAGTGCAGGCTCCACTGTGAAAGCCAGAGACCTGAGTCTGAGGTTGCTGACAGTAGTCAGGAGAGCTCCATGTGGGAACATGAGCAGTGGTGCTGCTGAAGAGAGCCAGATGGCTCTGTATTTTTGAGCAGCACTGCTGTATGTATAAGCCAGGAGGCTGAATTTATCATTATTTTGCATGTACGGTGAAAACCCCTGCGAGGGAAACCACTTTTGTTTTCATTTATGGAACTTTGTTTGATTTTCTTTAGTAAAAGTGGGACAACAAGCCCTGAAAAGGAACAATCTGTGTGGATTGGTCTCGCTAGCGGGTGCTACACTTGAGTTAAACAACCCCCGAACCTTACAATGCATACAATAATCTAGATAAACTTGTTCACATACAGTTGCTTTCTGAAATAACAAACATCAGTTGTAGGATATAATGCTGTGAAAAAGTATTTGCCCTCTTTCTGATTTATTTAAATTTTTTTGCATATTTGTCACACCTAAATGACTCAGATCAAACACATTTTATTATTACACAAAGATAACCTCAGGCTCTAATTGTGCTTCTAAAAAAAAAATCCCATTGAAATCCATGCGTCTGGCACCCCGCATGGAGATTGGGGATAGGCGCATAAAGATTAGGGGGCCGGTGCCCCTGTGCCCCTTATGGACCGGCTGCCACTGGTAGAAACAGTGGGCCAACCTGGAGCCGTAATACACATATATGCATACAATAATCTAGATAAACTTGTTCACATACAGTTGCTTTCTGAAATAACAAACATCAGTTGTAGGATACAATGCTGTGAAAAAGTATTTGCCCCCTTTCTGATTTTTTTTTTGCATATTTGTCACACCTAAGTGACTCAGATCAAACACATTTTATTATTACACAAAGATAACCCCAGTAAATACAAAATGCAGTTTTTAACCACTTCAACACAGGGCATTTTCACCCCTTCCTGCCCAGGCCAATTTTCAGTTTTCAGAGCTGTCGCACTTTGAATGACAATTGCGTGGTCATACAACACTGTACCCAAATGAGCTTTCTTTTGGTGGTATTTGATCACCTCTGCGGTTTTTATTTATTGCGCTATAAACAAAAGAAGAGTGACAAGTTTGAAAAAAACACAATATTTTTAACTTTTTGCTATAATAAATATCCCATTTGTTTAAAAAAAAAAAATGTTTTTTCCTCCGTTTAGGCCGATATGTATCCTTCTACATATTTTTGGTAAAAAAGAATCGCAATAAGCGAATATTGATTGGTTTGAGCAAAAGGTATAGCGTCTACAAAATAGGGGATAGATTTATGGAATTTTTGTTATAATTTTTTTACTAGTAATGGCGGCGATCTGCAATTTTTATTGTGACTGTGACATTGCGACATATCGGACACTTTTGACACTATTTTGGGACCATTCACATTTATACAGTGATTAGTGCTATAAAAATTCCCTGATTACTGTATAAATGTGACGGAAAAATAGTGTAGCGCTGAATGGTGGAGTATAAGTGTGTGAATACAATTACACATATAAAATAAGTGACAATGCACAATAAATAAATATAAAATGAAGTAAAAAATTTGAACTTTAAAATATAGAGTCCAAGATCAGGCTCAAATAATGGATTTTAGTCCAAAATATCTAAAGAAGTCCAAATGGGATGGTCCGTATAAATATGGGAAATGAGTGGAACACTTTTCTTATGGAGTGGCCCAAGGAATGCGGCTGTGAAGCGGTAGGTATGGTACGAATAAACAGGTGCCTGTGGGTACATCAACATTCACTGGTAAAATAGAAGTCGGGTACTCTTACCGGATAGGTTGGACACACAAGTCATACGACAGTGGGTCAATAGGGCTTGATAACCTGATGAGGCCAGGTCAGGCCTATAGGAGAGTGGTCGGATGGGTCCTGTTCGGTCCTATTCTATCTGGCTCCGAATCCCAAGGGGCGAATTCCAAATGGTGAATCCTGGTGTCACCGCTGGTAGACTCCGAATAGGTGGGTGCTCCGACCCGGGGTGTATCCAAGTAAGCAGCGAAAGTGGGGGGCTCGTGATGTGAGTATGGAATAAAAAGATAAAAAAGAGCCCCTGTCGAAGACCCTGAGGTCGAAACTAGTCAGGCCAGCATACTCTGTACCCCACATTGCTTTTATACTACCATCCATTTTATTTTTGTGATCACTTTTTTAATTCTTGTGTCATATATTATTATATCTGACCACGCCAATAAACCAACTGGTTTGTTTTGATCTGCACAATCCGGAGCCTCTTTTTTATCTTTTTATTCCATACTCACATCACGAGCCCCCCACTTTCGCTGCTTCCTTGGATACACCCTGGGTCGGAGCACCCACCTATTCGGAGTCTACAAGCGGTGACACCAGGATTCACTATTTGGAATTCGCCCCTTGGGATTCGGAGCCGGATAGAATAGGACCGAACAGGACCCATCCGACCACTCTCCTATAGGCCTGACTTGGCCTCATCAGGTTATCAAGCCCTATTGACCCACTGTCGTATGACATGTGTGTTCAACCTATCCGGTAAGAGTACCCGACTTCTATTTTACCAGTGAATGTTGATGTACCCACAGGCACCTGTTTATTCGTACCATACCTACCGCTTCACAGCTGCATTCCTTGGGCCACTCCATAAGAAAAGTGTTCCACTCATTTCCCATATTTATACGGACCATCCCATTTGGACTTCTTTAGATATTTTGGACTAAAATCCATCTTATTTGAGCCTGATCTTGGACTCTATATTTTAAAGTTCACATTTTTTACTTCATTTTATATTTATTTATTGTGCATTGTCACTTATTTTATATGTGTAATTGTATTCACACACTTATACTCCACCATTCAGCGCTACACTATTTTTCCGTCACATTTTGCTCACTTTGTTTGTATGAGTGTCGGCTGCTTTATTTCCACTATATCATTGTGATACTCCTCTTTTAGCGCAGTGTTTTCCCCCCTTTTTACAATACTGTATAAATGTCACTGGCAGGGAAAGGGTTAACACTAGGGGTTAAATGTGATTCTGACTGTAGGGGGAGGGGACTCACAAGGGGAGGAGACCGATCGGTGTTCCTCCGTACTGGAAATGTACGATCGGTCTCCTCTCCCCTGACAGAACCTGGATCTGTTTAAACACAGATTCACATTCCTGCTCTGTATTTCCGGCAATCGCAAGTGCCTAGCAGACATTGGCTCTTGAGTGACGCGGCGCCCCCTAGATGAAAGGGAAGCCAAGGAAGTCTTATAATGCCCTCCCAGGATGGGAGATCCCTCCTGCGGGCGTCATTTGACTATGGGCAGGGAAGGAAGTGGTTAATTGATGGTTTATTTATTAAGGCAAAAAAGCTCTCCAAACCTGCCTGGCTTTATGTGAAAAAGTATTTGCCCCCTAAACCTAATAACTGGTTGTGCCAACCATAGCAACAACAACTGCAATCAAGCTTTTGCGATAACTGGCAATGAGTCTTTCACATTGGTGTGGAGCAATTTTGGCCCACTCTTCTTTGCAGAATTGTTTTAATTCATCCACATTGGAGGGGTTTCTAGCATGAATGGCCTGTGTAAGGCCATACAGCATCTCAATAGGATTTAAGTCCGGGCTTTGACAAGGCCACTCCAAAACCTAAATTTTGCTTTGTTTGAAGCATTTGGATGTGGACTTGCTGTTGTGTTTCAGATCATTGTCCTGCTGCAAACCCCAAGTGCACTTGAGCTTGAGGTCACAAACTGATGGCCGGACATTCTCCTTTAGGATTTTCTGGTAGAGCTCAAAATTCATGGTTCCATCAATTATGTTAAGTCGTCCAGGTCCTGAAGCTGCAAAGCAGCCCCAGACCATCATGCTACCACCACTATGTCTGATTGTTGGTATGATGTTCTTGTTATGAAATGCTGTATTAGTTTTATGTCAGATGTAACGAAACGCACACCTTCCAAGAAGTAACATTTTTGTCTCATCAGTCCACAGAATATTTGCCGGAAAGTCTTGGGGATAATCAAGATGTTTTTTGGTAAATGTGAGATGAGCCTTTGTGTTCTTTTTGGTCAGCAGTGGCTTTGGCCTTGGAACTCTCCCATGGATGCCATTTTTGCCCAGTCTCTTTCTTATTGTTGAATCATGAACACTGTTTTATTTTTTTTTAGTTTTTAATTTTAATTTACTTTCCCTTATTCCACCCTCTTTCACTTATCCTTCCCCACATTTTCTATAATTTGAAAAAGAACCATCCACCCCTCTAGTTCAATCTGTTGCTATTATAAAGGGAGTCATCCCAGGCATGCCCAACCACAAATCCCATATTGTGTGGAACTTTTTTATTGACCCCCTATTTCAACAAACCTGTCATTCTTTTAATACAGTATCATTAACCTGTAAGCGCCATTACTCATATGTTAGCACATTCAAGTAAATCAATTTTTGTGCGATTAGCTTGCGTGCAATAAACATCTTGTTAATTGCTATCCTAATTGATGGTATGTATGTTTCTTTTTTTAAGCACCCCAGTAAACTTTTTTAGGATCCCTTTGTACCTGTGTTTGATATACCCATTAATAGGATCAATTATTTTTTGCCAATACCCAAATAATTTGGAACATTTCCATAGCATATGTATTAGGTCAGCTGAGGTTCTCCTACATCGGGGACAATCAGATGTATCTTGTCTATCCCAGTAATATAATTTAATTGGGGTCCTATAGACCCTATGGATTATGTATAATTGTGTACTGGGTACTGGGGTGAAACTGATACTGACTGTACTTGTTCCAAAATATTTTGCAATTGTTCATCTGTTAGATCTCCTAGGTCATTTTCCCATCACTGTCTAGCTTGACAAGTAGCCTTTCCTTGGAGTTGGCCAATTAAATAGCCATATATTTTAGAGATGATGCCCTTTTTCAATTGTATCTTTGCGATTAAAGTGGATGTAAACCCACTCTCATCAATTCAAAACTACTGCCATAGTGGTGATCTATAAGGATATACATGCCTCCTGCATGTATCCTTACCTGTCAAATGTCCCCCCATTAGCTGTAAGAAACCCCCAAAAAGTGCAGATTCAGTGGGCGGGTCTGTTGTTCGGCACTCGGTGGGCGGAGTCATCATGTCAGCAGACTCCACGCCCACCTCTTCACTCCCCTTGGCCAGAGTGTGCAGGAGAGGCAGAGCGCGTTCTGGGTAAAAGCAAAGCGCGCTCACGGCCCCCTGTCATTTCAGTAAATACACATGACAGTGGGGGATGATTGGTGCGATGGGACAGCTGTAATCACCGACACCCACCAGCATGCTTTTCATCATCTGCTTCTCCTCCTTCCTCCCACAGCTTTCACCTGAAAAGCCATGCAGGGGGATCGGTGCTCACAGCTATCCCATTGCACCGATCATCCCCCGCCCCCTGTGTCTTCCTGCTCCTCCTTCACCCTGTTCACCTTACCGATGTCACCCCCCCTCCGCCATGTATTCATCATCTGCCCCTCCCTAGTTCCCCCCCACCGTGTATTCATCCTCTGCCCCCCCTCGTTCCCCCCGCCGTGTATTCATCCTCTGCCCCCCTTCGTTCCCCCCCGCCGTGTATTCATCCTCTGCCCCCCCTCATTCCCCCCCGCCGTGTATTCATCCCCTGCCCCCCCCCCCGCCGTGTCTTCATCCTCTGCCCCCCCCTGCCGTGTCTTCATCCTCTGCCCCCCCCGTCGTGTCTTCATCCTCTGCCCCCCCCGCCGTGTCTTCATCCTCTGCCCCCCCCGCCGTGTCTTCATTCTGCGCCCCCCCCCCTCGTCCCCCGCAGCCGCCAGCTTTTCTCTCCTCTCCCGCTGCTCTTTTCTGAATGGGACACAGAGGGTTCGTTACCGATCGCTCCTGTGTCCTGTGATAACTGAGCAGAGTAACCTGTGTGTTCCTCTGCTCAGTGTATGAATGGAGAGAAGCCGCTGTCTTCCCTCCATTCATCTTCAGTGCAGAGAAAGGACTGGGGAATTTGTCCTCTATCCGCCCACTGTCTCAAATGGGAGATGTCAGGGGTCTCTGTTTGGACCCCTGACATGTCAAAAAGCCTACAACAGGGCTGATAAAAAAAAAAATAGTCCCAAATAAAATTGTAAAAAAAAAAGAGAAAAATATGAAATTGAAAAATAAAAAACAACTGACACCACAACCGCCCCCCCCCCCCATACTGACACGGTCCAGAGCCCCAGGACCACTGACACCGACAACTACTCCACTGACACTGACACCGTCCACTGCCCCACTGACACCATCCACTGACACCAACCACTACCACACTGACACTAACCACTACCCCACTGACACTGACTCCATCCACTGACACCAACCACTGCCCCACTGACACCGTCCACTGCCCCACTGACACCGTCCACTGCCCCACTGACACCGTCCACTGCCCCACTGACACCGTCCACTGCCCCACTGACACTAACCACTACCCCACTGACACCAACCACTACCCCACTGACACCAACCACTACCCCACTGACACTGACTCAGTCCACTGCCCCACTGACACTGACACCGTCCATTGCCACTGACACCGTCCACTCCTCCACTGACACCATCCACTGCCCCACTGACACCGACCACTGACACCGACCACTGCCCCACTGACACCGTCCACTGCTCTACTGACACCGTCCACTGCTCTACTGACACCGACCACTGCCCACTGACACCATCCACTGACACTGTCCACTGCCCCACTGACACCATCCACTGCCCCACTGACACCGTCCACTGCCCCACTGACACCGACCACTGCCCCACTGACACCGTCCACTGCTCTACTGACACCGTCCACTGCCCCACTGACACCATCCACTGCCCCACTGACACCGACCACTGCTCTACTGACACCGTCCACTGCCCCACTGACACCATCCACTGCCCCACTGACACCGACCACTGACACCGACCACTGCCCCACTGACACCATCCACTGCTCTACTGACACCGTCCACTGCCCCACTGACACCGTCCACTGCCCCACTGACACCGTCCACTGACACCGACCACTGCCCCACTGACACCGACCACTGCCCCACTGACACCATCCACTGCCCTACTGACACCGTCCACTGCTCTACTGACACCGTCCACTGCCCCACTGACACCGTCCACTGCCCCACTGACACGTCCACTGCCCCAATGACACCGTCCACTGCCCCACTGACACCGACCACTGCCCCACTGACACCGACCACTGCCACCGACCACTGCCCCACTGACACCATCCACTGCTCTACTGACACCGTCCACTGCTCTACTGACACCGACCATTGCCCCACTGACACCGTACACTGACCACTGACACCGTCCACTGCCCCACTGACACCGACCACTGCCCCACTGACACCCCCCACTGACACCGTCCACTGACACCAACCACTACCCCACTGACACCAACCACTGCCCCACTGACACCGTCCACTGCCCCACTGACACCGTCCACTGCCCCACTGATGCTATCCACTGACACCAACCACTTTCCCACTGACACCAACCACTACCCCACTGACACTGACACCGTCCACTGCCCCACTGACACATCCATTGCCACTGACACCATCCATTGGCACTGACACCGTCCACTGCTCCACTGACACCATCCACTGCCCACTGACACCGACCACTGCCCCACTGACACCGTCCACTGCCCCACTGACACCGTCCACTGCCCCACTGACACCGTCCACTGCCCCACTGACACCGTCCACTGCCCCACTGACACCGACCACTGCCCCACTGACACCGACCACTGCCCCACTGACACCGACCACTGACACCGACCACTGCCCCACTGACACCATCCACTGCTCTACTGACACCGTCCACTGCCCCACTGACACCGTCCACTGCCCCACTGACACCGTCCACTGACACCGACCACTGCCCCACTGACACCGACCACTGCCCCACTGACACCGTCCACTGCCCTACTGACACCGTCCACTGCTCTACTGACACCGTCCACTGCCCCACTGACACCGTCCACTGCCCCACTGACACGTCCACTGCCCCAATGACACCGTCCACTGCCCCACTGACACCGACCACTGCCCCACTGACACCGACCACTGCCACCGACCACTGCCCCACTGACACCATCCACTGCTCTACTGACACCGTCCACTGCTCTACTGACACCGACCATTGCCCCACTGACACCGTACACTGACACCGTCCACTGCCCCACTGACACCGACCACTGCCCCACTGACACCCCCCACTGACACCGTCCACTGACACCAACCACTACCCCACTGACACCAACCACTGCCCCACTGACACCAACCACTGCCCCACTGACACCGTCCACTGCCCCACTGATGCTATCCACTGACACCAACCACTTTCCCACTGACACCAACCACTACCCCACTGACACTGACACCGTCCACTGCCCCACTGACACATCCATTGCCACTGACACCATCCATTGGCACTGACACCATCCATTGGCACTGACACCGTCCACTGCTCCACTGACACCATCCACTGCCCCACTGACACCGACCACTGCCCCACTGACACCGTCCACTGCCCCACTGACACCGTCCACTGACACCGTCCACTGCCCCACTGACACCGTCCACTGCCCCACTGACACCGTCCACTGCCCCACTGACACCGACCACTGCCCCACTGACACCGACCACTGCCCTACTGACACCGTCCACTGCTCTACTGACACCGTCCACTGCCCCACTGACACCGTCCACTGACACCGTCCACTGCCCCACTGACACCGACCACTGACACCGACCACTTCTCCACTGACACCGTTCACTTCCCCACTGACACCGTTCACTGCCCCACTGACACCGTCCACTGCTCTACTGACACCATCCACTGCCCTATTGACACCGTCCACTGCTCTACTGACACCGACCACTGCCCCACTGACACTGTCCACTGACACTGACCACTGACACCGTCCACTGCCCCACTGACACTGTCCACTGCCCCACTGACACCGTCCACTGACACCAACCACTACCCCACTGACACCGTCCACTGACACCAACCACTACCCCACTGACACTGACTCCGTCCACTGACACCAACCACTGCCCCACTGACACCATCCACTGCCCCACTGACACCGTCCACTGCCCCACTGACACTATCCACTGACACCAACCACTACCACACTATCCATTGACACCAACCACTACCCCACTGACACTGACACCAACCACTACCCCACTGACACCAACCACTACCCCACTGACACTGACTCCGTTCACTGCCCCACTGACACTGACACCGTCCATTGCCACTGACACCGTCCACTGCTCCACTGACACCGCCCCCTTTCCCAAAAGCACTGTGGAAAAATATATTTAAAAAATAAAACCCCACCCTCCCATCATTGTTAGAATAGTACAAAAATAAATATTAAAAAAAATTAAATAAAAAAAATGTAATTGTAAAAATGTATAAAAATAAAAAAAATCCACTGGTCCCAAAAAAACTTTTGGAAAAAAAAAATGTAATTGTAAAATAAAAAAATAATCTGACACTGTCCACTATCCTGACACCATCCTGCATGTACTACCCACCACTGTACACTCCGCATTCCTGTGATTTGCACCGCATTGCTGTTCAGATCACATGCGATGTCTGTGCGATTTCAGCCATACAAACTGTATGGCTGAAATCGCATCACATTCGGACCAAACTCTCACAGGACCCTTTTTTTGGTCCGCACCAGAATCGCATTGGTGTTCACACCTATGCGATCCGATTCATGTCCTGTCAGTTCGCAGTGCGATATGTGAGCTGAAATGGGGGTGTCATTAACATTGTATGACACTCCCCAGCAGTTCGCATATGTGCGAGTTGGATGCGATGTGGGAACCCACAGTGGATTCGCAGGGTTCCCCGCAGCCTTGGTGGGAGCAGTCAGGTGACATTTGTAGGCTGTATGCTTGGAGGCTCGGTTCACACTATTGCGATGCGAGAACCCTGCGAATCCACTGCGAGTTCCCACATCGCATCCGATTCGCACGGCAGTTCACACTGCCATATGCGAATTGCTGGGGAGTGTCATATAATGTTAACAACACCCCCATTTCAGCTCGCATATCGCACTGCAAACTGACAGTTAGGACATGAATCGGATCGCATAGGTGTGAACACCCATGCAATTCTGGTGCGGACCAAAAAAAAGGGTCCTGTGCGATTTTTGTCCGAATACGGTGCGATATCACACATACTATCTGTATGGCTGAAATCTCACTGCACGGACATCGCATGTGATTTGCACTGCAGTGCGGTTGGAATCACTTGCGATATCCCACAGCACACTGGTGTGAACTGGTCCTAAGATCATTCAGCCTTACTGGGCGTAATTATAAAAAGTGAGAAATCCACCCCTCCCCCCACATAACAAATCCTGGGTGATGGGAAGGAATGTTATCTGTGATCAGGTGACCTCAGACACACACTGCACTATAACAATCATCAGATCACTGGATGTTCTACTCTGCCCAGCTCTGACTACATACATGTTCCCTAAATCACTTGTCTGTCTATAGTCTGCTGACTGTTTACTGCATCCCATGATGCGAAACGTCCAGTCAAAACACAGCAATCCTGGGAGAGTTGGAGGGGAGAGGAGGGGGATGTAAATTGTGAACTTTTTACACAGGATGTGCCTGTCTCTTAGGCTAGTGCATGAGATTTGTAAATCACCTGTCACTCACAGCAAGGGGGCGTTTTTGACAACGTTTTCAAGACTTTGTCAAGAATTCTCTAACTAAACAATAAAAAAGGATTGCTAAGGGCTGGAGTAAATATGTGTGGCAAGACTGGGCTCAAATGAATCTTATTATCTACATATATGACATAAAAAAAAAAAAAACATTTTGGGTTTACATCCACTTTGTCTATTAATGGCATATTTTGAACTTTTAAATTCTTTCCTTTAAATCGGATCTGTAAAGCATGTCTTACTTGTAAATATTGAAAAAAAAGGTGTTGGGGGGGGGAATATTATTTTTGTAATTCTTGATATGTTTTCATAACCCCATCAGAGTATATAACCCCATCAATCTTAATATTTTGCTGGATTCCTTTACAGAAATTCTATAAATCTTAAATTTACAGGTTCCCATTATAAGGTTATTCTGAAAGTCCTAACAAATACTTTTAGGAAGTCCTGTGCGGGTAATGCCACCCTATAGCCAGCAGTTGCCACCCTACACATACAATGAATGCCATCCCTATAGGGGAGTTTATCTGTGCAAAGAGAAACTGCTCTACTGACCTTTCTTTTTCCAGGGAGTGTGAGGTTGTCAGAGATAGACTCTCCAATTAGGGTTACCCTCAATGGAGTATAGATAGGGGACTTAACGTCGCTTGTCATAAACAACAGGAGGATCTACTCTCTGGTACTCATTCTGTTAAATCTAGGTCCAGGGCCATATCTAGAAAAGATGGGAGGTTACCCTTTGTTACAATCTATTCTGTAGAGTATAATAAAATAGTGAGTTTAATGAAAAAGAACATACCCATTTTGTATAAGGCATTACATAAACTCTTATCCAAAGGTATTGGTTTTAGTAGCCGTAGGGCCCCCACTTTGCGTTCAATTTTGGTACCTAGTCATGTCAGCTCCCATGTCACCAACAAAACCTGGCTCTCCTATCCAGGATCATTTCACTGTGGGGTTAGTACATGCAAATATTGTAGGGTTCATAGACCCAATAAGAATATTACATCTTTTGGCACAGGAGAAACACATAAAATTGCACAGTACATTAATTGTGGTTCTGATTATGTGGTATATGTAATCCAGTGTGATAAATGTAAAGTGCAATATGTGGGTTGCACCATACGGCCCTTACGCACATGCATCTCGGAACATTACTGTGACAGTTTGAACCTCAATGCCAGAAATATTTCCAGTGTGTTGACACATTTTAGAGATGTACACAGGGGAGACATGTCCTCTTTTTCTTTTTGTGGTATAGAGATGATTTTGCCCACACCCCACAGGGACTGAACCACAGATGGGATGTAGATCTTTTTCTTAAATTTTTTATCAATTTAGTGTCCAGGCAGTATCATTTTTATGTAGCCCCCACCAATATAACTATGTCCTGTTTTATAATCATATAAACCATAAATGTTTTTGTGGATTGCTTTTTATATGCCTGGCTTTTCGAAAACTATGTCTACATTTTCTGTGATGTGTTTCATTGCACCTCATGTTGGGCTTATAAACCACGCATGCTACTGTGGGTCGCTTTTCATATGCCTATCTTTTTTTATATGAAGAAAAAAAGAAAAACTAATGATATTAATTATATATGTTATTGTTGATTGCTTTTTATATGCCAGGCTTTTCATATGCTTACAAAATAAATTATTATTTTTTTATTATTATGTATATTAGTATCTAGGCAATATCACCTTCATGCAGCACCCACTATCTTTATGATGTTCCATTTTGAAAAAAATACAAACTACGCATGCTATAGTGGGTCACTTTTTTTTCTTTTTTCCAATAAAGTTTTATTAAATTTTCACATTAACAGAGTTAAAAAGGGGGTCACTGTTAACACTGTTATTACATACATTACAAAGTAACATAAATGATGTACTACAACCTACAAACAAAAGATAGGCAGTAAGTAACAAACTGTGATACCTATTTAAACAAGCCATACAAGTGCACTCATATATTGGGTATTAACGGCAGCTAAACAGTGAGGATATTGCTGAGGGGAGGGTATCCAGTACGAAATAGAAATAGTAGGTGTAAGGCTGAAAAAATTGGGTTGCAAAGAGGATGTGAGGGTGAATTAGTATAGGTCATCCCGATGCCCGTTCACCCCTAGAGGGATCAAACTGTGAGCGCTAGGGGACCCTTAGCAGTCCCATAGCATTGCAAACAGGTGTGGTTCACCAAAAGTTATTTAGTTACTAT
The DNA here is from genome assembly GCA_028564925.1 of Lithobates sylvaticus. Lineage (NCBI taxonomy): Eukaryota > Metazoa > Chordata > Amphibia > Anura > Ranidae > Lithobates > Lithobates sylvaticus. Next base: position 150,426,426 of record CM053033.1, read on the forward strand.
CCCCTGTATATTTGGAATCCTCTTTAGTGTGTGTAATGAATGAAAATATGGTATGCTGATCAACGCAGAAACCTATTGCGAAATCTATCAGTAATCTAAAGGTTAGGTATAAGGGGAAAGATAAGGGGGATAGAAGTGACAGAGTTTTCATGCGTCTCGGTTGACTATTCTTTGGTTTTCCCTAGCTGAGGACGAAGGTGCGATTTGGGGGTTATTTGCCATCGTGGAGTCTCTGTAATGAATCCAGCATGCCCAGGGGTTTCTGAATTTAGAATTTAGTGTGTTTGTCTTTAGCTTGGTGAATGAGCCTTTCCATATCAGCCGTTTTTTCCACTCGGCAAAGCCATTCAGAAATTGTGGGGGGGGGGGGGGTATACATTTCTCCAATGTACAGGTATACATTGGGTGGCAGCATTGATGAGGTGGAGTAGATATTGTGCTGGGGTGAAGTCTGGGGTGTAGGAGGTGATTCGAACAATTAGGTCATGCACTTCTTTCAAGAACGATTGTATTAACCACTTAAGGACCACCTCCTGCACATTTACGTCGGCAGAATGGCACGGCTGGGCACATCAACGTACAGGTACGTTGTCCTTTAAGAGTCCAGCCATGGGTCGCACGTGCGCCGCTGGTGGCGCGCTCGCGACCCGGTCCTGAGCTCCGTGACCGTGGCCGTGGGACCCGCGGACCCGATCGACGCTGGTGTCCCTCGAATGGGTCACAGAGCTGAAGAACGGGGAGAGGTAAGTGTAAACAAACCTCTCCCCGTGCTTCCTAGTAAGACTGACACTGATCGTCTGTTCCCTGTCATCGTGAAAGACGATCAGTGATGTCGAACGCTAAGCCACGCCCCCTACAGTAAAAAAACACACACACGTCACACTTAACCCCTCCCCGCCCCCTAGTGGTTAACTCCTTCACTGCCAGTGTCATTTACACAGGAATCAGTGCATTTAAATAGCACTGATTGCTGTATAAATGACAATGGTCCCAAAAATGTGTCAAAAATGTTCGATGTGTCCGCCATAATGTCGCAGTCACAATAAAAATCGCTGATCATTACTAGTAAAAAAAAAAAATATTAATAAAAATGCTATAAAACTATCCCCTATTTTGTAAACGCTATTACTTTTGCGCAAACCAATCAATAGTCGCTAATTGCGTTTTTTTTTTTCCAAAAATATGTAGAAGAATACGTATCGGCCTAAACTGAGGAAAAAATATGTTTTTTTATATAGTTTTTGGGGATATTTATTATAGCAAAAAGTAAAAAATATTGCATTTTTTTCAAAATTGTCTCTCTATTTTTGTTTATAGCGCAAAAAATAAAAAATGCAGAGGTGATCAAATACCACCAAAAGAAAGCTCTATTTGTGGGAAAAAAAGGACGCCAATTTTGTTTGGGAGCCACGTCGCACGACCGCAAAATTGTCAGTTAAAGCGACGCAGTTCCGAATCGCAAAAAGGAGCCTGGTCTTTTGGCTGCAAATTGGTCCAGGGCTTAAGTGGTTAAGGGGCACTCCCATGAATACCATGGATGAGGGAGCCTAGAGCGGAGTTGCATCGCCAACAAAGCGGGGGGGCGCTCGGGAAGAATTTATGGATCTTGTCGGGTGTTCGGTACCATCTGGAGCAAAGTTTGTATCTATTTCCCTGTGCAGAAATATTGATGGATACCTTATGTGCGTGCTCGTATATGCATTCCCAATCATCCACGGACAGTTCTACTGATAGTTCTGTGTCCCACAACCTGTGTGTCTTAGTGTTGGGGATGTTGTGGGTCACTTTTTAGTTTCAATAGTTTTTATTTAAGAACAAACATAAACATAAACAGTAGAAATGCGCGCAGCGCCATTCATTGTTGATGATAACAAATATATACTAGGCGGCTAGTCAAGAAGTAATACAGAGATAGTTCAAAGCAAAAGAAAGTATACATAACGGTATACCTAACAGTGCTGCATTGAAGAGTCGTATTATAGACATATATCTTTCAGATAAATTCACATCATCGTTTCGGCGAAGACATTATTTTTGAGTCATAACGTTTTTTATTGCTCACATCCAAATATCTCTTCCTGTTTGGTTAAGTGTTGTCTAGTAGTTTGCATCCGGTGTGTCCTCACCGGCGGGCGCCCCAAAGGGAGCTAACTGCGCCCACCGGAGAGGCCCACCAGGTCTGTTTTAACAGGATCTGTTTTCCTTGTACCATTCTATCCATGGTTCCCATATCTTGCAACTCGATAAGTACTGTCCCTGTGTGGCTGCGAACATTAGTTCGTAATTAATGTGGAGGTCAGTGATTTTTATTATTTCTGACAATGAGGGTACCTCCGCAGTTCTCCACCTTCTCACAATCGCTAGTTTAGTGCTGGCTAGGATATGGAAGACAGTTTTCCTATGTGAACTGGGGAATCTTTCCATGTCTATTGACAATAGTGCTAGTGCAGGGTTGTTTCTGGTGTGTACTTTAGTGATGTTGCTTATTACCTCAAATACTTGGGTCCATAGTTTAAGTAGGGTCGGACATTCCCACATTATGTGTAAAAGTGATCCCCTATGGCCACACTGTCTCCAACAAAGAGGTGACGTTTGGTGATGGAATCCTGCAATCCTAGTGGGGGTCAAATACCACCGTAGGAGAAGTTTGCTGGCTAGTTCCCATAAATTGGCGCATTTGGTAGCTGTGTATGTGACTTTTATTGCATTTTGCCATTGTTCTAGAGAGAATGATGCTTTTAAGTCTGTTTTCCATGTTTTCATAGATGGGGATTTAAGAAACTCCAATTTTGAGTTCAAAGTGTTGTAAAAGAGCGAGATGCCCTTGATAGCTGTGTTGGGATAGTTAAAGTACATGTAGATCCTGACTGGTAGATTAATCTGGACTGTGGGTATTGATGCTAGGAGGTGGGAGATTTGTTTGTAGGTGAATACTTCTCTCATTTCTAGGCCATATTCTAACTGGAGCGCTCTAAATGTTTTAACTGCCGGACCTACCATGAGGTCCTCAATCGAGACTATGCCTTTCTCTATCAAGCTTTTAATGTTGAGATTGGGTATCAGCAGTTGCAAACTCGTGATATTTATATGTAGGGATTTAGTGGGTTGAGTAGGCGGGAGTGTACTCAGAAGTATTTTCCACGCATTAATCGTGGCTCTCATAGGGGGTGAAATCTGTGCTGTCTTTAAGGGATTGAATGTACTAGTCACTAGTAGGTCGTATGTGCTGTTGTTTTTACATTGGGCCTTTTCTAATTCCAGCCATCTAGGAGAAGGATTATTTGGAAACCACTGCTTAGCCTGTGCTAAGATTGCAGCTAGGTAGTAATCCTTCAAGAGGACATGTCCTACCCCACCTGCTCTCCTTGAAGCTGTTAGTTTCTTGAATGCGCATCTGGCCCTTTTCCCCTGCCATAAAAATGTATTGATCTTTGATTGGGCCTTAGAGAAGAATGATTCTTGAATTACAATTGGTAATGTTCTAAACAGATATATGAACTGCGGGAGCACCATCATTTTAAATGCCCCCAATCTGCCCGCTCAGGACAATTCATTCTTGCTTATTGAGGCAAGTTTGTGGTCCAAATTTTCGAGGAAAGGCAGATAGTTAGCACCGCTCAACTGGTCCACCCTTTCTGTTAAGGTTATGCCTAGGTATTTTATCCCCCCGGGGTTCCATGTATATGGGAATTGCTGTTGTAATTTAAGTCTGGTGGATTCACTAATGCCCAGTCCCAGTACTTTTGATTTGCTTTCATTAACTTTGTAGTATGATATCTTATTGAACATTGTCAAAGCCTTATGTGCCTCTGCCAGGGAAGTCTCCACATTTGTTAAAATCATAATCACGTCGTCGGCGAACAAGCTAATAGAATGGGAAGTGTCAAGTTTTTCGAATCCTGATATATTGGGATGCGATCTGATGTGTATGGCAAGGGGTTCCATCAAAAGGTTGAAAATTAAGGGGGACAGGGGGCACCCTTGTCGGGTCCCATTAGTGATGGGAAATGGTGCAGATAGGACGCCTGACGTGTATACTCTAGCTGATGGTTTAGAATATAAGGCCATAATTGCTGTTGATATTTTTCCAACAAAACCAAAAGCTTCTAGGACTTGCTTCAGATATTGCCAATGAATTCGGTCAAAGGCCTTCTCTGCATCCAAAGATAGAAGCAGAGAAGGCCTTTTCTGCACCTCAGCAAGGTGTAATATATTTATCAGCCTCCGGGTGGCGTCAGAGGTTTGCCTGTGTTTAGTAAAACCCGTTTGATCAGGATGGATCAGTGTAGGCAATATATCGACTAGCCGGGTTGCTATCAGTTTAGCATAAATTTTTAGATCGCTATTCAGAAGAGAGATAGGTCTAAAATTTGGGGGTGAGTCTGGAGTCTTCCCTGGCTTAGGCAATGTTATAATAGTCGCTTCTAACATTTCTGGAGGAAAAGAGGCAGAGGCAGTGGCCGCGTTAAAGATTTCGCATAGGTACTGCTTGAGTGTGTTCTTGAACTCTTTATAGTACTCCCCGCTGAAACCGTCTGGGCCTGGAGATTTGTTTAGGGGTAGATGGTCAATTACTTTAAGTACTTCTGTTTCGGTGAAGGGGGCGTTTAGTTTGGAAAGTTGCGTCTTAGTCAATTTGGGGATTTCTAAGCGTGATAGAAAGTCATCTATTTCTTTTGGTACCGGCTGGTATGTTTCGTGGTCATTTTTTAAGTTGTACAATGAGCTATAGTAGTCGCTAAACGCATCGGCTATCTTTTTTGGGTGGCTTTCCTTAGTTTTGGTGCTCGGGTGGATTATATAAGGTATCTTTGTTTTGTACCTAAGGCCCTTTATGTTTTGCGCCAAAAGTCTACCTGCTTTGTTTCCGTTAGAGTAGTATGTAATTTTCAGTCGTTTACTATGTTTTTCAAAGTTTTCTAATAGTAGTACTCTGAGGTCATGTCGTAATTGGGTAAGTTTACTTGTTGTAGAGCGGGAGGGATTAGTCTTATTGTCTTTTTCTAATCTATTAATATCTGCCACAAGATCATTTAGCCTCTTCTGCCTCTGTCTCTTAAGCCTCGCCCCCAGTTGTATACTTATGCCACGCATAAATGCCTTGTGGGCGTTCCGTAACATGAAAGGGTTGTTCACAGAACCTGCGTTGTCAGAGAAAAATTCATTCAGCCTGTCTTGCATCACTTTCCTACACTCTTTTTGTTGCAATGTATATGTGTTGATTCTCCATAGTGGCCTCGCGTCAGCCGACGACGAGTCCCCTATGGAGAGCACCACTGGCGTGTGATCAGACCAGGTTATAGGGTGTATTACAACTGATTTGGTCCGAAGTAAAGATTGTTGGTCTAATAGAAACAGGTCTATTCTGGTATATACTCGGTGTGGCGGAGAGAAGTACGTGAAATCTCTTTCTTCGGCATGGAGGCATCTCCATGCATCATAGAGATCGTGCTTGTTGATAGAAGGAAGCAGGGCTAGGCTGGCTCTTTTAGAGTTGGAGGTTGAGTCCATGGTCGGGTCCGGAGTGAGATTTAGATCACCACATACAATCAAAAGTCCCTGGCGAACCTTTGTTACTTTCTGTAGGAGCTTATTAAAAAAGTGGACTTGATGCTTGTTGGGGGAGTATACGTTCACTAATGTGTAAGTAGTTGAGTTTAATTCACAGATTAAGATTATGTATCTGCCTTGCGTGTCGATAATGGAGTCTAGAAGCTTGAATGCTACTGAGTCCTTGATTGCTATAAGTACTCCCTTCCTTTTTGAGGATGCGTTCGCTGTGAAGATGTGGGGAAAGCTCTTATGTGAGCACTTGGGAGGATTAGAGGCTAGAAAATGAGTTTCTTGGGCGCAGACTATATCACAATGATGCGTATTGGCTTCTTTCCATAGTGAGTTCCTTTTCATAGGGTGATTAAGCCCTTTGGCATTAATGGTTAAAATATTCAGTGTCATCTGGCTACTTCAGAGAGGATTGGTGTGTTGCAGCAGATAATGGGGTGTAGAAAAAAAAGAACCTTCCATAATATGGTGGTAAGTGTCTCTGTGTCCTGCGGCTTCATCGCACGGCACAGAGAGGTCAGTAGGAGTGTGTGCATCAAAGTACTCACTGTTGTAGTAGAGCAATTGCAGTGCTGTGTCTGTTTAGATGAGGTTCTTGAATGCGATGCTGTAGATGGAGCATGTCTTCTGATTGGTTGATTCAGCAGTACCGGGGGCTTGGTTTCGACGTCTTCAAATTTTCTTGGCAGCAGGAGAAAAAGAGAAAAGAAAAGGGAAACAAAAAGGAAAAACAAGGCAACCGCGCACTGCTTCAGTGCGAACATTAGTGCAAATCAAACCTGATGAGTGCACTAGAGTCAAACGTGTACAGCGTATATCGCTGTATGTAAATTGGGGGGTAAGTTTGGCCCTAATATCCCTAGGGACGGAGACATGGGAGCTTGGGGAGATGAAATACTGGACATCCAACTTTGTTAAGTGTGCGACTTAGCGTTTCTAGCTGTCGCTATGTTCCAATCCCGGTCAACTTGCCACGGAGTGCTAGTGTCAGGGGCTCCTGGTTCTAGTTCTGGGATTATGTCCCAGCTTTTGAGCAGCTCAATTCCTCTGGTCAAGGAAGTAATTGTGTAGGTGTGATTGTCTTTAGTTACAGATAGCTTCGTGGGGTAACCCCACCTGTAGATAATCTTGTTGTTTCTTAGAGCTTTTGTAATTGTATTCAGAGACCTTCTCTTCTGTAGTGTGTGTTGGGACAGGTCTGCGAAAAATTGAAGGTGCTGTAATTGTGGGGGGACCTGTTCTTTTTTCCTCATTGTCAGCATGAGGTTTTCTTTTACGTGGAAAAAGTATAAGCGGAGCAGAACATCCCTGGGGATATGGTCTGGTAGGTGTGCTGGTTTGGGAAGGCGGTGGATTCTATCAATTGTGACATCCAGGTCCGATAAATCAGGCACAATTTGTTTGAAAATGTCAGCGGTATAGGTGTGAAGGTCAGATTGCTGGACTGATTCGGGGATCCCCCTTATCTTCACATTGTTCCTCCTGGATCTGTCCTCAATGTCTGCCAGCTTGTCTCTGATCCACTCTGCCTCCCCTTATTTTTCCTCGTTAGCGTCCACCAGGTCGTTTATGGTGTCTGCATATTCCCCCATTTTGGTTTCTATATGGTCTATTCTGGATCCCATGGCGTTGATTTCCTTAGTGAATCTATGCATACATGATGCCATGTCAGATTGGATGGTGCTGCGAAGGGACATTAACATGTCCTTTAAGACTGTATCCAGAACAGGCTGGTTCTGAGTGGGGAATGATTCTATGGGTTCGGGGAGTTCCCTCGTGTCATCATCAGAGTCTGTGGCCGAGCTGCCCTCAGTATGCAATCTATCGCCATCCATCCTAGGTTTGGATTTTACAGGACTGCCAGTGGATGGGATGGAGGGTAGGAGTGGTGGTGGTTGTTGTGCTGGGTATTGTTGTATTTGGCATTACCTTGTTTGAATGCCGGTCCGCGTTGCTCCGCTCCGTCTGTGTTGTAGGCCCGGGCGCCATCTTGGATCCTTTTGTCAGGCACTCTGGCGTAGAAGTCTGTGAGCCGCTGAGGCTTTCCAGCGGTCCTCCGTTTGCTGGGCATGTTGTCGGGTGCTCAGTAGGGGTGTCTCAGTCTCCGGAGCTCCGGGATTAAGCGTCCATCCGGAACTCGTGTCAGGCCACACCCCAGTTGTGGGTCACTTTTTATATGCCTGGTTTTTCATATGTCTACTTATTGTGATGTGTTCCATTGCATGGAGTCAAAAAACAGGAAATCACCCTGGGACTTTAAATGAGGTGAATGCGGTTAGCCAACAATTGACAGAGTAAATGCAGTCTCAAAATGTATTAAAATTGTCATACAAACATAAACAACATAAATCATAGCCAAGCCACTGAAATGATACACACAGTAAAAAAATTTCATTACACGTATCATGGTATAAAATGTACATTGCAAAGTACACAGGCATAAAAAGTATACCATGCCGGTTTTTCCCTTTTGCATTTTTAATTCAACTGTGTTGGTTAATCGTGTGACTTTTGTATATACTGCTTAAGTTTTACTTATTTTGTTTTTTATCAGGACAAATGGAATACTTTCACCCTCCTTCCCACTCCACGAGGAACTAGGCAGGGCTGCCCTCTATCACCAGCTCTCTTTGCATTGGCAATTGAGCCACTGGCGGAACTCCTGAGGACCGCCGAAGAGGTCCGAGGTGTCTCTTTTCCCCCTCGAGAAAGTGTCTCTGTACGCAGATGACATGCTGCTATATCTAAAAGATACTCACCACTCTCTCCAAGCAGCTTTGGCTATTATAGACAAATTTGGATACTTTTCTGGGATAAGGGTGAACTGGGACAAATCACTCCTATTCCCTTTGACAGTAGGAAAGCCAGTAGTAGTAAGACCGCTGCGCAAATACGGTGTGACAAAAAGTATTGCAACGATCGGCATTTTATTCTCTAGAGTGTTAGAAAAAAATTATATATAATGTTTGGGGGTTCTAAGTAATTTTCTAGCAAAAAAATAATAATTTTAACTTGTAAACAACAAGTTTGAAAAATAGGCCCGTTCTTTAAGTGGTTAAAACATACATGTGACAGACCTAGCCGGGACAGGGGCTTTTGGAGGGGACTGAATGCTAGCCTCTTGCCGACCGGTTATGGGCCCTGGCATTTGGGGAAACTGTGCTCTTTGTGAGCTGTATGTCTGGGGACCCTTGAGGTGGTGCTACTTTGGATTCAGGTCCATGTCCCCCCAAGACACACAGACTTTGGGAAACTTGTATATACCATATTCCACCTGTCTGTTGTCTTCTATAATGTGTTTATGGTAAATAAGGCTAGTGTGGGCTCTAAGATTCTTCCACCCATTGTTGTTTGTGTTAATTAACTCTGCTATTGTGAGGTTTTCTGTGATAATGTTTTTTTTTTTTTAACATTTAAAAAAAATTATTTCAAAAGTAAGCATGGATACAGTCAATAAAGCATTGTATAAACTTTACAGAATATATTTAACAGTGGCATATAACAGTACATTTTGCACTATGAAGGTTGCAATGTTGGATGTCTCCCTTTATGGAACGTTTCCAATTACATCTAGCAATAATCTATCATATATCAAGAACATCCTCTATAATTGCTTTAACTGGGCATAAGTAGCCTTAAGAAACCATAAATAAAGGTAAGAAATAGAAATGGAGTGTCAGCCTTTAAAAGGATGGCACATTGAGAGAGAAGAAAAGAGAAAGGGGGTAGGATATGAGGGGGGGGGGGAGTCAGAGAGGGAAGGAGAACCGTCAATATGTTAGGCATCTATGTTTAGTCCCTCTAAACATATCAGAGTGTCATACGCCGAAGAATACTTGAGGATGATCCAAGGTTGCCAGGTAACATTGAACTTGTCTATACTTTCATGCGCTATTGCTCTAATCTCTTCCATCCTGTATAGATGATGTACTTCCGTTAGCCATTCTTTGGTTGAAGGGGCAGTGGTACTTCTCCAATGTCTAGGTATTATCGCTTTAGCGGCCGTGAGCAAGAACCTTGTCAATGAGGTTTTGTATTTTTTCATTGAACGGTTGGTGATATGTAGTAAACAGCATGCTGCGTTTAGTTGAATTCGGGTATCCGTGATTTGTTTTGTCTGAATAATTACTTGATTCCAGAAAGGTTGAATTAGATTGCAGTCCTACCAAATGTGTTGTAATGTGCCCTTGTCTTGGTTGCAGCGCCAGCAGACCTCCGGAACCGTCGGGTACCATTTATGTAATTTGGTTGGTGTATTATACCAGTTTGTTAATAGCTTCAACAAAGTTTCTTGCAAGCGTGTGCTAATCGCACACTTATGTGCAAATGTGCATGCTTGTAGCCACTGGTCCTTCGTAAAGGACATATTTAAGGCCGTTTCTCAAAATATCTTATATTTATTTGGTTCTTGGAGGTTGGAGGCTTGCAACCAACTATATGTTAGAGAAATATTTTTCGTAGAAGTGTCGGCCATGTAGCAGATAGTCTCAAAAGGTGTTAAAGGTCTTGCAAAATGTTTGTCTCTGCGGGCTCATGATGTAGTCATGTATTTGTCGGTATGACCAGTGGTCTAAGGATGGGGTGCCTAATTCTTCTTGCATGCTTGAAATTGGTGTACTGCTAGTAGTGGCGAGTTTCTATACACAAAATGTCGAGCTAGTGCCTGCATGCTAGGTGGAAAGTCAGGATTTACCATTATTGGCGTTAACGGACTAGGGGATGTGGTCATGCTCGTTACTTGGATCACTTTCTGTAAGGTTTTAAGGGTCGTCCCTATAAGCGGATGTTGCTTTAGTCGTGTGGTTCTGTGATAATGTTGATTCAAAATTCAGGTGCATTCAGGCCAATGAATGTGGCTAAGCCATGGAAACACCTGGGGGGAAGAGGACACCACTTTAAAAAAATTGCATACAAAAAAACCAAAAAAAATTATACAAGTACTTATACGTCAAATTTATATAGACAATTATTCTGTAATGAGAATCATAGCTGGCTAGTGTTTTAAATGTCAAAACCCACATCACCGCTCATGAAGCAGTGATTTAAAAAATGCATCAGAGTAGCACAAAATAAATATAAGAAAGAAGGCATTCTGATGAACATGATCAATTATGACCAAAGACAGTCGAAGAGCAAAAGTGCATGCATAGTGTAACATATGCATGCACATACATCCCTACGTCTACAAAGTGGTTCAAAGGAAAGGCCTATAAGAGTTGACCTCATTGAGGCCAGGCGGAATCATGGCATCAAGGCGTTTGATCCATAGAGCGTCGCGGTGGTGGATAAGCTTATCCCAGTTTCCTCCTCTAGTGTCTGGAGGAATAACCTCCAGAACAAAGAGGGACACCATCTCTGCGTGGTATTTATGATGGAAATCAACATGCCTTGTAAAGGGCATAATAATTTTGCCCCCACCAGAGTAATAGGTATGATTGCCAATCCTCTGCCCAAACTGACACTTAGTTTTTCCAATGTAGAAAGCTCCACACCTGCAGTTCATAATATAAATGACGCCCTGTGTGGAGCAATTCGAGAAAGTGTGTGATTTGTGCCATTGGTCATTGGGTAGACGAATACCCTGGGCCTCCCATACCCATGGGCAGTTGCCATAATGGTAGGTCCCATGTGGGAGGGAACTGGTATTTTTGTGGGGGACATAATGGCTTGAAGTGAGTGGGGTGTTCGCACATCTGAAAATCAGTTCCGGTGTCTGTTTCACATATTTTGAAATAGTGTAATCTTCCAAAAGGAAGTGCCAGTTTTTAGTGATCGTAATTGGGATTTGTTTGTAGGATAGCGTGTAACAAAACCAACGGTCTGCTCGCGTTGTCTAAAGCCCCATACACACGCGCGGATTATCCGAGGACCAGGTCCGTCAGACCATGTCCGTCATACTTTGTCTGATGTTGGTTTTGCGTACACACGGTCGGACAAAGTTGTCAGAAAATCCGATCATTCTGAACGTGGTGACGTTTGTTGCCTACGACGGGACTACGTAGAGGCTAGTAGCCAATAGCTTTGGTCTTGTAATGTGATCTGAGCATGCATAGCACTTTGTCCGGTCGGAATTCGCTATACACGATCGGATTTGGTGTGATCGGACTTTGTTGTCAAAAAATCTATCCAGCAGGAGATAGGACTTTGTCCGTCAGACAATCTGATGGAAACTGTCCGATGGTGCCTACACACGGTCTGATTTTCCGACAACATTGTCCGATAGGACAGAATCCATCGGAAAATCCTACCGTGTGTATGGGGCTTAAGGGTGGTTCCATACATTAAGGAAGTTCTGGATCTGGCCTTAGCTCTATTGAAGGAACGTCTCAATAAAGTCTTGGTATAGCCTCTCGCTAGGAGCCTTTCTTGTAAAAGGTCAGCTTGTTTCTGAAAGTCTTGATCTGATGTATAATTTCTTCACAATCGTATATATTGGGAATAAGGGATGCTTTTGACTAGTGATGGTGGGTGAAGGCTCTGAGCATGGAGTATTTCCTGCACTAGGTTTTCTGTATAGATATATCCATCAGTACCTATTGATATGTTAAGGTCTAGAAAAGACACCTGTGTTTCACAAACAGTATGCGTGAATTTCAAATTGTATTGATTGGTATTAAGTTGTTCCAAAAATAAACAGAGCTCTTGAACGGTGCCAGTCCAGATAACCAATAGGTCATCTATATATCTAAACCAGTACTGAATCATGGAGAACCATGGTGTAAAAGTATCACTGAAGAATATCTCTCCCATCCGCCCAGATATAGGTTTGTGTATGATGTTGCACAGCAGGTGCCCATGGCTACTCCTTGTATCTGAAGATACAATTGATTCATGAAAACAAAGTAGTTCTTTGTAAGGATAAATTTAGGTAGATCAAGAACAAAATGATTAAGTGGCCAAGTATTCCTATCCTGCTCCATGAGAAAGGACTCCGTCACCCGGACGCCCCACTCGTGCGGGATACTAGAATACAAATTTTTTATTTGGTCCAAAAAAGACAGGACCCTCAGGGCCAACGCAAGAAAGATTAATGCAAGAACATAATGTATGAATACATAGGGGCTGATTTACTAAGGCTAATGCGCTGCGCCGTTTCACACCTTAATTAGTGCGCCTGATAAAGCATTAATTGAGCGTGTGAACTGGCGCATAGAGGTGCGAACCGGCGCATTGAACTGGCGCACGCATACGCGCATATACAGGCATGTATGCGCGCATGCGCACCACAACAATAGCGCACACCCATCTCAGTACTTGTTCTCACTTAATTAACCCCTTTGAGGCTAATCTTATTCCTATGGTAAAAGCGAGTTTAGCATTAATATCAGCGCACACAATTACTTCTTTTAATCCAATTGGGTGTCTTGCTACGCAATTAGTATCTGTTCTCATTTAATTATCCCCTTTTGTTACTAAGCTAATTCTTGTTCTTCTAATATATCTTTGAATGTTGGTTCTTTTTGTACCCAAATCTTTCAATACAATACAAAGAACAGAGAAGTGTTTCTAAACAACAGAAATTCATGTTTTCATATCTTTAACTACTTAAGGACCAAGCCTGTTTTTCAGATTCTGTGTTTTCATGTTTAAAACAGTTTTTTTTTTTGCTAGAAAATTACTTAGAACCCCAAACATTATATATTTTTTTTCTAACACCCTAGAGAATAAAATGGTGGTCATTGCAATACTTTTTTTCTCATCGTATTTGCTCAGCGGTCTTACAAGCGCACTTTTTTTGGAAAGAAATCACTTTTTTGAATAAAAAAATAAGACAACAGTAAAATTAGCCCAATTTTTTTTTATATTGTGAAAGACAATGTTACGCCGAGTAAATTTATACCCAACATGTCATGCTTCAAACTTGCACCCGCTCGTGGAATGGCATCAAACTTTTACCCTCAAAAATCTCCATAAGCTACATAATCCATTCTACAGGTTGCATCTTTTGAGTTACAGAGGAGGTCTAGGGCTATAATTATTGTTCTCACTCTACCGATCGCGGTGATACCTCACATGTGTGGTTTGACTACCGTTTTCATATGCGGGCGCTACTCACGTATGCGTTTGCTTCTGCGCGCGAGCTCGTCGGGACGGGGTGTTTTCAAAAATGTTATTAATTTTTTTCTTATTTATTTTACTTCAATTTATAAATTTTTACACAGTTTTTTTTTTTATTTTTTTTTTTAAATGGATAACTTTTATTCCTATTACAAGGAATGTAAACATCCCCTGTAATAGAAAAAAGAATGACAGGTCCTCTTAAATATGAGATCTGGGGTCAAAAAGTCCCCAGATCTCATATTTAGACTTAAATGGAATAAAAAAATAAATTAAAAAAAATGTAATTTAAAAAATGACATTGAAATTTTTTTTCCTTTAAGACGTATGGGCAGAAGTGACGTTTTGACGTTGCTTCCGCCCTCCTATGGTATAGAGACGATATAGCCAACTTAGCCTCACTCGTCTCCATACCCATCACGCAGCAGGACCCGATGGCCTCCGGGGGTGGCACCTCTCCCGCCGCCGATAACGGTGATCTTGTGGCTGACCTGCCGCAGAGACCACCGTTATCATAAACATGACCGCTCACTGTAAAGATGGATATCTCGGTTGTGGCAGCAGCTGCTGCCGTTACCGAGATATCCCTGTTCAAAAAAATGATGTATATATACAGTGAGCGGTCGGCAACTGGTTAAAGGTGACCATACACTGAGCAATCAGTTAGATCTTTCATAAATTTGATTCAGTGCACAAGCCTGTTTGATTTTATACAAATGATTTACAATGTTCATTTTCGGCTTGGTCACTATTGCAACTTGGCATGCGACTGAAAAGTTGCATGACATGTTGTACCCCATGATTTACAATGAGTACCGTTCATACATCTGTGACTTCAAGTTGCACCAACCTCAAAGTAGTCCCTGCACTACTTTGTTCCCACTTTGATGCGACTTGAGGTCCCTACACCACAAAAATACCCAGCCATTGCTTCAAGTTGCGGCCAAAAGTTGCTGCCAAACTCGCAGCAACAATGCGCGACTTTGGGTTTGCAATAGTGGAAACCGAGCCTTAATGTTGAATTGGACAGAGATTGTACAATCAGATTGTGTAGTGTCTGACCATCTTAATTTAAACATTTGTAATGGAGATTTTTACAGGACTTTGTTTAAAAGAAATCTGATTTTCAGTTTCTATTTGACTGTGCTTACCTGAGCTAGTTTTGTTCAAAGCACATTTAGCCCAGGTAATTGCTGAGCTGGACTCGCACAATTTAACACTAGCATGTCAGTCCAGATCAATGGAAATCGCAGCCCAAAATTGCAAAAAGTAGTCCATAAAATATTTAACAATTGTTTCCGCACTGAAAATGCAGCATTGCACTGATTAGGACGATGCCATTGCTGCCAATTGGACATGTCAAATTGTACCCAACTACCAATGTGATCCAGGGCTTATGGATTGTCTTTGGCCCACAACCAATGTGAGCTTTATGATCTTATCAATGCTAGGGCCCACTCTGGACTACATTTGGAGAAATACGATTTAGTATTTAATGTATTTCTCAAAGATCTATTTGGCTAGGACTCTATTTGTAATGCTCACACAAATAATCAATTACCAAGCTTTATTTTACATCATGTGATCATCTGTCAAAGGCTGACAGCTAATCGCGTGGTAAGGGGCCAGGATAGGCCCTTACTGCGATCACCAAGTCTCAGCACGCCCTGCAGGGAGCACGTCCTATGACGGCCTCCCAGAAATTAAGGTCCACGCTGTGGCCGTAATTAGGATATAGCACAGACACCAAGTGGTTAATAGAAAAACAGATGTAGATTTCTAGGACTGGCCAAAAATAATGATTAGAGTTAAAGGCAACTGATGACTTTATATTAAAGAAGGTCTAAATGGGCCATTAACATGCATCAAAATTGATTTTAGGAATGTGTCTTTGCAAAGTTTAACTAAAGAAAATCCTTTCCGATTTTTGCTTGGGGATAGAGTGCAGAGGGATTTGAAGTGTTGGGGGATCTCTACACCCCTGATAGGGTGAAGACAACTCCCAAATTTTGACAATTTGTCCTTCAAAATTATTCACTTCCTGTCACAAAGCCAAACGGGAAGTGAGGATAAAACACTACCAGTGTCTTTCTTTGGGGACACAATTTCAATAGTTTCCCCATTCGGGAAATTGCACTCTAGCATTTTGCTATGTACATCCCAAATTATTAGGTATCTTGAGGTTTCTTTACTAAAGGGAAATCGACTTTGCACTACAAGTGCACTTGCTGGAGATCTGAGGGCAACATGCAAGGGAAAGAAAACAGCATCTTTGCCTCTACATGATTGGATGATAAAATCACCAGTGCTTCCCCTCTGATTTTCAGCAACTACACTTGTATTGCATAAAGGATTTGCCTTTGCTAAACCCCAAAATACCTAATAATTTGGGGTGCACACAACAAAGTGCTAGGCTGCAATTTACCTAATGGGGACACTAGTTAGTTAGATTAACCTGTGTCCCCAAGAACTAAAAATAGTGTTATGGTTTTACTCTCACTTCCTGTTTGGCTATGTGACAGGAAGCAAAGCCAATTTTAAGAAAATGGGACACAAAGCCCAAAAAAAAAATAAACAAACAAATAAACAACCCCCCCCCCCCCCCCCCCCCCAAAAAAAAACCCCAAAAATTCAATAAACTTTTTTAGTCTGGGCTTTCTCTGAAATGTCCACAATTAGAATAGGATTGTTTTGAGCTTGATTTTAGCTCCTCAACCTGTCTTCAAGTACCCCCAACAGGCCATGTTTGCAGGTTTTCCATCATCTTGCATAGGTGTTTTAAATCAAAGTCAATGGTTTGGTATTTTGGACACATTTTTTTTTTAGATAAGAAACATGTCCTAAACATGTCATTGAGGGTGGGGGGGGGGGGGGGGGGTACTTGAGCACTGAGGCTGAAAACCACTGCTCAAAAATTGAATTGAAGACTTACCGCTCTGAAATGTTACTTTCCTGGTCACTATCCATGGCAGCATACACACAATCCATGCATGTGCTACCACGAAGACACCAGTAAAGTAACTTAAATAAATACCAAAAAAAAAAAAAAGTGATTTGTCTAACACATGGCAATCAGCCTCGTTAAGCTACAGCTGGGAAATCCATTGCATGAAAAGAACACACATAAAACATTGCAAACAATTTTATTGGTCCAAAAAAACAGGACTTGGAAAAGCAGCAAGGAAATCAAAATACACACATACATGTTAATTTGAGACACTAACAGAATATGTTAGAGGTTTGACCCTTTTGCATTGTTAATTAACAGGAGTTGAAAGGAGCGCACACACAAATGGACATCTATATAAAAAGGATTAAACCTACATTAGGCACATCTTGAGAAAGTTTTTAAAATAATGCAGCACAGACAATTAAATCAAAGTGAACAACGTAAAAACAATAAACATTGCCAACATCAAAAATATTTCATGTTAAAATAACCACCACCAAAAAAACAAAAAAACAAAATCTGTTTTGCAAAGACATAACAAACAAAATATACATGTGTTAGAAACTTGGTCAGGACACTCGAATGTGCTATCTTGCCGCCACACACACAATCTTGGCTCTTTTCAGGGCAAAGTGAAGCATGCTATCTGCAAGCTTTATATATCCTAGGTTTGTGTGCTAATGAGGCAATTGCAAACACATGCATAGTCCATGAAACACACAAAATGCAAGTTCACCCAATGTAGAGACAGAACTTCAAAGTGTGTACACCTGTTAATGATGTCTTTAAATGACTAACCCAAAAAATAAAAAAACACTTTCTGAGCATGCCCAGAAACATCCAAGTGCTGTTCACACACAAAAAGCAGCAAAAAACACCCTAATCCCTGAGTATGGCCTGACCAACACAAATGCATTTCACAGACCAAAAGGCCCTGGAAAAAAACAAAGTCCCTGAGCATGCCCAGAACAACCCAAATGCAGCTAGCACAAAAAAAGACACCCCCTGTCCACAATTAAGCACAACAACAAATACCATTGCAGTCTAAAGCCCCATACACACGGTCGGATTTTCTGATGGATTCTGTCCTATCGGACAATGTTCTCGGAAATTCCGACCGTGTGTAGGCACCATCGGACATTTTCCATCGGATTGTGCGACGGACAAAGTTGTATCTCCTGCTCTAAAAATTTTCCGACAACAAAGTCCGATCACACCAATTCCGATCGTGTGTAGCGAATTCCGAGGGACAAAGTGCCACGCATGCTCAGATCACATTACAAGACCAAAGCTATTGGCTACTAGCCTCTACGTAGTCCCGTCGTAGGCAACAAACGTCACCACGTTCAGAATGATCGGATTTTCCGACAACCTTGTCCGACCGTGTGTATGCAACACCAGTGTCGGACTAAATCCGTCAGACCAAATCCGATGGATTTGGTGGTCGGATTTTCCGACCGTGTGTATGGGGCTTAAGGGAACTGACTTGGTAAATTTGCTAGTCCCTACTTGGCTGGCTTATCTTCTAGTTATTGGTAGACATGGGCGCGTAACAAAATTTTGTTGGGTTTCGTACGGATAAAAAAGAAAAAATTTGTAATTTGTGTTTGAAATTGAATGTTTATTTCTAAGATATTAGCATTTTCGTTTGATTAGTAAACTTTTCATTAAAATAACGAAAGTTTGTTATGATGAATTTATCATTATGAGGGGTTCCCACCATCCCTGTTCTTAGTTCCCAGGTCTGTACACCCTCTGTGCCCATTATGAGGGGTTCCCACCATCCCTGTGCTTTGCTGACTTCCTGGGTTGATAGCTTTTTGGTGAGTTAACTTTTCGTAACAATTACAAATTTTAGGATACAAAATTCGAAAAGGAAATTTTGAATTTTGGACAGAATTTATATGCATACAAATTTACATTTAGCCAGCTATGTTGAGTGCATGTGGCCTTGAATGGTTCGGGAGAGAGTTGGGTGATCGCTCTTCTCGCCCCTTTCCTAGCTGGCCCTGTTGTATGCTGGGAAAAAGTATTTGTTTTGGATTGGTGAAGGCAGCCCACAGCCTTTGGAGAATGGAGTGTGGAGTTCACCTTTAAAAGCAAAAGCTAGCTCAAAAGAATTATAAGCATTCTAAGGGAAAGACAAGAGCATTGGAGTGTAGAGTTCCCCTTTAAAAGCTAAAATTTGACTAGGCTAAAAACTATGCATTATAAGGCCACAAGAGCACTGTAGTGTGGATTTCACCTTTAAAAACCAACGCTACCCACTAAAAATGATCTCTCATTGATAATAGCGCACGCCGTATCATACAGTCCATCCACACAGGGGCAACACGACTTCCAGCACGACTTTGGGAGACAACTTGGACACGACTTGAGTGTGAATCATAGCGCGACTTGAGGCGACTTCCAACACAACTTTAAGTTGCCCCCAGGCCAGGCGACTTTAATTAAAAGAAAAAAACGGCATGGGTTCGCCTCCAAGAGCATACCAGGCCCTTCAGGTCTGGCATGAATATTAAGGGAAACCCCACGCCAAAAAAAAAAATGGTGTGGGGGGTCCCCCTCAAAATCCATACCAGACCCTTTTCCGAGCATGCAACCTGGCAGGCCACAGGAAAAAAGGGGGGGATGAGAGAGCGCCCCCCCTCCTGAACCGTACCAGGCCACATGCCCTCAACATTGGAAGGATGCTTTGGGGTACCCCCCAAAGCACCTTGTCCCCATGTTGATGAAGACAAGGGCCTCATCCCCACAACCTTGGCCGTTGGTTGTGGGGGTCTGCGGGCAGGGGCTTATCGGAATCTGGAAGCCCCCTTTAACAAGGGGACCCCCAGATCCCGGTCTCCCCCCTGTTTGAAATGGTAAGGGGGTACAAAAGTACCCCTACCATTTCACCAAAAAAGGTGACAAAAGAGTTAAAAATTACAGGAGACGATCTTTGACAATTCCTTTATTAAAGTCTTCTTTCTTATGGTCTTCTTCCTTCTTCCTTTCTTCATCCTTCGGTTTCTTCATCTTCTTCCTCCATCTTCTTCTTCCTCCATCTTCTTCTTCCTCTGATCCGCTTCTTTTTGCTCCGGTGTTCTCATCCGGCATCTTCCTCCACGGAGTATGTTCTTCTTTAGTGGTCTGCTCCACGCAATGGGAGGCTCCCGCTGTGTAACGCTTCTCTTCTTCTGACAGGTCTTATATAACGGAGGCCGGGGCCACCCGGTGACCCAGCCCCCCTCTGATGCATGGAACCGTTATATAAGACCTGTCAGAAGAAGAGAAGCGTCACACAGCGGGAGCCTCCCATTGCACGGAGCGGCCCACTGAAGAAGAAGAGATGCCATGGAGGAAGATGCCGGATGAGAACACCTGAGCAAAAAGAAGCGGATCGGAGGAAGAAGAAGATGGAGGAAGAAGATGAAGAAAGGAAGAAGACCAGAAAAAAGAAGACTTTAATAAAGGAATTGTCAAAGACTGTCTCCTGTCATTTTTAACTCTTTTGTCACCTTTTTTGGTGAAATGGTAGGGGTGTACCCCCTTACCATTTCACACAGGGGGGGAGGCCGGGATCTGGGGGTCCCCTTGTTAAAGGGGGCTTCCAGATTCCGATAAGCCCCCCGCCCGCAGACCCCCACAACCAATGGCCAGGGTTGTGGGGATGAGGCCCTTGTCCTCATCAACATGGGGACAAGGTGCTTTGGGGGGGACCCCAAAGCATCCTCCCAATGTTGAGGGCATGTGGCCTGATACGGTTCAGGAGGGCGCTCTCGTTCCCTCTTTTCCTGCGGCCTGCCAGGTTGCGTGCTCGGGTAAGGGTCTGGTATGGATTTTGAGGGGGACCCCCATGCCATTTTGTTTTTTGCGCGGGGTTCCCCTTTAAAATCCATGCCAGACCTGAAGGGTCTGGTATGGATTTTGAGGGGGACCCCCACGCCATTTTTTTTTTTGGGCGCGGGGTTCCCCTTAATATCCATACCAGACCTGAAGGGCCTGGTATGGAATTTCGGGGGACCCCCACGCATTTATTTTCTTCATTTTTTTACATTTCTTAATGCTTACATGACCTGTGTTCAAATAGCCTTTAAAAAACCCATAGCAGCGAACCAGCGCAAAAAAAAAAAAAATCAAGTTGAGATGTGCGCCTGTTCAACTTATGCAAATTAACCTACGTGGCTTGACATTGACTAAGATTTTGCCGGCGCAGTGAACAAGAGCACATGAACGGGCGCAAATGCCGCTCGTGCATGCGCAGTACATAAATTTACCTCACGTAGTTAGAAGTGTATTTGCAGGCGCAGTAAGCCTGCTCAGATAAAGTTAGTTTTCCGTACTATTTTGGGCATATTTGTTGGACAGTCATATCTATACTTCCTCAGATCACCCCCATAATATTGCCACTTCCAGATTCTTTTATTTTCTGAGTTGAAGATGCCGTGCGCCAGGTCTATAGCAGTGCACAGATTGCGGCCGCCGGCAACATTATAGTAAATGGGGAATTGTGCTGAGTTACAGGCGCAAATGCTTTGTAAATATGAAAACGCCCATTGCGCGGCGGCGTGCGCCGCAACTTAAGGAGCAAATGCTTGGTAAATCAGCCCATAAGGTACAACATGTCACAACAGTATGCATATCTCCATGGGAGGGGAGATTTAAATACAGCGAATAGGTGTATCTCCAGAGCTTATAGCTCCTCGAACTGTCTTGGCTTCTAAATCAGACCTAGTACGTCATACAGTACGCCAGCAGAGGTCGGAAGTCGAGGGAAAGTATTTATGTAGTTGTGATGGGGTTCTATACCATCGCAACAACATATCTAAGTTTTGTACAGATGTAAGATTTGTGTACGAAACGGAGGATGTGGAGTCGCTGGCTTGGGGTAAAGTGGCGATCTAACACCTATTCCCACTAGATTAAACCTGAGGAGTGAAGTCATCTGGGGGCGTAATCAACAGGTTGTAAGCGAGTGAGAGTGTATGTGATAGAGCCCCAGTGTCTGAGCAGCATTCCTCAAAGGTCATGGGAGGTTGGCTAGATGGTGTGGTATGGATTTTAAGAAATTACCTAGCTGAAGCACTCTCAGAAAATCTAAGCGGAAGGGGCCCGCAGGGTCTGTGAGTTCTGATATGGACACCCATCTTCCTATGTCAAATCAGCAAGCAACTCCGTGCTTAGGAAAAAACAATATAGGTATGCAGCCTGTCCAGAAAAAATTAACCCCCTAGAGGGTAATTTTGAATAATAAATGCAGGATAAGGGACAAATGGCGCTTCCTATGAGACTATGTGCAGGGAGCCTAAAGAGGTTGGGAAGGTCGAAGTGTACACCTAGAAAGGCTCAACACCGTGTTTTCCCCTCTAAGGCAATGGGTTATAAACAATGAGGTGAGTGGGGAAGGGGGGTTACCACCCCTAACTTCCCAATCCCCAAATAAAAAGTGATAGTATGTGTGGTAGTGAAAGTTGCAGTTTACAAGAAGATATAAATAAATTACTAGAACAGTAAAACACAGGGGGAAGAGAGGTAGCAGCTACCCAAATAGCATATATCCTCTACTCACCCATAAAGTGATCAGAACGTAAAGAAATTAATACGTTAACATTAATGCATAATAAAAGTGAAGAGTACCACTCTATACAGTGACATCTGTGTTGTGCATAAACAAAATAAGGCGTGCTGACGTCATTTCCGGTGCGGGACTTAGAGGCTTGGTACGCTGCTGGAGCGCAAGCCGCAAACCAGCCCTAAACCCCTCCGTTTGCTTATCTGTATTGTGTGTGGTGGAACCAGGAGTATCCTGCGAGATACCCTGTTTTTTTTTATATTTGCTTTTATTATCTTTTACTTTTTAATAAATATTTGCCACCTGGTATCACACATGGGATCTCCACTTCTCTTTTTTCCGTGAGGCTTATCCCTTATACCATCTGGGGATCGCTGTGGGTATTCCACCCCACACCTGGGAGTCTGGTTGAATCCACCGGAGGGAGCAATCTGATTGGATATTTTTCCAGTGTGGGACCAGAGGAGCACCTGATATTCATATCTGAAAGCTGTTCACCCCTGCAGGGGTATCCAAGTCTGGTGAGTGAGGGAGCCAGAGGGAGCAGCACACAGTCACCATCACTACTTGAAGCACAAAAGTCACCGTTTGAACTACTGCTACAGAGTTATCCATTTATATATATTTTTTGGTGTTTTTTTCGTGGGTTTCTTCCTGGGACTGGATTTATATATATATTTTTCACCTGAGGCCGCTATTTGGGCCATATTTATAATTATTTTTGGAACTTTTTTCAAATTTTCACTGGGACTGTTATATATATATATTTGTAAGCCCTTATTGGGCTAGGACTGTCATATTTTGTTTATGCACAACACAGATGTCACTGTATAGAGTGGTACTCTTCACTTTTATTATGCATTAATGTTAACGTATTAATTTCTTTACGTTCTGATCACTTTATGGGTGAGTAGAGGATATATGCTATTTGGGTAGCTGCTACCTCTCTTCCCCCTGTGTTTTACTGTTCTAGTAATTTATTTATATCTTCTTGTAAACTGCAACTTTCACTACCACACATACTATCACTTTTTATTTGGGGATTGGGAAGTTAGGGGTGGTAACCCCCCTCCCCCACTCACCTCATTGTTTATAACCCATTGCCTTAGAGGGGAAAACACGGTGTTGAGCCTTTCTAGGTGTACACTTCCACCTTCCCAACCTCTTTAGGCTCCCTGCACATAGTCTCATAGGAAGCGCCATTTGTCCGTTATCCTGCATTTACCCATCTTCCTATGGTTCGGAAGTGTGAGGCTTGGTTATTTAGTAAATAATTTAAGGTCAGTATTCAGTAGGGAAATTGGCCTGTAACTCCCACATAGGGAGAGGTCTTTGCCTTCTTTTGGGATTACTGATATGTGTGCCTGGATGGTAGTCTCATTGAATGGTTTCCCCGTGCCCAGGGCGTTAAAGAGTTTAACCATGTGGTTGCCAGGGGGTAGGGAGTAGGGTTTTGTAGTATTGGAGCGTGAGGCCGTCAGGTCCCGGTGCTTTCCTTGGTTTATTGTTTCCTATGGCCAATTGGAGTTCTGATAATGTAATGGGTTCTTCCAGTTCACCCGCGTCTTCCGGCAGCGAGGGTATCTGGGATGTGGATATGTATTCTAATATTCGCTCAACGGAGGGAATTGTTGCACGTAGATTATACAGTGACTCATAGAAAAGTTGGAACTCCTGCGTGATATGTTGAGGTAGGGTGGTTTTATGGCCAGCGGGAGTCATAATGTGAGGTATGTAGGATGCTAATTTCTGTGTGCGAAGGGACTGGGCTAGCATTCTACCACATTTGTTGCCCAATTCGTATAATCGTTTGTGGCAGACCTGGATCACCACCTTGGCTCTAAAGTGTAGGAGGTCGGTAATTTGTTTATGTAGAGCGTGAAGTTCTCTTTCTAAAGAGTGTGACGGGGCATGTTTGTGCCAAGCTTCCACAGCCTGTAGCTCACTTAAAAGGGAAGTCAATTGAATGGTACGTTGATGTTTGATCCTAGCCCCGTGTTTAATAAGTACCCCTCTTTATTACCGCCTTGTGAGCTTATCATACAGTGCCCGTGTCGCTGTCGGTGGTGTCGTTGGTTTGGAAGTAGTGTCCTATTTCTTTGGTGACGTCTGTTAACACAGCTTGTTCCTGTAGGAGACTCTCATTCAGCCTTCATGTCTTACTCCGAACTGTGGGATTGTCAGAAAGGGCATAGGAAAGAACTACTGGGGCATGATCCGACCATGTAATGGAGCCTATGGAGGTGTCTCGGACCGCGTGTAGTTGGGTATGCGGGATCAGAAAATAATCGATACGGGAATATACTTGATGTGTGGAGAAAAAAGTTTTGTCTCAATCGCCGGGGTGAAATAGGCGCTAGACATCTACAAGTTGTGCGTTGTGAAGGGATTTTGCAATACGTTTTCGGGTGCCAAGCGGAGTCGAAGAAGACGCCGATGAAGCATCCTCTGTAGGGATCAATGGAATGTTAAAATCCCCCCCAAGGATTTACAAAAAGAAAGGAACAAGAGGGGGTTTAGCCAACCTGACGGACTATCGCGGTACCTGAACAAAAACGGATATTCCATAGTAGATAATTTATATAAAGATTATTTTATTATAGAAAATTTAAACAATGATATACAAAAACATACAAAATAAAAAGAATAACGATAAGGGTTTAGTCATTGAATATAAAACATGCATATAAACATATCAAGTTACATTGATCGTTCTTAAATGCTGATCAGAAGATGGTTGACGCGTTTCGCTTTTGGCTTCATCAGAACCATTGAGCAGCAATTTTAATATCTGTGATATATTTCTAAAGAAGGAAAAATGAAAGTTACTTGAGAGTGAGCCACAAAATCTTCTCAGATATATACTGAAATAGTGTTACTCGCGATATATGTTTATCTTCATAGATAGTTAGTAATTTGCCTACCTTACAGGTATGTATTCCTGTTTGAGGATATCCACCTCAGTGGTGGAGACATAACTTTGTATTATCGCATGAGGTAAAAATAATCCCTGGAGGGGAATACTCGCCAGATCGGTATATTGAGGAGGTTATTCCAATTGGAATTGAGGCAATTACTGAGAGAGAGAAACAACAACAACAAAAAAATAAAAATAAGGAGTAACAAGGGAAATAGATTAGATGACAAAATTAGGGTAAATCGAATTAAAGATATATGCAGTCAAGATTTTGTATATACTTACGTCTATTTTATTGGTGGTGCTAATAGATGTAATTAATATCAGAAGCCCATCTCTGCCGAGTAGGTAGGGATATTACGGCTGGGCCAGTATTGTCCACCTAGGGACGATGGATATATATGGGTAGTTAACACCAGTCCTACTCAGGTTTACAGTTAATTAGGGCTCCCAGTCTAATATGTCCTACCTGGTAAGGCTTGGTTCGGCTTTAATAGCCAAAGATCAGCCAACCTGGATTGGTCTTAGACGAACCATTCAGAAGTATCCAGTTAGTTGGAGTTCTAGTGGAAAGGCAGACGTAATTTGATGATGGTACAAATGTTACAAGATAGTCTACTACAGAGATGCAGTGGGTCAATAGGTTAATGTATACCTGAAGATATCTGGTGGAAAAAGATCCCTTGCCTGGGAAAGGCACCCTGAGGTCCGTGGGAACAGTCCCACGAGTTGGAAAATCAAACAGTGGATCTAATGGGATAAATGAGGATTATCAGATGGATCTAAAGATAAAAATAATTTTTAAAGAGTAAGTGGTAAATGTTGCATTTCACACCAATAGTGTTAGCAGCAGAGTTCCCACTTGACAGGTAATAGTACATACCTTAAGATTAGACACAACACAAGAGCCAAACTTCCCAGCACCTCCTCTGCAATACTATTTGCAGGAGTGCTGGTTAAATAATGGAAATTCCCGCCAATGTAGGGCGGATGCTCGTTGTGATGATATTGGGAACAGCTGGAGCAGGGCCTGGCTTGCCTCTGTAGGTGCGCGCGCTGCCCCGCGGGCCGTCTGTGCGCATGTGCCGGTTTGGGGCCAGTCCAGGCCGTAGTATAGGCCAGTTAAATTGGCCGGGTGCGTGCGCATCCCATAGCGGGGGCCGGTGCGCATGTGCAGGGACTAGCGCCCTCAGCACATCACCATGGAGACCCCACCTCCTCCCATCAGCAGGGTGAGTGGCCGCGCCTGCGCAGTCGCCATAAACGCCACCATCCCACCGCGAGGGGTCTGTATCTGCCGGTGCGCCGTCCATCGTAGCGACGCAAGCGTGCAGAGAGGTAAACATCGGAGTTAGGCTTTCCGCTCCATCGGAGCAGCAAAGCCTAGACATGTGCAGGGGGGCAGGCCTTAGAAGTTGGACACTCAGCCCCGTGAATTGACAAAACCTATTGATCCAGGGGGTGAATAGAGATACAGTAACAGTTGAGTATCTACTATTGAAGGGTAATAAATCAAGATTAGGGGTATTGTCTGCTTTGGTTTGGTGTGCCATCCAATCCGATACCAGATCTGGGAGATTTGCCCTTTGAGATAAAGAAACATATACACAGCAGGTTTCTCTCCGAGCAAATCTAATCTTTATTCTTGGGTGTCGATATAAGAGGGCTTTTCAGAAAGTACCGCCCTTTAACAGATTATCCAATCATATACAGAGACACACAAGTACAGTCTGACGCCCACAGTGAAACTAATTATTTCTAAAATATCACGTGCTTTACGAGAAATGAAACTCAACAAGATTACAGTATTATGGGAAAAACGAAACTACATTAGCAAGACTTGAGCATACTTCACAAAATGGATGTTAGAGACACACAAAATGGAAGCTGACTATAATACAAAGAAGTAGTTAAACTAAATATCCCTTCAATCCCCTCTTAGATCATATAAGATGATCTCTACATTCTATGTTGTGCTTTAATACTTCTTTGGGGCTGTGGCATAGATTGCCTGATGACTCTTCATGTATGTCATGTGAGATGGAACCTTATCATCAGGAGATCGAAGGTGCGCAATTATGTAAGTGCAACATTTAAAACAGAGGTAAAGAATCAGAGCAAGGATAAGTACCATAACAAGGACAATGTCTTTTAACCATAAAAATATACCTCCAAGCTCAAATCCTACATTGGCAAATGGGCTCCATGTTTTAGCAATGTCCCTAGCTTCCTGCTGGAGCTGGCCTCTAGTGGATGTCCCCCTTTTATAATCCCCTACCATTCCCATGACAGATAACAAGGATACAAGGTAACACCATCCCTTAACATGGAGGGGCACCCAGGGACAACACACTTTCCTACAACATACATGGATACTTTGTCCCAGTGCAAAAGGTCTCTTAGCGACAAACTCATGAGTGCACTTGTCCTGTGTTGCGATTTTATAAATTAGTGTAATATTTCACCTACATTTTTAGAGAAAAAGAAAAAGTTATGCAAAGTACAGTTTAACCCTGGGTCAGTTACTTGAAACAGTGAGCAGGCAGGGGCAGAGACTCTGGATTCGCACATGGAGATATTAAATATTGACCTGCTGCAGAAAGAGGGTTAGTCTGTGTCTCATTCCCTAAATTAAAACACCAAACAGGGGAATGACTTCTACCTGCTATTGGAAAGGTAACAATGTTGTTTATGTACAGAGTGGATATGTTAGTCAAGAATACAGGATTTATATAACCGTTTGCGCAGCGCTTAATATGCTACATATTCAACATTCTTCATACCCTGATTTTTTTAGCATAAGCATACTTAAATTTTAGCAAAAGCATCTTATCAGTAAAACTATCTCGAATCTCTCTCTTGGTTCTAGCTTGTGTCAATATAATGTTCTTGTGTGTGTGTGTGTGTTTGTGTTCCGACAGATACTTTTAATTGCACCCAAATCTTCAGGGTGGTAGATACAGTTAGTGGTGATCCAGGTGGGTAGGAACACTGTCAGAGAGATCAGGATTAGTGGGCAGAATGTTGGTGAAGTAAGCAAGGTCATCTTCTCTGGCCGGACCTGCTTTCCCAGGAACTCCTTCATCTGCTTGGACTTCTGCTTGAGGGCCTCCTGTATCCAAGATCTCCTTCCTGCTCTTGGGGCTTTGGGCAACCTTTTTCACTCTGTTGGCATGGATCCAGGACTGGCAATTTTCCACTAGGATGGCTGTTCTGGTCACTGCAACCACTGTGGTAGGAGGTCCAAAGGGATACTCTTGCTTCTTATTTCTGTTCAGCTGATGGACCACCACAGTGTCTCCCAATTTGAAGGGGTGAGTAGTTTCCTGTGAAGAAAAAGAAAAAGGTGCGAGCAACATTTCTCTCAACTGTTTACAATGTTTCAACCAATTACCTTACATATTCTTCCTGTAATAAGTCTAAATCTCCCTTTTCTATCATTAAATGTGCTCTGGCCCATGGGGTGGGGAAAAATCGACCCATCAAGACATCAAAAGGTGAATACATTGTTGTCTTGGAAGGGTCATTCTTATTTCTGCCAGGACTGCTGGGAGGACCTTCTTCCAGTTGGCAAAGGTTCCTCCAGTGGCCTTTCTTATTTTGTCTTTTTATTGTTCTGTTTATTCTTTCTACTATCCCTGAGCTTTGAGGGTGTTAGGGAATGTGAAACTTCCGTTCTATCTTGAGAGTTTTTACCCAGTCCTGGCAGACCCTTGATACAAATGTAGGTCCATTGTCTGTCTGAGTTTATAAGAAGTGGGCATCCCCATCGAGGAATGATTTCCTGAACGAGGATCCTCACTACTGTTTGTGCATCTTCTTTTGTGGTGACAAAAAGTTCAACTCAACTTGAGAACTTGTCCACAATTTCCAAAAAATATTCCTGTCTTTTGCCTAGTTTGGGCATGTGTGTGAAGTCAATCTGCAAATGTGTAAAAGGAATTGTTTGATATATCAGGTGTTCATGTTCGGCCTTGTGTGGGTTGTTCCTGATACATGTGATGCATCTCGCATAAAATTGGCCAGGAAAGTTCTGTAATGTAAAAGTCTTTCTCCAATAGTTCACACGTGGTTTTCCAGCCTCTGTGACCTATTCCATGGAACTGGGAAATAAAAATGATGCATAAAAAGTGATGCACTAGCTACAAAAGTGATGCACTAGCTACTGGTATACATGGCTTCCCCTCTTTGCAGAGAAGTCCAGTCTTTGGATCTTTCTGCACACCTATTTTGTCCCAACCTCTGAGATCAGCTTCGTTTGCCATACCTGCAAATCTGAAAGAACCTGATCAAAAAACAAAAAACAAAAAAAAAAAAACAATTCTGGTACTAGCATGGGCATTTGGATCTGTGCATTTTGTGAAGTAGCAGCTTGTTTAGCAGCTAATCAGCCAGAGCATTTCCCTTGGCTATCTGTTTGTTGGCCTGTGTATGCTCTGCAGTGTTGTGGAAGATACAGACCTGGGTGATGTGTCTTGGTGAATGAGGTCTATGCAATCATGTTGTGGCACAACCTCATTCTGCTCTCCTTTTAATCCTAAAAGGGCATTTGTATTGGTGCTGGTCCTGAAGTGGGAGAAGCATATTTGATGTGCAATTTTTGATTGGACATCAAGATCAACTCATAGCCGCTCAACCTTTTGAGCAGACATGTGCTGCGTATGTACATTTTTCATACATTGTGGGTGGTGTTAAGTGTAGTGTCATGCCCCAGAGTGAAAGAAGTGGCCATCTCAAAACCATCATCGAATAGGATGCCTCTGAGACACACAGGAATGCCTTGAACCTGCACCGGAACCATCTTTGAAAAAAATAATAGGGCGCAACTTGCCTCCAAGCTCCTGAGCGAGGACACCTGACACGTCCTTACAATTTTCCCTTGCAAACAAATTAAACATTTTTCCTGCAAACTAATTAAACATTTTTCCTAGTTAGGAAGGCCGAGCCCTGGAGCCATTACCATAGCATTTTTCAAATACACAAAAGCATTGCACATTTCATTTGACCATTTTATACAATCTGGCATGTGTAAACCTGTGGCTTGTCTCAGGAGATTGTAGTAGGAACAGTCAGGTACTCATTGGCGGCAGTAACCAATCATAATTACCAAGAAAGGTGAACATGTCTTTCTTAGCAAGTGGGCGGGGCAGACCCATAAGAGCCATAGCTCTTCTGTGATTGACTTTCCTTTCTCCTTTTGAGAGTACAAACCAAAATATTCAACCTTTTCTGACACCATTGCAATTTTTCTTTGACACTTTGTGACCACTTTCAAAAATACATTTCAAAAGATCTCTCCCATCCTCCAGGGCGGCCACCCGAGTAGAACTGCAGACGAGGAATTCATCCACATACTGCAGCAGGGATGAACAATGTCCTGGTATTCAAGCTCTGAGAGTAGTTTGGAATAGGCTACAAGGGAGTCTATATATAGCCCTGGGGCATTCTGCACCATGTTAGTTGGCGGTTTTAAAAAAAAAAAAAAACATAAAGCAAAGATTGGTTGTGCCTCCTCATCCACAGGGACGGAAATAAAAATGCGTTCAATAAATCAATCACAGTAAAATACTCTGCATCGTAATGTATGGCGGTAAATATTGATGGCACATCAGGCACTTTTGGGGCAATCGGTACCACTAGGCCATCGATGCCCCACAGGTCCTGCACAAACCTACAGTCACAATTGCCTTCTTTACTTTCTTACCTTCTCTTTTGTTAATATAGAACAAGGTAATTTCCCTTTAAGATCCCTTTTATAAAAAGAAATCTTCTTTCTTTTTTTTTTTTTTTTTTTTTGTGTGTGTGCCCTGGTGTTTCAAACTCATTCTGCTTTTTTCTGTGTCCTTGTGTCTGTGCTGCTCTGTTATCTGGGTTATGGAATGTAAGGGGGGGGAGCGGGCGCCTGATAAAGGCATGGAGAAAGTTAATTTAACCTCTAAATTCACCATTCCATGGCTCTGCTAACCTATCTTGTGCAGCTTTTGGGCTAGGATGCCATAGGGAGCCCCGGGCCAGCCAGAGATCTCCCACAGCATCTTATTTATAGACAAGCTTCATACATTATTATTTACAACCAAACTAATTTTTTTTTTTTTTTTTTTTATTTCTTATCAAATTATTTTTTATTTTTGGCAGAGTGCCAACAGGTTCAAACAGTACTTGCAAGTTCTGTACTGCCAATGCCGCAAACAATTCTTCACAATATCTATTAGTTTAGTGAGATATAAGTACTTGAACCATGTTGGCAAAAAGCCAAACATCCCAATCTTCACTTTCCCTGCATAGCAGCAAAATGAATCATTACCTTAAGAAAATATTACTAACACTGCTATTTTTCTGCTAACTTTCTAGTCAAAACATTCATACATAAATCATTAAGAATAAACATCAATACATCACCGGATACTGTAGCACTACTCTGTGTTTCGATCGGGAACTTCCATCAATCACAAAAGAACCCGGAATTCATAGGAAGGCACATCTGTCGCTCTTAAATCTAAGTCCTATGATAACACGGAGCAGTGGAAGGCGTTGTCTTACCTTACAAACGCTGACAAATTCCACACAGACAGTTTACAAGTTAGCTTATCATCTACGCAAAGATAAGAAAAGCAAAGAGATCGTTTTTGTCCAGCACACCTTAGCAGACTTCTTGTTTTGTTTTGTAATTACAGTACTGTATTATCATTGACCTATGGTCAATCCTGGCACCCTCCCAGGGTCCACATTAACGACTGTCCACCCACGAACATACGGCTGCGGCAGACTTATAATGAGGACTACACAGAATCCTCCCTGTTCACACTGAACAGATGCTTTCTTATAAAGCATATGCTATTACCCAGAATAGCTCTTATCTAATGGGCTTCCTAAAGCCCATCCAGCCCCCCCAGGGCTGTCGCTGTTATCTCAACAGCGCTTGACTTTCTTCAAAGTCTAAAAACTATTTCTACATAAATCACAGGTCCCGTTAAAGGAACGATTTCTAAATAGAGGTCACGGTGAGAGAAGATATATATCAAGTCTACTCACGGCATATAATAATCGATCCCGGACGAGCCCCCAAACTGAAAGGTAATAAATCAAGATTAGGGGTATTGTCTGCTTTGGTTTGGTGTGCCATCCAATCCGATACCAGATCTGGGAGATTTGCCCTTTGAGATAAAGAAACATATACACAGCAGGTTTCTCTCCGAGCAAATCTAATCTTTATTCTTGGGTGTCGATATAAGAGGGCTTTTCAGAAAGTACTGCCCTTTAACAGATTATCCAATCATATACAGAGACACACAAGTACAGTCTGACGCCCACAGTGAAACTAATTATTTCTAAAATATCACGTGCTTTACGAGAAATGAAACTCAACAAGATTACAGTATTATGGGAAAAACGAAACTACATTAGCAAGACTTGAGCATACTTCACAAAATGGATGTTAGAGACACACAAAATGGAAGCTGACTATAATACAAAGAAGTAGTTAAACTAAATATCCCTTCAACTATGTGACTCTATTAATTTGGT
The DNA here is from genome assembly GCA_028564925.1 of Lithobates sylvaticus. NCBI lineage: Eukaryota > Metazoa > Chordata > Amphibia > Anura > Ranidae > Lithobates > Lithobates sylvaticus. Next base: position 150,458,991 of record CM053033.1, read on the forward strand.
ACTCCGTAACAACCGAAGGTGGCTCTAAAGGGACGGTGGAAAAATAAAAAATAAAGAAGAAAACGAAGAAAAACAAAAACAAACACAAAAAAAAAAAAAAAGTAATAGTATTTTGTTATATGTTTGTCTCTCTCAGGTATTGCTACTAGTATGGGAGGGCAGAGGATAGATAATGGGCCCCTCCAGACCCTCCACCGCAACGCCACCACCGTGGGAGGGGTAGGGCGATAAAAGTCACCCGAGTCCCCCCAGTGTATATCCACGCCAGAGGGAACCATATCAGCAATACTCCGTTCCTCCCATACTCCTCATTAGGTTTAAAATGCTAACTGAAACGAGAAAAAAGAATTATATAACGCAATAACAGTACATCTATAGGGGGTAAATCAGAGATTATCTGTGGCTCACTATAAGTGACCCTCTCACATGTCCAATGTGTACAGCATGTACATATACAATGCTAAACAATTAAAACAAAATATATACAAATGTACAATAATCACATACCAAATTATCTTGTGCTTCAAGATTATTTCATAGTGTCATCACAATCACAATATGTCCAAATGTATACGGCAGGAGATAAACAGCTTCCCTATATTTCCACTTTGCTATGGTAGGGCAGATAGATATTAGCCTAAGATATAAATTCGATTTACTGGTCCGTCAAAGGAAAGGTCGGAATCTCAGTGAGTCGTTTAGGCCTGGTGCTTGCGTAGCATTTAATTTAAAAATCCATCTGGCCTCTCGTTGCAGTAGTTTACGATCAATATTGCCCCCTCTAGGGTCCTCATTGATTTTCTCCAAGGCTGTGAAACAGACCATAGATGTGTCGTTTTTATGACAGAGAGCTACGTGCCTTCCTATTGGAGTATAAAGGAGATTCTTTCTGATATAGTAGATATGGTCATATATTCTCCTCCAAAAGTTTCTAAAGGTCTTACCGACGTAGAACGCTCCACACCTGCAGAAGGCTATGTATACTATTCCCTTTGTCTGACAATTGGCTGAGAACTTTATATTGTGCGTATCGCCATTAGGGAGTGGGAAAGATGAACCCTCCAATACCCAATCACAATAATCGCAGTTGTGACATCTGGACATTCCAGGGGGATCCATATCCAGTTCCAGGTGTCCCTGGAAGTGGGTATGTACTAGCCGGTCCTTTAATGACTGGCATTTCTTGTAGGTGATTTGGGGGGTGTTGCCAACATATTTATTTACTATTCTATCTCCCGTTAGTAAATGCCAGTGTCTGCCAATAATTTTTCGTATATCCTCATGATTATTGGAATATGTGGTAATGACTCGTGTTACGTTTTTTTGATTACTATTCTGTCGCTCTCCAAAGAGTAAATCAGTTCTCTCCTTGTCAATTGCCTTTTTAAAGGCCTTTTTCAGGATAGTTTTACTATAGCCCCTGGTTTGTAAGTGTGCTCTTAGTAGGTTAGCTTCTGCTCTAAAAGTATCTTCTGTAGAGCAGTTTCTTCTCAGACGCAAGTACTGGGAATAAGGAATGCTCCTAATTAGGGATTGGGGATGTGAGCTACTGGCGTGGAGAATGGTGTTCCCTGCAGTTTTCTTTCTGTATAGGGAGGTGGTAATATAACCATCCTCATGTTTAGTTATGGTTAAATCTAGAAAAGGCAAAGTCCCCAGGCTATGTTCCATCGTGAACCTGAGGTTGAAGTCGTTCGTGGATAAAACCTCCATAAACTTAGTAAGATCTTCCAAGCTTGCATCCCATACTAAAAAGATGTCATCGATATATTTGTACCAGCATAATATGCTGGCCAGATATATCGATAAGGCAGGATTGGAGGGCAAGGAACGTTCCCACCCCCCCAGGTACAGGTTGGCGTAGGATGGGGCACAACATGTCCCCATCGCCATGCCCTGTACCTGGAGGTAGTGGGAGCCGTCAAAGGAAAAAACATTCTTTGTCAGAATGTGTTTAAGTAGCTCTAGGATGAACGTATTATAGGGTCTCCGTATCGGGTCACTTTTATCAAAAAAACTTTCAACTACCCTTAGCCCCAAGTTATGCGGAATACTGCAGTATAGGGCCTCTATATCGATAGCAACCAAGTAGCTATTAGAAGGGACTTTTTTATTGTGCAGAACCCTTAATAGTGCCAGGGTGTCCTGTAGGTATGAGGGGAGCTGTAGAACATATGGGCGCAGAAAAGCATCGACTAATCTGCTGCCCTTTTCGCTTTTTGCCCCTATGCCCGATATAATTGGGCGTCCCGGGGGTTTAGTGATATTTTTGTGGGTCTTGGGGAGTGAGTAGAAGGACGGGACTCTAGGAAAAGTTGTTTTCAAAGCCTCGAAGACGTCTTTGTCAATTATTCCTTTATTGAAAGCTTGTGTGATTAAAATTTCATAGTCTCCGTTAAAGGTTACTATGTTTTCAAAAGGGATAACATTGTACCATTCCTTATTGGATAAGATGTCTAGGCACATTTGTCTATATTTGTCCGTGTCCATTACTACCACATTCCCCCCTTTGTCTGCGATTTTTATGGTGGTATCTTTGTTCTCCTGAAGATGACACACTGCAAGTAGTTGTTGGGGCGTGAGATTTTTGATTTTTTTGTGACCTAAAGTCAAGTTTTTTGATATTGTTTGTTACTTGCTGTAAGAAAGTCCAGATACTAGGATTTGTTTTTAAAGATGGAAAGTTAGTAGATTTATTTAGAAATTTGGGTATCTCCTTGGGTGGAATTGGGTGGAACATTAAAGATAAGGTTTTTCAATTATTCCCCCCCACACAAGACCCTCCCAACCGCACAACCACCTCACAAAATCTGGAGAGATTCACGTACAGGGACCGATAGAGGATCAACTACAGGTGATCAATCTATCATCAAAACCTTTGTCACAAACAGAATTAGCGGTTTTAGGTTTGGGTCTAAGTTTCTGCCCTTCATCCTATACAGATAGTTTTGAGGTTGTAAAAGACCTAAATCCATTTGCTCGACGGCTCACCTATAAGTATATGTTTGACGATGAGAGGAAAAAGAAAAAACAAAAATACATTGAGCGAGAGAAATGGAAGGGATTCACAGTTAGGGATTTTCTTGCCCTGAAGGACCTCATGGATCTTCTGGATGAAAGTGAGGGGTCTCAGGATGGTCCTGCTGAAGGGGCTCCCCTGCCTGCTGCAGGGGACCCCCCTCAAGCAATTCCACCCAAGGAGATACCCAAATTTCTAAATAAATCTACTAACTTTCCATCTTTAAAAACAAATCCTAGTATCTGGACTTTCTTACAGCAAGTAACAAACAATATCAAAAAACTTGACTTTAGGTCACAAAAAATCAAAAAATCTCACGCCCCAACAACTACTTGCAGTGTGTCATCTTCTGGAGAACAAAGATACCACCATAAAAATTGCAGACAAAGGGGGGAATGTGGTAGTAATGGACACGGACAAATATAGACAAATGTGCCTAGACATCTTATCCAATAAGGAATGGTACAATGTTATCCCTTTTGAAAACATAGTAACCTTTAACGGAGACTATGAAATTTTAATCACACAAGCTTTCAATAAAGGAATAATTGACAAAGACGTCTTCGAGGCTTTGAAAACAACTTTTCCTAGAGTCCCGTCCTTCTACTCACTCCCCAAGACCCACAAAAATATCACTAAACCCCCGGGACACCCAATTATATCGGGCATAGGGGCAAAAAGCGAAAAGGGCAGCAGATTAGTTGATGCTTTTCTGCGCCCATATGTTCTACAGCTCCCGTCATACCTACAGGACACCCTGGCACTACTAAGGGTTCTGCACAATAAAAAAGTCCCTTCTAATAGCTACTTGGTTGCTATCGATATAGAGGCCCTATACTGCAGTATTCCGCATAACTTGGGGCTAAGGGTAGTTGAAAGTTTTTTTGATGAAAGTGACCCGATACGGAGACCCTATAATACGTTCATCCTAGAGCTACTTAAACACATTCTGACAAAGAAAGTTTTTTCCTTTGACGGCTCCCACTACCTCCAGGTACAGGGCATGGCGATGGGGACATGTTGTGCCCCATCCTACGCCAACCTGTACCTGGGGGGGTGGGAACGTTCCTTGCCCTCCAATCCTGCCTTATCGATATATCTGGTCAGCATATTATGCTGGTACAGATATATCGATGACATCTTTTTAGTATGGGATGCAAGCTTGGAAGATCTTACTAAGTTTATGGAGGTGTTATCCACGAACGACTTCAACCTCAGGTTCACGATGAAACATAGCCTGGGGACTTTGCCTTTTCTAGATTTAACCATAACTAAACATGAGGATGGTTATATTACCACCTCTCTATACAGAAAGAAAACTGCAGGGAACACCATTCTCCACGCCAGTAGCTCACATCCCCAATCCCTAATTAGGAGCATTCCTTATTCCCAGTACTTGCGTCTGAGAAGAAACTGCTCTACAGAAGATACTTTTAGAGCAGAAGCTAACCTACTAAGAGCACGCTTACAAACCAGGGGCTATAGTAAAACTATCCTGAAAAAGGCCTTTAAAAAGGCAATTGACAAGGAGAGAACTGATTTACTCTTTGGAGAGCGACAGAATAGTAATCAAAAAAACGTAACACGAGTCATTACCACATATTCCAATAATCATGAGGATATACGAAAAATTATTGACAGACACTGGCATTTACTAACGGGAGATAGAATAGTAAATAAATATGTTGGTAACACCCCCCAAATCACCTACAAGAAATGCCAGTCATTAAAGGACCGGCTAGTACATACCCACTTCCAGGGACACCTGGAACTGGATATGGATCCCCCTGGAATGTCCAGATGTCACAACTGCGATTATTGTGATTGGGTATTGGAGGGTTCATCTTTCCCACTCCCTAATGGCGATACGCACAATATAAAGTTCTCAGCCAATTGTCAGACAAAGGGAATAGTATACATAGCCTTCTGCAGGTGTGGAGCGTTCTACGTCGGTAAGACCTTTAGAAACTTTTGGAGGAGAATATATGACCATATCTACTATATCAGAAAGAATCTCCTTTATACTCCAATAGGAAGGCGTGTAGCTCTCTGTCATAAAAACGACACATCTATGGTCTGTTTCACAGCCTTGGAGAAAATCAATGAGGACCCTAGAGGGGGCAATATTGATCGTAAACTACTGCAACGAGAGGCCAGATGGATTTTTAAATTAAATGCTACGCAAGCACCAGGCCTAAACGACTCATTGAGTTTCCGCCCTTTCCTTTGACGGACCAGTAAATCGAATTTATATCTTAGGCTAATATCTATCTGCCCTACCATAGCAAAGTGGAAATATAGGGAAGCTGTTTATCTCCTGCCGTATACCTTTGGACATATTGTGATTGTGATGACACTATGAAATAATCTTGAAGCACAAGATAATTTGGTATGTGATTATTGTACATTTGTATATATTTTGTTTTATTTGTTTAGCATTGTATATGTACATGCTGTACACATTGGACATGTGAGAGGGTCACTTATAGTGAGCCACAGATAATCTCTGATTTACCCCCTATAGATGTACTGTTATTGCGTTATCTAATTCTTTTTTCTCGTTTCAGTTAGCATTTTAAACCTAATGAGGAGTATGGGAGGAACGGAGTATTGCTGATATGGTTCCCTCTGGCGTGGATATACACTGGGGGGACTCGGGTGACTTTTATCGCCCTACCCCTCCCACGGTGGTGGCGTTGCGGTGGAGGGTCCGGAGGGGCCCATTATCTATCCTCTGCCCTCCCATACTAGTAGCAATACCTGAGAGAGACAAACATATAACAAAATACTATTACTTTTTTTTTTTTTTTGTGTTTGTTTTTGTTTTTCTTCGTTTTCTTCTTTATTTTTTATTTTTCCACCGTCCCTTTAGAGCCACCTTCGGTTGTTACTAAGTACCAAATTAATAGAGTCACATAGTAGATACTCAACTGTTACTGTATCTCTATTCATCCCCTGGATCAATAGGTTTTGTCAATTCACGGGGCTGAGTGTCCAACTTCTAAGGCCTGCCCCCCTGCACATGTCTAGGCTTTGCTGCTCCGATGGAGCGGAAAGCCTAACTCCGATTTGTTTACCTCTCTGCACGCTTGCGCCGCTACGATGGACGGCGCACCGGCAGATACAGACCCCTCGCGGTGGGATGGTGGCATTTACGGTGACTGCGCAGGCGCGGCCACTCACCCTGCTGATGGGAGGAGGTGGGGTCTCCATGGTGATGTGCTGAGGGCGCTAGTCCCTGCACATGCGCACCGGCCCCCGCTATGGGATGCGCGCGCTCCCGGCCAATTTAACTGGCCTATACTACGGCCTGGACTGGCCACAAACCGGCACGTGCGCACAGACGGCCCGCGGGGCAGCGCGCGCACCTACAGAGGCAAGCCAGGCCCTGCTCCAGCTGTTCCCAATATCATCACAACGAGCATCCGCCCTACATTGGCGGGAATTTCCATTATTTAACCAGCACTCCTGCAAATAGTATTGCAGAGGAGGTGCTGGGAAGTTTGGCTCTTGTGTTGTGTCTAATCTTAAGGTATGTACTATTACCTGTCAAGTGGGAACTCTGCTGCTAACACTATTGGTGTGAAATGCAACATTTACCACTTACTCTTTAAAAATTATTTTTATCTTTAGATCCATCTGATAATCCTCATTTATCCCATTAGATCCACTGTTTGATTTTCCAACTCGTGGGACTGTTCCCACGGACCTCAGGGTGCCTTTCCCAGGCAAGGGATCTTTTTCCACCAGATATCTTCAGGTATACATTAACCTATTAACCCACTGCATCTCTGTAGTAGACTATCTTGTAACATTTGTACCATCATCAAATTACGTCTGCCTTTCCACTAGAATTCCAACTAACTGGATACTTCTGAATGGTTCGTCTAAGACCAATCCAGGTTGGCTGATCTTTGGCTATTAAAGCCGAACCAAGCCTTACCAGGTAGGACATATTAGACTGGGAGCCCTAATTAACTGTAAACCTGAGTAGGACTAGTGTTAACTACCCATATATATCCATCGTCCCTAGGTGGACAATACTGGCCCAGCCGTAATATCCCTACCTACTCGGCAGAGATGGGCTTCTGATATTAATTACATCTATTAGCACCACCAATAAAATAGACGTAAGTATATACAAAATCTTGACTGCATATATCTTTAATTCGATTTACCCTAATTTTGTCATCTAATCTATTTCCCTTGTTACTCCTTATTTTTATTTTTTTGTTGTTGTTGTTTCTCTCTCTCAGTAATTGCCTCAATTCCAATTGGAATAACCTCCTCAATATACCGATCTGGCGAGTATTCCCCTCCAGGGATTATTTTTACCTCATGCGATAATACAAAGTTATGTCTCCACCACTGAGGTGGATATCCTCAAACAGGAATACATACCTGTAAGGTAGGCAAATTACTAACTATCTATGAAGATAAACATATATCGCAAGTAACACTATTTCAGTATATATCTGAGAAGATTTTGTGGCTCACTCTCAAGTAACTTTCATTTTTCCTTCTTTAGAAATATATCACAGATATTAAAATTGCTGCTCATTGGTTCTGATGAAGCCAAAAGCGAAACGCGTCAACCATCTTCTGATCAGCATTTAAGAACGATCAATGTAACTTGATATGTTTATATGCATGTTTTATATTCAATGACTAAACCCTTATTGTTATTCTTTTTATTTTGTATGTTTTGTATATCATTGTTTAAATTTTCTATAATAAAATAATCTTTATATAAATTATCTACTACGGAATATCCGTTTTTGTTCAGGTACCGCGATAGTCCGTCAGGTTGGCTAAACCCCCTCTTGTTCCTTTCTTTTTGTATATTCAGTAGGACGAGGTACCCCCCATAGCTTATTCTCCTAGACCCCCCCAAGGATTAAGTGTCCCTCTGTGAACTTGAGGAGTGATCTCAGATGCCGACTAATAAAAAAAGTCCTGTTGACTATTATAGACATAAAGATTCGCCAGAATAGGACACGTCCCTCTGGGTCTGTCTTTGTATCTAGGTGTATCCAGGGTACTCGCGCAGATAGTAGGATGGATACTCCCCTAGCTTTCGCTGTCGGAAATGTAGAGTGGTATGTCTTAGGGAAGAATTTGTTCTTTAGTATAGCACCTCTAAAATGCACTTCCTGCAAAAAGATGATGTCTGCATGGAGACGGTGCATGTCCTGTAGGAGTATCCGTCTCTTTTCAGGAACATTGAGCACTTTTGCATTAAGTGAAACTAATCTGAGTACGTCCATGTTCATGGAATAGAACAAAGAGGGGGGGAGAGGGGGAATAGAAGTAGAAAGTAGTAGCGAAGGTCAGATAGACCAAATAGTTAAGAGGTCGCAATGAGCGGTAGTAACCTCAGTCTAAGCAAATAGCAAGATTTTGCTAAAACGCTCGCCAGTAAATGACTAGGAATTGAGCATGTTCCTATATAGAGAAGTGGTTAGACAGAGCCAGGAAGAAAACTCCCGACCCGCCCCACCTCCCCCGGCAGTATTATTGGGATAACATAACATTTCGGTATACAATCAAAATTTGTTATCAGTACATGTGGTAGTGTAAGGCAAAAAAAATAAAACAGAACAGAAACTTAAACTGTCTCTAAGTGTGGGTGTATGTCTGGAGCCCCCCAACAGACCACTAGTGCATCACCACAGCTGCCACTGAGTCTCCACCCAGAGTGACGAATGCCCCCACCCAGCAGGCGCGATGCTCCTGTCACACCTCATTGAGAAGAGATGACCACCTCAGTAAACCTGTCTACAGGGATAAAGTGAAATAATATTTCCCCTCTTTATCCGGCCATTGTCTAGGGACCACCCTCACTTTGTAAGGCCCCCCAGTCCGGCATATCATCCAGTATGGAGAATGCAGTGGACATGGCCTCCCCGTAGGCGTTTCCCTAGCTGCATCGGAGCCAAGCCATCTCCAGGCATAACCCTGATATGTTCCCCTCCCATCTCAGCTTAGGGTAAAATTGTGAGGGCCATCAGCAAGCGGCCTTAGCATGCTGCGTATAGGGCATCCCCCTCTCGGATCTACGATCTGGGGAGGCCATACAGAAGATTCCTACCCGTGGCTATGAGTGGGTTGAGAGGCCTTCGTGTGGAAGCCTGTGCAACCTGCCTTTAATGCATATGCCCTGTACACAACTTGTTATTGATCATCTTGCTATTCTGCATGTATAGGCAAAACATAAAACATTAGGGCACAAAGACCTGCGCTTCGGGATTAAGGTGCAACACTGAGCTAAACATAACTGCGCATTAGTGCAGCAGATATGATTTCCGACATACTGTGGAGCAGATGCAGCTTGCAAGTTCAGGATTCCTGTCTCCTGCATCTCGTCAGCGGATGGAGTAAAACATTAGGGAGCAAAAACCCCTCCCAACAGTTCGCTCCACTGTATTTGTGGGAAATGGGTGCACATCTGATAGTCCACAGGCAGATGTGGAGCATGTTGCTGCTCAGGTTCCCCGGCTGCAGGTGTCCATGTACAGTGTGGGAAGTTCCGCCATGGGGGGCAAAGTCTACAGCCAGGAAAGGGAGAGGGGGGACTCGAGGAGCAGGGCCCATAACACAGCAACTGTTAATGGCAAGCAGTGGGCTGCTCACAAAATTTGTTGGTAATGGGGACACACTCGGTCGGGGGGGGGGGGGAAGAACATTAAACATGGTGTCTCATAGCCTTTTTCCATACTCTAATATTAGAGGAGGAGGCATTTTTGACATATTCCACCTCAGCCATGGAGACCTCTTGTTAGTCTATTGTTTTTTAACCATTTACTGTATATCGACCTTATCATGATCTTAGGTAAGAACCCCCTACTCTCCTTCCAATTCTCATTGTAAAGAACTTATCTCAAATGTTTAACCAAAGGTTGGATTCAATTCAAGCTACAAATATACATGCATTAAAATTAGAATTTTCTTAACCTTCTGTGTATTGGTATGCTGTTTTTATACGCCTAGAATAGCTATATTAAGTGTGTTGTTTTTTGTTTCTGCTTTATTTTATTTTTTTTGTGGAATACTCTTATTCTGGTAATTTTATGTTTCTATACCTTTGTGTAGGAAACTATACCTGGACACGGGTGAAGTTTGATTCTCCAAGCCCTGCAGCAAGATTAGATCATTCAATGTGTCTTTTCCCATGGAAAATAAGGATGGAAAACTCAAAACCAGACCGTGAACCTGGTAACATTACAGAGAAGATAGAGGATGATTCCTATACTCCTAATAAAAAGTCAGAGAAATGTGGCTACGTAACCCTTTGCCTAATCTTTGGTGGCATGGATACCAACGGAGAACTGTATAGTGACTGCAGTGTAACTGCACTTACAAAATAATTTAATGTAAGATCGACTGGAGTTCCGTTTGGGTACCTCAGACTTGTATTGCTTTTTTGCCAATATAACACATTAGAGAGTTAATCTTATAAATGAGTTTGGGTATTATGAATTGATGAAAATTATGTTAAAGTGTAGCAGGGTGCTTGTCTTTCACATCTTCAAAAAGACAGATGAGATGTACAAAGACAGATGGAACAGACTGTGCAGCATGTGCAATGTGACAATACAAAATTACTATCAGCTTTCAGCTTGCTAAAGAATTATTTTGTTGGTCAAAAATTGTGCTGTGTGTTGTTGTTCTGATGTCATTATTACTTGTTACAGTAATAATGACATCAGAAAATACTCCGAAAATCTTGCTAAGTTTCAGTTGGATCTTTTCTGTATATGTGCATGCACAGAAATATTAAAGTCAGCAATAACTGTAAATCTCTTGCTATTTTCCAGTCAAATCTTTTCTTCATATGTGCATTTAATTTTAGAGTGAAGATAATAAAGATAAACCTACCATTTTTATGTCACTGGATGTCCAAAGGTATTTATAAAATAATATAATCACAGATTCTAATATATTATAATATTATATAAGTTTTATAATAATTATATACTTAAATCTAGACTACAAAACAAAATGATAACTAACATAAGGATCACTGAACTGATTTTTCAGCTTTGGGTAGAAACTGTTGGAATACATCAGATACTGGTTTATTATATCACCCACCAACTCTAGTAATGAGATCTCTGCCTTTGATTTCCCAAGACCTAACTCCGATCCCTCCCTAATGTTATTTTTAATGAAGATTTGCACTACAGTGCAAGGTCAACATACACTGTCCAGGCCCCCTCCCACTTAAAAAAAAAAAAAAAAAACTTTATGTTGAGTGATGTTAAAACTACCTGTAAAGAAAAAGTTAGATTTATTCTTACCTTGCCCCCATCTTCTAAATCACTGGGGATGACATCACTGTCCTTCACAAAAGATTCCACTTAACAATAAACACATAACAAACCCCCACCCCACTTCTAACTATCTAGCAATGGTCTATGAGACACTCCTACAATATTATAGTAGTCTGAAAGGTGGAATTATTTATCTTCATATTTCTTGAGGGATATTGTTCATAAACATCACTGTCCCAAGTAAAAGAGCCCCCTTGCTGAGTCTGGTGTGGTTGTACTGGGAGTCTGGGTAGGACAGACCGACTCGGGTTCTCGGTCACCCTGTGTCCCTAATAGACACAGGGTAACTTACACATAAGAGGGCCCGGGGGAGCTGGAAATTAGTGTCCTGACCTCTCTAAGGTAAGCTGGGTTCCACAAAACCCCCCCCCCCCCCCCGCCCAAAGTTGCTTCCGTCACATATCTCCTCTTTTGGCAGGAGACAAACACAGAAGGAGACCCCAAATGGGTTGACTTTGAAGTTAGTCCATAGTTCCAGTCCTCCAATGCCTGTACCCCAAACAAATTGTCCCAAACAGAGCATTAAAACATACCCGCCGCTGGGGAGAAGTGCGGACTTGAGTCCTTTCAGAGAGAAGACAGGGTGGCTGGGCTCACTCCATCATGCTGTTCGGGATCTGGGCCGACTGCCCAGCATCCCTGGGGTATTCAGGTAGAGACTGTAGTCCCATCCACTTTTACTAGATGAAAATCCCCCGGTGTTTGCAAAACAAGGCTGATATCCTGCTGTCCCAATGCCAGACCTTTTTCTGGGGTTGTGTCTGTGGAAACTGAAGTCCCATCTACTACCACAGGAAAATCCATCTTCTGTTGGTTGAGGGCAGAGGCCAGCAGCACTCTGCCCTGTGGCAAGCACTTCTGCTGGGTTGCTGTCAGTGGAGACCGCAGTCCCATCCACCAATATCAGCTCAAGCTGCAGTTGTAAGGTGCCGATTGTATTCTCTCCCTGGAGCTCCTGCGGAGTTGATTGTTGTGGGCAGAAACCAGTAGCGTTCTGCCCAGCTGCCAGCTGTTCCACTGAAAAGTAAACTGAAAAGTCAGTGGCCTTGCACAAATCCTTCAGGGCCTCTGATGTCAGCTCTTCTGCTGGAGGCTCACTGGTTTGTTCCCTCAGCAGAAAAGTCTAATAAATCCCCAGTCTCTGGAACTGGTGTCTGGGGATAGAGGTTCACCATGTCCTGTCCGTGGAACACAGAAGATGTTATCCGTGTTGGGCAGAGGCTAGCAGAGCTCTGCCCTGTTGTCAACACTTCCGCTTTGGGTATAGCAATCTCCGGAGTTTCCGCTGCTAATTCTGGGACATGCTGCTGAACGTGTTCTAGCAGTTCCCTGTATGCTGCTCTTTCCTTAGCAAGTATTCCAGATCAGGTTTAAAGTGGTTGTAAACCCTTACAGACCACTTTTACCTACAGGTAAGCCTAGATTAAGGCTTACCTGTAGGTGCAAAAAATATCTCCTAAACCTACAAGGTTTAGGAGATATTTGCAAAAGACAGGCGCTGGAGCACTGAGCGTTTCTAACGGCGATCTCAGGTAAGTCATTTATAATGAGCTAGTATGCTATGCATACAAGCTCATTATGCCTTTGTCTTGCAGGGTGTTTATTTTTTTCCAGAGGGTTTACTTCCTCTTTAAGCTCTGGGACCCCTGCGAGACCGAGCATAGCCTTTCTGTATTCTCGCAGGTCCTCAAGGGTAGGTTCCCCTTCATCGCCAAACACAAAACCATCTGTAAGGCTCTCCCACAGCAATCCAAAGTCATATCCCTCTGAAGAGCATTCTGTTGTCTCCCCTAAGTATTCTTGCTCTGCGTGCCATTGCAGAGCCTGATATCGCCTGTCCAGCTCTATCTCCCGCTGGACCAGCCTGTCCAACTCTGACACCCATTGCTTTTGCGGCCACTTTCCCAGGTATGGCATCCATAACTCTCGTTGGTCACTGGCCAGTTGCCCTGGGGTTGGAAAGCACTTGCCCTGGTGTATACCAGCGACCTGGAGGGCACCAATCTAGACCTCCACCCAAATCCGCTGCCTGATCTCAAGGTATTGGTCAGCAGACACAGTCCAGGGGATTACTGAAAGGTGATCTGCAGCAGCCCCTGTAACTCTGATGCCAGGTTTATATCTCTGCTGGGCGACCAAAAGCTGTTGTCCCGTTCTTGGATCCCGTGGTGGAAGGAAGGAAGTACTATCCCACCACTTGCCACTAATGTGATGGACCCCATACTCAAGAGGAGTATGTCCACTGTATAAGCTTCTCGTTACCAGCATGATCCAAGATTCCTTAGTACACCCAGTCACTTGTTGAGACATCAGTGTAGGATGGTAAGAAGCATAAGACTGTTTATTCAAACACAGGTACAAAGAGATATAGACTCTGGGGAAAATCCCCCTTCTTTATTATTATTATTATTATTATTATTATACAGGATTTATATAGCGCCAACAGTTTGCGCAGCGCTTAACAAAATAAAGGCAGACATTACAATTGCATAACAATTTGGTACAAGAGGAATCGGAGGGCCCTGCTCGCTAGAGCTTACAATCTAAAAAGAAAGGGTAAATTGATACAAGAGGTAATAGCTGTGGGGGATGAGTTGATGGAAAAAGTAACATTTTACATAATGACACAGAGCGGGGTAAACTACATACAGACAGCCTTTAGGAAGGGCTGCAGGATAAATCCCCCCTCTCCTCTAGCAGCTAATACACATATACATCCCAAGGCAGACAGAAACAATAGTGGGATACACCCACTTAACAATAAACACATAACAAACCCCCACCTTTAACTATCTATCAATGGTCTATGACAGTGTTTCTCAACTCCAGTCCTCAAGGCACCCCAACAGGTCATGTTTTCAGGCTTTCCATTATTTGCACAGGTTATTTGATCAGTTTCACTGCATTAGTAATTACCACAGCTCTTTCATCTGAGGGAAATCCTGAAAACATGACCTGTTGGGGCGCCTTGAGGACTGGAGTTGAGAAACACTGGTCTATGAGACACTCCTACAAAATTCCAGCAGTCTGAAAGGTGGAATTATTTATCTTCTTATATTTCTTGAGGGATTTTGTTCATAAATATTACTGTCCCAAGTAAAAGAGCCCCTTCAACTATCAACACAAACCACACATATGGAACCCAAGATAACAGGGTAAAACGAAATGCTGAGTCTGGTGTGGTTGCACTGGGAGTCTGGGTAGGACAGACCCGAAAGACCCTGTGCCTATAATAGACACAGGGTATCTTGGACATAAGAGGGCCTGGGGGAGCTGGAAAATAAGTTTCCAGACCTCTCTAAGGTAAGCAGGGTTCCACAGGCCCCCCGCCCAAAGTGACTCCCGTCACACAATGAAAGGTGAAAATCCAGACATATGACTAGTCGAGATATAATCCCATCATTTGGAACAATGTTTTATGTCACTTTTTATGTCACTGTGGGGTCAATTCACAAAGAATACATTTCAACATCGTTATGTTAAATTATTCCATGCAATATTTTCTAGCAAATGCTAGTAAAATACCACATGTGATATCGCTTTAAAAATTGGTATTTTGTACCTGAATTATGAAATCCTCCTTAACAGTTACTCATGTATGAAATTAATCTATTTGGTTGTTAAGGAGCCGACACCCGTTGAGTCCTTAACAACTAGTGAATGTAAACAACAGAGCAGACAGAAAAAAAAAACGTGTGCCCCCCCCTCCCCACAATTTATACCAGGCCCTTGAGATTTTATGCAGGACCCCATGGAAAAAATTTAAAAAAATGGTGTGAGGCATCACACAAAATCCATACTGGACTCTTATCCAAGCATGCAGCCCAGTAGGCCAAGAAAAGGGGGGATAAGCGTGTGCTTTCCTTTCTGAACCAAACCAGGCCATATGCTCTTAACCTTTTCCCTACAACCCTGGCCTGATGATTGTGGGGGTGCAGGGGATGACTTATCAGAATCTGTATTAAAGCAGTAGTAGCAGTATTAAACCCAAAAGCAAACTTTTATTATTTTGCAGCTTACCAATTCTTAGATGTGATGGCTGCATGAGTTTTCTTGCTTAGGCTTTCTTTCCTTTATGATCTAGCCAGTAAAGAGATCAGGGGATTCCCAGCACACAGAGGGTGTGTACCCAGCTAATAAAGTCTTAGAGCAGTTTTAAAATATATGGGGCCCAGTCCCAGTCCAAAAAATGTCCATAGAGTCCAAAAAATTCTGTATGGATTAATAAATATAGATTTCGGCAGTAAGGGCAGCCATCCTCAGAGTGTGACCAGCTCTGTGGGGATAAGAGTAAAGGAAGGGGGGAGGTGCCACCTAAATGCAGTAATAAGAGTTACAATTTTATTAACACTAGATTAAAAAGAAGTAGAAAAGATGTAGCTGGATAGCCGCATTCCAAATTCAGTAGAAGTTTCAGTAGAAAAGCTCACTCATCGTATGATAAAGGTCAGAAGCTCACCTCATCAGGAAATTCATATAGTTTGCATACTTCTCGCACCAATAACTCTGCAGTTTGTTCAGCAGAAGGTACCCCCTTAAGAGGTATAAAATGAGCTATGTTAGTGAGACGGTCGACAACAAACAAGATAGTGGTCATTTTGTTTGAGGGAGGTAAATCTACCATATAGAAATTGACCCCCATGGTCTTGATGTAATAGGCAGTGACTGGAGCAACCCCAAAGGAGTCTTATTGTATGCACAGGTCAGGCATCAGGCCACATAGTGTTTGACATGTTTCTTATAGCCAGGCCACCAAAAGCAACGTGCCAAAAGTTCTTCAGACTTATGCCGCGTACACACGCCCGGACTTCTCCGGCGGACAATCCGCTGGACAAAGTCCGCGGGACTTTTGAAAATGAACGGACTTGCCCACACACGGAGCAGTCCGTTCATTTAGAATGTAACTTCAGGTACGTAGGCAGTAAATGCCGGCCGCTAGCTCCGTCACCTGGCATGGATTTAAAGGGACACCCCACGCCGAAAAACGGCGTGGGGGTCCCCCCCAAATCCATCTCAGACCCTTATCCGAGCACGCAGCCCGGCAGGCCAGGAAAGGAGTGGGGACGAGCGAGCGCCCCCCCCCCTCCTGAGCCGTACCAGGCCGCATGCCCTCAACATGGGGGGTGCCCTGGGGAAAAGGTGGCGCCCCCCACCCCAAAGCACCTTGTCCCCATGTTGATGAGGACAAGGGCCTCTTCCCGACAACCCTGGCCATTGGTTGTCGGGGTCTGCGGGCGGGGGGCTTATCGGAATCTGGGAGCCCCCTTTTATAAGGGGGCCCCCAGATCCCGGCCCCCCCACCCTATGTGAATGAGTATGGGGTACGATGTACCCCTACCCATTCACCTAAGGTGTAAAATGTAAAGTAAAAAACCACACAATTTTGAAAAAATATTTTATTGCACTGCTCCGGGGGTCTTCCGTCTTGGGGGTCTTCTCGCCGGACTCCTCCGCCATTTACCTAGCTCTTTTACCGAGCGGAGAAGTCCGGCTACCTTCTTCGTCGTCGCCGCTGTCTGGGGGTCTCGATCCGCCTTGGGGGGTCTTCCGGGGTCTCTTCTGTTCTTGCCGCTGTCGTCGCTTTCTGCGCCGCCTTCTTCTTCTTCTTCCTCCTCTTCTTCTTCTTCCGATGTTGACACGTCGCTCTCTCTGGCCGGAATGCCAGAGCCGCGCTGTGCTGGGACTTATATAGGGACAAGGGGACAGGGAGGATGCTGGGACTGTGACATCACAAGGGGGCGGGGTCACCATGTGACATGAGCATGTGACCCTGTCCCCTTGTCCCTATATAAGTCCCAGCACAGCGCGGCTCTGGCATTCCGCCCAGAGAGAGCGACGTGTCAACATCGGAAGAAGAAGAAGAAGAAGGCGGCGCAGAAAGCGACGACAGCGGCAAGAACAGAAGACCCCCCAAGGCGGATCGAGACCCCCAGACGGCGGCGACGACGAAGAAGGTAGCAGGACTTCTCCGCTCGGTAAAAGAGCTAGGTAAATGGCGGAGGAGTCCGGCGAGAAGACCCCCAAGACGGAAGAAGACCCCCGGAGCAGTGCAATAAAATATTTTTTCAAAATTGTGTGGTTTCTTACTTTACATTTTACACCTTAGGTGAATGGGTAGGGGTACATCGTACCCCATACTCATTCGCATAGGGTGGGGGGCCGGGATCTGGGGGCCCCCTTATAAAAGGGGGCTCCCAGATTCCGATAAGCCCCCCGCCTGCAGACCCCGACAACCAATGGCCAGGGTTGTCGGGAAGAGGCCCTTGTCCTCATCAACATGGGGACAAGGTGCTTTGGGGTGGGGG
Organism: Lithobates sylvaticus; assembly: GCA_028564925.1. NCBI lineage: Eukaryota > Metazoa > Chordata > Amphibia > Anura > Ranidae > Lithobates > Lithobates sylvaticus. The sequence continues at coordinate 150,476,648 of CM053033.1, forward strand.
GGCCGCACGGCCCCCCTTTCCCCAGGGCACCCCCCATGTTGAGGGCACGCGGCCTGGTACGGCTCAGGGGGGTACGGCTCGTCCCCACCCCTTTCCTGGCCTGCCGGGCTGCGTGCTCGGATAAGGGTCTGAGATGGATTTGGGGGGGACCCCCACGCCGTTTTTCGGCGTGGGGAGTCCCTTTAAATCCATGCCAGGTGACGGAGCTAGCGCGCCGGCATTTACTGCCTACGCTAGCTACGTACCTGAAGTCACGTGCTAAATGAACAGACTTTCCGATGAGCGGCAAGTCCGTTCATTTCAAAAGTCCGGCGGACTAGCCTACTAACGGCGGGATTGTCCACCGGACTGCCAAGTCCAGCGGATAATTTTAAAATAAAACTTAAAACCTAGTCCGCCAGACTTTTGGCGCCAAAAAGTCCGCCGACGCCCACACACGAGGGGATTGTCCGCTGGACTTGAGTCCAGGGGATAATCCCGTGGGATAGTCCCTTCGTGTGTACGCGGCATTAGAAAACCCAAAATGCCCTGCAAGTTGAGTCATGAACCAACCCGAGGGCTTCAACTCTTGCAGATTCAGGTACAGAGAGACATTGTTATATTATGCGTTCTTCAGAGAACAAAGCATACCCGGACTATACTACTGTTTCTGTGGACGAGAGATTATCTGCAGGTGTATGATCATGGCACCACAAATATGTTGATCAGGCATACAGGGGTGACACGAGCGCACATCCAATAAACTGATAATGTCTTTGCAGAGCAAACACATCCCCCCCAGACGATCGTTCTGTGCATCGCACAGGGGCCCTTCACTGGCAGACACGTCCCCACTCCGCAAATACTTCTCTACATCCCCAAGGAGCTTTCCACCACCAAACGGATCTCAACCAGTGTCATTCTGCCCCAGTCAGCTCTTTAGAACGGGTTGCGGGAGTACTAATACTGGGAGATACTTATGACAATACATATTAAAATACTTCTTCATAAAATTTACACAACAGTCCCTCCTCTTGTCATATGCTCCCATGTGTTCCTAGATGAGTCTTGATCTTCTTACACCTGGAAAATGAATCAGTCCTTACAGTCAATGAGTCCATAAAAAGGAAAACACGGCTTGACATGTAGACTCTGTTCTTCAGGAGGGATGACCTAGAGTAGGACATGAAGGCCGGTCGGTTTGGGATCCTCTGTGTCTTGTACTTGGGTTGGGCTTCAGGGCGTGTCATCTGTCAGGCTCTGTTCACGCGTCCAATCACGCAACAGTAGCACCTCATCATGGCATATAGAAGGAATAGAAACAAAAATAACATGAGTATATTTACCCCTACTTCCTTCAACTATGATCCGCTGCAAAATAAAAAATGTAATTCCCAAAGATTCCCAGACACTTAAAAGGACTTCAACCTTCACTATCTATAGCTCTGGCTTTGCCTTGCAGGGATCTAAAAGTTATCCATATGGGCCTGCACTTTGTCACTAGTATCCCCGATCCAGGTATAACAATCTTTACTTATGAATTCCCAGAAACCCCCCTTGGACTGTGGGAACTTTCTTGTGGCTTCGACAGCTACATTGAACAATTTCTCATCCATTGAGGATGGAATGTTCAATCGTTTTATAAGCTCAAGCCCTCACCATGTACAAGCAATTCCATTCCAGCTGTCCCTGCCATTCTTACCTTCTCTCGTGCCATCAGATCCTCGCGATCGCTGCAACATAAGATGCTCGGGCGAGTTTCACCAGCACACATGAACCTCTTGCATTAGGGGAAATTACCTTATAAGCTGCAGATCCGCATTAATACCATACTAAAGTTGAAACACACTTGTGGGCTACCTAGTTGTCCTGATACCAAAGTTTGCAAGAACCAGAGCTATTGTTACATTTCTAGAGGGTAAAATTAATTATAATTTTATTGTTAAATTCTATTGACAAGTGTCTGTTTGGATTTTACTACTAAAAATGAATTGGTCGCACACTGGAACTCCTAATTATCTCAATGTCATCTTTATTGTCAAAAGGGTCAGATAGATACAGGCAATGGTAGACGTTTCACAAGCGATAGCTTGCTTGTTCCCGTACTGATCCTCCAACGATCATCTTCCTAGCCTAGTACAACGACCGGAATCTGGCCTAATCCTGCGGGGGAACCCTCCCAGACACACCCGGAATCACCGGCGAGCACTCCAGGGGGTCATGCTGACCCGTAAACAAACGGAGACCGGACCGCTGGAAATCCAACATGGCGCAGCTGCTCCTCTCTCACAGTGCGCACGAGGCATAGAGAAAACAAAGGAAGCGGGTAAGCCTCCAAAGACCCCCAAGGGGACAGGGCAAGACCCCCCAAGAGATATGCTTTACTATGCCTAGAAGCTAGCGGGCCAGGCGGCACATGGGAGCGGGGAGGACATGTTAAACACCCCTGCGGTGTTCCATACCCAGCTAGAGGAGGGGATGCACACACAGGGCCCTGCAGCTTCCCCTAGTTAGACCCTGCCAGATATAGAGGAGGAGGAAGAGGGTGATGAAACTGATCAACCTTCCCTGGCAGAGATACTGCGAGCTGTGCACAAATGCACATCAGTGCACACCCTGCAGGATCACTTTGGAGGCCTGAAGGAAGAATTGGGGTTTATCAGGCATGATTTGCAGAAAACAAGGGAGCGCACTACTGCAGCAGAAGGCCGCATCAGTGAGCTGGAAGACAAAATCACGCCATTATAAGAAAAACGCAAATAACAGCCAGAATTGCCAGAGCGAATGAACTTAAATCTGATATTGAAAATCGTTTGAGGCGAAACAATATCCGCATAGTGGGGCTCCCAGAGGAGACGGAGGGCAGGGACCCCACTGAATTTGTTGAGCAATGGCTTCTGCAGGTGTTTGGGAAAGAGGTGTTCACCCCGCTGTACTCAGTGGAGTGGGCGCACAGAGTACCACCCAGGCCCCTTCCACCAAGGCACCCACCACGCACCATGATAGCCAGGCTACTCAATTATAAATAATAAGGATAATTAGTGTAGCGCTAAGTGGTAAGCAAGAAGTTGTGTAAAGGTGTAGCTGTACATACAAAATGCCAATTTTGCTAAAAAGCAAGTGAGAAGGTAAATAATAAAAAAGTGAATATCACAAAAATATTAGTTATTTAAAACTGAAAATAATCTGTGCTAAAACCATAAAGTTCTGTGAATTATTCCACTGGGAATAGTCCTTATGGAGTACAAATATAAATGTATAGAGGGAAATCCTCCTGTGGGATGGCACCACACAGGTATAAGGGCGGTGTGGAACAGCAGAAACCGGCAAAGATGGTCAGTTGTCTGTAGTTGTATCAACAGTCGACCTTACATGAAAAAAGATGGGTACTCTTACCGATGGTCAATCAGGCTTGTAGTCTCGATTGTTCCCAATCGGACAATGTATGCGAATTGGATGGATCCTGGTAAGGGGTCCTCATTTTTCCATCTCTGGACTCCAAGCGAACAGGCAATACTGGTGGGGGATCCTCACGTCTCCAGACTTCAAAGAGGCAGGTGCTCAGGATGGAATGCATCCAGAAAGGGATGTTTTAAAAAAGCACATGGAAATAAAAAGAAAAACAGAGGGGCTCCGGATGGTGCAGGTCAAAACAAACCAGTGGGTTTATTGGAATGGTCATAAAGTAAATAAATGACACAAAAATAAAAGTGATCACAGGCTAAAAATATATAAAAAACAATGTGGGGTACATGAGATGCTGGCCCAACGCTAAGGGTTTTCAACAGTGGCATGCTGCATCCCCTCACATTGCTGCTGAATAAATAAACTGCTAAATCTTGAACCCGCCCACAGGAGGGGGCGGAACAGGAAGTGAGCAAAAAAAAATGTTATGCTGTTCAAGCCTCTGTTTGGCTTGTGCTCAGAGACATATGATAATCCATAGCCATATATATATTGGATATACAGATATCTTTTAAACACAGACAAGAGATAGATTGCTTGGCCCTTGGGTGGCAATCAGAACACCCAATTAATTATGTGCCACATCCTAGTAATTGACAGAAAATGCTTTTGAAAAGAAAGATGGACTTTATAGGCACGTGTGAAGTTTAACAACATTTTTTAATAAAAATTTATACATATTATTTATACATAGACACATATATTTTTACAATGATGATCTAACAAGAAAAACAAAAAACAACACCTAAGGACTATATACTACCCTCCCAGATCATAACCAGTACCACCACATAAACTCGCTCTGGAGTGTCTGTTAATTTATTCAAAAGAAGAACACTCCGCTGGGATGTGGTCTGGTCCTATGGGGTATTATTTCGTCCTGCTGTTTTTATATAACAACTGGTTGCTCTACATGTTTTGCGACATGGTAGTCGCTTCATCAGGAGCCTCTGTGTTATTAAAAAAAGAAAAGAAACGTATAAATACATTTTTATATTATGTTTGTGTACAGTACATGGATATGAACAATGTTTATATAAATACTGAAAAAATACAAAGAGAAAAATATGTACATATCATATCATTTGCATAAGTGTGCTAACTCACTATTCAGATGCCCGTTGTTTCCGCTGCACAAAGCAGAGTACAGAGTAAGGTCTCCAGAATTCCGGGGGCGTGCGTTCCGTGTGACTTGACCCAAAAAGAACACCCGGATCCTTGAGTGGTCGTCACAGAAGACCAGGGGGCCGGAGTTCACAAAAAGCAGGCAGAGATATGGGGATGCCTACAGTAACTATGGTAGATGTATATAGAGGGACAGTTAGAGATAGTACAAGGACCCTATTTACTGTGTAGTGCCAAAAATTAGTGATGGATATAGTATTTGTGTTAGAGATCCACAGTATACTTACATCCCTGAGTGATATTATATAGAATAATTCTAGAGAGATCCACAATGTGCTGTCGGTACCCACCCGGCAGTTTCGCCCAGGGGTTATCCACACTACAAAAAGAAGTATTCATCTTTAGCATGGTGCAAATCTATATGGATGGATATATATATATATGAACCATACATATGGGAGACCAAATACATCTAAATAAATAAATGGATTGGTCCATATATAAATAAATTTATGTTCAAAAGTTATTATTGTTATCATTATGGGCTTGATATAGCCCCAAGTATGGATGTTAAGTATCCAAATATTGATAATTACTGATATAAACAGTATGTAATGGGTATCCAATATTTATAGTTTACAATTCTAAGAATTATATAGTACCATTGATGCATAAACTAGAATGTGGGATAACCTCAACCCATACTGGGTACTGGGTCACTGGGATGTTCAGAGGATAAAGAGTACATTAGGGAGAGTTTGGCACTTTCCTTATCCCCATGGTAAGGGAAATAAAACCGATGGCAATACCACACAGTGCTCCCAATGTAACGTCAGAACAACAAATAGCATTGAAACAACTATACAATAGAAACGATACTGTCATTAAACCCTCGGACAAAGGGGGCAATATCATTATTCAAACCAATCAACAATACGAACAAATGTGTCTTGACGTGTTGGGGAACACTGACTGGTACAGACCAATTACCCCCAAAAACATCTCTGGTTTTAGTTTGGAGTACAAGCTTTTGATTTATACAGCATATACTGATGCACTGATAGACAAACAAACGTATGAATATTTCAACATCTCTTTTCCTAGAGAAGCCACCTTTTACACCATCCCAAAAATACACAAGAACCGCAACAGGCCCCCAGGAAGACCAATAGTCTCAGGGATCGGGTCTATAACTGAACACTAGGGTTGAGCGAACCCGAACTGTAAAGTTCGGGTCCGTACCGGACTTTTGGGTGTTCGGGTCCTGGACCCGAACCCGAACAATTGACTGTATGTTCGGGTTCAGGTCCGGTGTTTGGCGATGTAATGGTGCTTTTTAAAATGTCTTTTAAAAGCACTCGCGGCTATATGAATTGTCGGCTCCCGTCCCCCTTAATACAGAGAACAGTCATTGAAGTCATTTATTTTTAAAAAGTTAGTCATAAAAAGTGTTTGGGGACCTGTGTCCTGCCCCAGGGGACATGTATCAATGCAAAAACAACTTTTAAAAACAGCCGTTTTTTCGGGAGCAGTGATTTTAATAATGCTTAAAGTGCAACAATAAAAGTGTAATATTCCTTTAAATTTCGTACCTGGGGGGTGTCTATAGTATGCCTATGAAGGGGCGCATGTTTGCTGTGCTTAGAACTGTCTCTGCAAACAAAAAAAATGGCGTAGGGTCCCCCTCAAAATCCATACCAGACCCTTGAGGTCTGGGATGGATTTTAAGGGGAAACCCAGCCAAAAAAAATGGCGTGGGGTCCCCCTCAAAATCCATACCAGACCCTTATCCGAGCACGCAACCTGGCAGGTCGCAGGAAAAGAGGGGGGACGAGAGCGCCCCCCCTCCCGCCTGAACTGTACCAGGCCACATGCCCTCAACATTGGGAGGATGCTTTGGGGGTCTAAGACCCCCAAAGCACCTTGTCCCCATGTTGATGAGGACAAGGGCCTCATCCCCACAACCGTGCCCAGTGGTTGTGGGGGTCTGCGGGCGGGGGGCTTATCGGAATCTGGAAGCCCCCTTTAACAAGGGCACCCCCAGATCCCGCCCCCCCCCTGTGTGAAATGGTAAGGGGGTACAAAAGTACCCCTACCATTTCACGAAAAAAGTGTCAAAAATGGTAAAAATGACAGGAGACGGTCTTTGACAATTCCTTTATTAAAATCTTCTTTCTTCTGGTCTTCCTTTCTTCTCCTTCCGGCATCTTCTTCTTCCATCTTTTCTTCTTCCTCCGATCCGCTTCTTCTTGGCCTTCTCGTCCAGCATCGGTGTCTCTTCTGGGCCGCTCCGCGCAATGGGAGGCTCCCGCTGTGTGATGCTTCTCTCCGGTATCTTCTTCCACGGCGTCGGTCCGGTATCTTCTTCCAGGGCGTCGGTCTCTTCTTGGGCCGCTCCTCGCAATGGGAGGCTCCCGGTGTGTGAGGCTTCGCTTCGGCTGACAGGTCTTTTATAACCTGGTGACCCTGCCCCTCTCTGAAGCATGGGGACGTCATGGGGACTTCCCTATGGCTTTCCCCGTGACGTCAGAGGGGAAAGCCATAGGGAAGTCCCCATGACGTACCCATGCGTCAGAGGGGGGCGGGGTCACCAGGTTATAAAAGACCTGTCAGCCGAAGCGAAGCCTCACACACCGGGAGCCTCCCATTGCGAGGAGCGGCCCAAGAAGAGACCGACGCCCTGGAAGAAGATACCGGACCGACGCCGTGGAAGAAGATACCGGAGAGAAGCATCACACAGCGGGAGCCTCCCATTGCGCGGAGCGGCCCAGAAGAGACACCGATGCTGGACGAGAAGGCCAAGAAGAAGCGGATCGGAGGAAGAAGAAAAGATGGAAGAAGAAGATGCCGGAAGGAGAAGAAAGGAAGACCAGAAGAAAGAAGATTTTAATAAAGGAATTGTCAAAGACCGTCTCCTGTCATTTTTACCATTTTTGACACTTTTTTGGTGAAATGGTAGGGGTACTTTTGTACCCCCTTACCATTTCACACAGGGGGGGGCGGGATCTGGGGTTCCCCTTGTTAAAGGGGGCTTCCAGATTCCGATAAGCCCCCCGCCCGCAGACCCCCACAACCACTGGGCACGGTTGTGGGGATGAGGCCCTTGTCCTCATCAACATGGGGACAAGGTGCTTTGGGGGTCTTAGACCCCCAAAGCATCCTCCCAATGTTGAGGGCATGTGGCTTGGTACGGTTCAGGCGGGAGGGGGGGCGCTCTCGCCCCCCCTCTTTTCCTGCGACCTGCCAGGTTGCGTGCTCGGATAAGGGTCTGGTATGGATTTTGAGGGGGACCCCACGCCATTTTTTTTGGCTGGGTTTCCCCTTAAAATCCATCCCAGACCTCAAGGGTCTGGTATGGATTTTGAGGGGGACCCTACGCCATTTTTTTTGTTTGCAGAGACAGTTCTAAGCACAGCAAACATGCGCCCCTTCATAGGCATACTATAGACACCCCCCAGGTACGAAATTTAAAGGAATATTACACTTTTATTGTTGCACTTTAAGCATTATTAAAATCACTGCTCCCGAAAAAACGGCTGTTTTTAAAAGTTGTTTTTGCATTGATACATGTCCCCTGGGGCAGGACACAGGTCCCCAAACACTTTTTATGACTAACTTTTTAAAAATAAATGACTTCAATGACTGTTCTCTGTATTAAGGGGGACGGGAGCCGACAATTCATATAGCCGCGAGTGCTTTTAAAAGACATTTTAAAAAGCACCATTACATCGCCGAACACCGGACCCGAACCCGAACATACAGTCTTCGGGCCCAGAAGAGACACCGATGCTGGACGAGAAGGCCAAGAAGAAGCGGATCGGAGGAAGAAGAAGATGGAAGAAGAAGATGCCGGAAGGAGAAGAAAGGAAGACCAGAAGAAAGAAGATTTTAATAAAGGAATTGTCAAAGACCGTCTCCTGTCATTTTTACCATTTTTGACACTTTTTTGGTGAAATGGTAGGGGTACTTTTGTACCCCCTTACCATTTCACACAGGGAGGGGGGGGGCCGGGATCTGGGGGTCCCCTTGTTAAAGGGGGCTTCCATATTCCGATAAGCCCCCCGCCCGCAGACCCCCACAACCACCGGGCACGGTTGTGGGGATGAGGCCCTTGTCCTCATCAACATGGGGACAAGGTGCTTTGGGGGTCTTAGACCCCCATAGCATCCTCCCAATGTTGAGGGCATGTGGCCTGGTACGGTTCAGGCGGGAGGGGGGCGCTCTCGCCCCCCCTCTTTTCCTGCGGCCTGCCAGGTTGCGTGCTCGGATAAGGGTCTGGTATGGATTTTGAGGGGGACCCCACGCCATTTTTTTTGGCTGGGTTTCCCCTTAAAGTCCATCCCAGACCTCAAGGGTCTGGTATGGATTATTTTGAGGGGGACCCTACGCCATTTTTTTTTTGGCTGGGGTCCCCCTTAATATCCATCCCAGACCTGAAGGGCCTGGTTATTGAATTTGGGGGGACCCCTACGCTTTTTTTTTTTATCAATGACTTTTTTTTTATGAATGGCTTTCAATGAATGACTGTTCTTTGTGTTACGGGACCCAACAATTCATATAGCAGCGAGTGATTTTAAATAGCTTTTTTTTCCCGGCAAAAATGACACTTTTTGCAGAGACAGTTCTAAGCACAGCAAACATGTGCCCCTTCATAGGCATACTATAGACACCCCCCAGGTACGAAATTTAAAGGAATATTACACTTTTATTGTTGCACTTTAAGCATTATTAAAATCACTGCTCCCGAAAAAACGTCCGTTTTTAAAAGTTTTTTTGCATTGATACATGTCCCCTGGGGCAGGACCCGGGTCCCCAAACACTTTTTATGACTAACTTTTTAAAAATAAATGACTTCAATGACTGTTCTCTGTATTAAGGGGGACGGGAGCCGACACTTTATTATAGCCGTTCGGGTCCCCATTGACTTCAATGGGGTTCGGTGTTCGGGGTCAAGTTCAGTCCCGAACCCGAACTTTTTTCTGAAGTTTGGCCGAACCTGCCGAACCCGAACATCCAGGTGTCCGCTCAACTCTACTGAACACGCAAGTAGACTGGTAGATTTCTTTTTAATGCCCCATGTGATAAAACTCCCCTCCTATGTTAAAGACACACTAGACCTTTTAAAACGTCTAGATGGTTTACAAATCCCCCCTGATGCATACCTTGTAACGATAGACGTGGAGGCGTTGTATTCAAGCATACCCCACGAGCATGTGGTTCAAACTGTGAAGAAATTCATGATGGAAGGAGACAACCGACAATGGAGTTTATACTCATTTGTCCTCCAATTGTTGTCCTTCATACTGCAGCACAATTGTTTTTCCTTTCTCGGCTCCCACTACCTCCAGGTGCAGGGCGTAGCCATGGGCACATGCTGTGCACCGGCTTACGCGAACCTGTACCTGGGGGGGTGGGAGCGCGAGATCTTTTCAGACACCAATATAGATCGATACCTGGGCCAGGCCCTATGCTGGCTCAGGTACATCGACGATATTTTGATGATCTGGACGGGTACAGCTTTGGAACTAGAACAACTGTGTCTTTTGAACACCAACAGTTTCAATCTTAAATTTACCCATGAATGTCATAGTGACAGTGTATCCTTTTTGGACTTAACTTTATACAGGGACACTGACAACAATCTGTTTACCAAGCTGTACCGTAAAGAAACATCAGGCAATACCCTGCTACACGCAGCTAGTGGGCACCCAATATCTTTGATTCACAGCATTCCATATGCGCAGTATATTCGCCTTAGACGAAACTGCACACATGACATTCAATTCATTAATCAGGCCAAAGAATTACGTGACCGCTTGCGCCAACAGGGTTACACCAAAAGCCTGTTAAGACGGGCTTACAACAAGGCCCTCAAACAGGATAGAACTACTCTTTTTTTTTCTAAAAATAAAAAAACCTCTGAACAGCAAATGACCAAATTTGTTACCCGCTACCAAATTTGTTACCCGCTACTGTTGAAGACCCTTAGTGTCGAAACGCGTCGGACCAGCATCTTATGTACCCCACTTTGCTTTTTATATATTTTTATCCTGTGATCACTTTTATTTTTGTGTCATTTATTTACTTTATGACCATTCCAATAAACCCACTGGTTTGTTTTGACCTGCACCATCCGGAGCACCTCTGTTTTTCTTTTTATGTCCATGTGCTTTTTTAAAACATTCTTTTCTGGATACATTCCATCCCGAGCACCTGCCTCTTTGAAGTCCAGAGACCTCAGGATCCCCCACCAGGATTGTCTGTTCGCTTGGAGTCCAGAGACGGAAAAGTGAGGACCCCTTACCAGGATCCATCCAATTTGCATACATTGTCCGATTGGGACCAATCGAGACTACAAGCCTGATTGACTCCCTGTCGTATGACATGTGTGTCCAACACCATCGGTAAGAGTACCCATCTTTTTTTTTGCGTAAGGTCGACTGTTGATACAACTACAGACAACTGACCATCTTTGCCGGTTTCTGCTGTTCCACACGGCCCTTATACCTGTGTGGTGCCATCCCACAGGAGAATTTCCTTCTATACATTTATATTTGTACTCCATAAGGACTATTCCCAGTGGAATAATTCACAGAACTTTATGGTTTTAGCACAGATTATTTTCAGTTTTAAATAACTAATATTTTTGTGATATTCACTTTTTTATTATTTACCTTTTCTATTCACTTGCTTTTTAGCAAAATTGGCATTTTGTATGTACAGCTACACCTTTACACAACTTCTTGCTTAACACTTAGCGCTACACTAATTATCCTCCATTTACTCGGCTTTGTTTGTTTGAGTGTTAGCTGCTGCCACCCCCCTTTTCTTTTTTCCACACATTGTGTAAGCGCAGTGTTTCCCCTCCATTCTACTCAATTATAAAGATAAGGAAATTGTGCTCCACCAGGCAAGGGAAAGGTGCAATATACAATTCAATGGGGCCAGCATCTCATTTTATCCTAACTACTCTGCTGATATACAGAAGCGCAGAGCTAGATTCTCTGATGTCAAAAAAAGGCTGCAACGGATCCGAGACCCATACGCCATGCTATTCCAGGCAAAACTCCGGATCAGGGTGGGCGGCCAGTCCCACTTTTTTGATATGGCGGCTGAAGCATCCTCATGGATGGATGCTAATAAGAATATCCTTTAACAAGCAGGTAGAGGGGCAGCAGAGGGAGACTAACATGATATCCCAGAGATTCCGGACATATACAGAGAAGTTTAAACATGTTTGCCTGGGAAGCCGCAACCTACAGTTATTCCACAAGCATTGAGAGCAAGTGAATTTACCATACAAAATTTCAGTGATTTTTAAGTCTTAACTACCCATTAGTTCAACCCAAGCAGAACTTGGAGTTCAAAGTTGAGCTGCCATGAGCAACCCTACGTTTTGATTGCATATCCCTATCAGTTTTTTTAAATTTGCCTTTGCAGCCCCCAATCTTTCCTCTTCAGGTCAGAGGAGTTTCCCTCACCACTTCGAGGATTTTACCACCCCACACACAGGAAGGGGGGCACTTTGGGTATTTGTTCTACAGCTTTACTTGTTTTTTTCATTCTTTTGTCATGTCATTATCACGACTTCAGCGCAAGAAGGAACCAGCAAGCAAGCAGGATGGACCATGGCAGATTTCACATCCATACCAAAGTGAACTACCTTAAGTATGACTCAGGTATTCTGTTTTTGTCACACTTGGCGCATAGAGACTATGCACACCCTAAAGCGCCTAGGGTACACGAGATGCCTTATCCTACATTAACCACAAGATTACACATAAATGAGTACTGTCCCATTGCTATCATGGAACATTAGGGGTGTTCAGAGTCCTCTTAAATGCACCATGGTTACCACTATACTTAAAAAATACTCCCCCGCTATCTATGCACTTCGGGAGACCCACCTTGTGCCGGAAACGGTTTCATGCCTGGGCTTCTCCTGGGTGGGTTGGGCATACAATTCCACTCATACCTCTTATTCCAGGGGGGTGAGTGTGATGGTACATCATGCCCTGGATTTTCAACTATTAGATAAATTGATAGATGATGAGGGGGAGATATGTGATACTATTATGTAAAATCCATCAACTGAAATGTATAATTGCTGCCTTGTATGTACCGTCCCCCTTTAGTTCAGAGGTATTGATAATATTGTTGATGTATCATTTGGGCCACCCTGATGTTCTCATCATTGTAGGGGATCTAAACTGTTGCATGGATCCAACTCTGGATGAACACCCGCCTCCGGTGGCTTCCCGCACAAAAGCTTGATCGGCACTGCAGAAATTCACGGAGGAGGTAGGATGGATTGATCTGTGGCCTAGCTGAAACCTATTACAGAAGCAATTCTCCTGCTTTTCTAAAACCTACCTATCCCTATCAAGGATTGACCTGTGCTTATGCACACCCCAAGCCAAGCCTGCCGCAGATATGCCTAGGGCTCCATGGAAACTTAATGCATTTTGTCTTAACCCATTTCCCTCCCATGAAAGGATAGTGGCTGAGATTTCTGGGTTCTGGCAGTGCCACGAGAATCATCCTGATCTGAGGTTAACCTGGGAGACATTTAAAGCGTTCCTCAGGGGGATATTGATCACTGAGGTTACGGGCATTAAAACTAAAAAAAATGCTATTAAGGAGCAGACTGAGCAGATGGTGAGCCATCTGGAGGCAGAATATATTGCAGACCCCTCTGATGCAGCCAGGGAAGCGTGGCTGGCTGCAAAGGAGGCGGTTGACCGGATCACAGGGGAGGCAGCAGACAAAGAGGTTTTTCAATAGACAGGCCTTCTATGAAGAGGGTGAGCAGACAGGCCATCTGCTTGCAAAAATAATGAAGGCCTCCCAGACATCCCCGTCCATCGGATCGTTACGTACCGAGGGAGGGAGGATAGTAAACACCCCTACCCACATTATGAAAGAGCTGGTAAGGTTTTATTCTGACTTGTATAGGTCCCGGGTGAATTACTCGACCACTGAATTGCAAGAGTATCTGCAGGGAATTAAGCTTCCTGGTTTGTCAACTTCCCAGAGTACACTCCTGGATTCCCCAATTAAACTTGAGGAACTTCAAGGGGCACTTAGCCTCTTTCCGGCCCCTGCTAGAGAAGGTCAATGTCAGAGAAATACCGTGCTTCACCGCCGGGTTCCAGGGATGCGCACGTGCGGTAGAGCGGCTCAACGAACAGTACAGGTACGCCGGGTAGCGGGTGCGCATGCGCGGGTCCGTGGCACTCGGGTATCTGACACAGCTCAGCCAGTGCAGCTCACCGCTGTGCGCGGCGCTGACAGAAGACGAGTGCGCATGCGCACTCGTCCGGGTATCCCACCTGACCACTCACCTGGCCTATAAAAGGCTTCCTCTGTTTTCTCACAATTGCTGGTTTGTTGTCTCTTCCTGAGTCCTGGCTCCACTCCTTGTATCCTGTATCCTGTACCCTGTATCCAGTACCTTGTATCCTGTACCTGCTTGTTTACCTGTGCCTGACCCGGAACCTGCTTGACCACCGCTGCTGCTACCTGTGTTTGACCCCTGGCCTGTTTCCTGGATACCTCTGCTGCCTGATTACCTGTGCTTGACCCTCGGCCTGCTTACTGGACATTCTCTGAGTTACTTACCTATGTTTGACCCCTGGCCTGTTTCCTGGATACCTCTGCTGCCTGATTACCTGTGCTTGACCCTCGGCCTGCTTACTGGACATTCTCTGAGTTACTTACCTGTGTTTGACCCCTGGCCTGCTTCCTGGATACCTCTGCTGCCTGATTACCCGTGCTTGACCCTCGGCCTGCTTACTGGACATTCTCTGAGTTACTTACCTGTGTTTGACCCCTGGCCTGCTTCTTGGATACCTCTGCTACCTGATTACCTGTGCTTGACCCTTGGCTTGCCTATTGGACACTCTCTGAAGTTACTTGTGTTTGACCCTCTGCTCGGTGTTCTGGACTTTAGTTCTCACATGCACCTAAGGGTCCTCCTCCAGTACACGTTCTGGTACCTCCATAAACTCTGCCTCATCACGGTCCTGCCAGGTGTCTACTTCCAGTGCAGCATCAGCCTCTCCTGGTCAACGTCGCTACTGCACACCACCTGCAACACACCTGCTGGCAACCCGTGCATCTTTGTGCCCGGTGACCTCTGTACCCACTCCAGAGGCATCGTGCACCTAGTCGCAAGGGGAGCAGCTCTCAGCATTTCGGCCCGGGTGAGTACCTGTGACAGTCAATGCCTCCCTGAATCCATGACTAGAGCTTATATTGTACTTCTGTTAAAACCAGGTAAAGACCCGCTAGACCCGGGCTCCTACAGACCGATATCGCTCTTGCAGAGCGACATCAAAATTCTAGCAAAGGTTTTGGCCTTACAACTTAATGGGGTCATCTCATCTCTTGAACAGTATTTGAGATGTTTTTGTTCATATTCCCAAGATGACTGGTCAGGCCTGTTACCCTACGCAGAGTTTGCTTACAATAACTCTTTACATTCTGCCATTAACCAAACGCCCTTTTGGGCAAACTACGGCTATCACCCCTCCTTTCTTCCAGATTCCATTCCAGACGTCTCTACTCCAGCTGCACAGGAACTGGTCAAGCATATCCAGGACAACTTTCTCCGGATCCAACAGGCCATGAAGGAAGCACAAAAGGGGTATGAGGTACAGTACAATCGAGGCAGGAAGGAATGTCCACCTTTCCAGATTGGTGAGAAAGTTTGGTTATCAACTGCTAATTTGAAACTCCCCTGTCCTTCCCGGAAACTCGGTCCCAGGTTCATCGGTCCTTTTGAGGTCAAGAGGGTGATCAACCCAGTGGCCTTTGAACTAGACCTTCCCAGTTCCTATAGGATCCATCCAGTATTCCATGCCTCTTTACTGAAACCTGTAATTGCCAATTCTTTCCCTGACAGGCAGATGCCACTTCCTCCACCCATCACCATCCAAGGAGAGGAAGAATTCGAGGTTGAGAAGATTCTGGATCTCCGTAAAAGAAGGGGACAGGTTCAGTACCTAGTCAAATGGAAGGGTTATCCCCCGGAAGACTGCTCCTGGGAACCATCTGAAAATATCCATGCCCCTCGTTTAATACGAGAATATCACCAAAGACACCCTGAATTGGGCATCTGGAGGCTGCCCTTAGGGGGGGGGGGGCACTGTCAGAGAAATACCGTGCTTCACCGCCGGGTTCCAGGGATGCGCACGCGCGGTAGAGCGGCTCAACGAACAGTACAGGTACGCCGGGTAGCGGGTGCGCATGCGCGGGTCCGTGGCACTCGGGTATCTGACACAGCTCAGCCAGTGCGGCTCACCGCTGTGCGCGGCGCTGACAGAAGACGAGTGCGCATGCGCACTCGTCCGGGTATCCCACCTGACCACTCACCTGGCCTATAAAAGGCTTCCTCTGTTTTCTCACAATTGCTGGTTTGTTGTCTCTTCCTGAGTCCTGGCTCCAGTCCTTGTATCCTGTATCCTGTATCCTGTACCCTGTATCCAGTACCTTGTATCCTGTACCTACTT
The DNA here is from genome assembly GCA_028564925.1 of Lithobates sylvaticus. Lineage (NCBI taxonomy): Eukaryota > Metazoa > Chordata > Amphibia > Anura > Ranidae > Lithobates > Lithobates sylvaticus. Next base: position 150,492,730 of record CM053033.1, read on the forward strand.
GTTTACCTGTGCCTGACCCGGAACCTGCTTGACCACCGCTGCTGCTACCTGTGTTTGACCCCTGGCCTGTTTCCTGGATACCTCTGCTGCCTGATTACCTGTGCTTGACCCTCGGCCTGCTTACTGGACATTCTCTGAGTTACTTACCTATGTTTGACCCCTGGCCTGTTTCCTGGATACCTCTGCTGCCTGATTACCTGTGCTTGACCCTCGGCCTGCTTACTGGACATTTTCTGAGTTACTTACCTGTGTTTGACCCCTGGCCTGCTTCCTGGATACCTCTGCTGCCTGATTACCCGTGCTTGACCCTCGGCCTGCTTACTGGACATTCTCTAAATTACTTACCTGTGTTTGACCCCTGGCCTGCTTCTTGGATACCTCTGCTACCTGATTACCTGTGCTTGACCCTCGGCTTGCCTATTGGACACTCTCTGAAGTTACTTGTGTTTGACCCTCTGCTCGGTGTTCTGGACTTTAGTTCTCACATGCACCTAAGGGTCCTCCTCCAGTACACGTTCTGGTACCTCCATAACCTCTGCCTCATCACGGTCCTGCCAGGTGTCTACTTCCAGTGCAGCATCAGCCTCTCCTGGTCAACGTCGCTACTGCACACCACCTGCAACACACCTGCTGGCAACCCGTGCATCTTTGTGCCCGGTGACCTCTGTACCCACTCCAGAGGCATCGTGTACCTAGTCGCAAGGGGAGCAGCTCTCAGCATTTCGGCCCGGGTGAGTACCTATGACAGTACAAACCAGCCAATGTCCGAGGCCGACAGAGCTGGTCCACCCCTTGAGGTCTTATGCCAGCAGGTGACAGCCCTTACTCAGGCTGTACAACGCCTCCAGGATGGATACTTCCAGATCGAGGGACGTCTCCAGCACTTGACCCTCTCTCCGAATCAAGCGGACCAGTCACCTCCTGCAGCCAGCACCTCCACTCTCCCTCAAGCACCTGGAGGTGCTCCCCCTACCTATGTCATGTCTAATCCTGATCCCAGGGTCCCCACACCAGAACGTTTTTCCGGGGATCGAAAGAAATTTCGCTCTTTTAAAAATTCCTGTTTATTACACCTGGCCCTGCAACCCAGGACTTTCCAGTTGGAATCCACCAAGGTGGGTTTCATTATCTCTCTGCTTTCGGATGCACCCCAATCCTGGGCACACCACTTGATGGAACAAAAGAGCCCACAGCTGGATTCTGTAGAGACTTTTTTCTTCGCCATGGCGGAACTCTATGAGGATTCTCAACGCACAGGTACGGCAGAATCCACTCTGCACACCCTATCCCAGGGTAGAAGGCCCGTAGAGGACTATATAGTAGACTTTCGCAAATGGGCCGCAGATACAGAGTGGAATGAGTCTGCTCTGAAGTACCAATTCCGTTTGGGACTATCCGAAGTATTAAAGGATGAACTGGCCCGGGGAGAAGTCCCAACCACCTTGGCAGACCTCTGCCAACTTGTCACTAAACTTGATCGTCGGTTGCGGGAACGACGGGCAGAGAAGCTCCAAAGTCCCCGGCCCACCTGGATGATGCCCCGGGTTCCCCTGGCACCTGCTTTTTCTTGGAATTCCCGCTCGTCCCCCCATGGGGAACCTATGCAGTTGGGCCTGGCACGGTCCCCCCTGTCTGCTGAAGAAAGACTCCGTCGTCGACAAGCTAACCTCTGTCTCTACTGCGGAGGCACCGGTCATTATCTACAGAAATGCCCCGTGAGACCCAGTAAGTGCCCTTCTCGGTCCCTCTTGAGCTCACACACTACTGGAGTTCCTCATTCTCACTTGACTGTTCCACTCTCCCTACAGGTAGCAGGAAAGGCCTTCCAGCTGGGAGCCATCCTTGACTCAGGGGCATGCAGTTGCTTTATGGACTTGACCCTAGCACGGCACCTGAACCTCCCTTTGATAACCAAGAAGCAACCTCTCCAAGTCCAGTTGGCTGATGGCTCTCCACCCTGCTCAGGACCGGTTACCCAGGAGACCGGTCCCATCCTGACCTGCACCAATTCGGGGCACCACAAACTTTTACGCTTCGATGTAATCCACTCTCCAATGTTCCCCATCATCCTGGGGTATCCCTGGTTACAGGCCCACAACCCTCGGATTGACTGGATCAACAGAGAAGTGGTGTTTTCTTCCCCTTACTGCCTGCAGCACTGCTTCCCGGATAAATCCACAGGGCCTCCCACCTGTCTTGCCATGCAACCCAGTCCCAAGGACCTGCAACATGTTCCAGCACCCTATCGAGATTTCATGGACATTTTTGATGAAAAAAAGGCTGAAGTTCTTCCCCCTCACCGTTCATATGACTGTCCAATTGATCTCCTGCCAGGGGCTGAGATCCCCTTCGGAAGGATCTTCCCCTTATCAGAGACTGAACTTGAAGCCCTGCGGGTGTATATTGATGAAAATCTCGCTAAAGGGTTCATTCAACCATCCTCTTCCCCAGCAGGGGCTGGGATCTTCTTTGTAGAAAAAAAGGACGGTTCCCTCAGACCCTGTGTGGACTACAGGGAACTCAACAAAATTACTATCAAGAACAGGTACCCACTCCCACTCATCCCCGAACTTTTCCAGCGGCTCAGGACTGCCAAAGTCTTCACCAAGCTCGATCTCCGTGGGGCCTACAACTTGGTTAGGATACGCTCTGGGGATGAGTGGAAGACGGCCTTTAGATCCAGGTTTGGCCATTTTGAGTACCTGGTCATGCCTTTTGGGCTTTGTAACGCCCCAGCTACCTTCCAGCACCTTGTCAATGACATCTTCTGTGAGTATCTGGATAACTTTCTCATTGTGTACCTTAACGATATTCTGATTTTCTCCGACTCACTAGAAACCCACTGTCAACATGTCCGGAAAGTCCTCCTCATCCTACGTAAGCATGGGCTCTATGTCAAAGGGGAGAAATGCGAGTTCGAGACAGACACCATCCAGTTCCTGGGCTTTATCATCACCACCGGAGGAGTACTGATGGACCCACAAAAGGTGAAGGCAATCCAAGAATGGCCTGCCCCCACGGACAAAAGGTCAGTCCAACGTTTTATTGGTTTTGCAAACTTTTATAGACGGTTCATTCAGGGGTTTTCTGCCATTGTGTCCCCAATCACTCAACTTACCCGTCAGCAAGTCAAGTTCCAATGGACACCCCAAGCGCAAAGCGCTTTTGAAAAGCTCAAGGAACTTTTTTCATCTGCACCCATCCTGCAGCACCCTGACCCAGAACTCCCCTATGTGCTAGAAGTGGATGCTTCTGATTCTGCTACAGGGGCAATCCTGTCACAGAGAAGTGGCCCAAAGGCCTTACTTCACCCGGTCGCCTTTGCCTCCCGAAAATTGAGTCCCCCAGAAAAGAATTATGACGTAGGCGACTGGGAATTACTTGCGATTAAGTTCGCCCTTGAAGAATGGAGATATCTGCTGGAGGGAGCCTCCCAACCCATTCTCATCTTCACTGATCACCGCAATTTGGAGTACCTCAGGGCAGCAAAACGCCTTAGACCCAGACAGCCCCGTTGGGCCTTGTTCTTTTCCCGATTTAATTTCCACATCACTTACCGTCCCGGCTCCAAGAATGGCAAGGCTGACGCCCTATCCCGTATGTTTCTGGACACAGAGTCTTCTAAGGAACCTGCCACCATCCTGTCCGCTCACAACTTCCTCCATGCTATTCAACCTGACTTAACCGTAGCCCTTAAACAAGCCTCCAACCAGTTTTCCACTCCTTCATTACCCTTTCTTGAAAAGAAACAGGACTTACTTTGGGCTCATGGCCGAATATTTGTTCCTCCCCCAGTCAGGATCCAAGTCCTGCAGACCCTTCACGATCACAAAATGTCCGGCCATTTCGGAATGCGGAAGACGGCTGATTGGTAAGTCAGTCCTACTGGTGGCCGGGCTGGAGAAAGGACTGCCAAGATTATGTACTTTCTTGTAACACCTGTCAGAGGAACAAGGGGTCCAACATCAAGTCCTGGGGTCTGCTACGACCTCTACCCGTCCCTGAACGTCCATGGAAGGAAATCTCTATGGACTTCATTGTAGATTTGCCCCCCTCAGATTCCTTTACCACAATTCTGGTTGTGATAGACCGCCTTTCAAAGATGGCCCACTTTCTGCCCATGAAAGGTACCCCTTCGGCTGCCGCCACCACAGACATTTTCATCAAAGAAATTATAAGACTTCATGGAGTACCAGCTAATATCATCTCAGACCGGGGGGTACAGTTCACCTCCAAGTTCTGGAGAGACCTCTGCAAATCCCTTGAAATTAAAACTTCCATGTCTTCAGCATACCATCCACAAACCAATGGCCAAACTGAGCGCACCAATCAGACTCTTGAACAGTATTTGAGATGTTTTTGTTCATATTCCCAAGATGACTGGTCAGGCCTGTTACCCTACGCAGAGTTTGCTTACAATAACTCTTTACATTTTGCCATTAACCAAACGCCCTTTTGGGCAAACTACGGCTATCACCCCTCCTTTCTTCCAGATTCCATTCCAGACGTCTCTACTCCAGCTGCACAGGAACTGGTCAAGCATATCCAGGACAACTTTCTCCGGATCCAACAGGCCATGAAGGAAGCACAAAAGGGGTATGAGGTACAGTACAATCGAGGCAGGAAGGAATGTCCACCTTTCCAGATTGGTGAGAAAGTTTGGTTATCAACTGCTAATTTGAAACTCCCCTGTCCTTCCCGGAAACTCGGTCCCAGGTTCATCGGTCCTTTTGAGGTCAAGAGGGTGATCAACCCAGTGGCCTTTGAACTAGACCTTCCCAGTTCCTATAGGATCCATCCAGTATTCCATGCCTCTTTACTGAAACCTGTAATTGCCAATTCTTTCCCTGACAGGCAGATGCCACTTCCTCCACCCATCACCATCCAAGGAGAGGAAGAATTCGAGGTTGAGAAGATTCTGGATCTCCGTAAAAGAAGGGGACAGGTTCAGTACCTAGTCAAATGGAAGGGTTATCCCCCGGAAGACTGCTCCTGGAAACCATCTGAAAATATCCATGCCCCTCGTTTAATACGAGAATATCACCAAAGACACCCTGAATTGGGCATCTGGAGGCTGCCCTTAGGGGGGGGGCACTGTCCGAGAAATACCGTGGTTCACCGACGGGTTCCAGGGATGCGCACGCGCGGTAGAGCGGCTCAACGAACAGTACAGGTACGCCGGGTAGCGGGTGCGCATGCGCGGGTCCGTGGCACTCGGGTATCTGACACAGCTCAGCCAGTGCGGCTCACCGCTGTGCGCGGCGCTGACAGAAGACGAGTGCGCATGCGCACTCGTCCGGGTATCCCACCTGACCACTCACCTGGCCTATAAAAGGCTTCCTCTGTTTTCTCACAATTGCTGGTTTGTTGTCTCTTCCTGAGTCCTGGCTCCAGTCCTTGTATCCTGTATCCTGTACCCTGTATCCAGTACCTTGTATCCTGTACCTACTTGTTTACCTGTGCCTGACCCGGAACCTGCTTGACCACCGCTGCTGCTACCTGTGTTTGACCCCTGGCCTGTTTCCTGGATACCTCTGCTGCCTGATTACCTGTGCTTGACCCTCGGCCTGCTTACTGGACATTCTCTGAGTTACTTACCTATGTTTGACCCCTGGCCTGTTTCCTGGATACCTCTGCTGCCTGATTACCTGTGCTTGACCCTCGGCCTGCTTACTGGACATTCTCTGAGTTACTTACCTGTGTTTGACCCCTGGCCTGCTTCCTGGATACCTCTGCTGCCTGATTACCTGTGCTTGACACTCGGCCTGCTTACTGGACATTCTCTGAGTTACTTACCTGTGTTTGACCCCTGGCCTGCTTCTTGGATACCTCTGCTACCTGATTACCTGTGCTTGACCCTTGGCTTGCCTATTGGACACTCTCTGAAGTTACTTGTGTTTGACCCTCTGCTCGGTGTTCTGGACTTTAGTTCTCACATTCACCTAAGGGTCCTCCTCCAGTACATGTTCTGGTACCTCCATAACCTCTGCCTCATCACGGTCCTGCCAGGTGTCTACTTCCAGTGCAGCATCAGCCTCTCCTGGTCAACGTCGCTACTGCACACCACCTGCAACACACCTGCTGGCAACCCGTGCATCTTTGTGCCCGGTGACCTCTGTACCCACTCCAGAGGCATCGTGCACCTAGTCGCAAGGGGAGCAGCTTTCAGCATTTCGGCCCGGGTGAGTACCTGTGACAGTCAATGCCTCCCTGAATCCATGACTAGAGCTAATATTGTACTTCTGTTAAAACCAGGTAAAGACCCGCTAGACCCGGGCTCCTACAGACCGATATCGCTCTTGCAGAGCGACATCAAAATTCTAGCAAAGGTTTTGGCCTTACAACTTAATGGGGTCATCTCCTCCATTATCCATTCGGACCAGTCAGGATTTATGCCCCAAAGGTCTACGGCCATCAACCTCCGTAGACTCTACCTGAACATGCAGACACAGTCAGATAATATGGGGGATAGGGCTCTGTTGTCACTGGATGCCCATAAGGCCTTTGACAGCATAGAGTGGGAGTATCTCTGGGCTGTCATGGGCAAATTTGGCTTTGGCGAAGGTTTTTTGTCATGGGTGAAACTGCTATATTGCTCACCTCAGGCGATCATTAGGGAGGCGGGACACATTTCTGCACCATTCACCCTGCATAGGGCCACTCGACAAGGATGCCCACTGTCCCCGCTCCTCTTTGCCATCGCCATAGAGCCCATAACAGCCTTGATTAGAGCACACCAGGAAATACGCAGATTTCATTACGGAGAGATTCAGGAGAAGCTAATGCTATATGCTGACGACACCATGCTACTCCTGGGGGACACAGCTGACTCCCTGAAGGAAGCTATGGCAGTGATCGGAAAATTATTCAGGTCTGGTAATTAATTGGACCAAATCCTCACTTCTGCTGCTGGACGCAAATCCGGACAGCAGAGGGCAGACGATACATGAGGTACTGGTGTCTACCGGCTTCAAATACTCAGGAGTCCAGATCACGGCAGAACCACGTGAATTTATCTCCATAAATCTGACCCCGATATTAAATAGAATCAGTGATAGAGCCAAAATTTGGTCCTGCCTTAAAATGTCCCTGGTGGAGAGGGTAAATCTCATAAAAACGATTTTTATGCCCCAACTCCTATATATCTTGCACAACACACCAATGGTGATCCCTCTAAAGATGTTTAGAATTATTAATTCAATTTTTAGGGCCTTCATATGGCTAGATAAACCCCCAAGGATAAAGTTAGAGCAATTACAAAAATCCAAGGAAGCGGGAGGCCTCGCCCTCCCTATCCCTTGGGTCTACTATCTGGCGGCTCAGGCGCAACATATCGCTCAGGCTATGTCAGAAATCTACACTCTGAACCCATTAGGGCCCTAATGTGCTATGTCACTGGTCTCGACAACGCACCCACGGGTATGGAGGCCTTGGCATATGCAAAATCCAATAAACGTTTTCCCACATACGTCCTGATGCAAAAAATATGGAACAAACTTAGACAGCTACAAGAAGTAGAGGGCTTTACCGGGCACAGCCCGATATGGAATAGTGAATACTATGAGGAGCTGCAGTCATTGGATTGTGATGCGCGGTGGATGAGGCACGGGGTCACACACATGCGACATATATTTGCAGCGGGAAAATTGATTCCCTTTCAGGAGTTGAGGGCGCAATTTCACCTCCCGAACTCAATGCTCTTCTATTATATGCAGCTGCATCACGCAGTGATGGTGCAAACCGGGGGGGGGGGGGCCTGTGGACTCTCTCACTGACCCCAATATTCCGATATATGGCTGAGGTGTCCTAGTTTAAGGGCTTCATATCTAAAACTTATTCCATGACTCTCAATATCTACCTAGAAAGATTTCCCCAAGGGGCGTCGAGCAAATGGGAAAGCTGCTGAGGAAAGTACAACTCTAGACCGGATTCCAACTGCCCCAGGTGCGGGAGAGATCATGGGGACCTGATACACCTGCTCTGGAAGTGCCCCAAACTACATTTGTTCTGGTCAGGGGTTGTGGCCACCATCAACAGAGTCTATCAGACTACCATACCAACAGATCCAAAGCCCTGTATACTGGGGATACTAAATGACATTCCTATGGAGGACAATTTCAAACAGGCCATAGCCAGGGCCCTGTTTAAAGCCTGTAAGCTGATCCTTCGACATTGGAAGGCAATTGAACCTCCAATGTATTAGGCAGGGTAATCACAGCAAGTTTGAAAGAATGTGGAAGCCCTGGCTGGACGAGTTGGGTGCCCTCTATAAGGGGATGGTGAGGAGCGGATGAGAGTTTCTCTCTCGGTCCTTGCCACCCCCTCTTATTGGCTTTTCTCCCTTATGAGGCCCTGGATGCTTTTCTGCCAAGGGAGATGGCTTCCCCCTTCTCCTTTGGCCATACAACTAACAGAAGTACATGTACAACTAATGATTGGGTGGCTGTGAGGGAGGGAGGGAGGGTGGGAGTAGGTTGAGAGGAAGGGGTGGCAAGGTAAAGTAATAATAGTTTTTTTTTTTGTACTATAGACATTACATGAAATTTTATGACGTTGTTTGTTCTCTTTTTGATATTTGAATAAAAATAAAATAATATATAAAAAAAAAGGGGGGATATAATACGATCCTTCTCTAATGAAAAAACACATCAGATCAAATCCTTCTTTAATTGCAACACACGGTATGTCATTTATGTTGTTACATGCAAGTCATGCAATGTGCGGACGTACCACTAGGAGACTCAGGGATAGATTTCAAGAACATTTGTACAGCATTGAGAAAAATGTATCCACAAATGTCACTAGACACTTCAACCAATACCATAATGGCAGCAGTACCTTTGCAGGTGTACAGATTCTAGAAAAAGTCTTGACATCTACCTGAGGAGGAGATGTTTTCAAACTTTTCTGCAAAGGGGAAGTTTTTTGGAATGAACCATGAATGGAACATCACACGTTTTTATAACTAGATTTGTTTTTGGTCCATCCAGGTCTATATATATATGCATGCAGTGCATGTGAATAACTTCAGACATGCATGTATATATATATATATATATCAATTGCATATCTTTTCCCATTATTTTGTCACTGTTGCGATTTGTACACTCTGATGTTTATATTTTACACCAGAATCTATTGCTTTTTGTTACAATGTTCCTTTTGTCCTTATGTCCTTCGTATATTTGACTTTTGATGGCTATTTTTTTTATCATCAGTCAGCAATGGATGTTCAGTTTAGCTGAACAAAGTTTTGGTTCTGAACTTTTAATACCCAATGAGATTTTGCTTTATACATCTATTTACATACACACCTATGAATGTTTATAATGTGTGCATAGACATTTTGCATTCATGTATTCAATGAATAGGTGTGTTTTGGGTTAACCCTTTTTGGGCATTTATAAGCCTGGATTTGGACACTGTCTTTTTTCTAGGCTTTATTGTCATTTTCCTTACTTTTCTCCCTTTTCATGATTTGCTTGTGATTTAATTTTGGATAACTGACCGCAAGCTTACAAATATATTTTTTTATTATGACTGTTATTGTTTTTGTGTGCATTTGTTTAGACATATGTATGCGTTTTAAACGTTGCAATGTTTTTAATATGTTGTTTGTAATGTTGTTTGTATGTGGTACTATTAGAGCCAGGTGTGTTTTGGGTGTATCTCAATTTGGGTGGACTCCCTTAAAAGGCCTGCCTGTTTAGTGTGATTGTGAACAAGCAAGCTTCCGCTTGTGAAACATCTACCATTGCCTGTATCTGGCTGACCCTTTTGACAATAAAGATGACATTGAGATAATTTGGAGTTCCAGTGTGTGACCAATTCCTTGTTTTGTTCGTCTTCCACAGTGGTGAGCCAAGGTCTGCACCTATGATCCATCCTGCACCTGATTTTGCCTGGAGCAGTGTGCTTCTCTTTGTTCTTTGCTTGGATTTCACTAGTTTGTCAAAACTCCTCATACCAATATGAACATCACATATAGCATGTACCGCTGTCATCGCTGGGGCACTAGAGCTCGGTGGAGACTCAGAGTAGACTCAACCATGTGTCCTGTTCACTTTCTTAGCTCGTTGGAAAATGCACTTTAAAAATATAAATAAACAAAGATACTCCTCATCCTTTGGTGTAGTTGAGCAGCTTCTTGCAGTGGCTGGCCTGTTCTTGTCCCTCAAGCTTCTTTACATTGACCCAGTCACCTGGTTAGAAAGAATGTAACCTGGTTATTGTGTCAGGGTCCAGGAGGGACTCATGAACCCTGTAGTGGACCTTTTGAAGTTCATGTTACAGTGACTGCACCTATCCCATCAGCTGAGAATGTAGGTGACAGCTGCTGAGGAAAGTACAACTCTGGTTTTGGTTGCCCTCCAAACAAACCTCATATGGCAATAACTCAGACATGTGGGAACTTAATGACTGTGGTCACTGCATCTTACCATCTGGGGTGTACAAAAAGGTTCATATGGGAGCATCCTTCACCAGACTGCTGATTCAAATTCCATCAAAGGAAGAAAGTTGCGGAACCTGTCGTTCCTACTAGGTCACAAACTTGGCTAGAATTAGAGCGGTTAGTATTATTGGTTTGAACATTTATATCAAGAAGTTTACCAAACTCCAACACAGGATGGAACTGTGGCAATTTTTTTGGAAAGCAGTGCCACGTCCTAAACAACAATTTTAAATGGAAGAGCAGCAAGAATAGACTTTGTAGGCACCAATTATAAAGAAATATATAATTTTTTATTAAACACATGGTACAAAAAAACATTAAAACATTGCAAGTAAAATGCAAGAGCCTAGCTGGATCTCTCTAATATTAATCATATATAACAAAAGCATAACATTTACAGGAATGAAACCCTGTAATAGTTTTTGATATGCAAAAATGCTCTACATGTTTCGCAATTGAATGCTTCTTCGGGAGCTTGTTAATTATTCTACAGGAGAGAGAGAACGATACAGGCAATCAATAACAATAAAAGTCTTGGTAGAAGGTCTCAATTTGTAGGAAGTACCGAGAGGCAATCAAAAGGAGGGCTCCAAAACAAGGCATGCATATGGTGACACAGGGCACACATGGGTACGTGCCTGATAGGAAGCATCTTAAAATGTAAAAAAGGGGGGCGTGGCTACGGCATGCGCGAGTGAGGACATGCTTGTGCTGAGCTTCGTGCGACCCGCTGCTTACAGAGCCTGAACAGCGGCTCCAGAGGGAACTTTACCACGGCATAACGAAGCCACCGAAAGCGGAGGACATCCCCGCAGCCACAGAGGTCTCAGCGGAACAGATTCGAGTCCCTGGACAACTATTTTGGGGCCCGCAGCGAACCGGCAAGTACCGCCAAGATGGCGCCCAGCACACACGTGGCCGCATCGGCCTCCCCCACCGGATCCCCACACATGCCTGTGCTATCCCCGCCGCCCCCCTCCTCACCCTCCGGGTCGGACAGCATGGAAGGGCCTGCAGATAGAGGGGATCCGTGGGAGGATAAGGACATTCGTTCCCATATTCTATCCCTCCCTACCACAGCAGACCTGGAGAGATTTGCTAATAGGGTAGAGAAGGCCCTGAGACAGGACATTGAAAACCTGCAAGCTGACACAGCCCACCTGGGGGGGAGAGTAGAAACATTGGAGGCTCAATGGGATGAAACTGCCCCCACTCTGCAAGCTTTAACTGACCGGTGTGAAAGACAAGATCGCAGGCTGGAGGCCTTGCTAGATCAAATAGACGATTTTGAAAATAGGAGCCGCAGGGTTAATATTCGTATCAGAGGTCTCCCAGAGGCAACTGGACCAAGGGACATTGTGCCAACTCTGCAAGGGGTCTTTAAACAGATACTAGGCCGACAGGCCCCTGAGTACATTGAAATAGACCGGGCGCATAGGGCCCTGAGACCCCCCTCAGATGATCCAGAGCGGCCCAGGGACATTATATGTAAGCTGCATAAGTACTCGCTTAAGGAGCGTATCATGAACCAAGTCAGGGGAGTCCGACACGTGGACTTTGATGGCGCCAAACTGACATTTTTCCCAGACATATCAAGACGCACTTTAATGCAACGCCGGGCACTTAAACCACTACTGGCATCCCTGCAGGATGCCCAACTGCCTTATAGATGGGGCTTCCCATTCAGCCTCTCAGCAACTAAAGAGGGTAGGCAATACACCCTGCGTACTAAAGCTGATTTACCCCGCTTCTTGGAGGACCTAGGCCTACCCCCCATGGACATCCCAGACTGGAGGACATCACCAGCTATCCCTCTCCCCAGACGTCCTGAACCGTGGCAGCAAGGCCGTCGCAGACGCCGACGCGGGAACAGGAGAAGAAGCCTGTCTGAACATAGATCGCCTGGACACCCCCCACAAGAGGAGGCCTGAGTAATAACTCTCCTTGCTGATGGCTGAAGAGAACTTGCTCGGTTGTATTTGAAGTTTCCCTCATGGCTGCCATTTTACTTGGCAGCAGACTCTCTACCCCATGTTTGTCACCGCTACTTATGCTTACTTAGCGTTATATGGGTAGATTGAGCAACATACACTGTTGGTGGGTCGCACGGTTGACTCGCTTTGCGTGCTTTACCACTACCCCCCAGTAGGACTACTCCTTGGAGTGATGCTCCCTTTTTGGGAAATGCTCCTGCTCGCTGGACCCCACCGTTCCCCCATCTCGGGGGGGGATGGGGTTCCCCGATCAGGGGACAAGTTGCACTATGTTATGCCCGTAGGGCAGTATGCCTTTTATTTTTCTATGCTCTTATTCTTGTTTCAGTTTTTATGATTCTTTTTTCTTTATCTCTATCCCATGTTTTCCACGTCCGCTGTAACTGTGGTTTGTCTTCTAGGATCCTGCCTGTGCCTGAGTGCTGGTTATGTTTGCTGCCTTGGGTGTGGACGCGCTGTGATATCCTCTCCCCTCTGGACCTGGGCCATTGGCTCGACCCTCTAATTCCCCACCATGGCTGATCTGAAGGTCGTATCCTACAATGTTCGTGGCTTAGGATCCCCGGCGAAACGCAGTAAGTTGTGGCTTGAGATGAAACGTATGGGGGCACATATTGTTTTCTTAAAGGAAACACATTTTCACGCTGACTCGGTTCCACGCCTGCCCACACACCTCTATAAGTCATGGTACATTAGCAACTCTCTGCGTTCTAAATCGGGGGGGGGGGGGGGGTGGCCATAGCTATCCACAAACACTGCCCCTTTATTATGACGGATCAAATGCTGGATTCGGAAGGCAGATACGTATTTGTCAAAGGCACCCTTTACAATCAAAGATTCACACTTGCAGCCGTGTACGCCCCTAATAGCAAACAGCTCACCTTCCTGGACGCTACGTTGGAAGCCCTTGCATCCTTCCGTGAGGGTCAGTTAATTTTAGGGGGGGATTTTAACGTCAGCCCGGACCCCCAGATAGATACATCCCAAGGCCGCTCGACCCACTCCTATGCCTTTCTGAAGCACTTTAGGAAGTCTCTACAGACCCATCATTTGGTCGACTGTTGGAGAATCCTCCACCCGACTGACAGGGACTATAGTTATTTCTCATCTACTCATAGTGTCTATACACGTATAGACCTTCTGTTGATGGATCAATACTCCCTAGACTCCCTGACGAAAGCTTCCATAGGCTCCATTACAATATCTGACCATGCGCCGGTCTCCATTTCCTTGCGGCCACTGTTTACGGAGGCACGGACATGGAACTGGCGCCTGAATGACGGCATTCTGGATGATGCGGTCGCGCTGAAGGGGGTTCTAGATACCATCTCCCTGTATTTTGAGGAGAATCTACCGGACGGAGTAAGCATGGGCTCAGTTTGGGAAGGCCACAAAGCAGTGGTGAGGGGGGAACTGATTTCACAGGGGACTCGTTTGAAGAGAGCCAGGGAAGGGGGAAGTACAGAAACTCTTAGCTAGAATTAGCATTGCGGAACTAGTGCACAAAAAGAATGTCACTCCCTCACAGACGACAGAGCTACATTTCCTTAGACAGGAACTAGCGGCACTGCTGGACTCTAAAATTAGAGCCCGCCTACGCCACCTGTCGCACAAATTCTGAGTTTGGCAACAAGTGCGGGAGACTGTTAGCTAGAGCCCTTAAACGCCAGAAAGATGCGGGTCACGTACATAAGCTTACTACAACAGCGGGAGCAGCAGTGGTGCACTCCGCAAAGATAGCGAATATGTTTAGAGACTTTTATGCTCAACTGTATAGCTTACCAGACACACTACCTGGGTCCTCGGAAACCCCAAAGGGTTGCCCGCATTGAGCAATATCTAGAAGAAGCCCAGTGCCCGCAGCTGAAGGCCTCAATCTGCGAACAGCTGGATGACCTAATTACTGTGGCTGAAATACAGGCAGTGGTGAAAGACCTCCCCAACGGGAAGAGTCCGGGCCCAGATGGCTATACCAACACATATTACAAGAAGTACTCTGATGTGCTTGCAGGACACATGTGTAAGTACTTTACGGCACTAGCCCAGGGCATGGCAATGCCCTCTGTGGCTCTAATGGCACACATCACGGTACTTCCAAAGGAAGGGAAAGATCATACATTACCTGGCAATTACAGGCCGATATCGCTTCTTAATACTGATATTAAGATCCTAGCCAAAGTACTGGCTAATAGACTAAAACCGATCCTTCCGACGGTGATTAACCCCGACCAAACCGGCTTTATCATGGGCAGGGAAGCCAGGGACAAATCTAATGCCGCATACACACGTGCAGACTTTTCCCGGCGGACTTAGTCCAGCGGACAATCCGCCGGACTTTCCAGCTGGGTCCGCCGGACTTTCCGAGCGTGTGGACTTGCCCACACACGCCCGGACTTCTCCGGCGGACAATCCGCTGGACAAAGTCCGCGGGACTTTTGAAAATGAACGGACTTGCCCACACACGGAGCAGTCCGTTCATTTTGAATGTAACTTCAGGTACGTAGCTAGCATAGGCAGTAAATGCCGGCGCGCTAGCTCCGTCACCTGCCATGGATTTAAAGGGAATCCCCACGCCGAAAAACGGCGTGGGGGTCCCCCCCAAATCCATGTTAGACCCTTATCCGAGCACTCAGCCCGGCAGGCCAGGAAAGGGGTGGGGACGAACGAGCGCCCCCCCCCTCCTGAGCCGTACCAGGCCGCGTGCCCTCAACATGGGGGGTGCGGCCCCCCCCACCCCAAAGCACCTTGTCCCCATGTTGATGAGGACAAGGGCCTCTTCCCGACAACCCTGGCCGTTAGTTGTCGGGGTCTGCGGGCGGGGGCTTATCGGAATCTGGGAGCCCCCTTTAATAAGGGGGCCCCCAGATACCGGCCCCCCACCCTATGTGAATGAGTATGGGGTACGATGTACCCCTACCCATTCACCTAAGGTGTAAAATGTAAAGTAAAAAAACCACACACACTTTTGAAAAAATAGTTTATTGCACTGCTCCGGGGGTCTTCTTCCGTCTTGGGGGTCTTCTCGCCGGACTCCTCCGCTCTCTTCTGCTCTTTTACCTAGCTCTTTCACGAGCGGAGGAGGCCGGCTACCTTCTTCGTCGTCGCCGCCGTCTGGGGGTCTCGATCCGCCTTCGGGGGTCTTGCAGGGTCTTCCGGGGGGTCTCTTCTGTTCTTGCGGCGGTCGTCGTCTTCCGCGCCGCCGGCGCCGCCTTCTTCTTCTTGTCCTTCTTCTTGTTCTTCTTCTTCTTCCGATGTTGACCCGACGCTCTCTCTGCCCGGAATGCCTGTGCCGCGCTGGGACTTATATAGGGACATGGGGACAGGGTCACATGCTCATGTCACATGGTGACCCCGCCCCCTTGTAATGTCACAGTCCCAGCATCCTCCGGGACTGTGACAACACAAGGGGGCGGGGTCACCATGTGACATGAGCATGTGACCCTGTCCCCATGGGTGACAGACGCGAGAAGGCGAGAAGACCCCCAAGACGGAAGAAGACCCCCGGAGCAGTGCAATAAACTATTTTTTGCAAAAGTGTGGCCTGCCAGGCTGCGTGCTCGGATAAGGGTCTGACATGGATTTGGGGGAACCCCCACGCCGTTTTTTCGGCGTGGGGAGTCCCTTTAAATCCATGCCAGCTTACGGAGCTAGCGCGGCGGCATTTACTGCCTACGCTAGCTACGTAACCTGAAGTCACGTGCTAAATGAACGGACTTGCCGATGAGCGGCAAGTCCGTTCATTTCAAAAGTCCCGCGGACTTGCCTACTAACGGCGGGATTGTCCGCCGGACTGCCAAGTCCAGCGGATAATTTTAAAACCAAACTTAAAACTTTGGTCCGCCGGACTTTGGCGCCAAAAAGTCAGCCGACGCCCACACACGAGGGGATTATCCGCTGGACTTCAGTCCAGAGGATAATCCCGCGGGATAGTCCCTTCGTGTGTACGTGGCCTTACAGAGCCCTCCAGCTGATCCACTGGGTAGAATCTCAAGGAGAGGCGCACCCCTGTCTCTTGCTTTCCACCGATGCTGAGAAAGCATTTGACAGGGTGGACTGGACTTACATGAAAACGGTGCTGAAGAGGCTTGGATTGGGACCTAACATGTTAACATGGATATCCTCCTTATATAGCTCCCCGTCCGCCAGGGTAAAAGTCAATGGACTTCTGTCTGATCCCTTCCCCATTATGAATGGAACACGCCAGGGGTGCCCTTTGTCGCCACTGGTCTTTGCCCTTACCCTCGAACCCCTTCTTAATAAAATCCGCCTGCATAAGGACATCAAGGGATTTACAGTTGGCCCGGCAGAACATAAATTATCTGCCTACGCGTATGACGTGTTATTCTACGTCACGGACCCACTTATCTCGTTGCCCAACATTATGGCGGAGTTACGAGAATTCAATGAGCTGTCACACTTTAAAATTAATTACAGTAAATCGGAGATACTACACCTGAATATCCCCCCGGATCTGCATACGCGGCTGCAAGCTGCTTTCTCATTTACGTGGTGCTCCACGTCACTAAAACATTTGGGGGTATACTTACCCAAGAGTTGCTTGCGGCTATATGAATGCAATTATGCCCCACTACTTTCTACAGTCAAGGCGGACCTTAAAAATTGGGACAGAACGGCATTTTCCTGGATGGGCCGAGTCAGCGTACTTAAAATGAATGTGTTACCCCCCATATTGTTCCTCCTACAAATGGTGCCGATTACCTTACCAAAGGCGTTTTTCTCAAGCCTCAACAGCATGTTCTCTCATACATTTGGAGTGGGAAATGCCCTAGGCTGGCAATCCGTATGTTGCAACGCCCTAAGTCTAGGGGAGGTTTGGGGGTACCGGTAATTCGCAGATATTATGAAGCAGTGGTCCTGCAACGCATTCTAGATTGGTACCATAATGTTACTCATAAACTCTGGGTCCCCCTGGACAAGCTTTTGGCGGGCCGCAATTTGGCACATGCCCCCTGGGTCCCCCGAGAGCATAGAGGCCTCTCGGCCCTGGTGTCCCCGCTCGCCTCCCATGTGCTGACGATGTGGGATGCCCTAAATAGGGGAGGGAAGTTGGCACAACCAACCTCCCCTCTGGCACCATTATGTGGCTTCCCCTGGTTCGCCCCAGGGGAACACCCCTCTTTTTTCAGGACATGGGCGGCAGACGGAGAGTCCAGGTGCGGTAGATTTGTTCAAGACCAAGGCTTGTTGTCCATAGAGACTCTAAGGGCTCAGTTTGGCCCCTTTTTAATGGACGACTGGTGCTACAGACAGCTCCAACACTTTTTAACTAGTTTACCACACTGCGCTCGGTCACCTACCCAGGCCTCACCCTTCGAACAGCTGTGTATGTCAGAAGCGGCTACCCCACACGCCATCTCTGTACTATATGACCTACTTCAGGCATCGCAGATTGAGGAGACACCGGCCTTTATTAGAGATTGGGAGAGGGATCTGCAGCGCGTCTTCACACAACCTCAACTCGAGCACATGTATAAACTTACACACTCCAGCACAGTAGACACGAAGATGCAGGAAAACAGTTATAAACTTCTAACTAGGTGGTATAGAGTGCCAACCAGGCTCACTAGGATGTACCCGTCTTTGTCGGATGCATGCTGGAGAGGCTGCGGCCTTAGAGGCTCGTTCCTCCACATATGGTGGGAGTGCCCCATGCTGAGACCCTTTTGGTTGGACGTTCATGCGCAGATCAAACAAATACTAGACCTGGATCTCCCAGACTCCCCATTAGAATCACTGCTGCACTTCCCTACCATTCCTCTCAGCCGATATAGCAAATCTGTTCTACCCCACCTGCTCAACGCGGCCAGGAGGCTGATTCCAATTTACTGGAAGACATCCAGAATACCAACCCGGGCAGAATGGGTGAAATTGGTCAATAATATTATGGCTGCGGAGGAATGGATGGCGCTGTGCAAAGATAGGTATGAAAAGTTCTACGCCATATGGGCTACATGGATACACTATACCTCCTCGGGACCCTCGCCAGTCGGGATATCCTCTACGTAGGGGGACCTAACGGTGAGGGACAAGAGACACTTGGCTTTGGGAAATACCCAGTCTAGGCATCAGTAGGACTATGCAGCCCTTCATTGACTCAGAAAAGTGGCACATAGCAGCGGACGGGGACACAGAACCCCTCCTCCCCTCTTTTCTTTCTTTCTTTTCTCCCTTTTGTTACACTATCTGTCTTACCCTTCCCTCCTTTTCCTTTCCTTTTTGGCATGTTCCTCCTATAGTATTAAGACTCTGTGTTTGGTTGGGATGCCGGAACCAAGGCATCAAGCTAGCTCTCTGAATGGGGACCCATGTTCTTGACATGGACCTCTGGACTGAGAAACCAGGGGTGACCCAATGTTTGAATTTATATTGTGGGTTCGACAAGTAGATAACTACCTCCCCTGAGTCAGTCTCTGGTGGTCGGATGATCACATGCACTTTATTACGCGCCCTTTGTTCCGGGCGCAGTCCCTATTTGTCTTGCGCTGAACCGAATGCCAATTGTCTATGTCGTTTTTGCTCTTGTTATCTGTATGTTTGTTCACACTTTTTACTTTTAAAAATAAAGATTATATAAAAAAAAAAATGTAAAAAAGGAGGAAGGTGATAGTGATAAAGGTAATAGTGATAATAGTAATAGTGATAATCCACTACCAGGTATAAAATAGGCAAAAGACCCATAAAGAGTTAACTAGGAAGGGTCAGACAGCTCACTCCATGCAGGGGAAGGGGGTAGAAAGGTATAGTCAAATAGAAAGCCATTCAGCCTACCTTGAATAAAACAACAAAGAGTAGGTCTAGATAGATGATTGGTCAACAGCGCTGCCTGCAGAATATACATACAATGGTAATAAGGAAACTAATCTAATTTAGATGTAGTCCATTTAGAAAGATATTGGGTAGTGTAAATAGGTTACATAGTCTCACCTTGTAATCTTAGTAGTTTATACAAAGTGACTTTATATCAAAAAAGAAGAGAGAAGTTGTATTTCAAACAGGACTGCCAACAAAAAGAATGCTTAGTAGAGATTTGTAATCAGGCAACGCATTAAATTAACAGATAACAGATCCAAGCCATCTAGAAAAAGAAAAATATACCTGAAATCAATACACTTGAAACAATCCAGCAGCAGGAGTGCAGCAAACAAAATATAAAATGTAAATACCTTTCCAGAATAAGTATGGCAGTAGGTTGTAAAGGAGTCCAGAGACGGACAACCGTCTTAAGAGAAGTTGTTAAAAGTACACAAATAAATGTGTGATGAGTGCGCTTGTATCAACCTTAAAGCAAAATGCAAAAAACCTGTACAACACTTAGAATATATAGTGTATACACCGTGATTAATAAAAACCTGTGTAGTGCAGTGATTTAAAATACGCTTTTAGACCTCCAATTGTTGTTTGGATAGAGGGTTAAAATAATGGATATAAATGTGTCAAGTTTCTCCTATAGATCCTGAAACATTTTTGGTGATTATCCTGAGTTTATTTAATGAGGCACTTGAATGATTGCTGGTGAGAGGTATCAATTACCTATTGCTCAATGTAGAGCTGGTGCCAATAAATGAACAATTATTTGAGTATATAAAAATAGGGTAAATTAATGCATAAATAACTGCTGTCTTTGTTACAGCCGCCGATGCTCAAATTAATGAAGAATATTTCTATGCATTTACCCGGTAGCCTACCAGGCTGAATCAATCTGTATCATTACATGCAGAAAAAGGAGATTGAATGCAGGAAGTTGCTGCTCACAATATGAATGGTGCACAAGTAAAAGGAGAAAAAAAGACAAAAGGAAAAAAAAACTGACACTTTCCTTTTCTGCTGACACCTCCAGGTGCTGTTCGTTTTCTGTCTTTTACGCTGTGCTTACAGGCACTTCCAGTCAGTTTGCATATGGGGAGAGAAAGAAACATACACCATTGCGCAGTATTTCCTAAAAAGAAATGCGTGTGTGTGCTGTGACCAGTGAGCGGTAATCTACTCACATACACCCGGTAATGGTATAGCGATAGCCGAATGCTTGTCAGGCTTTTTTGCTACAGGGCTGGATGCCCTGCTCGTCCACACTCTGCGTGCTGCGGTGATGTCACTAGGCTCATCCTCCCGACGCGTTGGATTACAGTCACGTAACGTTTTCAAGGGATACGTTACGTGACTGTAATGCAACGCGTCGGGAGGAGGAGCCTAGTGACATCACCGCAGCACGCAGAGTGTGGACGAGCAGGGCATCCAGCCCTGTAGCAAAAAAGCCTGACAAGCATTCGGCTATCGCTGTACCATTACCGGGTGTATGTGAGTAGATTACCGCTCACTGGTCACAGCACACACACACATTTCTTTTCAGGAAATACTGCGCAATGGTGTATGTTTCTTTCTCTCCCCATATGCAAACTGACTGGAAGTGCCTGTAAGCACAGCGTAAAAGACAGAAAACGAACAGCACCTGGAGGTGTCAGCAGAAAAGGAAAGTGTCAGTTTTTTTTCCTTTTGTCTTTTTTTCTCCTTTTACTTGTGCACCATTCATATTGTGAGCAGCAACTTCCTGCATTCAATCTCCTTTTTCTGCATGTAATGATACAGATTGATTCAGCCTGGTAGGATACCGGGTAAATGCATAGAAATATTCTTCATTAATTTGAGCATCGGCGGCTGTAACAAAGACAGCAGTTATTTATGCATTAATTTACCCTATTTTTATATACTCAAATAATTGTTCATTTATTGGCACCAGCTCTACATTGAGCAATAGGTAATTGATACCTCTCACCAGCAATCATTCAAGTGCCTCATTAAATAAACTCAGGATAATCACCAAAAATGTTTCAGGATCTATAGGAGAAACTTGACACATTTATATCCATTATTTTAACCCTCTATCCAAACAACAATTGGAGGTCTAAAAGCGTATTTTAAATCACTGCACTACACAGGTTTTTATTAATCATGGTGTATACACTATATATTCTAAGTGTTGTACAGGTTTTTTGCATTTTGCTTTAAGGTTGATACAAGCGCACTCATCACACATTTATTTGTGTACTTTTAACATATCACTCACGTGTGGGAGCACTTTCTTATGGGTTTGCAGCTGTATCATTTGGCCATCTTGAAACACTAATGGTCCTCTGAGTTTAATCCTCACTAGCGCTTAAGTATTTTAATATTTTATTCCTCTTAAGAGAAGTACTGTGGTATAAGGCTGAATGGCCAGCCTTATATGCACGTCCCAATCAGGTGTGCAGGAATTCCGCATCACCTGACTCGACCAGGAAGGGTTGCGCGTGCAACCTCGTCACGGCCGCACATGCACAGTATGCAGGAGCAAGTACAATAGATGCGCCCGTGCGGGAGGAGCGCAGCCCTAAAGGTCTCAGGGCTGAGAGCTTCCCCAAGTGGACACTCCCAAATGACAGCGTCTAAAAGCGCTGTATTGGGCAGATGGAGAGAGCCTATGGATGGGTGATGGAATAACCAAGGAAACAGGGAGAGCAGGAAACCACAATTGGGGGGGGTGTCACGTACCTTACAGCGGAGTCCGAAATGACGAGGGCGGCCTCTTGCACGGTCCCGGTCCTAGCACCCCTGGAGGTGGAGACAGGAACTGCTAGGGCAGCGGAAGGGTGCAGGTGCCTGTAGGCAGGTAGATAGCAGGTCAGGAACAAGCAGGAGTTGGCAACAGGCTGGCAGAGAAGTACACTGACGGCAGGCAGGCTCGTGGTCGGGGACAGGCAGAGGTTGGCAACAGGACAGGCAGCGAAGTACAGAATCAGGAGACAGAGCCGAAGTCAGAGGTTCACGCCGGGGTCGGTGCAGGTAAACAAGGCAGACAAGGAAGTAGTCAGGAAGAGCCGGGTGTTCAAGATCAGGTGAAGTCAGACAAGGCAACAGCAAGGTATGCAGGAACAAGCTGAGACAATCCAGCACTGATGCTAAGTGGCAGCTTGTTTAAATAGGGTGCTGTGCGCCGTGATTTGCGGGCACGAATACGGGTGCAAAGGACGTGCCTAGTGCGCATGTCCGTTCCAATGGTCGCGCCGGTCCGTTAAACAGGATGCGCCTGACGCGCACATCTGTTCACACGGGTGCGCCGATGCGCATAACAGTTCACAAAGGTGCGCTGATGCGCATAACAGTTCACAAAGGTGCGTGTCAGGCTAGCAGCAGATAACAGGTAACAGTTCAGGCAGAGGAGCATACAAAGGAGACGTGAGAAGGCGCTGAGAATGCCTGAAAGCTATTTTTATCTACAAATGCCTGCTTTTATTTGATTTTATGTAAGAGTCCACCTGTTATTTAATACATTTATTTTTAATACTTATCTAAAATACTACACTAGTGGAGGCTTCCCTTTGTTCTTTTCCCTGGCACTGTGACATTGAGCATTGCAGGATTTAAACGTCCTTAAAGGAGAAGTACATTACTCTTACAACGTTTGCTGAACATCTGAACTTAAACTATCTGGGCTATAGGAGACCCATGAAAGGCTTTATTTTTTCATCTTTAAGGTGAGAGTTCTGAGAGACCAGTGATTGGATACAAAATGTGAAAACCAGGACCAAATATCTACTTAATTTTTACAGTCTTTTTAAAAAAACTATCCAGAAAGTGTTGATCATTTGGATGAACTGGCATTATTAAATTCATTATTGTAGGATCCACGTGACGGCTGTGTTTGATCACACAGCACGTCACTAACAGGATCGGACGGATCAATTTGGACTCTGCTGTATTTATATATACATTTATCCATATATTTTTATCCATTCTGGGACTATATGAACTTACTATTATTACTATTATTTTTTAATCACTCCATCACTTATTCACAATTGTTACTTTATTTTTTATCATTGATTCCTTTATCATATTTTTATTGATTCCTTATACCATATATTTCGTGTTGTTTTTTACTTGTTTTATACCAGTCACGGATTCACACCATTTTATGCACATTGATTGTTGCACAGTTTGTCGCACAGTTTATCAGGTCTTTATGCACATGACACTTTAAATATTTGACATATTGCTATATTTACTGTTAGTCACATAGATGTGTATATTTATGTATATGTGTAATTTA
Organism: Lithobates sylvaticus; assembly: GCA_028564925.1. Taxonomy (NCBI): domain Eukaryota; kingdom Metazoa; phylum Chordata; class Amphibia; order Anura; family Ranidae; genus Lithobates; species Lithobates sylvaticus. Next base: position 150,516,281 of record CM053033.1, read on the forward strand.
TACTGCTAGTCACGTATATGTTTATATATTTATTTTAATTGATTGGTTATCACCTCTCACTAGTACCAACGCCGACTACTGGTCATTATTCATATTGCTCTTTAGATTTATAATTACACATTTTTAGCTATTATTGCACGAAATTCTTTTATATATTTAACAGTTCAGGTGTGCTGATTATACAAAGAGTTCAAAGAACAAGAGCACATAAAATGAGCAGGTCTAAACAGAGCAAGTCATCTGGGACTTGTAGTTCACTGCAGCAGATGAAGGTAGATGTTTGCTGGACCTTGTAGTTCACCACTGCAGATGAGGATAGATGTTTGCTGGACCTTGTAGTTTACCGCTGCAGATGAAGGTACTACAGTAGAATCAGGCAAAGCGTAGTCTAGGCAAGCTGGGTCATACACAGGTAGATCAGAGTCCAAGCGGTACCGAATCAGAAGCGAGCAAGCAGGGTCAAACAAGCCGGGTCATACACGAAATACACAGAGCAGATATCAACTAGATCAAACACAAAGGTAAACTCTAACACGAGCACTGATTGAATGCTGATACGGGTGATTTAAAGGTGAGCTAGCCAATCACTGTTGTTTTCCAGGCAAAGGCTGTGGCAGGTGAGTTGTGCTGGGTCCTAAAGGGATCCTAGTACTGACAGTACCCCCCCTTTCTCAAGGGGTTGCTCCTGCACCCCCAGGCTTACTTGGATAACAAAGGTGGAACTTCTTCTTAAGTTGGTCAGCATGAAGATCACGAGCTGAGACCCAAGACCGATTCTCTGGGCCGAAACCTTTCCAATGAACAAGATATTGTAAGGAATTGCGCACTCGTCTGGAATCAAGAATAAATTCCACTTCATATTCCTGACTGTCCAACACATCCACAGGTTCTGCTTCATTTACTTGGAGGCTGGAATGAACAGATTTCAACAATGAAACATGAAAGACATTTGGAATGCGCATGGATGGGGGAAGTTTTAATCTATAGGACACAGGATTAACAATCTCCGAAATTTCATAAGGCCTGATGAATTTTCGGCCAAGCTTTTTAGATGGAACATGCAGGGACAGATTCCTAGATGATAGCCACACTTTGTCACCAACTTTATATTCTGGTGCCTTTGAGCGCCTCTTGTCAGCCGTTTTCTTAAAAGCCTGCACAGAGCGAGAAATAGCACGATTTACATTGGACCAGATTTTGGAGAAATTTTCAATCGTGGTGTTGGCATCTGGAACATCAGAGGGTGGAAGATCAAAGGAGCACACACGAGGATGCAACCCGTAAACACAGAAGAAAGGAGAGGTCCCTGTAGATGTGCTGGCACAATTATTAAAGGCAAACTCTGCCCATGGAAGGATGTTGACCCACTCCACCTCATCTTGGGCCATCAGACAACGTACCATCTTCTCTAGAGTCTGATTAGTCCTTTCTGTTTGGCCATTTGTCTCAGGATGATATGCTGAAGAATATGATAACTTAATCCCCAGCTGAGAGCAAAGGGCCTTCCAAAACTGGGCTATAAACTGAGAGCCACGGTCTGAGACAATGTTAATTGGTGCCCCATGGAGCCTGAAAACATGTTTAATGAATAAAGATGCCAGTTCTTTAGCAGATGGAAGTTTCGGAAGCGGAACAAAGTGGGTCATCTTACTGGACCTATCTACCACCACCCAGATCGTGGAACATCCCTGGGACAGAGGCAAGTCAGTGATAAAGTCCATAGATAAATGGGTCCAGGGACAGGTAGGTATTGGTAGAGGACGTAGGAGACCGGGGGGCTTAGAGGTACTGCTCTTGCTTCTGGCACAAACTTCACAGGCCTGGACGAAGGCTAACACATTCTGCTTAATGGCCACCAGAGGTTGTGAGAGATAATCTCAAAAGTTTGTCTAAACCCTGGATGTGCTGCATGTTTTGATGCATGTACTTGCTGCAATACCTGCAAACGAAGAGCCAGGGGCACAAAAAGCATACCAGAGGGAGTGGAGGGAGGGGCTTCAGCCTGTGCTGGTAACAAGGCCTCAGAGATGTCAGTCTGGGTGAAAGCCAAAATCCTATCCTCAGAGATAATGGGTTGTGGAGGAAGCGGAGGAGGAGACTCTGACAAAAAGCTGCGAGACAAGGCGTCAGCCTTAATGTTTTTTGGTCCTGGTAAATAAGAAATTGTGAAGTCAAATCTGGAGAAAAACAATGACCACCTGGCTTGATGTGAGTTCAGTCTTTTAGCAGAACGGATGTATTCAAGGTTTTTGTGGTCAGTCAGAACTATGAATGGATAGCGAGCTCCCTCCAGCCAATGTCTCCATTCCTCCAAAGATAGCTTTATGGTTAAAAGTTCTCTGTTGCCTATATCATAATTGCGCTCTGCTGGGGAATATTTACGGGACAAGAAGGCACAGGGGTGGATGGCAGCATTTACAGAATCCTTTTGTGACAAAAGCACCCCCACCCCTACTTCAGATGCATCTACCTCCACAATAAAAGGTAGCTCAGGAACAGGATGGCGTAGAATTGGTGCAGAGGTAAAGGCTTTCTTTAACTGAGTGAAGGCTGCCTGGGCTTCAGTAGTCCATTTAAATGTAGTCAGAGTCTTCCTGGTGAGAGAGGTGATGGGATGTGCAATGGTGGGAAAGTTCTTGATGAATTTTCGATAGAAATTTGCAAAGCCCAGGAAGCGCTGAACTGCCTTCAGGTCTGAAGGTGGTGCCCAGTCTAAAATGGCTTGAATCTTGGCTGGGTCCATGGTGAGGCCTGTGTCAGAAATTAGGTAGCCCAGGAAAGGTACTTGTTTAACATGAAATAAACATTTTTCAGGCTTTACAAAAAGGGAGTGAGTCTTTAGTCAGGCCAATACCGAGCATACATGCTTCTGATGTGTTTCAAGATTGGGAGAGTATATCAAAATATCGTCTAAATATACAAGCATGAAGCGACCCAACATGTCATAGAAAATGTCATTCATAAAGTTCTGAAATACAGCTGGCGCATTCCTGAGACCGAAAGGCATGACAAGACATTCGTAATGACCATCCTTGGTGTTAAAGGCCGTCTTCCATTCGTCGCCTGCACGGATGCGCACCAGATTATAGGCTCCCCTTAAGTCCAGTTTGGAGAAGATTTTGGCTCCCTGGATTTGAGAGAACAACTCTGATGAGAGGAAGAGGATACCGATTGGGAACAGTTATTTTATTTAGACCTCGGTAATCAACACAAAGTCTCAGTCCCCCATCTTTCTTCGGGACAAAGAAGCATCCTGCTCCTGCGGGAGAAGTGGAGGGACGGATGAAACCCTTAGCTAGGTTTTCATGGATGTATTCTTGCAAAGCAAGATTCTCTGGTTCAGACAATGGAAAGACTCTCCCTCGAGGAGGTGTAGTGTCAGGCAAGAGGTCAATGGGACAATCATAACTGCGATGAGGAGGTAAAGTGTCAGCAATCCCTTTAGAAAACACATCCCGAAAGTCCTTATAACAAAGCAGAATCTGTTCCATTCCCACTTGACAGGTAGCAAGTCGAACAGGTTGCTGGATGCAGTTCTTTTTACACTGATTGGACCAAGCCAGAATATTTCCTGTTGGCCAGTCAATTACAGGATTGTGCTTCTGAAGCCAAGGAAGGCCTAGGATCAAAGGAGTGGATGGAGAGTCAATGACAAGACAGGAAATCTTCTCCCAATGCAAAGCCCCCAATTGTAACTGGAAAGGGTTGGTGGATTGGAGCACTAGATCTTGTGAGAGAGGCCGATTATCCACGGAAATCAGGCGGACTGGGCAATCTAGAGTTTCCAGAGACAAATAGGTAATCAGAGTCTTATCAATAAAATTCTCAGCAGCCCCAGAATCTACCAAGGCCAGCTGTTCATGAGCCCCTGTCCCAAAGTGAATGACAGCGGGTAAAAGTATACGATTGTCCCCCTGGGGAGATGAGAGCAGACCTAAGGTGACCTCCCCGCAATCACCTAGGTCCTGGAGTTTCCCGGACGTGTAGGGCACGAACGGAGCATATGACCCTTGAGGCCACAGTATAAGCAGAGTCCCATATTACGCTGGCGTGTGTGTTCCTGGGCAGAAAACCGGGTGGAGCCTAACTGCATAGGTTCTTCCTCAGATTTGGCACTGGAGGTGGAATAGTCAGGTGGCAAAGGAGGTATATAGTTTGCCACAGGCATAGTTTGTTCTCGCCTCCTCTCTCTCTGTCGGTGGTCAATTCTAATGGCTAGACACATAACCTCCTCCAGTGAGGCTGGGTAGGAGAAGTTGACCAGAGCGTCCTTAATTGCATCTGACAGGCCTATTCTAAACTGGCTGCGGAGAGCTGCATCATTCCAGCCAGATCCCGGGGCCTACCTGCGAAACTCTGAGCAATAGATTTCAGCTGTGGCAGTTCCTTGCTGTAAGTTACGCAGGGTTGATTCTGCAGTAGCAGCACGATCTGGATCATCATATAGCAACCCGAGGGCTTCAAAGAAGGCATCTACTGTTAGCAGGGCTGGATGGTTTGGTTCCAGGTTAAAGACCCAAGCCTGGGGGTCACCCTGTAGTAGAGAGATAATGATTTGAACCCTCTAAGTTTCAGGGCCAGACGAGGATGGCCTTAACTTGAAATATAATTTGCAGCTGTTTTTAAAGTTGCAAAACCCTTTACGGTCACCAGAAAAACGGTCAGGCAAAGGAATTTTTGGTTCAGATGGAGTTTTTGTAGCAGTGGTAGTAGAAGGAGATTGCACCTTGGTGAGCTCTGTGGCCATTTCCTGAACTTGATGGGATAAACAGCAAAGTTCCTGTGCAAACAACTGAGCCTGCTCAGGATCCATGATAGGTTTCCCTTTTTATGTATGGCTCGTGTTAATGTCAGGCTAGCAGCAGATAACGGGTAACAGTTCAGGTGTGCTGATTAAACAAAGAGTTCGAAGAACAAGAGCACATATCATGAGCAGGTCTAAGCAGAGCAGGTCAGCTGGGACTTGTAGTTCACTGCAGCAGATGAAGGTAGATGTTTGCTGGACCTTGTAGTTCACCGCTGCAGATGAGGATAGATGTTTGCTGGACCTTGTAGTTCACCGCTGCAGATGAGGATAGATGTTTGTTGGACCTTGTAGTTCACCGCTGCAGATGAAGGTACTACAGTAGAATCAGGCAAAGCGTAGTCTAGGCAAGCTGGGTCATACACAGGTAGATCAGAGTCCAAGCGGTACCGAATCAGAAGCTAGCAAGCAGGGTCAAACAAGCCGGGTCATACACGAAATACACAGAGCAGATATCAACTGGATCAAACACAAAGGTAAACTGTAACACAAGCACTGATTGAATGCTGATACAGGTGATTTAAAGGTGAGCTGGCCAATCACTGTTGTTTTCCAGGCAAAGGCTGTGGCAGGTGAGAAACTATAAAATATAGTATTTATTGATACAAAAATAATAAAAAAACAGACTAGCATCTGGGTAATAGCAATATGCAATACAGTACAGAACAAAAAAACAATAGAACAATGTAACAACACTTATGCTCTCGTGGGGGTTGGATACCCCAGAACCCGACGCGTTTCCAGTTTTGCTTGAAAACTTTCATCATTATTTTGAAATACCAAGGAGGAGGTCCAATGAAGTGTCGCGTCTGGATCAGAGTGCTGCCCCAATCAGCCATAATCGGAGACAATTGGAACAAATAGTACCTATAAAATTAGAGAAGATGAGTGAGAAAATCAAACATTAAACTGTAATACATTAACAGCAATAACAGTGTATAACAGCAATTAGGCAATGGACAGCACATATGTATGAGCAAGGAGACAATATCAGAAGGCAAAAAACATCATTATTGTAAAAAAGGGGGGAAAACACTGCACTAAAAGAGGAGTATCACAATGATATAGTGGAAATAAAGCAGCCGACACTCATACGAACAAAGTGAGCAAAATGTGACAAAAAATAGTGTAGCGCTGAATGATGGAGTATAAGTGTGTGAATACAATTACACATATGAAATAAGTGACAATGCACAATAAATAAGTATAAAATGAAGTAAAAAATGTGAACTTTGAAGTATAGAGTCCAAGATCAGGCTCAAATAAGATGGATTTTAGTCCAAAATATCTAAAGAAGTCCAAATGGGATGGTCCATATAAATATGGGAAATGAGTGGAACAATTTTCTTATGGAGTGGCCCAAGGAATGCGGGTGTGAAGCGGTAGGTATGGTACGAATAAACAGGTGCCTGTGGGTACATCAACGTTCACTGGTAAAATAGAAGTTGGGTACTCTTACCGGATAGGTTGGACACACATGTCATACGACAGTGGGTCAATAGGGCTTGATAACCTGATGAGGCCAGGTCAAGTCTATAGGTGGTCGGATGGGTCCTGTTCGGTCCTATTCTATCCGACTTCGAATCCCAGGGGGCGAATTCCAAATGGTGAATCCTGGTGTCACCGCTTGTAAAATCCGAATAGGTGGGTGCTCCGACCCGGGGTGTATCCAAGGTAGCAGCGAAAGTGGGGGGCTCGTGATGTGAGTATGGAATAAAAAGATAAAAAAGAGGCTCCGGATGGTGCAGATCAAAACAAACCAGTTGGTTTATTGGGGTGGTCAGATATAATGATAAATATATGACACAAGAATTAAAAAAGTGATCACAAAAATAAAATGGATGGTAGTATAAAAGCAATGTGGGGTACAGAGTATGCTGGCCCGACTAGATTCGACCTCAGGGTCTTCGACAGGGGCATGCTGTGACCCCTCACATTGCTAACAAATAAATAGACTAGTGGAGCTTAGATCCGCCCCTAATGGGGGGTGGGATAGTAGTGAGCAAAAAAATAGTTTATGCTATTCAAGCCTCTCTTTGGACCTAGCCACACAGCCCTTAAAGCGGTTATGCACTCTGTTAAAAATTTTTTTTTTTTGGGACGGAATATAAAGGATGCTTACCTTTATTGGGGGACTCACCTGTTCCATCTTCCATCTCGATCGCCGCCGGTTTTCGTCCGATGAAGTTCCTCGTCTTCTTCTTTAGTGCTGGGGGCCATCTTGCCTGTGGGCATGTGAAACACCCACAGGAGCTTTAGATGGCCCAGCATGCACCGCCGTTACTCGCGCGTGCGCAGTAACGGCACATCTGCCGACATCTCACGAGATTTCGGCAGATGTGGCCGAAATCTCGGGAGATTTCGGAAGATGTGGCCAAAATCTCGCGAGATTTCGGAAGATGCCCGCACTGACTCCTGGGATCAATGACACCAGATCCCAGGAGACAGTGCGGCGTGACGACGATCGACGCAGAGACCCCGCCCGCCCGCCGCCGCAGAGAGAGAAGACCGGAAGTCTTCAATTACAAGGTAAGTAAAAAAAAAAAAAAACATTTCATTTAGTACTCTTTGCCTGATTTGGAAGGCAAAGAGATTTACTAAATGAAATGGGTGCAGAACCACTTTAATGCCAGATTTTATGGTGTTGCCATTTTTAAAATTTTAAATGCGGTGAAGTCTATGAAAAAAATATATAAATTTTTTCAAAAAATGTATTTTTTCATAGATATTGAGTAAAGTCAGGTACCGAAATCGGACTGTGGAGGGAATGTACCAAAAGAATATTTTAATATGCCATTTGCCTATAAACTGCAAAATGCAGGTGGCTTTACTCAAATAAATGGGTGCATCATCCAGGGTATAAAGGTCATTGGAAGTGTGTGGTGGAACGTTTTGTGACACTATAACCCTTTAAGTACATATGGTCAGACACTGCTCCTGTACATAGGAGCCGGATGTTACCTGAATGTTACTTCCGGGGTCACTGGGGTTGCGTCATCACTACCAGGAGGGCCGTGATCTCTGAGGTGCCCATCGCTGTTTGGGTCATGTGACCGTAGTGACGTGTCATGTGACGTGCATCGTCCGGAACGCCGTCCACGTTCGGGAATCCTCACTTCCTGGTTGCCGATCATGTGACCTCCCTGCGTCAGCGGCTCACATGATCACTACAGCGGCCGTAATACGATCGCACGCTCCGCTGTAATGCAGGGCGGTGTCGCCACGGTTACGCTGTGTGTCTGTGTCCCCATAGTAGACTTTTGAGGCTGAGACTATGGAAAAAAAAACGCAAAGTATAGACTAGAGGGGAAAACGCCTGATAAACAACATACAATGAATATAAAACATGAATATGGGTCAAATTATAAAAACAATCAAATCTCAATGAGAATAAAATCCTATTCATGTTAAATGAAGGAAATGAAAAAAGATTTGAATTATCCCCATTACAGAAATATTGGAGATATAAAGAATGTATAATGTACAGAAATAAGATCTAGTGATTAGGATGAAAATGGAAGGTGATATGGGGGTGTATATATAAGACATTATATGAAGTATATATAAAGTATGTATATATAAATATATATATAAAAAATATTTTTCTTATACATTTGTGAAAATATATAATAAAATGTATAAAAAATTTAAAAAATTATAAAAAAATGTAAGTGGAGATATAAATAATTTGTGTGATGTCAGTGAAAGTGAATTGATGCCTTTAGCTATAAAAAGTGTTTTTGGACATAATGAGTGATATGATAAAAACTCAGTGTGTGGTGAGTCGGATGCGATTAGGAGTGAACTTTAATCTAAAATTTGCAGCATGTGTGAGAAGGATGGGGATGAATAAATATGTGAATGGTATGGTGAGAATGGTGAATGGTAGGTGTTCAGCGACTATGCTGCGACTGAAGATGGCTCTGAGTCTAAAAAGTCGGATGCGTCTCTGCTGCGATTAGGAGTGAACTTTAATCTAAAATTCGCAGCATGTGTGAGAAGAAGGATGGGGATGAATAAATATGTGAATGGTAGGTGTTCAGCGACTATGCTGCGACTGAAGATGGCTCTGAGTCTAAAAAGTTGGATGCGACTCTGCTGCGATTAGGAGTGAACTTTAATCTAAAATTCGCAGCATGTGTGAGAAGAAGGACGGGGATGAATAAATATGTGAATGGTATGGTGAGAATGATGAATGGTAGGTGTTCAGCGACTATGCTGCGACTGAAGATGGCTCTGAGTCTAAAAATCGCAGCGATAATGAGTTTCTAATATTTGAAACTATAACAGTGGTTGTGGCAGAGATAGGCTATAGCTACTGAGAGAGAAGGTGGAACGGGTGTGTTTATGCTCGATTAATGAAACAATTAATATCCCAGTCTGTATTCATGCCATAAGGCGAATAGCACTTGAGCTCATGGATCCAGAAGGTTTCGAGATGTGAGACACCTCGTAAGCATGAGTCCCCTCTCCAATTGGGTACAAATCTATCAATTATTTGGAACTGAGTGCCTGTAGGATCCTTGGTCGTCTATGCCCTAAACAGGCCTGAATTGGTGCTGTGGGCCCGATATATAGACGACATCCTCCTCCTGTGGAAGGGATGCAGAACCTCCCTCGACTCCTTTATGTCCACCCTCAACACGAACAACCGTGGCATAATTTTGAGCTATGAAGCAAGTACCACCAACATCCATTTCCTTGACTTAGAAATCGCAGCCATTAAAGCGGTTCGGCACACATTTCATTTAGTAAATCTCTTTGCCTTCCAAATCAGGCAAAGAGTACTAAATGAAATGTGTTTTTTTTTTTTCACTTACCTTGTAATTGATGACTTCCTGTCCTCAGTCTCTGCGGGGGGGGGGTCTGTGCGGGGATCCTCGTCACGCCGCACTGTCTCCTGGGATCTGGTGTCATTGATCCCAGGAGACAGTGTGGCCATCTTCCGAAATCTCGCGAGATTTCGGACCCATCTTCCGAAATCTCGCGAGATGTCGGCAGATGTGCCGACATCTCGCGAGATTTCGGAGAACGTGAGCTGCACTTTGCCGTTACTGCGCACGCGCGAGCTCGGCGCAGTAACGGCGGTGCATGCTGGGCCATCTAAAGTGCCTGTGGGGTTTCACATGCCCACAGGCAAGATGGCCCCCAGCAGAGAAGAAGAATATAAAGAATCTTATCGGAGGAAAACGGAGGGCGATCGAGATGGAAGATGGAACAGGTGAGTCCCCCAATTTAGGTAAACATCCTTTGTATACCCCCCAAAAAAATAAAAAATAAACACAGTGCAGAACCGCTTTAACAAACGTTTAGAGTTCAAAACCTTCTTTAAGCTGACAGACAGGAATGGCTACATTCCAGTTGATAGCTGCCACCACCATCAATGGCTGAAATCTGTTCCTCGTGTCCAATTTCTTCGGTTGCGCCGGAATTGCACCAACGACAGTGATTTCAAGCACCAATCTAATATCCTCAGACAGAGATTTGTCGATAAAGGATACAGATCATCAGACTTAGATGCTGATATCCAAGCAGCATCCCAGATCGACAGAACCTCCCTGTTAGAGACTAAACCAAAAACCACCAGAGATGAGAAGTTCAAATGGTCTTTCTTCACCACCTTCTCCACCCAACACAATGAAATTAAAAAGATACTTAACCGCTTCAATACAGGGCTTTTAAACACCCTTCCTTACCAGAGCACTTTTTGCGATTTGGCACTGCGTTCGCTTTAACTAACAATTGCGCGGTCGTGCGACGTTACACCCAAACAAAATTGACGTCCTTTTTTTCCCACAAATAGAGCTTTCTTTTGGTGGTATTTGATCACCTCTGCGGTTTTTATTTTTTGCGCTATAAACAAAAGAAGAGCGACAATTTTGAAAAAAAACACAATATTTTTTTACTTTTTGCTATAATAAATATCCCATTTTTAAAAAAAATAACTATTTTTTTCCTCAGTTTAGGCCGATACGTATTCTTCTACATATTTTTGGTAAAAAAATCGCAATAAGCGTATATTGATCGGTTTGCGCAAAAGTTATAGCGTCTACAAAATAGGGGATAGATTTATTGAATTTTTTTTTTTTTTACTAGTAATGGCGGCGATCTGCGATTTTTTTTTTTCGTGACTGCGACATTGCGGCGGACACTTCGGACACTTTTGACACATTTTTGGAACCATTCACATTTACACAGCGATCGTTGCTATAAAATTGCAATGATTACTGTGTAAATGTGACTGGCAGGGAAGGGGTTAACTCTAGGGGGCGCTGCAGGGGTTAATATGTTCCCTAATAGGAGTGATTCTAACTGTGGGGGGAGGGGACTCAAGGGGAGGAGACCGATCATGTGTTCCTCCGTACTGGGATCACATGATCGGTCTCCTCTGCACTGACAGGACGTGGAGCTGTGTGTTTACACACACAGCTCCACGGTCCCGCACGGTCCCGTTGTTTTAACGGGCAATCGCGGGTGCCCGGCGGACATCGCAGCCGCCGGGCACTCACACCGTGTCCCGAGCGATGCGCGCGCCCCCAGGCGGCCGGGAATGCGAGGACGTCATATGACGCCCACCCAGGATGGTAGATCCACCTTGTGGGCGTCATATGACTATAGGCCGGTAATGAAGTGGTTAATAAACATTGGAAAGTACTTTGCAGCGACAAAATCTTAGGAACCATTATCCCGGAACGAGCTGGAGTCATCTTCCGGGGGGCACGCTCCATTCATGGAGACATTGCCCCTAACACCATAGATGCCCCTAAACGTACTTCTTTCTTCCCAGAATGCAAGGGCTTCTTTCCATGCAGAAAATGTAATGTCTGTTTACATAATGCCTTGGGGAGGAGAAGAATTGATACTTTTACATCCACCATTACTTTACAAGTATACCCCATGAAACATTTCACTACCTGTGTAACTAAATACATAGTATACCTCATTACGTGTCCATGTAAAAAACAGTACGTGGGACGTACCATCAGAAATTTCTCGATTAGGGTCAACGAGCACTTGGCAAAAATTAAAAAGGGATGTGATAAACACACCGTTCCCCGACATTATTTGGAGCACCATGCCAAGGATCCTACAGGCACTCAGTTCCAAATAATTGATAGATTTGTACCCAATTGGAGAGGGGACTCATGCTTACGAGGTGTCTCACGTCTCGAAACCTTCTGGATCCATGAGCTCAAGTGCTATTCGCCTTATGGCATGAATACAGACTGGGATATTAATTGTTTCATTATTCGAGCATAAACACACCCGTTCCACCTTCTCTCTCAGTAGCTATAGCCTATCTCTGTCACAACCACTGTTATAGTTTCAAATATTAGAAACTCATTATCGCTGCGATTTTTAGACTCAGAGCCATCTTCAGTCGCAGCATAGTCGCTGAACACCTACCATTCACCATTCTCACCATACCATTCACATATTTATTCATCCCCATCCTTCTCACACATGCTGCGAATTTTAGATTAAAGTTCACTCCTAATCGCAGCAGAGTCGCATCCGACTTTTTAGACTCAGAGCCATCTTCAGTTGCAGCATAGTTGCTGAACACCTACCATTCACATATTTATTCATCCCCATCCTTCTTCTCACACATGCTGCGAATTTTAGATTAAAGTTCACTCCTAATCGCAGCAGAGACGCATCCGACTTTTTAGACTCAGAGCCATCTTCAGTCGCAGCATAGTCGCTGAACACCTACCATTCACCATTCTCACCATACCATTCACATATTTATTCATCCCCATCCTTCTCACACATGCTGCGAATTTTAGATTAAAGTTCACTCCTAAGTCGCATCCGACTCACCACACACTGAGTTTTTATCATATCACTCATTATGTCCAACCACACTTTTTATAGCTAAAGGCATCAATTCACTTTCACTGACATCACACATATTATTTATATCTCCACTTACATTTTTTTTATAATTTTTTAAATTTTTTATACATTTTATTATATATTTTCACAAATGTATAAGAAAAAAATATTTTTTATATATATATATTTATATATACATACTTTATATATACTTCATATAATGTCATATATACACCCCCATATCACCTTCCATTTTCATCCTAATCACTAGATCTTATTTCTGTACATTATACATTCTTTATATCTCCAATATTTCTGTAATGGGGATAATCCAAATCTTTTTTCATTTTCTTCATTTAACATGAATAGGATTTTATTCTCATTGAGATTTGATTGTTTTTATCATTTGACCCATATTCATGTTTTATATTCATTGTATGTTGTTTATCAGGCGTTTTCCCCCCTAGTCTATAGGTGAGACTATTTTTTTCCATAGTCTCAGCCTCAAAAGTCTACTATGGGGACACAGACACACAGCGTAACCGTGGCGACGCCGCCCTGCTTTACAGCGGAGCGTGCGATCGTATAACGGCCGCTGTAGTGATCATGTGAGCCGCTGACGCAGGAAGGTCACATGATCGGCAACCAGGAAGTGAGGATTCCCTTACGTGGACGGCGTCCCGGACGATGCACGACACGTCACTACGGTCACATGACCCACACAGCGATGGGCACCTCAGAGATCACGGCCCTCCTGGTGGTGATGACGCAACCCCAGTGACCCCGGAAGTAACATTCAGGTAACATCCGGCTCCTATGTACAGGAGCAGTGTCTGACCATATGTACTTGATGGGTTATAGTGTCACAAAACGTTCCACCACACACTTCCAATGACCTTTATACCCTGGATGATGCACCCATTCATTTGAGTAAAGCCACCTGCATTTTGCAGTTTATAGGCAAATGGCATATTAAAATATTCTTTTGGTACATTCCCTCCACAGTCTGATTTCGGTACCTGACTTTACTCAATATCTATGAAAAAAGATATTTAAAAAAAAAATGAATATATTTTTTTCATAGACTTCACCGCATTTAAAAATTTAAAAATGGCAACACCATAAAATCTGGCATTAAGGGCTGTGTGGCTAGATCCAAAGAGAGGCTTGAATAGCATAAACTATTTTTTTGCTCACTTCCTGTCCCACCCCCCCATTAGGGGCGGATCTAAGCTCCACTAGTCTATTTATTTGTTAGCAATGTGAGGGGTCACAGCATGCCCCTGTCGAAGACCCTGAGGTCGAAACTAGTCCGGCCAGCATACTCTGTACCCCACAATGCTTTTATACTACCATCCATTTTATTTTTGTGATCACTTTTTTAATTATTGTGTCATATATTTATCATTATATCTGACCACCCCAATAAACCAACTGGTTTGTTTTGATCTGCACCATCCGGAGCCTCTTTTTTATCTTTTTATTCCATACTCACATCACGAGCCCCCCACTTTCGCTGCTTCCTTGATACACCCCGGGTCGGAGCACCCACCTATTCGGAGTCTACAAGTGGTGACACCAGGATTCACCATTTGGAATTCGCCCCTTGGGATTCGAAGTCGGATAGAATAGGACCGAACAGGACCCATCCGACCACTCTCCTATAGGCCTGACCTGGCCTCATCAGGTTATCAAGCCCTATTGACCCACTGTCGTATGACATGTGTGTCCAACCTATCCGGTAAGAGTACCCAACTTCTATTTTACCAGTGAATGTTGATGTACCCACAGGCACCTGTTTATTCATACCATACCTACCGCTTCACAGCCGCATTCCTTGGGCCACTCCATAAGAAAAGTGTTCCACTCATTTCCCATATTTATATGGACCATCCCATTTGGACTTCTTTAGATATTTTGGACTAAAATCCATCTTATCTGAGCCTGATCTTGGACTCTATACTTCAAAGTTCACATTTTTTACTTCATTTTATATTTATTTATTGTGCATTGTCACTTATTTCATATGTGTAATTGTATTCACACACTTATACTCCACCATTCAGCGCTACACTATTTTTTCGTCAAAAAACATCATTATTTAGGAACACAACTCACTAGAAAACAGAGGGAAATGAGAAGGAAGGGAAGAGAAGGAAATATGGAGCCACAACGGCACGAGACAGGATAAATAGAGAATTGTAATAATTATGTCAAAACGTAATGAAACATGTAACCAAGTTATTACAGAAATGATTTATAAGATTGTAATTCATTAATGCCTGGCCACCATGTGGCATTGAGGCGTTCTATCCACTTTGTCTCGTGCTGGAGTATTCTCCTGTTCCAGTCCCCTCCCCTCGGATCCTGCAGAATTACTGCCAGAACAATGAAGGTAGCAACAGAGGTGTCAAATCTGTGGCATAAATCGAGGTGTCTGCTTATGGGACTGAGCAAATGTGGTCCTTAATTCTCTGTTGTAGTTGGCGGATTGTCTTTCTGATATAAAATATCCCACACCTAACGTCATTAGATAGATCACCCCCTGAGTACCACAGTCAGCCCGAAAATGTGGGTAAAAGAGTTCCCCATTGGGTAATTTAAATCTTTGGCCTGTAGAGACCCAAGGACAGAGGGCACAATGCCCACATTTGTAGATTCCATGTTCATTGGCAGTATGTCCATGAGGAGGGAGACCGCCCTTTTGAAAACGATCTCAGGATGATCACTGACATATTTACTTTTATATTTACATTTATCTTAGCCACACCAGTACATGACTGGTGTGGCTACTGAGATCCTCATTGGAAAAGATGTCCCGCTCCCACCCCCCAGGCACAGGTTGGCATAAGCCGGGGGAAACAACAAGTGCCCATGGCCACGCCCTGTACCCGGAGGTAGTGGGAGCCATTAAATGTGAACCAATTATGTGTCAAAATGAAGAAAAGTAGTTTTAGGAGAAACTCGCTAAAGGGCCAACAATGGCGATCACACACGGTCAAATTCATTACGCAGTACTCTCACCAACAATACCAATTAAGAAATGTGCTGGATAAACACTGGCACATTTTACATGCGGACCCTATCCTGAGTAAATATGTCAGTGATCATCCTGAGATCGTTTTAAAAAGGGCAGTCTCCCTAGGTGCTAGACTGACCAAAAGTCACTATGTCCCTCCTCATGGACATACTACCAATGAACATGGAATCTACAAATGTGGGCATTGTGCCCTCTGTCCTTGGGTCTCTACAGGCCAAAGATTTAAATTACCAAATAAGGGACTCTTTTACCCACATTTAGGGCTGACTGTGGTACCCAGGGGGTGATCTATCTAATGACGTGTAGGTGTGGGATATTTTATATCGGAAAGACAATCCGCCAACTACGACAGAGAATTAAGGACCACATTTACTCGTCTGATAATGGGAGGATGCTCAGTCCCATAAGCAGACACCTCGATTTATGCCACAGATTTGACACCTCTGTTGCTACCTTCATTGTTCTGGCAGTAATTCCGCAGGACCCGAGGGGAGGGGACTGGGACAGAAGAATACTCCAGCATGAGACAAAGTGGATAGAACGCCTCAATGCCGCATGGTGGCCAGGCATTAATGAACTACATTCTTTTAAATCATTTCTGTAATAACTTAGTTACAGGTTTCATTACCTTTTGACATAATTATTACAATTCTCTATTTATCCTGTCTCGTGCTGTTGTGGCTCCATGTTTACTTCTCTTCCCCTCCTTCTCCTTTCCCTCTGTTTTCTAGTGAGTTGTTTTCCTAAATAATGATGTTTTTTGCCTTCTGATATTGTCTCCTTGCTCATACATATGTGCTGTCCATTGCCGAATTGCATACTGCGCAAGTGCAGCCGTGGCAAGGTTGCGCGCGCAACCCTTACCGGACGCATCAGGTGATGCATAATTCCCGCACACCTGATTGGGACGTGCATATAAGGCTGGCCATTCAGCCTTATACCACAGTACCTCTCTAAGACGGTTGTCTGTCTCTGGACTCCTTTACAACCTACTACCATACTTTTTCTGGAAAGGTATTTACAGTTTATATTTTGTTTGCTGCACTCCTGCTGCTGGGTTGTTTCAAGTGTATTGATTTCAGGTATATACTTTTCTTTTTCTAGATGGCTTGGATCTGTTATCTGTTAATTTAAAGTGTTGCCTGATTACAAATCTCTACTAAGCCTTCTTTTTGTTGGCAGTCCTGTTTGAAATACAACTTCTCTCTTCTTTTTTGATATAAAGTCCCTTTGTATAAACTACTAAGATTACAAGGTGAGACTATGTAACCTATTTACACTACCCAATATCTTTCTAAATTGACTACATATAAATTAGATTTGTTTCCTTATTACCATTGTATGTATATTCTACAGGCAGCACCGTTGACCGTTCAACACCATCAACATCAAGTTCCATCCCTTAAACTCATATTATATCATCTATCTAAACCTACTCTTTGTTGTTTTATTCAAGGTAGGCTGAATGGCTTTCTGTTTGACTATACCTTTCTACCCCCCCCCCCCCCCCCCCTGCATGGAGTGAGCTTTCTGACCCTTCCTAGTTAACTCTTTATGGATCTTTTGCCTATTTTATACCTGGTAGTGGATACTTACCTTTATCACTAACACCTTCCTCCTTTTTTACATTTTAAGATGCTTTCTATCAGGTACGTCCCCAGGTGTGCCCTGTGTCACCATATGCATGCCTTGTTTTGGAGCCCTCCTTTTGATTGCCTCTCGGTTTTTAGACCTACTACCAATACTTTTATTGTTATTGTTATTGATTGCCTGTATCTTTCTCTCTTCTGTAGAATAATTAACATGCTCCCGAAGAAGCATTCAATTGCAAAACATGTAGAGCATTTTTGCATATCACAAACTATTACAGGCTTTCAGTCCTATAAATTTTATGCTTTTTTTATATATGAGTCATATTAGAGAGAGCTTCTTGCATTTTACTAGCAATGTTTTAAGTTTTTTTTGTACCATGTGTTTAATAAAAATGTATATACATTTTTTATAATTGGTGCCTACAAAGTCTATTCTTTCTGCTCTTCCATTTAAAAATGGTTTGAAAATGTGTCATTCTCACCACTATCACCCCCCCCCCCCCCCTTTCCTCCTCATTACAAACTGGAGGAAGACACGCAGGGTTTAGAATGGCGCAGAAAAAAAACAATGAAAACTGTGAAATAGCCTATGATACTTTTACCTTCTTATACACCTGCTTTCTATGTACATACACTTTCAGAAACTCCTTGGACCTGAAAAGATACTTATAAACAAAAGTTATTACTCTAGCCTTCATATTTAACCTGCAAAGAATGGTAAACAATACAACATTTATGTACATTGGTAAATTGTCACTGACATTTCTCATAACCGACAATAACAAAACCCTCTGCAACTCTAAAGCCTCGTACACACGATCGGACTTTAAACAAACTTTTCCGTGGATTTCTGTCCAAAAGGCGTTGGCCGCGAACTTTGCTCCATCTGACTTTTGTTGCCGAAAAGTGTGTCTGTTTGCAGAGCGAACTTTTGTCCGATGAAAAACTAAAAAGTTTGTCTGATGGAGCGTACACACGGTCGGATGTTGCCTTAAAACAGCTAATTTGCATGTTTGTTGTCAAAAATTCCAATCGTGTGTATGGGCCTTTTTCACTTTCACGTTCTTACTAAAATACAACACCCGCGACACGTAAAAGGGCTGTCACGGTAGGTTCAAACAATTCTTGTTACCACATACAAACATTTAGATACAAATGTGGGGGAGATATTTCATAGTTCCCAAAACAAAAATGAAAAAACAAAACCACCAGATGGAATTCTGCCTTCACTCTTAGTGATAGAAAAAAATACAATGGGAAAAACATGAGAGCAGCTCGACATCTTTGCATGGACCAGCCACACAAAGTTCAAAAACAGGCCTGAGAATTTTTAATCACACAAACGTGTACTATGCATCCATCAACTCACTTATTACAGATTTCTGAAGCCACAGCTGATCTACTTCCAAGGTATTTATATTCTGGGGTCTCATACCTCCAGACATCAAAAATACCTTCCAAAGGAATACACCTTACTGCACCCTCTGACCATATATACCAAACTTTAAAGGGTTTAATGGCCTTGCAACCGTCTGACTGTGGGAAGCCTTGCATTCCTTCCCTTGCACGGACTGCCATTGCCAATTGTGATTCGAATCGGCTTATCGTCTTACCCCTGCGTCCAGGGAAACCATTGCACCTATTTAGGAGAGCACCGCCCGGTGCCTTCTTTTACGGTGGATCGACGGACTACAACCACTATATCTGGTCCAGTCCCCCAACTAGAAACCCTAACCGAGGCATCAACGCTATGGCTTGTTGTCCCAACACTTTTGGCACAGAACTACAGAGTACCACTCTTTTAAGAACCAACTATTAACTATGCCAAATGATTCGTCAACAACCACGGATCACCCCCCGAATTACGTCTCTACCCCTCACAGTGTATGCATACACAAGCGCATTACGCAGTACACTGCATCGCCAGACTAAACTGCATAGAACACTTATGCCCGCTTTCTCTACAGAACAATGTGGCTTCTGTATGTACCTAGATATTACAACAATAACGTGGATGCCTCCTGTTTGCTCTCTACCCAAAACTGTATTACAGTATACACCTTAATTAAATTTAGAAATCAAAATGATTTCATCCTTCCAAACACAAGTCAAAAGACCAAGCACCTCGCACCAACTTCCTTCCAATGAGCCGCTGACTGCAGCGGCGCATGCGCACAGGGGATTCTCGTCTGAAAGCCTGGCAGAATCCGGACCTTGCCAGAAAGTCTCCCGTGCGCATTGCGGCTCCAGCCACTCACAGCGATGGAGTCGCGATACTCAGAAGACACGCAGAGGCAACATGTCAAACAGGAAGAGGGAGGGGGAGGGGAAGCATTGAATAGCTTCATATTATGTCTATCAAGATATTAAAAACTGCAGGCTTTACATTACAAACCTCAGCTCTAAAGACCCAAAACAATAGGTGGATGGGGGCATGAATTGCCCTCTGAAAACTTCCAAACATTTAAAAATAAAAACAACACACCGCAAAAAGTACAAAAACTCAGTTAAAGCTAGTAAATTTAGTGCAGAGTAGAGCAGTTTCACTGAAAAGTATTTAAAAAGTACAAAAACAGAAAAGATTGAATAAAAGAGTTTTTTTTAGTCAAAAAAATATTTTTTACCTACAGGTAAGCCTATAATAAGGCTTACCTGTAGGTAAAAAAAATATCTCTTAAACCTGTACGGTTTAGGAGATATTGCCCTTGCAATTAGCCACTGACTGCAGCGGCGCATGCGCACAGGGGATTCTCGTCTGAAAGCCTGGCAGAATCCGGACCTTGCCAGAAAGTCTCCCGTGCGCATTGCGGCTCCAGCCACTCCCAGCGATGGAGTCGCGATACCCAGAAGATACGCAGAGGCAACATGTCAGCTACCTCGGCGTGGACCAGGTGAGTTACCGACGCCTCGTTCTAAGGTAAGTATTTCATAATGAGCTAGTATGCAGTGCATACTAGTGTGTCAGTGGGTTTACTCTCGCTTTAAACCAAACTGCACCTCTACAAACCAAAATAGCAATTCCACCCAAAACACAGCGGACACAAACGAAAATTAAGACATGGCCACATGGTGACTACAAGAATGGGAAATGGCCGACGAAAGCCAGGCCACAACAAAATGGCGCCATTAACACATGAAATGTTGTTGTTGATCCCGCCAAAACAAGATTTCTTCACCAGCTACACAAACTTCTCCCCACAAAATTACACATTTGAGACAACAAATGAACACTTACAAACATTTCATTCTACATACCACTAGGGACCTTGCCACACAACGTTACATAAAACACACAATAACACGGCTTCAAACTTACACTCTTGTTCCCAAAAAGTTCATATACTTACTCAGGCATCAGCTTGCACAAGACATTGAGAACACAAACAGCGATCCTAGAAACCTGAGCCCATCCAGGCCACAGTGATGCTTGCATGCATGATCTTTTCATATCAAAACACTTGAATATGCGGCAGGCATTTTAAACTTAAAACCAAACCCTTTACTTAAAAAATATTTTTACACTAATGGGGACATGTGTCTTGGTCCCATACAAAAAGGTAAAAATCACAATTCATCCATTTCTATTTCCCATATACATCACAAACATATTACACATAACTTTGTTCTGAAAGTTGGAAAGTCAACAGATACCCAGGACCATCAACAATACTGGTTGCCACACCCCGTTCAGCCGCATGGCCAATTACATATGCAGCAGCCATTTTAACACACGGTGTCAGCCTACTCAGTCGCACACAGCATACAGTTTGCATTAACCACTTCAGCCCCGGAAGAATTTACCCCCTTCCTGACCAGAGCACTTTTTGCGATTCGGCACTGCGTCGCTTTAACTGACAATTGCGCAGTCATGCAACGTGACTCCCAAACAAAGTTGACGTCCTTTTTTTCCCACAAATAGAGCTTTCTTTTGGTGGTATTTGATCACCTCTGCGGTTATTATTTTTTGCACTATAAACAAAAACAAAGCCACAATTTTTTTTAAAAATGCATTATTTTTTGCTATAATAAATATCCCAAAAAATATTTAAAAAACTCAGTTTAGGCCGATACGTATTCTTCTACACATTTTTTGTAAAAAAAAAAAAAAAAAAATAACGCAATAATCGTTTGATTGGTTTGCGCAAAAGTTATAGCGTTTACAAAATAGGGGATAGTTTTATGGCTTTTTTATTGATAATTTTTTTTACTAGTAATGGTGGCGATCAGCGATTTTTATTGTGACTGCGACATTATGGCGGACACATTGGACAATTTTGACACATTTTTGGGACCATTGGCATTAATACAGCAATCAATGCTAAAATCATTGCATTGATTACTGTATAAATGTCACTGGCAGTGAATGGGGTTAACCACTAGGTGGCGCTGTAGGGGTTAAGTGTGTCCTAGTGAGGGATTCTTACTGTGGGGGGAGGGGCTGTGTGTGACACGTCACTGATCAGCGCTCCCGATTACAGGGTAATTACAGCGCTCTTCCCGGCAAGTGCGTGCGCGTGCACCCACAAGCCGCCTCTTAAAGGGCAACGTACAGGTACGTTAATCTGCCTGTACGTGCCCTTCTGCCGCAGTATATCTGCATGAGGCAGTCAGGAAGCAGTTAAATGGGTCCCATAGCAGAGGCAAATAATCCCAATTCATACTGACAAATCATACACAACATACAGATAATAGGGGTAACCAGTGCGCTCAACCAAAAACTATTAAATCAAATAAGGAGAAAAATGGAAAAGGAAAGCAGCCAACATATAAGTGATCTCACACTTGTAAAGGTAAAATTGAATGAAGAGGGTATGTGGCGCTAACCTTTATGTAAATCAATAAATAATCTAAAAATAATCTAAAATGACCAGTTTGCAAAGCTCAGAGTATCCGAAAGATGAGTGACCTTTCACATAAATAGATATATAAAAACATAAAATAATGAACTAAATAGATAAAATTCCTTAATAGCAATACACATAAAATATTGAATAAATATAAGACGTGTGTAAAAAATGAAAAAATATTCAATAAAAGTGATGCTGCTAAAATAACCGTGCTGAAAATAAATATATGTGCTGGGGTAAAAATGATGATGGAGTTGGGTTAAAAATAGTGAACACGAAATCTTCTAGCAATAAAAGGTGCACAGTGCAACGTGCAAAATATGTGAATAAAGAACCAATAGAGAACCGATAAATTGGTTCTGAAAGTGCAAGGGAATTGCAAGGAAATTGCAAGGGAAATTAATGATTGAATGTGCAGAAATATCCAAAATAATGACAAAGTGACCATACAGATGAAAAGAGTGTGTCACTGTAGGTATGGTATCATCTGATTATACCATACCTACAGTGACACACTCTTTTCATCTGTATGGTCACTTTGTCATTATTTTGGATATTTCTGCACATTCAATCATTAATTTCCCTTGCAATTTCCTTGCAATTCCCTTGCACTTTCAGAACCAATTTATCGGTTCTCTATTGGTTCTTTATTCACATATTTTGCACGTTGCACTGTGCACCTTTTATTGCTAGAAGATTTCGTGTTCACTATTTTTAACCCAACTCCATCATCATTTTTACCCCAGCACATATATTTATTTTCAGCACGGTTATTTTAGCACCATCACTTTTATTGAATATTTTTTCATTTTTTACACACGTCTTATATTTATTCAATATTTTATGTGTATTGCTATTAAGGAATTTTATCTATTTAGTTCATTATTTTATGTTTTTATATATCTATTTATGTGAAAGGTCACTCATCTTTCGGATACTCTGAGCTTTGCAAACTGGTCATTTTAGATTATTTTTAGATTATTTATTGATTTACATAAAGGTTAGCGCCACATACCCTCTTCATTCAATTATACACAACATACAGTTACTTACACATAACAAACATACACTAAAAATCCCAGCATTATACCAAAAGACTAAAAATGTGTTCTTTTGCAAAGCAGGACCTACCTAACACATCACACAGCCTAATGATCCGATTGTGAAGGAGGTTCTGTTCACTCAAGGTCCTGAATCGCCATCTGTGGTGGAGAGATGGCTATACGCTATACATAATCTATCTCACCTGCGCTAACACGCGCCCCTTTCAGTCTAATGGTATAATACATGGTATAATACATGTTACTTAACCCATGTCTCCCGCGTTTCACACACACAAGAGAAGTCACAAACAGGAAGTCCTGCTTACAACAGCCAATTGCCTCCTACACAGGATGTGACCTCACAGGATATGAGCAAATAAGGATGTGACAACATCTCCATCTGGTAGCAGGCAGCGTGGCAAGTGACATCTCCATCTGGTGGCAGGCATAGTGGCAAGTGACATCTCCATCTGGTGGCAGGCAGCGTGGCAAGTGACATCTCCATCTGGTGGCAGGCAGCACGGCAAGTGACATCTCCATCTGGTGGCAGGCAGCACGGCAAGTGACATCTCCATCTGGTGGCAGGCAGCACGGCAAGTGACATCTCCATCTGGTAGCAGGCAGTGTGGCAAGTGACATCCCCATCTGGTGGCAGGCAGTGTGGCAAGTGACATGTCCATCTGGTGGCAGTCAGTGTTCTGTTCTCACTACACCACTACACGTTTGCCCCTGGCGTGTATGTAGCTCAACATACAGTTTAAACCTTGAATCCTACAATAACCAGACTGTCTGTAACTTTAGATCTTTATTACAAATGAACGTATATGAATTACATGAACATAACAAATGTCTACTAGGTATATAAGTGAACAGTCTTTAGCATACAAGGGATGCTGCCTAGAAGGCTTGGGAATTCCTCTGAACATGTGGTGCAGGCTTAGCTAACTCCATTGCAGTCTCTCCTCATGAAAAAGATGAAAGAGTTGTAATAGAAAGTGGGCTAGTTCCTAGTGATATGGCACATTATCAGAAACCGGGAGCCCCCTTTAATAAGGGGGCCCCCAGATACCGGCCCCCACCCTATGTGAATGAGTATGGGGTATGTTGTACCCCTACCCATTCACCTAAGGGAAAAAAGTGTAAATAAAAAACACAAGACAAGTTTTTAAAGCACTTTAATACACAGCTCCGGGGGTCTTCTTCTGTCTTGGGGGGTCTTCTCACTAGACTCCTCTGCTATCTTCTGCTAGCTCTTTTACTAGCGGAGGAGCCCGGCTTTCTTCTTCGTCGCCACTGTCTGGGGGTCTTGTTCCGACTTCGGGGGTCTTGTTCCGCTCTTTGGTTCTTCTTGCAGGGCCTCTGCTTTCTTCTTCGAGCTCTTTTACTAGTGGTGGCCCGGGCTTCTGTCGCCGTCACCTTCTGCTGCTTCTGCTTCTTCTTCTTTCTTTTTCTTTCTTCATCCGATGTTGACTCAACGCTGTCTCCTCTTCTAATGGCTCAGATGTGTTGCGCTGCCAGTTATATAGGGACAAGGGGCGGGTCACCGACTCATGTCACATGGTGACCCTGCCCCCTTATGTCACAGTCCCAGTATCCTCTGGGACTGTGACATCATAGGGGGGGCGGTGTCACCATGTGACATGAGCCGGTGGCCCTGCCCCTTGTCCCTATATAACTGGCAGCGCAACACGTCTGGGCCATTGCAAGCGGAGACAGCGACGTGTCAACATCGGATGAAGAAAGAAGAAGAAAGACGAAGAAGAGGAAGAAGCAGAAGGCGAAGGAGGCAATGACAGCGATGGCAAAAGAAGCCCGGGCCACCGCTAGTAAAAGAGCTGAAAGAAGATAGCGGAGGCCCGGCAAGAACAGAAGAGCGGGACAAGACCCCCGAAGTCGGAACAAGACCCCCATACGGCGGCGGCGACGAAGGAGAAAGACGTGTTCCTCCACTAGTAAAAGAGCTAGCAGAAGATAGCAGAGGAGTCTGGCAAGAAGACCCCCCAAGATGGAAGAAGACCCCGGAGCTGTGCAATAAAGTATTTTAAAAACGTGTTGTGTTTTTTTATTTACACTTTTTTCCCTTAGGTGAATGGGTAGGGGTACATCGTACCCCATACTCATTCACATAGGGTGGGAGGCCGGTATCTGGGGACCCCCTTATTAAAGGGGGCTCCCGGATTCTGATAAGCCCCCGCCCGCAGGCCCCGACAACCAACGGCCAGGGTTGTCGGGAAGATGCCCTTGTCCTCATCATGGGGACAAGGTGCTTTGGGGTGGGGGGGCCCCTTTCCCCAGGGCAACCCCCATGTTGAGGGCACGCGGCCTGGTACGGCTCAGGAGGGGGGGGCGCTCGCTCGTCCCCACCCCCTTTCCTGACCGGCCGGGCTGCGTGCTCGGATAAGGGTCTGATATGGATTTGGGGGGACCCCCATGCCATTTTTTCAGCGTAGGGATTCCCCTTTAAATCCATACCAGGTGATGGGGCTAGCGAGGTGTCAATCTCGCCGAGCGGGGCGGCAGCATGGATTTCCTTAGCTAGTCCCGTCTACCTGGAGTCACGTTTAAAATTAATGGACTTTACGACGTGTGTAGGCTAGTCCATTCATTTCAAAAGTCCTGCTGACTAGCACACAGACGGCAGTCCGGTGGACAATTTTAAGTCAAAACTTCTAACTAAGTCCGCCGGACTTTTGGGAAGAAAAAGTCCGCCGGAAAGTCCGATCGTGTGTACGCTGCATAAGTCATCCTTCCTGAAGAACAGAGTCTACATGTCAAGCCGTTTTTTCCTTTTTATGGACTCATATGGACTGTAAGGACTGTATCATTTACAGGTGTAAGAAGAAGATCAAGATTCATCGAGGAACACATAGGAGCATATGACAAGAGAAGGAACCGTGGTGGAAATTTTATGAAGATGTATTTAATATGTATTGTCATAGAGTCTCCCAGTGTTAGTACTGGGAGCTGGTTGAGATCCGTTTGGTAGTGGAAAACTTCCTGAGGTTGGAAAGAAGTGTTTGCAGAGTGGGGATATGACCGAAGGGGCCCTGTGCGATGCACAGGACGATCGACTGGGGGGGTGTGTTCGCTCTGAAAAGACATTATCGGTTTAGCGGTTGTGCTTTCGTGTCACCCCTGTATGCCTGATCAACATATTTGCCAGTTTCCTGTCCATTTGTACACACGTGGGATTTCCTGCACCCGCAAAAAGACCCCTGCGCGTATGCAGATGCACCAGTGGGCTCTGCCATGCCCCCATGGGCATATCTGAGCATGCACAAATATGGTGGCGCTGGAGCAGGCCCATAGTCTCGCCAAAAACAGGATTGAAGATCTGCTTTAATATTATTTTGTGCTGGGTGTTATATTCAAAGAGGTTTCTTGCTAAATGAAAATCCTTATACAATAGAGAACAGAGAGGGGTATTGATCATATTGATAGTATTTTAAATGTCACCCAACTGATTGCTCCCAATTGGTGGACATGCCAAACCGTACTAGTAATGGATTTTTTTCTTTGAAGGTGGGGGTGGGAGTGTCATGGTTATGCAGTAATCTTTCCCTGTTTGCTTACCTCTCCTCATGTGTTCCAACTAAGAGGCCAGCCACTCTCACCTGGTGGGTTTTATAACCTCTCCTCTAAGCATGGCTCCACCCCAGGCCCTATCAGGGAACCCTATATTAACCTGTGCACTGCAAGCCAGTGGTGCTGATCAACCATTGTGTATCCGTGGTGTGTTCGGCTTCCTGCGTGGCGTGTGCTCTATGTTTGTCTCTGTTACCGACCTTGGCGTGTTCTCAACTATTCCTGTCTGCTTGTGATCTTGACCCTTTGGCATGTCCCTGACCATCCCTGTCTGCCTGTGACCCTGAACCTTTGGCGTGTACTCTGTTGTTCTTGTTTACCCTGACCTCTGCCTTATCCCCTTACTATCCTTGTCGTTCCAGCCTGCTGCTTCCTTCTCCTGTAGTCTACTGTGAGCGTGAGCTGTGAGACCCTGGGGGTCGCGACCTGGAGCCAGACTGCAGCGAAGTCCATCCTCACCACTAGAAGCCCTGGCGAACACCTGCTGGCTCTTAGACTCCGCGCCCTGGGGAATCTATGCTCTAGTAGTGATCCAGTAGACCTGTGTCCTGAATCTCCCTGGGTACAATCCGCAGCAGTCAGTCCTAAGGTCCACTACCTAGCGGTGCACTTCCAATTCCTACTGAGTGCACCTGTCACCTGGTCTCAGGTGACCTGACAGTTTGATCAGCCATGGACCCAGCTGATGTGCCGCTACCCGCAGATGATCCATTGCAGGGCTTAGTTCGCAGATTTGAGACCCAAGAATCGCATCAGACCCAGGTGATGCGATTCCTTCAGGATTTGGCATCCCGTTTTGAACAGGTTCAGGCCTCATTAGGACCCCCGGTTCAACAACCTCAAACGCTATCTGCTGCTGCACCTATCGCATCAGTCGCAGCCACACATTCATTACAACTACCAGCTCCGGCCCGTTTCTCTGGGGACTCCAAGGCTTGCAGGGGGTTCCTTAGCCAGTGCACAATTCATTTTGAACTTCAGCCCCAAAACTTCTTGTCCGATCGGGCAAAAGTCGCATATATTATATCCCTCCTGTCAGGCGAGGCGCTAGCTTGGGCTGCCCCTCTGTGGGAACTGAATGACCCAGTGGTTTCTAGCCTGTCTGATTTCTTGAAACTTTTTCGGAATATCTTCGAGGAACCGGGTCGTGTCTCCTCAGCGGCTAGCGCTCTTTTGCGTCTCCGTCAAGAGTCCGCTTCTGTGGGCCAGTATGCTCTTCAGTTCCGTATCCTCACAGCTGAATTAAGCTGGAATAATGAGGCCCTAGTTGCAACCTTTTTGCATGGCCTCTCTGATAAAGTGAAGGATGAATTAGCAGGAAGATCCCTTCCTGTTGATCTGGACAGTGTCATCACCTTGTGTAACCAGATCGATATTCGCTTTCAGGAGAGGGCCCTGGAAAAAAGACTCCAGCACTCCCCGTTCTTTAGTCAGCCTGAGCTCCCAGTCCCTTCTCTTCGATCCGATGAGCACCCCCTGCCTGCTGAGGAACCTATGCAGTTGGGCTGGACCAAGTTATCTCCCGAAGAACACGCTAGGTGCAGAACTCTGGGCCTATGCCTCTATTGTGGGACCAAAGGTCATTTCCGTGACACTTGTTCTCTTCGTCCGGAAAAACGCTCAGGGCTAATACATCTGGAAGGTGGAGTATTAGACCCTGAAATATCACCTTCACCTTCTCGTCTTCTCCTTTCTGTGTTGCTTCATGTCGGCACTTCCTCTCGTTCGGTCTCAGCACATCTGGATTCCGGAGCCGCTGCCAATTTCATGGATTGGGAAACTGCATCCTCCATGAGACTTACCCTTTTGCCCCTTACTACGCCATTGGTGGTCTTGGCGATTGATGGCACTGTTCTCCCAGGGGGCCCTATCCACTTCCAGACCCTTCCTGTTAAGATGTCAGTAGGGACACTCCACCAGGAGTGGATATCCTTCCTTGTCTTACCTAAGGCTTCATCTCCTATCATATTAGGTCTTCCTTGGTTATGGCTCCATTCCCCACACGTTGACTGGACTGCTGGACAGATCCTGGCTTGGGGTTCCTCCTGTTCCTCTTCCTTTCCTACTCAAGGTTACCCCAAAAGAGAAACCTCCTGTTGCCATCATCCCAGTAGCTTCTGCTCGTCCCGCTGTATATAGTGATCTCTGGGATGTGTCCTGCAATAGTCGGACTGATGCGATTGAGATGGTCACTACACCTGACAATACTATTCAGTCGGCCTCTGCACTAGTTATGCCAGTCCAGCCCATGCCCAGTGAGCTTTCTGCTTCTTGTTCAGGACCTTCTGTAACCGGGCCTCACCCTACTGCTACTATGCCCTTAACCATTCCTAAAAAGCCTTTAGTCCTCTACAAGTCCTCTCGTCCTCTCCCTACCTCGGTTCCGGTCTCCGAGGATAATCTAAAATACAAGGTTAGTCAAGTTTTGGATTCCCGACTCCGTAAAGGCATTCTTCAATACCTCGTACATTGGAAAGGGTTTGGTCCTGAGGAGAGGTCTTGGATCACTGCATCTGAGGTCCTTGCTCCTCATCTGTTGAGGAGGTTCCATCTGGAGTTTCCCTTTAAGCCTGGACCCAGGTGGGGGAGGGGAGGCCTCATAAGAGGGGGGGTACTGTCATGGTTATGCAGTAATCTTTCCCTGTTTGCTTACCTCTCCTCATGTGTTCCAACTAAGAGGCCAGCCACTCTCACCTGGTGGGTTTTATAACCTCTCCTCTAAGCATGGCTCCACCCCAGGCCCTATCAGGGAACCCTATATTAACCTGTGCACTGCAAGCCAGTGGTGCTGATCAACCATTGTGTATCCGTGGTCTGTTCGGCTTCCTGGTTCCTGCTTGTGTGCTCTATGTTTGTCTGTTACCGACCTTGGCGTGTTCTCAACTATTCCTGTCTGCTTGTGATCTTGACCCTTTGGCATGTCCCCGACCATCCCTGTCTGCCTGTGACCCTGAACCTTTGGCGTGTACTCTGTTGTTCCTGTTTACCCTGACCTCTGCCTTATCCCCTTACTATCCTTGTCGTTCCAGCCTGCTGCTTCCTTCTCCTGTAGTCTACTGTGAGCGTGAGCTGTGAGACCCTGGGGGTCGCGACCTGGAGCCAGACTGCAGCGAAGTCCATCCTCACCACTAGAGGCTCTGGCGAACACCTGCTGGCTCTTAGACTCCGTGCCCTGGGGAATCTATGCTCTAGTAGTGATCCAGTAGACCTGTGTCCTGAATCTCCCTGGGTACAATCCGCAGCAGTCAGTCCTAAGGTCCACTACCTAGCGGTGCACTTCCAATTCCTACTGAGTGCACCTGTCACCTGGTCTCAGGTGACCTGACAGGGAGTTTTCAAATTTTTTCATTATTGGATATACCTAGGTTCAGAATTTGATTTACCATTAGGGCACACTAGACCGAGTCTATAGGAAGAATGGATAGAGAGGCAGTTTTGACCAGGAAAATAATAAAATATGCTGTTTTTAGGTTCCAACATTTTTATGTCTACAATCTGAAGTGGTGGGAATTCAGCCCTGCCAGTCCCAAGGCCAAGTCATATAACTGATGTTAGGTCCCCTAGAGCTGGAGTAGCAGTTTTCATTGCCAGCGTAGAAATGTTAGATTTTAATGCCTGGTACACACAATAAGATAATCAGATGAATGATCGTTTTTATTTTTTTGCATGCTAGTCTTATACCAAAAATTTAGAGTTTACTAAAGAAACGTAAATTATCGTATGACAGAATCAAAATTTGGAAGTGATGTAATGTAAACTGAAAATCTTACGAACTGGTATCGTATGAGAAACATTTTTGTGCTTGTCCCATCGGATAATATTCAAAAAGTTTTGGTTGCGCTGATTAATATTTCTCTAAGTGATAATACCAATTGAATAAAACAAAAACAAACAAATGTTCTGTGAGAAAAAGGTGGTGCCATGGCATACACCTGCAGATAATCTCCCATCAGCAGGAACGGTAGATTAGTCCGGGTTTGCTTTGTTCTCTGAACAAAGCAGAATAAGGATTCACAAACAAACGTTAAAAACGGGAGTCTTTGAATCGTCGTGGACGGGAACAGCGTCCATGATCTCAGGCTTCCTGTGATTATGCTGAAGGTAGCTTACAGAGACAGAGGGCTGGAGATCGTACATGCTGCCCCCGCCCAGACACTCCCATAGGACTCTGCTGGTCATTGTTTATTGATTGTTGTATAACCCCTCCTGTTTGAGGGAATGCCTGTGCTTGATTGGTCAATTGTGAAACCATGAGGCTCTATTGTTTATATGAATAAAGGTTGGCTCCCAGGAAGAGAGAAGGGCAGATGAAGGAGCGATTGAGCTAACATGGGGATTATGTCTGTTTTCTGAGGAAATGCGGGAGACATGGATTAAGATCCCAGATGCATTATACTGAAAGGGCGCGTATCAGCGTAGGTAAGATGGATTATACCATTAGACGAAATGGGTGCTTATTAGCGCAAAAGAGTATGGTGGGTTTTTCCATGACAGGTGTCTGCATAAAGTGGGCCTCTGCCTCGTGTGCCCTGTCCATAATGACATGAAGAGTATGCTCCAGCAGGAATACAAGAGGGATTGTGTCACTGGTGCATGCATTGTCATGGCTCATCATGTTTGTTGTCTCCTCAAATGGTGACAGTACAGTGCATTTATCCTTTATCAGCAACCATTGGCGTGGGGGAAAAAATCTGAGGTGCCCTGAGCCTGTCCTTTTGCCATATTCACACAGGTACTTGTTGACAGCCCTCTGCTGCATTGCCAAAGTTGAGTTCCACCTGGTGGGCATGTCACAAATTAGGCGGTTTACGGGCAGGTGGAACTCCTGCTGAATT
This sequence comes from Lithobates sylvaticus, assembly GCA_028564925.1. Classification (NCBI taxonomy): domain Eukaryota; kingdom Metazoa; phylum Chordata; class Amphibia; order Anura; family Ranidae; genus Lithobates; species Lithobates sylvaticus. Next base: position 150,547,866 of record CM053033.1, read on the forward strand.
TCAGCCAACTGAACACTGGCTGTGTATGAACACTTGAAATGGCTACAGACTCTTCTGGCCTGATTTAGAAGATCTTGCAAACCTGGGTACCGGTTTAGGAAATGCTGTACCACCAAATTGAGGACATGTGCCAGGCATGGCATGTGTCAACTTTCCCCCGTCGAAGGGTGAACAGAAGGTTAGTGCCATTATCGCACAACGCCGTTCCTGGCTCAAGCTTCCATGGCGTGAACCACCTCCGGGCCTGCCCCTGCAGAGCTGGAAGAATCTCTGATACCTTGTGACTTTTGTCCCCTAGACAGACCAGCTGAAGCACTGCATGGCATCTTTTAGCCTGACTCATTGAATGGCCCCTTGAATGCTTAGGGGGTACTGGTGGTTCATAGGACAATTCAGGACAATTCAGGGACATGGAGGAGGAGGAGGGGGTCGAGCGGACAGATCTTGCATTATCATCATCACCACCACCATCTGTATGGAGACGTGGTGGCAAAATGAGCTCCAGCACTGAGCCCTGTTCTGCATTCTTCCTAGTTGCAAGTAGAGATACATAGTGTGCTGTAAATTAAATATATTGTCCTTGACCATGCTTGCTGGACCACGTGTGGACCTTGTGGCTGACTGTCTTGCTAAATGATGCCAAAACATTGCCTTCCACGTGATTGTACAGAGCTGGAATGGCCTTACGTGCAAAGAAATAGCATCTGGGAACCTGCAAATTCACAGAAGGGGGCAAAATCCACCAGACGGAAAGGCAGGAGTAGTAAAGCCAGCAATTTGGACAAGCTGGAATTTAGACGCTTGGCATCTGGGTGTCAGGGAGTGTATTTTTTGTTCACTGCAGCAGCTAGGGCAGAGAAATTTGCCTGCTATACTTTACAGCTGGTAGTGTACTGCTGGAAGACATGTTGCAAGGACCTGTGACACCCTTTGCTATTTCCATCATCCCCATCAGTGGAGGCTGCTGAGAGGTCATGAGATATACCGCGGGTAGACATGAAAGGTGAGGAGGAGAAGAATTGTGTCCCTTGTGTGTGGCTTTAACCACTTTCAGACCGGACCAATTTGCAGCCAAAGGACCAGGCCCCTTTTTGCGATTCGGCACTGCGTCGCTTTAACTGACAATTGCGCGGTCGTGCGACATGGCTCCCAAACAAAATTGACGTCCTTTTTTTCCCACAAATAGAGCTTTCTTTTGGTGGTATTTGATCGCCCCTGCGGTTTTTATTTTTTGCGCTATAAACAAAAATAGAGCGACAATTTTGAAAAAAATGCATTATTTTTTATTTTTTGCTATAATAAATATCCCCCAAAAATATATAAAAAAACATTTTTTTTCCTCAGTTTAGGCCGATACGTATTCTTCTACATATTTTTGGTAAAAAAAATCGCAATAAGCGATTATTGATCGGTTTGCGCAGAAGTTATAGCGTTTACAAGATAGGGGATAGTTTTATAGCATTTTTATTAATTTTTTTTTTATTATTAATGGCGGAGATCTGCGATTTTTTTTTTGTGACTGCGACATTATGGCGGACACATCGGACATTTTTGACACATTTTTGGGACCATTGTCATTTTTACAGCAATTAATGCATTTAAATGCATTGATTTCTGTATAAATGACACTGGCAGTTTAGGAGTTAACCACAAGGTGGCAGTGTAGGGGTTAAGTAGGCCTAGGGGTGTTTTTTTTACTGTGGGGGGGCGTGGCTGTCAGCTAGTGAATGCTGATCTCTGCTCCAATCACAGGGAGCAGAGATCGGCGTCACTAGTTGCTAGGCAGAACGGGGAGATGCTGTTTATCTCGGCATCTCCCCGTTTAGCCGCTCCGTGAGATGATCGCGGGAGTCCCCGCGGCGATCGAGTCCGCGGGGACCGCGGCCGGACTCACGGGGGTCCCGACCGGCGCGGGAGCGCGCCGCTCCCGGCGCGCTCCCGATGGCACGGACAGGCTAAAGGAGGGACGTATATATACGCCCTCCTGCCTGTACGTGCCATTCTGTCGACGTATATCGTCGTGCGCCGGTCGGCAAGTGGTTAAGGTGCTCTTGTCAATGGGCTGAGTGGTGGGAGGTTAAATGCCTTGTCAAGCATGTGTACCTAAATGCCTGGTGTTTTTGCCATGCTTGATCTGCTTGCAGCAGAGATTGCAAATTGCAACAGTGCTATTGGCTGCACATGTGCTAAAAAGCTGAGCTGTGGGAAGTGGGCCAGGAGAAAACAGCTCCACAATCTGTTGGAATAGGGTGGCTGCTCTCTACTCTTCCATGATGGCTGCCTCTGCAGGACATTCTGCCTCGTTGAGGTTGTTTCTCCCCCTCACTTTCCCCCTCTGCTCTATCTGGCACCCAAGTCGTGATCTCATCATCTCCTTCATCCTCATCACCACTGCAGCCAACTTTGCAATACACTGCGGCTGGGGGAACATGACTGCCAATTTGTTGTTTATCAGTGTTTTCCCCTCTCTGTTGGCTCACAGTACTCCCTTCCACTACCTCGAGAACCAACATCAGATTTAAGTAATGTCTGTGCATCCTCAAGAAGCAAGTGGCTGATGCTGTGTTCAAATAATTCAGCTGACTCCTCCATGCATAATGTTGGGGCTATGGCAGGAGTAGCTGTGGACAACGAGACAGAATAAACCACTCTGGCAGCTGTGGTGGACTGCGCACTAGTGTCAGCTTGGGTCAGGATGGATGAGGATGGTTTAGTAAGCCAGTCCACCACCTCCTCTACATGCTGTGGCTGAATAGCATGGGTAACATCACTAAACAGAGACAAATGTGCTCTGCCTGAGGACGGACCACGTCCACCTTTGCCTGTGGACACAGGCCCCCTCATAGTGGCATGGGAATGTCTGCTTCTCCTTGTTGGCCTCCTAGACATAATGGGGGGGGGGGCTTATTACCCACATTTTTTAAGATACCGGGAAATGTGTGACTGGATGCACTTTTTTTTTTTTAAAAGAAAAGTGGTGTTTAGTGCACTTTTAGTTGAGGACTGACGCTGCCAGAAAGGTAAAAATTATAAAGAAAATAAAAAAAGAGGAACACTAGTGTCAGAAAAACTGCGGCTGACAATTTAACCACTTGCAATCTGAGCCATTTCTGACACTTCGCTCCTACATGTAAAATATCTACTATACATATATTTTTTTTTTTAAGCAGAGACCATATAGAATAAAATGGCGGGTGTTTTTTTATGTCACGCGGTATTTGCGCAACGGTTTTTCGAACACAATTTATTTGGAAAACAAATTCTTTTGTGATTTAAAAAAAATAAAAAAATAAAGCTACTTACCTTGCCTTTCCTGGCCATTGGTGGCTAGGTGAACAAAGGGGCGGAACCAGAAGTGATGAACTACTCGTCGCTCCCATTTTCTGGGGTTACAGAGAGTGGGAAACAATGTCAGTTCCTCTCTCTCTCTGTACAGGGCAGCCATTGCCGCGACCGCATCGCTCCCGGCTTCCGTGATGGGACCGGAGAGCCCGCCACCAGCAGAAGTGATCAAGTGGCTAATTAGCCACTCAGATCACTTCTGCCTTGTACAGAATAAATGGCTGAAAAGATTTATACTGGGATGATGCCTGTAGGTGCAGGCATCATCCCGGTATAACCACTGAAACCGTAAGACGTCCATGCATGCCCTGCTAGCGTGAAGTGGTTAAAAAAAAAAAAAGGGAGGCAGGGGACAAAAAAAATAAAAATAAATGGTATACAGCACTACAACACTAAATAATATGCAGTGCTGTGTTAAACACTGCACTACACTGACACATTTAGCAGCTGACCCATGAAATTATCTTGCAAGACATTTCTTGTACTTCTTGTACTCTCGTGCAAGGACGGTACTAGCCGTGATAGAGAGGATCAGAAAGTGAGGACGCCATAGGCTGTTTAAATTGGAAATAGTATAAAAATAGAGTCAAGAAGTGAGTTTACAAGTTAATCGGACAGAGTAAAATGACTAATACTCTAGGAGTATCCCTATTTAATTAGATGCACATCTTGTGGTATGTATGCGTTCCTCGAGGATCCGATCGAGGGCAAATATTGCTGCATGAAATGTGAGCACGTTGCTTCCCTGGAAGCCCAGGTTCTGAATCTAGGGAAGCAGCTGGCAACAATGAGAAGAATCTCCATCCTGAAAGAGAGCTGGGAACATACCTGACAGGTAATGGCAGGGGCCAGCACAGAGGCGGGGGTGGAGATACAGAGGTGCCGGCACCAGAGCATAATAGTTGGGAAACAGGAAGGGTAGAGGGGAAAGTGTCAGGGAGGCCGGCGTGATATTGGGGAAACCAGTCAAGAACCAGCATTGTTGGAGCAGAGTGACGCCCCTAGCTGCCAGGGGAAAAACTCCTCCGGTGAGGGCGGGAGCGAGGGTAAGGAAAGACAGATTCTGGTGGTAGGGGATTTATTCATTAGAAGGACAGAGAGGGCTATCAGTCACAAAGACCATAACTACCGAACAGTATGTTCTTTACTGGGCGCTCGGGTTCAACACATCACAGATCTGGTGGACAGCTGTCATGGTGCACGTTGGCACCAATGACAAAGTCAGAGGAAGTTGGTGAGTCCTAAAAAACAGGGACTCAGGAGATAAATTGAGGAGTAGGACCTCCAAAGTAGTATTCTCAGAAATACTAACGGTACCTCGAGCCACACCAGAGAGGCAGCGGGAGATTAGAAAAGTTAACAAGTGACTGAGGAGCTGGTGTAGAAAGGAGGGGTTTAGCTTCCTGGAGAACTGGGCTGACTCCTCAGTCGGATACTGGCTCGTTAGCAGGGATGGACTGCATCTAAATGGGGAGGGTACAGCTCTGTGGGAGAGAAAATGGCCGAAAAGATAGAGGGGTTTTTAAACAAGGTGATGAGCAAGGTTTAGCGGGTAAGATTGGGGGCATTAGCGGTAGGGTGACTAGAATACCAAAACCCAAGGTAAGTAAGTTGACAATTCCAAACTGTAGCCTCAAAATAACTAACAAGGAAATATGTGACAGGACAAAACTATAGGGCTTGTACACCAATGCTAGAAGTCTAGATAATAAGATAGGATAACTGAAGCTGCTAATGTACGAGGAGGATTTATATTTTTGTGGGAATTTCAGAAACTTGGTTTGACAGCTCACATGATTGGCTGGCAACCATTCACTGGTATTCCCTATTTCGTAGAGATAGGGAGGGTAGGAAAGGGGGATGAGACCAAGATAAACGTATTTGGTTCAGATGGTGTCAATCATGTGTGGTGGAAACCAGGTGGGGAGTACTAAGACAAGTCTGTCTTGCCTATAGTCAAGCATGGTGATGGGATTGTCATGGTCTGGGGCTGCATGAGTGCTGCCAACACTGGAGAGCTACAGTTCAGTGAGGGAACCATGAATGCCAACATGTACTGTGACATACTGAAGCAGAGCATGATCCCCTCCCTTCGGAGACTCAGAGCAGTATTCCAACATGATAACGACCCCAAACACGCCTTCAAGAAGACCACTGCCTTGCTAAAGAAGCTAAGGGTAAAGTGATGGACTGGCCAAGCATGTCTCCAGATCTAAACCCTATTGAGCATCTGTGGGGCATCCTCAAATGGAAGGTGGAGTAATGCAAGGTCTCTAACATCAACAAGCTCTGTGATGTCATCATGGAGGAGTGGAAGAGGACTCCAGTGGCAACCTGTAAAGCTCTGGTGAACTCCATGCCCAAGAGGGTTAAGACAGTGCTGGAAAATAATGGTGGCCACACAAAATATTGACACTTTGGGCCCAATTTGGACATTTTCACTTAGAGGTGTACTCACTTTTGTTGCCAGCGGTTTAGACATTAATGGCTTTGTGTTGAGTTATTTTGAGGGGACAGAAAATTTACACTGTTATACAAGCTGTACACTTTACATTGTAGCAAAGTGTAATTTCTTCAGTGTTGTCACATGAAAAGCTATAATAAAATATTTAAAAAAATGTGAGGGGTGTACTCACTTTTGTGAGATATACTGTATTTATCGGCATATAACGCGCCGGCATATAACACGCACTCCAAGTTTAGGAGGGAATTTTAAGGAAAAAAACTTACATTTAAATGCCCATCAATGCAGCCTTATCAGTGTCCATCAGCAGCCTTGCCCAGTGTCATTGCAGCCTTGCCCAATGTAATTTGCAGACTTGCCCAGTGTCTTTGCAGTAGGGATGAGCCGAACTCCCCCCGATTTCGGTTCGCACCAGAACCTGCGACGGACCTAAAATTTGCGCAAACTTTAGAACCCCATTAAAGTCTATGGGACTCGAACGTTCGAAATCAAAAGTGCTAATTTTAAAGGCTAATATGCAAGTTATTGTCCTAAAAAGGGTTTGGGGGCCTGGGTCCTGCCCCAGGGGACATGTATCAATGCAAAAAAAAACTTTTAAAAACTGAAATTTTTCAGAAGCACTGATTTTAATGATGTTTAAAAAAAAAGTGAAATATTCCTTTAAATATCATGCCTGGGGGGTGTCTATAGTATATCTGTGAAGTGGCATGTGTTTCCCGTGTTTAGAACAGTCCCTGCATAAAATGACATTTCTAACGGAAAAAAAGTCATTTCAAACTGTTTGCGGTTTTAATGTAGTGTCAGGTCCAGGCAATATGGATGAAAATCATTGAGAAAAATGGCATGGGTACCCCCCCTGCCCATTACCAGCCCCTTTGGGTCTTGTATGGATATTAAGGGGAACCCTGTACCCAAATTAAAAAAAGGAAAGGCGTGGGGCCCCCAGGCCCTATATACTCTGAACAGCAGTATACAGGTGGTGCAAACAAGACAGGGACTGTGTAGGTTTGTTGTTAAGTAGAATCTTTTTGTAATTTTGAACTGGTACATTTTTAACCACTTCAGCCCGGACCAATTGGCAGCCAAAGGACCAGGCCCCTTTTTGCGATTCGGCACTGCGTCGCTTTAACTGACAATTGCGCGGTCGTGCGACTTGGCTCCCAAACAAAATTGGCGTCCTTTTTTTCCCACAAATAGAGCTTTCTTTTGGTGGTATTTGATCGCCCCTGCGGTTTTTATTTTTTGCGCTATAAACAAAAATAAAGCAACAATTTTGAAAACAATGCAATATTTTTTGCTTTTTGCTATAATAAATATCCCCAAAAAATATATAAAAAAACTTATTTTTTCCTCAGTTCAGGCCAATTAGCGATCATTGATTGGTTTGCGCAAAAGTTATAGCGTTTACAAAATAGGGGATAGTTTTATAGCATTTTTATTAATATTTTTTTTTTTTACTAGTAATGGCGGCGATCAGCGATTTTTATTGTGACTGCGACATTATGGCGGACACATCGGACATTATTGACACATTTTTGTGACCATTGTCATTTATACAGCAATGAATGCTATTTAAATGCATTGATTCCTGTATAAATGACAGTTGTAGTGAAAGAGTTAACCACTAGGGGGAGGGGAGGGGTTATGGGCTGTGACGTGTGTGTGTGTTTTTTTACATTAGGGGGCGGGGCTGACGTCTGACGTCATTGATCGGCTTTCCCGATGACCGGGAACAGCCGATCAATGACAGGCAGAGTAGGAAGCGCGGGGAGAGGTTTGTTTACACAAACCTCTCTCCGTTCTTCAGCTCTGTGACCCGATCGCGGGACACCAGCGGCGATCGTGTCCACTGGTCCCGCGGTCCACTGGCGGCGCGTGTGCGACCCACGGGCAGGCATTTAAACGGCCACGTACAGGTACGTGATTTTGCCTGCCCCTGCCATTCTGCTGACGTATATATGCAGTGGGCGGTCGGGAAGCGGTTAAAGTGTAGCTCCAGTCAAAAAATCTATTTTTAAGCTTTTTTGAAAACATAGGGAAGGGTTATCACCCCTGTAACATTTTTTTTGCTGTCTGTGCACCTCTTCAGAAGATTTCACCTCACTTTCTGTCCCAATGACAAATGTTTTTTGAAAATTTGGGGTTTTTAGTAAAACAAGGATTGGGATAAAGCATCAGTGGAGAGGAGACACGTTTTTCCCATATCAACTCTTACAGGAGAAAACTTCCCTTCCTATGGGTAGATTTCGTCTCACTTCCTGTTGTCTCCTTCCGTTTGCAAGTAGGAGACGTTTGTAAGTTTGATGTTTGAAAGTAGGGGCCTGCCCTATATGCTCTGCAGAAATTTGGGCCTAAGGTGGTGGTGTTGCCACAATACTGTAAGCCCTCAAAGTGACTCTTGGTGGGCGCTGGAACGCCCTGCTGTGAACTATTATATTAAGAATTGTAATTACATGTCATTGTTGAACAGTAGTAGAAAAATTGGGCCTTTGGTGGTGGTGCTGGTGCCACAACACTGTAATGCCCCGTACACACGGTCGGAATTTCTGACGGAAAATGTCCTATCGGACCATGTTGTCGGAAAATCCGGCCGTGTGTGGGCACCAATCGGACTTTTCTTGAGAGCTGGATCTCAAATTTTCCAACAACAAAGTCCGATCTCAAAAAGTTTGAGAGCTGGATCTCAAATTTTCCAACAACAAAGTCCGATCATGCAAATTCCGATCGTGTGTAGCCTAGTCCGACGGACAAAGTGCCACGCATGCTCAGAAGAAATTCTCTGACAGAAGCGCTCGGTCAGGTAAAACTACTGCTCCTAATCGACAGAGCACATTCGTCATGCTGCACTGTTAAAATTTGTTTAATGCAGCGCATTCTCTTTTTCTTTACAATGCAAGAAGAATGACGTTTTTTAGCTGGTCATATTCACACTGTCTTGTCCCAAATTTCTTTCTTTATTCGTTTTCCTGATTTCATAACTAGAATTTTTTTATTCGTCAGATCTCAAGAATGTTTTTTTTTACATTTATAGTGGTTGGTTTTTTAATCAAGATTTCCTTTATCTGTAATTTTGCTTATCTTTTTTTTTTGGGGGGGGGGGGGGTTGTGTGTCTCAACTTATCCCAACACCATTATTATCATTTGTATTTTTTGGCTAAATTCACTAGGAGGTTGTTTGGTGTTGGTGCCCTTTGTTAATTTGACTTTCTGAAATGTGAAATGTACCTGCCTACTCGCAAACTGCCCTTTTTGAAGTAAAACACCTAGGCAAGTATTTCTTCAAACCAAAAAAAACCTTTATTCGGTGTCATAAACAAAATAAACAGGAAGGCAACGCTGGAGAAACTGGTCCATTTGGTGAAGCCTTTTGGCCCCCACGGCAGACATTAAATATGTAATAGCAAAATTGGTGGCATGAGGAGTACATATCTGAGGGAGTACAATCTGGTGCAGAAGTCCAAGCGATCAGGAAGATCAGATGACATCTATGTCCCCAGGATGTTGTCAGACAAGAGGCTGCATCTTCTGACAGACCAGACAGAACCCAGGCCATCACTCTCTGATCTTCCTAAGGCACTTCCCTCCAGGCTTACTTCCAGGCTGTGGCTCAGATCTAGCTGTGGCAGGAGGAGGAGGAGGAGGGCGAGGGTCAACCTCCCGGCTGCCACTTGCCACAGCCTCCTCCCAGCTGCCACTTGCCACAGCCTCCTCCCGGCTGCCACTTGCCACAGCCTCCTCTCGGCTGAGGTCTTCCTGTGTATGAAAATGGGACATAGTTTTAGTTCTTTGTTCATCAATCACACTATTTTCAGCTCATGACTGTTGCAAATTGAATGTTAATAAATAGAACATACTATCATTCTGAGCCCAGCATTTTTCATTCTTGGCCCAACCACTTTGTTAAATCACAACTTATCAATAGGGATGAGCCGAACACCCCCCCCCCCCCCCCGTTCGGTTTGCACCAGAACCCTAAAGTCCGTGCGAGCTTTAGAACCCTATTAGTTATAATGGATGCGAACGTTCAAAATCAAAAGTGCTAATTTTAAAGGCTAATATGCATGTTATTGTCATAAAAAGTGTTTGGGGACCTGGGTCCTGCCCCAGGGGACATGTATCAATGCAAATATTTTTTTTTAAAACGGACGTTTTTTCAGGAGCAGTGATTTTAATAATGCTTAAATTGAAACAATAAAAGTGTAATATTCCTTTAAATTTCGTACCTGGGGGGTGTCTATAGTATGCATGTAAAGGGGCGCATGTTTCCTGTGCTTAGAACTGTCTCTGCAAAAAGTGTCATTTTTGCAGAAAAGAAAGCTATTTAAAATCACTTGCGGCTAATGTTAATTGACGGCTCCCGTAAAACAGAGAACAGTCATTCATTGAAAGTCATTCATAAAAAAAAAGTCATTGATAAAAAAAAAAAAAAGCGTCGGGGTCCCCCCAAATTCAATAACCAGGCCCTTCAGGTCTGGGATGGATATTAAGGGGGACCCCAGCCAAAAAAAAAAAAATGGCGTAGGGTCCCCCTCAAAATCCATACCAGACCCTTGAGGTCTGGGATGGATTTTAAGGGGAACCCCAGCCAAAAAAAATGGCGTGGGGTCCCCCTCAAAATCCATACCAGACCCTTATCCGAGCACGCAACCTGGCAGGCCGCAGGAAAGGAGGGGGGACGAGAGCGGCCCCCCCTCCCGCCTGAACTGTACCAGGCCACATGCCCTCAACATTGGTAGGGGTACAAAAGTACCCCTACCATTTCACCAAAAAAGTGTCAAAAATTGTAAAAATTACAGGAGACGGTCTTTGACAATTCCTTTATTAAAATCTTCTTTCTTCTTTCTTCATCCTTCGGTTTCTTCATCTTCTCCTTCCGTCATCTTCTTTTATCTTCTTCCATTTTCTTCTTCCTCCGATCCGCTTCTTCTTGCGCTGGTCTTCTCGTCCGGCATCTTCTTCCATGGAGTCGCCATTTGTTCTTCTGTCGGGCCGCTCCTCGCAATGGGAGGCTCCCGCTGTGTGAGGCTTCGCTCCGTCTGACAGGTCTTTTATAAAGGAGGGCACCTGGTGACCCCGCCCCCCTCTGACATCATGGGGAAAGCCATAGGGAATTCCCCATGACGTCCCCGTGCGTCAGAGGGGGCGGGGTCACCAGGTGCCCTCCATTATAAAAGACCTGTCAGAGGCAGAGAAGCCTCACATAGCGGGAGCCTCCCATTGCGAGGAGTGGCCCAAGAAGAGACACCGACGCTGACGCCATGGAAGAAGATGCCGGACGAGAAGACCAGCGCAAGAAGAAGTGGATCGGAGGAAAAAGAAAATGGAAGAAGATGGAAGAAGATGACGGAAGGAGAAGATGAAGAAACCGAAGGATGAAGAAAGAAGAAAGAAGATTTTAATAAAGGAATTGTCAAAGACCATCTGTCATTTTTACAATTTTTGACACTTTTTTGGTGAAATGGTAGGGGTACTTTTGTACCCCCTTACCATTTCACACAGGGGGGGGGCGAGATCTGGGGGTCCCCTTGTTAAAGGAGGCTTCCAGATTCCAATAAGCCCCCCGCCCGCAGACCCCCTCAACCATCGGGCACGGTTGTGGGGATGAGGCCCTTGTCCTCTTCAACATGGGGACAAGGTGCTTTGGGGGTCTTAGACCCTCAAAGCATCCTCCCAATGTTGAGGGCATGTGGCCTGGTATGGTTCAGGCGGGAGGGGGGGCCGCTCTTGTCCCCCCCCTCTTTTCCTGCGGCCTGCCAGGTTGCGTGCTCGGATAAGGGTCCGGTATGGATTTTGAGGGGGACCCCACGCCATTTTTTTTGGCTGGGGTTCCCCTTTAAAATCCATCCCAGACCTCAAGGGTCTGGTATGGATTTTGAGGGGGACCCTACGCTATTTTTTTTTTGGCTGGGGTCCCCCTTAATATCCATCCCAGACCTGAAGGGCCTGGTTATTGAATTTGGGGGGACCCCCACGCTTTTTTTTTTATTTTATTTTTTTATCAATGAATGACAGTCGCAAGTGCTTTTAAATAGCTTTTTTCCTGCAAAAATTACACTTTTTGCAGGGACAGTTCTAAGCACAGGAAACCTGCCCCCCTTCACAGGCAACCTATAGACACTCCCCAGATGTGATACTGCAATTCTGTACTAACAGCACGCACACACAAATCCCCAGAAATAAAGCACATATTGTCAGCAGTCAGCAGCACACTGACACGCTGACACTGAAACACAATATGCGAGGCCGCCGCCGCCGCCGCGGCCTCTTATACCGTAGGGCATGTACTAAAGCCCCTGAGCTATAATTGGCTACAGGCATCCTGCCTGTAGCCAATTATGGCTCTCCTCGCTGCCGGCGCTGTGATTGGCCAAGCATGCGGGGTCACAGTGCATGCTTGGCCAATCATCAGCCAGCATTGCACTGCGACTGGCGCATTGCGGGCCGCTCGCATCACACGAATTTGATGCGAGCGGCCCAAATAGTTCTGGGCTCGCCGAACGGGCGAACGCCGGATGTTCGATTCGAACATGGGTTCGAATCGAACACCGGGCCCATCCCTACTGATCAATAATAACATCTAGTTAACATCATTAAATGTACAGCAACAAATATGTTCACCAATGCTATACCTGTCTCAAGCTGGGCCCCTCCACGTGTTGCTGCCTGGAAGGCCCAGGTTGGACATCCGAAGCCTCAGCTGGGGGGAAGGAAGCCTTGAAGGAAGACTGTAGAGTGGTGGCCTGGGTTCCCTCTGGTTTGCCAGAAAATGCAGCCTCTCGTAGAACTGCATCCTGGGAACATAAATGTCATTTGGATCTCCTGATCGCAAGGAATTCTGGAACCTCTGGCGCTCCCTCAGATAGGTGCTCCTCAGGGCACCAATTTTGACCATCACATAGGTGATGTCTGCCGTGGGGACCATGATCTTAAAGAAACCAAGTTGTTTCTCCAGCGCTGCCTTCCTCTTACTTAGGTCATTGTAATCGGGGTTGTTAATCTGCCACAGGCAGGGCAGCGCCCTGAGCTCATCAATAATGAGAACTTTAAAAAAGGGTATTTGTAAAGGATCCATAGTATTTTCTGCAAGACACAACACAAGACAAACCATAATAATGTCAGGCTAAACTCTCCTAATCTTGTCCCAAAATAAGCCTCAATCTACAAGCAGTATAGGCTAGTCATGTACCAAGTTCAAATTGTACCTTCGTAAGCACGATCAGCACTCTCTCCCTCTGCTCACAGATCGTCCGTACAAACACACGCGTGTGACGTTTTATATACAGTGCGTGAAACTCCGCCCGCCCCTGACGATCTTTCTCGTCTATTCCCCGCCCCTTCTCTTTACGGCGCAGTGGGGAGAGCACATGGCAGAGACCACAGCAGGTGCACCCTAACTATTCCAGCAACGAGGAGGAGGACGAGGAAAGCCCGGAGCCAGAAATGTCCCGATCGCGGAGGAGAAGATTTAAGGCCTCAAATATGCCTTTTGGAGAAATGTTGGAGATGGTGGACATATTGAAGAGGAGCGACTATGATGGGAAGTATGGGCCTTACCCCAACCCAAATGTCAGAAAAGCCAAGATCATGGCTAAAGTTGTGAAGAGTCTGCAGAAGAATTTTGGGTTACGACTATCCAAGGATCAACTGAGGAAACGCTGGTCAGACCTGAAACTCAGCGAGCACGATCAGTACAGAAAGATCAAGCAAGTTCTTCAAAAAAGTAAGTAGTTGTCGTGTGTTCATATTATTTTTCTTGTTCCCATACTGCTCCATGTGCTTTGTTTTTTAATGTTGGACAGTTGAAAATGGCCACTTTCATGTTCGTGTGTTCCATCGATCGTAATAAACCTTGATCGTTCGCCCACTTATAATACGATGTTTGGTGAAGTTGGAGTTACCTACATTTCTTCAGGCCTGTTTCTAGTCAAAGGAAGTTTGTTGTCTATAGGGGTTTGTAATATAATTAAATGCAAATTTGATTCAGTGTAAAGGAGAGGTCACTCAGTAGCTGTTTACACAGCTGGATGCAGGACAGGACAGTAGCTCAATTGCATACTGTGCAAGCTCTGGCCAGTGATCCATCCTCAAGACCCAGTAACCCAGAGGATTTTCGGTGGTAAAGGTTTCCAAGTCTGACCTTGCCCCTAGGTATTCCTGGACCATGTAAATCAGACGCTGGCGATGGTTGCTGGAACCGATCAGACCTTGGGGCTGCAGACTAAAAAATTGTCTGAACGCATCGGTCAGATAGCCACCTTCTCCACCGCTCCTTCTGTGACTGACCGAAGCCTCAGCAACAGGTTGTCCAGGACCAGGAAGTCTCTGGGAACACATTGCACAGACCTTTCTGCAAGGCCTCCCGAAGATGTTTCATCCTCTGCTCTCTCTGCGACGGCAAGATCAGGTCCACAACCTTTCCATTGTAACATGGATCAAGGAGGGTTGCCAGCCAGTAATGATCCCCCTCCTTGATCCGACGAATACGAGGATTCTTCCGCAGGCTTTGCAGGATCAGGGAGGCCACGCAGCATAGGTTAGCTGAGGCATTCGGTCCTGAGTCCTCTGGGTCACTAAGGATGACATGATCTACAGCCACCTCCTCCCAGCCATGTACAAGTCCACGGGTTTCTTGGGACTGTGAATGATCCCTAAAAGACTGATGCTGAGTGCCAGGCTCCACCTCCATGCTGACACAATCCTCCTCCTCCTTGTCCTCTTCCTGTGTGATCGGCGGGGCAGCAGGAACACTGTCTGGATAAAGGGGGCCTTGAGAGGTAAGGAAGTCCTCCTCTTCCTGCCTCTGTTCTGCCTCAAGTGCCCTGTCCATGATCCCACGCAGCGTGTGCTCCAACAGGTGGACAAGAGGGACAGTGTCACTGATGCATGCACTGTCACTGCTCACCATCCTCGTGGCCTCCTCAAATGGTGACAGGACAGTGCATGCATCCCTGATCATGGCCCACTGTCGTGGGGAAAAAAACAAGCTCCCCTGACCCTGTCCTGGTGCCGTAGTCGCACAGGTACTCATTGATGGCCCTCTGCTACGTGTGCAGCCGCTGCAGCATGGCCAACGTTGAGTTCCACCTAGTGGGCATGTCACAGATTAGGCGGTTCTTGGGCAGGTTAAATTCCTTTTGGAGGTCAGCCAGCCGAGCACTGGCATTATATGACCAGCGGAAATGCACACAGACTTTCCTGGCCTGCCTCATGACATCCTGTAAGCCCGGGTACCTGCTCAAGAACCGCTGCACCACCAAGTTAAGGACGTGAGCCACACAGGGCACATGGGTCAGTTGTCCCTGTCGGAGGGTGGAGAGGAGGTTGGTGCCATTGTCGCAAACCACCATTCCTGGCTTAAGCTGGCGTGGCGTCAACCACCTCTCAGTCTGCCCCTGCAGAGCTGACAGAACCTCTGCCCCAGTGTGGCTCCTGTCCCCCAAGCAAACCAAGCACCGCATGGCATCTCTTTGCCTGCATACTTGCGTAGCCCCTTGAATGCCTACGGAGCACCGCTGGTCCCAAGGACAAAGCACAGGAAGAGGCCATGGAGGAAGAAGAAGAGGAGGGGATGGAGGAGGGAGGTATGTCAGAATCACCAGTAGTAGCATTTTGGAGGCGTGGTGGCGGAACAACCTCCAACACTACTGCACCTTGTCCTGCATCCTTCCCAGCTGCCAGAAGAGTCACCCAATGCGGCGTGAAAGATAGGTAACGTCCCTGTCTATGCCTGCTGGACCATGAGTCAGCGGTAATATGCACCTTACCACTGACCGCCCTGTCCAGCGAGGCTAAGACCTTGCCTTCCACATGTCGGTAGAGAGCCGGAATTGCCTTCTGTGAGAAAAAGTGGCGTTTGGGAACCTGCTACTGAGGAACCACACATTCCACAAACTCACGGAAGGGGGCAGATTCTACCAACTGAAAAGGCAGCAGTTGAAGTGCCAGCAATGTAGCCAAACTAACATTCAACCGCTGGGCATGTGGATGGCTGGGAGTGAACTTCTTTCGACTGTGCAGCAGCTGGGGCAGGGAAATTTGCTTGGTACAATCGGACGTCGGTGTACCGATAGCAGATTGCCCGCAAGTACTTGGCTGTGACACACCTAATTCTACACCTTCATTCCTCTCAGTGCAGGTTTCAGAAAGGACTGAAGGTATAGTGGGGTTGGAGATCCCAGCTGATGAGGAGCAAGGAGAGGTCCACTTTGTTCTTTGGTGTGGGTCTTTTTGGTACGCTTGCCAACGAACTGCATGGCAGGTCGACATATGTCTGGTCAAGCATGTGGTGCCCAAGCGGCTGATGTTTTGGCCATGTGAGATATGCTTGAGACATATGTTGCAAATAACAGTGGTACGATCTGATGCACTCATCTCAAAAAAGGCCCACACCAAAGAACTTTTGGAATAACGCGCAGAGGCAGTGCCCTGCACATGCGCAGCTGTGCGGTGTGATGCAGTTGGTGTGCTGCCCTTAAGCTGGCCCCTGGAGGGCATCCTGCCTCGTTGGAGATGTGCCTCCTCCTCCTCCTCTCTCCTATCAGACACCCACGTGGAGTCAGTGACCTCATCATCCCCTCCCTCCTCATCACTGGAGCAAACCTGGCAGTATGCTGCAGTGGGGGGAACATGACTGCCAGATTGATGTCCTTCTTGGGCATCCCTTCTCTCTGGGCTCACGTTACTGCCTTCCTCTAGCTGGGTATCATCATCAGAGCCTTCAAAACGCTGGGCATCCTCATGGAGCATGTACCCAACACTGTGCTCAAACAGTTTGGGGGACTCCTCAGATGGACATGGTGGGGCTAGGAAAGGAGTGACTGATGCCATTGAGCCTAGGAAAGAGGCTGCGTTTGCAGCTGCTTTTCCAGTTCCCTGAGACTGGGTGAGAGAGGATGAGGACGGCTTGGTCATCCACTCTACAAAGTCTTCGGCATGTTGTCCAGCTGCCGAAAAAAGGACTAGCATGTCCCATGGCCGCGTGCTGATGAGGATGCACCGTGTCCACGACCAGCACTTTTGCCTCTAGACACAGAGCCTGCCTGCCCTCTTTTATTGCCTCGTGACTGTCTGCCTCTCCTTGTTGGCCTTCCATACTAATGGCCTGCAGAGAGATGTAGCTGCACAAAGCTGGGATGTATATACTGATATACTGCAGCTAGCAGAATCAACTGCCTACCTGTATTATTATTATCAGAATACCAGCAATTGGGGAAGCTTTAGGCGTATACTGTGCAGATGGCACAATACACCGACTGTAATTACTACAGCTGCCTGCGAATAGGATCAGCAGAACACCAGCAAATGGGGTAGCTTCAGGCGTACACTGTGCAGATGGCACAATACGCCGACTGTAATTGCTACAGCTGCCTGTGGATAGGATGCGCAGAACAACAGCAATTGGGGTAGCTTCAGGCGTGTACACTGTGCAGATGGCACAATACACCCACTGTATTTTTTGCAACAGCTGCCTATGGATAGGATGCGCAGAACAAAAGCAATTGGGGTAGCTTCAGGCATGTACACTGTGCAGATGGCACCATACACCCACTGTATTTGCAACAGCTGCCTACGGATAGGATGCGCAGAACAGCAGCAATTGGGGTAGCTTCAGGTGTGTACACTGTGCAGATGGCACAATACACCCACTGTTTTTGCAACAGCTGCCTACGGATAGTATGCGCAGAACAGCAATTGGGGTAGCTTCAGGCGTGTACACTGTGCAGATGGCACAATACGCAGACTGTAATTGCTACAGCTGCCTGCGGATAGGATGCGCAGAACAACAGCAATTGGGGTAGCTTCAGGCGTGTACACTGTGCAGATGGCACAATACACCCACTGTATTTGCAACAGCTGCCTATGGATAGTATGCGCAGAACAACAGCAATTGGGGTAGCTTCAGGCGTGTACACTGTGCAGATGGCACAATACACCCACTGTATTTGCAACAGCTGCCTACGGATAGGATGCGCAGACCAACAGCAATTGGGGTAGCTTCAGGTGTACACTGTGCAGATGGCACAATACACCCACTGTATTTGCAACAGCTGCCTACTGTGGTGGGGATTTTGAAGTCCATATTTATATCAAGGAGTTCCAAGGGAACCAGTACAGGGATGTGTGTATGGTTTATTAGAACAATAAGTAAGAGGGGCCTATTTACTGTTATCTGCCTAGTAACTAGGCAGATACTCAATTGCCAAAGGTCCCTTTTGACATGCTAATTTATGCTATATCAAAGAGGGCTGATGGTTGTAAATCACCAAGGCTAGTGTGGGAAGCATGCTTTGTTGCCTAGGCAACTCAACCAATGAACATTAGGCTGCAGGGGTAACCAATCAGGATTCAATGCACTTCTGAACCAATGAGGTGTTTGATTGGTAGGAGTGGGTTATTCGAACAACATAAAAACCAAGAGTTGAGGGATGGGAGTTCTCTTAGCCTCATGGATTGGACACGTAAGCTGCCTGTGTAATGTATTCCCTTATCTCTCTATATCTTTGCCTACTGTTCTTCTATATTAAGATTTTGCCTAAGATTCAAGTAACAGCCTGTGTATGTCCATCGTAATTCTATACT
This sequence comes from Lithobates sylvaticus, assembly GCA_028564925.1. Classification (NCBI taxonomy): domain Eukaryota; kingdom Metazoa; phylum Chordata; class Amphibia; order Anura; family Ranidae; genus Lithobates; species Lithobates sylvaticus. The sequence goes on from CM053033.1 coordinate 150,566,251, forward strand.
ATATTGGGTAATCTAAAATGTTTCTTTTCTATATAAATAAAATGTAATTGTTTATCTTTTCGCACTGTTATCGTACATTTATATTCTTATACAGACAAAGGTTTAATCACTTTAATCACTTTAATCACTTTATCATCTTTGTATCTATAATCATTTAAGTAAGCTAGAAATTCAGCTTTAACAGATGGTGCCCGTGTGTGAGGAGGCTTGACGTTTTGAGCGAATTGTCGATTTTATATGTGGGGAACTACAAAAAATAAAAAAGGTAAGCCTTGTTTATATATCTGCCTACCCTGTCCTTTACATCCAAAACTAGCAAGCTTCTTTGAACACTGTTTATAGATATATAACCTTTTGTCTGCACTAATACTTTGATGAGACTGATATGAACAGTATAAGTGAAATAAATTGAACGTGCGAATGATAAGGGCTCCATTTGAAATCTTGGAGACAGTGAAAAAGGATATGTGCCTCGGCCACAAAGCAACGATTGTGTTCATGATCAATTGGTTGGCTGATTAATGTTTTGATTAATCGGTTGATAGCCTTGGGGAGAAACCGTGGTGTAAGTAACAAACTGTATATTGGGTATAATTAGTCAGTGCATTTTAGGTGCATCTTACAATGTGGCTAGCTGAGCCGTTTATAAGTAAATTGCTTGGCTAATGCATGGGGGGAGGGGCGACCAGCCATATATTGTATGGGAAACTGCTGGCTACTCCCTTGGGAGGAAAAGACCATGCAGAAATTCGCTGTGGGTAGGATGGGAGAGATGGCTGTTTGTCTGATGCCAGATTGTATGAGAAAAGAGGATATGTGTGAGCTGTATTATAATTATACTGTGGTTCATGTGGCATGGTCGTTTCATTGGATGGCATGTGTTACTCTCAATTGTGTGGCGAGATTACATGCTTTTCAGTGAAACTGTTCCTAAACTGTGTGTCTATGTTTAAGTGTGCATTTTCAAGTGTGTGGGGAGAAGGGTTGGCTAGTAGGGAAGTTGTGCTTTTTCATGATGTCCCATGTTTGTCAGTATGGGGTGTGCTGGTTTTGGCGGAAAAAAAAATGCATTTGGCTGCCATTTTCTTTTGTTGGATGTACTAGGCATCATTTCTGTTTCCTTTTAAGTGAATGTAAGCTATTGTAAGTTAGCTGTTTTTGTTTGGCGGGAAAATCCCATTTTATGATGGCCTGCGATTTGTTTGTAAGCACCATGAGGTTGCAGACGGCGGCCATTTTCAGCTTGTAAATCATCACAGAGCTCTGATTCCTTTGTGTGTAGCCATGTGGTCCGGGACGTCACTTTCTGTGTAGGCACCATTACCTTTTAAGTGAATTCTATTTTTGTACTTTATATTTTTTGGGAGCGTTCGTTTAATGTTTTTGGTCGTTGGTGGGGTCGGAGTGTATGTATAATCAGCGTACAATGATTGTGTGTGACCGAGCAGACTGTAACTATATGTTGTAGGTATTTGTGATGTATATGGGAAATGAACTGTGATTTTTACCTTTATGACCAAGATACAAGTCCCCATAAGTGTAAAAATATTGTTAAAGGGGTTGGTTTTAAGTCGAAAAACCTGTTTCTTATCCAGTAGACCATGTATTGTTGGGACACAATAGAAGTTGTTTACACCATGGGGGGGGGGGGGGGGGGGGGTCTCAGGCTTCTAACTAAGAAAATGGGGGGGAAGTGCTGTGAACTCTCAGAGCCAAATATTGTGTTTTGTATTTGGGACAAGAATGACATTGTATTTCATGTTTTATGTAACTTTGGCATTTTTGGATATATTACATGGCTACATGGCTACATGGTTGCATGAGTTGGTGGGGTTGTGTAGAGACACCAGTCCATCCAGTTTAATCTGAGGAGTGTGTGTGTCTGCAGTTTGTCCATGTGCATTGGGTCTCATTAAGAAGGTCCTGTATAGCACCATCGGTTTGCACAGGGCCCTGCACATGCATCACATGCTCACATCGGTCCCTGCCCTCAGGGCACAGGGAGGGCATGCAGAAACCAGGCAGGTAGTGTTGTGGTTGAGATTCAAACCAGCAGCGTTTTTGCTGCCGGGCGGAAGTGCTAACCACTACACCACTGTGCCACCCAATACCGTTTAGTTGAATATGCCTATATTTTAGTATAGACCCTGACTGACATAGCCTAAAGGGTTTGTCTAGGGATAAGTGTTAATATTGGTGTCTTAATTAAATGGCCAGTTTTTTTTGTAGGGAGAAAAAGTTTTTGTGTTGGTTTCCATTTGTTAATGTCGGCCATTTTTCTGTAGTCCGGATTTCATCCACCATTTTGCCGTTGACCGTTTTGCGATTACTGCAACTGCCTTTTTGTCTCTGCTAATTTTAGCCCCGAGCTAAATCTTTTACTGAATTAATGGCGCCATTTTTCACCATGGGCCAGGTCTTGATTTTCGTTTGGCCCGGCTGCCATTTTGTGTCCGCTGTGTTTGGGTGGAATTGCTATTTGTGTTTATAGAGGCGCAGTTTAAGGCACTGTTTCCTTTTAAGTGAATTCAATCATTTCAGTTATTATACTTTTAAAATGGTGTGTGTTGTTTTTGATTGTTTGTGGCCTACAGTGGAAAGGAAGGGCTTTGATTGACCTTTTTCAGCCATCTTTTTGCAGGAGTTTTGTTGCACTGTGGTGTGGTATTCTGGTTTTAAAACTGGTGGTTTGACTTCCCAGGGGATATGTGAGTCAAGGGGGATTGCAACATGGGGGTTTATTCCACCCATTCCAGGAAAAAAGGTTTTTTTTATTTGCTGATGCTAGCCATAGATTTTTCTAATGTCTTGATAGACAAAATAAGGTTTATATTGTAATACTGTTTTGGGGAGACATTCAAATTATTGTAATATCAAGGTACAGAGAGAAGCCATAATATTGGTTTTGAATAGTGGAGGATTTCATGGTGTTTTGTAGTTTGTCTGACAACACATTTAACTGGTAGTAGAGCATGTAAATGTGAGCATTAGTACGCTAGCACACCAGGAGGCTGTGTATAATAATCGGAAAATGCCGGGTGCCAGTACTGTAAAAATAAGTCACTAGCAGTACTGATCGGAAAATTAGTGCAAGGGGGCCCTGGATGAGGCTCCAAACCAGTCAGACAGCTGCCTTACACATGAGATCTGGGTTTGGGGCTCTGGACATGAGACCCCTTGAAGTGTGACATATAAGTAGTACAGTTGTGGCTTCAGAAATCTGTAATGGTGAGTGCATTGATGGAGGTGTAGTTTGTGATTCTCAGAGGAGGAACTGTTTTTTTTGTCATAAGAGTCCTCAGTCTTCGTTCTGTCCCTGCCTGCTCTAAAGAGCTGAGTGGGGCAGACTAACGCTGGTTGAGACCTGTTCGTGGTTTTGAACGTAATGGCGTTGAGAAGGCTAGAGTTGGCCTTTTGGGGAGCAGATAGTCACTACTGTATGGGGTTCATTTTTACTGTAGAATTGTGTTTTTTGTACAATAGAGGGCTCATTTTGTTCTACAATCCCATTGTTTTACTGGCCGATTGATCAATTGTGAAGGTAGTAGTCAATTGATTTTATGGTCGATTAATTGTCAATTAGTCGATTCGTTGTTTTCAGCCCTAGTATGAATCTTTCTCCTTATAAACTGCTAACTGTGGATCTGTAAACACTGGCGATGTTGTAACTTAGGTGTGCATATAACTACCTCCTGTACTACCAATACACATAGGGTCCTGATTATCCAAGTTTGTGCTAAACATTCTTGAGATAACAGAAGTAATAAGCTTTTGTTAAGCATTTCTTTTGGAATATTTTCTGAAAAGTCCACGGAGGGGATTGGACTATTATTTGGTTCAGGAAATCTCTAGGCTAATTTTTTGAAGGACTATAGCCAGGACAGAGAATATTGTTCTGGCAAGTAGTGAAAAAAAGGCAGCAACGTTGGCAGGGGCGGGGCCTGTCTACCTAATTCTTGTCCAGAGAGTAACTACCTCTGAAGTAGGCAACCTCTAAAGAGGTTGGGAGATCAGTTCAAGGTCCATCGTCTGTAAAGGATGGGTCTTGGGTTGTGAAATATGCAAGATTAGGATTGCTGGACTGACAGAATTTATTCTGAAAGAGGTACTTTTAAGCTAAAAAAAAAAAAAAAAAAAACTTGGGAAGCCCTGTGGTACAATCACCGTGGGAAAATGACACGAACAAATGACTGATGTGAATATTTTTATGGTGGGAGGTAAGGAGTGGTGTTTTTGCAAGAATAAATCCCTGGAAGGTGAGCATTTTTATTATAGAAAATATGAAATATGTGTGACGTCTAGAGGTCATCTTTGACCCAGCTAATTGTGTGAGGGTGAGTGGGTGGAATATGAAATATATGTGACGTCTAGAGGTCATCTTTGACCCAGCTAATTGTGTGAGTGTGTGGAATATGCCATATATATTTTGTGTCCTGTGATTTCTGTTGTCGCAGCTGCTGACAGCCCACCCGAATGACCCCCCCCTTCTTTCTGACCAGGTCAGTGAGAGTGTAAAGCAAACTGTATTGACATGCGAATTACCTGAGCCAAGATAACTATATGTAATAATGAATTGAAAGGTGCTTTACTAAACTCAGTTTGTTTTCCAGAGAAAGACAGTTCTGTGAGAGGTTTGTGGTGAGGTATTTATAATTTGTTGATAAATGGTACCGTTATAAGATCTATTGCGCGTTGCTAATTTTTTTTTCCTCACCATGGTGAATATATTTTTTTGGGGAATTATTGGTATACCATAAAACAAAAATCCACGTGGTATTAATATGTATTAAGTAATACATATTAATAATAAGTTGAGCTCAACAATTTTTGCTATTTTAAAATAAGGTGCACTGTTTATGTAATGTAAATGTATATTTGTGTCATATGCTAATGTCTTGTTACAAATATATAACCATTGTTTTTTTCAGGCGAAAAATTGAATGTTTATTACTAAATTTTATTTGTGTTTTATTCCTCAGATGATGATAATTGGGTTTCACGGCTTTCAGAACCAAAAGGAAATCATAGACAATTTTTTTATTATTTTGCCTGGGTTCAGCACCATTATGTGGTTTATGCTTCTATTTGTCAGCCCATTGGGCTGTGCTTTGGACTACCTAAGTGTGGGTGGTATTTTCTGATCCAACCTGTATAAAGCTCTGGTATGAACGAGTTTCTGTGCTCCACTGATTACTTGTGTTTAGGACTGCTTCACCCCCCCCTGCGGTTATTGTAATTAGTTACCTGGCTGTTCCAGCTCTGCTCATTGCCTCAGGCTAAGGTATGTTAATGTCCCTTAGCAGGCTGTGTCCCCAAGTAAAGTTTCCCCTGCATCCGGCCCAGTGTCACTGTTTTTACGTGACGATTTGTTATGAATTGTCTAATGTGTCTGTGGCATATCTGTCGCTAATATCTGGGGGTTTCAAAGCACACAGGTTGGCTCGAATTGTACCCCCGACTGTTCAGCGTTCTCAGTGCTGCAAGGGATTTTTCTTTGCCCTTTGGCCAGTGGTGTTTGGTAACAGGAGTTTCTCGAGCTGGATACACATTATGCAATTTTTATCTTATTTTTTTTCAATTTCCTTTAGATTTATCTGCAGATGTGAAGTACGAGGGCCTGCCGGATTGCATACAAGTTGAAAGTGTTAAGGTCTGGCCTCATATTGTATAGTTTTGGTTGAGTCTGGAGAAAAAGTTGTGCAGGATGTATAGGCATGCCGTATTCTCCTCAGTTAATCTGTGTCCTGCAGGCCAGGAAGCCCAGTGCCCCAGTGATACGCTATGCCCCTGTCATTCATGTGAGTCCTGTCTGAATAGTATAGGCAGTTAATTTTGTATGGGTGAAGGATAACATGGTCTGATTACCGAATTGATAAAGGAGGGAGAAGGTGTGCAGCCTCTATAAAGAATCGAGTGTACCTGTCAGGGCTCCACTTGCGACGTACGGTCGAATCGGCGCGCGCGCATGCGCACACGCGCCGCTGATTCGTCCGGGCGTCGAAACGAGGGTACGCGCCGGCGTACTCCTCAGGCGCGCGCGCGTGCGCAGCGAGCGCGGGCACGTGCGTCGCGGGCGCACACGTGACGCGTTAGCGCTGTTTGGCGCCAGTTGGCCTTTAAAAGAATGACAGCTGCACCTGTCAAGTGCTGTTCGTCTGCAGTTTGCCCCTTGTTTAACCTGCTTCTGTTTGTGTACTCCTGTTTACCTGATCCGGCTTCCACTTGACTCTGCTGCCTTCTCCATTCCTGATCCCGGCCTGTTGACTCTGCTTTGGACTGATACCTGAACGCTGACCTCCTGCCTGTCTGACCTCTCCATTGCCTGTGCCCACTTACCTGCCTGCCAAGTGTATCCAGACCCGGCCTGCCTGACGACCCCTCTGCCTGCTCCCTGCATGCTGCATACTTCCAGAGTTGCTGATGCCATCTCGGGGTCACCCTGCATCCGGACCCTGCTCCACTGCCTGCCAGTCTCTGCTGCTTCAGCATCCAGGAGATCGCTACTGATCAGCTACGTCTGCCACAGCATCCATTCCAGGCACTCCTACCCCGCTGTGCTCACGGGACCACTGTCTCCACTCCAGTGGGCCCTGAACCAGAGCCGTAAGAGAGGCCCTCTCCCAGCGAAGTCAGGCTCACCACTCAGGTACCTAACAGTACCTGTTGGCAGGTGGTTTTCAATACGGGTTTTCAGACTATTTCCCATACTTAGGATAAAGAGAGGCTTAATGGAGACTGCCGTTGGAGCTGGAGGGGGGGCACCAGGTAGGTGAGGGTAGTATCCAGGTTGCCTATGAATCATAATAGATTGGTAGATGACTCAGTTCCAGGATCATCAAAATCTAACTTACACTGGTCTCATCCCTAATGACAGGGATGGAACATTGTGCAGATATCTCGGTCAATCTGGGTACTAGCCTTTAACAGACTCTACTGTGTTACACCCTGCAGTCCATCTTGTTCTGATGGTTTGAGTCCAGACAGCCTCAGATGACTGGTACGAATGAGTGCTGGAGAAAGGAAGGTGTTGTGCTATGGGAAAAGGCAACAATGCTGGCACAGGAGGGGGTCGTGTCTAATGGATGCCGGGGTAGTGTCCCAACTGGTCCTAGACAAAGTTACCAGGGTGCTGGTATCACATGTCTAAATGGTAATCAGCAGGGTACACTACCTCGGTGAGTCTATTGTACATCTCCTCTTGCCCTTGGCATGGATATAGCAGGAACCCCGGGTTGTACCCCAATCACCCCTGAAGGAAGGTTTTATGGAAAACCTGACCTCCCCTTACACCTACTGAAACTTCTGTTGGGGTTGGGGGAGGAGTTAAAAATGTGGTAGTTAGGTGGTTTGTGCAACAGGATCAGATAATGACAACAGTTTCTGCAGGGCGGTAATAGAAGGGCTCTACTCAAGGGTTTTATGATCCAAGGAGAGGAGGGTGGTGCAAAATAATAGCTGCTGGGAATTATCTGATATGGAGCTGGCTGAGGTAACATTAAAAGTTTCTAGGCATCACCTAGTGGTGGTCAGGGTAGGGGCTGGCTGGACATATTGGAGTGGGGGAGTTCCAGAGCGGTCCTAATGTTGAGCATGGGAGGAGTGAAGTGGACGATTTGGGTGATCTCAAGATCAAGAGGTCAATCCAGATATCTCTAATGTTGAGTTTCTTAGTGGGAAAAGTTAATTCAGGTACAGTCTTAGGGCCACAGCTTTAGTAAACTCCACCCTGTTGCTGTCCTAATTTGGGTAACTATTAGAAACCAACGTAGGGGATTGTGTGCATTTAAAAGAGGACCCTAGAACTATATATTTTTTTGTTTTTGTGGTTCTAGAGACAAGCCTTTTCAATTTGTAGTAATAATGTGCAGTCAGGTTTTACCTAAATTCCAAAAAGGTGTTGATCATTTTTTATTTTTTTACATTTTATTTTTTCCTCCCCCTCAATGTTAATATCTGTGTACCTGTCCTGGGAGAAAATACTGCTAATTGCTAGTATGGGAGAATTTTTTTTTTTAGAAACTATATTTTTATTTTTATTTTTTATTTTTTTTAGTGCTATTTTTATTTTTCATTTTTTTATTATTTTTTTTTATTTTTATTTTTTCCAACCAATGTATTTGTTTTTTTCTAACCCAGATTCCATGCTCTTTAACAGTCTTGGTTGGAGCAGCATTAAATCTGTAGGTTTTTTTTCTTCCCTTTCCATTATTAATTCCACCATTTTCTCGTTCATTTTCATAACTCACCTCTCTTCCGTTTCTTTTGCTTCATTCTAAATTTTTCTCTGGGTTTTTTATCATCCATCTTCTCAAGATAATGTATCTTTTTAAAAGGATTTTCCCTGCCCGCCAGTAGTGAACCAAAAGTATCCCTGGACATCCCGTGTTTTTATGTCTTAATGTAATGCTACCCCCTTAGTCTACCTACTGCTTTAACCTGAGCCCCGTGAGCAGGTGTGGTGGACCCCGGGACCTTGCAATAACAGGCAGTGTTGACTATCCCTACCATCAAGGGCCATGGATGATGCTGTCTGTTGCTTGGACTCCGTTCCCTGTGGGGAGCCCACTTTACTCATCCCCATTGCACCCCTTATAAGTATTAAGTCTTGATGACCATTGCTCCTGTCTGACATTCCTCCAATATCTGTACACTGACAGTCTCCTTTTTTTGTTTGTTTATGTATTTATGCACGACGGTCTGGAGGCCCACCCAACCACCACCTGAAGACAATCAAGTCATCTCTTGAGACAAATGTGAAGACTATCCTGAACTGTTATTCACCATGCTGAAAAGTGCTGTCTCGTGGTCCGATCCAAGCGGAGAAACCACTACACGGTCTCACCAAGTTACAGGACTAGATATGCCAGGATCCCGCCATCAATGTTGGAGTTCCGCTTTTCCAAGGCAGAGGGGCGATGAAACATTGCAGTACAGACACTCATGGTTTAGATGTGAAGTCTCAAGGGCACCAGGATTTCTTTGCTGTCTTAAGCCTACCTTGAGGAGAGCCGGCGTGTTCAAGAAAGGAAGAGGAGGCCATGGTGGTGGTGGGGAAGGGTTGGAACTTCTGGGCTGTTGTGGGTGGGTACAAAATCATTGAAGGACTACTTAAGTTCAAGAATGAACTTCAGGGGGAACTGTGGTGGGGATTTTGAAGTCCATATTTATATCAAGGAGTTACAAGGGAACCAGTACAGGGATGTGTGTATGGTTTATTAGAACAATAAGTAAGAGGGGCCTATTTACTGTTATCTGCCTAGTAACTAGGCAGATACTCTATTGCCAAAGGTCCCTGTTGACATGCTAATTTATGTTATATCCAAGAGGGCTGATGGTTGTAAATCACCAAGGCTAGTGTGGGAAGCATGCTTTGTTGCCTAGGCAACTCAACCAATGAACATTAGGCTGCAGGGGTAACCAATCAGGATTCAATGCACTTCTGAACCAATGAGGTGTTTGATTGGTAGGAGTGGGTTATTCGAACAACATAAAAACCAAGAGTTGAGGGATGGGAGTTCTCTTAGCCTCATGGATTGGACACGTAAGCTGCCTGTGTAATGTATTCCCTTATCTCTCTATATCTTTGCCTACTGTTCTTCTATATTAAGATTTTGCCTAAGATTCAAGTAACAGCCTGTGTATGTCCATCGTAATTCTATACTATGTTGGGTAATCTAAAATGTTTCTTTTCTATATAAATAAAATGTAATTGTTTATCTTTTCTCACTGTTATCGTACGTTTATATTCTTATACAGACAAAGGTTTAATCACTTTAATCACTTTATCATCTTTGTATCTATAATCATTTAAGTAAGCTAGAAATTCAGCTTTAACACTACGGATAGGATGCGCAGACCAACAGCAATTGGGGTAGCTTCAGGTGTACACTGTGCAGATGGCACAATACACCCACTGTATTTGCAACAGCTGCCTACGGATAGGATGCGCAGAACAGCAATTGTGGTAGCTTCAGGCGTGTACACTGTGCAGATGGCACAATACACCCACTGTATTTACAACAGCTGCCTACGGATAGGATGCACAGACCAACAGCAATTGGGGTAGCTTCAGGTGTACACTGTGCAGATGGTACAATACACCCACTGTATTTGCAACAGCTTCAAAATGAAATGAAATCACACTGTCTCTCTGTGTATCTCTCTCTGCCACCGCAACACACTACACAAGGCTGCCGCGCAGGTGGCCTTATATAGTGTGGGGTGTGTACTAAACCCCCTGAGCCATAATTGGCCAAAGCCACCCTGGCTTTGGCCAATTACGTCTCTCCGTTTTTTACGCGCTGTGATTGGCCAAAGCATGCAGGTCATAGTGCATGCTTGGCCAATCATCAGCCAGCAATGCACTGCGATGCCGCAGTGAATTATGGGCCGTAACGTGCCACTCGAATTTGGCGCAAACAGACCATAATGTTCAGAATTCGCCGAACAGGCGAACAGACGATGTTCGAGTCGAACATGGGTTCGATTTGAACATGAAGCCTAGCTCAGTACACTCGGCTAGGTGTATATCGCTGGCGCTCGCGGCTCCAGACAGCGGGGATCGCGTATAACACGCACCCACAATTTTACCCTGATTTTAAGGGGAAGAAAATGTGTGTTATATGCTTTTTTCTGCCGCTTTTTTCCGCCGCTGTACATAAAAAAGCGGCTACTTTTTTCTGTACAGCTTTTCATTTAAAAAAAATTATAATAATCTTAGCAACAAAATTCATTTATGCATCTAGATGTATTGAAGACGACTTTATAAAGACTTTATGAAGTTTAAACTGAGCATATTAATGTTGAAAAATGGGGCATGTGTTATGGTGTTAGATGGGATGGTGTGAGTATTTAAAAAACTGCTTATTTACAACTATTTGCATGAACAACGTTCTCTATGTTGTATAGATAATCCTGTTAAAATTTAGTAAATATTCACAGAGCATCATCTGTGTACATTGGTGGCTTTTGCTTAAAATATTTTTGGATGATGGGGTGGGCCGAAAACCTGGCCCATCGTTCGATTGCCACTTTGCTTGCCCGTTGGCTGCCCGCCAGTCCCGCACTTACCCCATCCATGTCACGGCTACAGTGGCTTACCCCTGCATCTCCTCCCGAGTCCCGGCGTTTGCGTCTCATCACGGGCAATCGTGTCTCAGGACACTTTTCCACTGATTGACCAGGAGGAGAATCAGTGTCACAATAGTGAATATAAATTGCGAATATAAAATAGCGAATATAAATATAATGTCACACAAGTGGGTGGGCTTTGAGCACAGTGCTCCCTACCCCATGGCAACCTTTTCTTGAAGCCTATTAGAGCCTTTGGTGCAAAAATCCCTTCTTGATATCTGAGTTCAGAGTTTTTAATGGTACAGACTGGTTAGAGATTTTAGAAAGGCAACAGTTACTCAAATAACCACTATTTAGAACCAAGGTATGCAGAATACCATATCTTTATGCTGAACACATTGAACCTTCAAGCAGATGGGCTACAGCAGCAGAAGACCACACCGGGTGCCACTCCTGTCATCTTAGTGCATGATATTGAGGCATGAAAAAGATTGAACTCTCGCATATAGACACTAGGGTTGCCATCATCCCCAAGAATATTGGAGTTTCAAAAAACCTCTTAGAATGGGATTTTAAAGGCAACAACAATTTAATTGGTAAAAATTGTATAAATTTATTGTACAAAAGGGTAGAATTCTAACATACTATACATAGTCCACATAAATATAAAAAATATATATAAAGTGAACACACTTACATTAACAAACATAGCATCAAATGTGGTGTTGCTCCCCCGTATATCTTTAAATCCAGGGTGGATGCCAGGGATAAGCAGATATTTATTTTTATCTCTCTACAAGACGGCTTGAAAAATACAATTTTTCATTGCTATATTTGATGTTTAAATCGGCAAAAAATGGGCAGGTAAGGAAACAACACAAAAATGAAGACCCAAAATAGAAAATAAAATCTGATCCAAATAGAAATGGTTTGGGCTGTCAATAATCATCCAGCCCAGCCAGTGAAAGTTGAAAAACTCACCCGACAAAGTCTCCAGAAGAGTTCCAAAGATCCCGTCCAACAGGATAAGTATCCTGTATGTAGGAGAAAGCACTCCTGCAGCACCGGCTGCGGAGAGGGAATACATCAAATACCGTCTCAGGCACCCTTAAGTAGGAACCAGTGAGATCTAACCCGCCCCTGTGGGCGTTGCCCGATGACGCGGTGCGTAAGCGCCGCACGGCGTCATCATGGCAATGTCCCGCCCGACGTTGGCGATCTGTCAGGAAGACTACCGAGACCATAATGCAAATGGGTGACCATATCCCACGTGACCGGATCGCGCATGCGCACGGCACATCCCGCATCCGTGAACGGACATCTAGGTGTGTCACCGCCAGCGAGCTCAATCAGGGGGAGAGATCCTCAACTGCAACCTAATGTGGCCAGACACGATGTGCCATGCGCATGCGCGATTCGGTCACGTGGGATATGGTCACCCATTTGCATTATGGTCTCGGTAGTCTTCCTGACAGATTGCCAACGTCGGGCGGGACATTGCCATGATGCCGCCGTGCGCCGCTTACGCACCGCGTCATCGGGCAACGCCCACAGGGGCGGGTTAGATCTCACTGGTTCCTACTTAAGGGCGCCTGAGACGGCATTTGATGTATTCCCTCTCCGCAGCCGGTGCTGCAGGAGTGCTTTCTCCTACATACAGGATACTTATCCTGTTGGACGGGATCTTTGGAACTCTTCTGGAGACTTTGTCGGGTGAGTTTTTCAACTTTCACTGGCTGGGCTGGATGATTATTGACAGCCCAAACCATTTCTATTTGGATCAGCCCGATTTTATTTTCTATTTTGGGTCTTCATTTTTGTGTTTTTTCCTTAGCTGCCCATTTTTTGCCGATTTAAACATCAAATACAGCAATGAAAAATTGTATTTTTCAAGCCGTCTTGTAGAGAGATAAAAAGAAATATCTGCTTATCCCTGGCATCCACCCTGGATTTAAAGATATATGGGGGAGCAACACCACATTTGATGCTATGTTTGTTAATGTAAGTGTGTTCACTTTATATATATATTTTTTATATTTATGTGGACTATGTATAGTATGTTAGAATTCTACCCTTTTGTACAATAAATTTATACAATTTTTACCAATTAAATTGTTGTTGCCTTTAAAATCCCATTCTAAGAGGTTTTTTGAAACTCCAATATTCTTGGGGATGATGGGACCCTAGTGTCTCTATGCGAGAGTTCAATCTTTTTCATATATCTTTAGGGTGGATAATAAACCCAACCTCGCCTCAGAGCTCTTGCCTTTTGACACGGACCCTGTTTTTGAATAAATTAAATATAAATGGACATAATTGTTCCCTCTTAGAATAGGGATTTTTCTAGACCTATTGATTTTGGAGGGATTATGATCCTTTGTCTGCTTTCCTCATACACGTTAGTCAGGGATTTAATGTATTGAAAACATTTTTTGTTTTTGTTCTTCTTTTCACGTATATTTTGGGGGTGATTTCCAGGGTGCTAATTGGGTAAACCATGGGAGACTTACAGGGTAAGGAATGGGAGGATTTAATGACCAGCATTCATAACAATTACCAGGGGAAAAAGCAGACGACCTCCAATCTGATGGCTCTTTTCCTTAATTTAACCAAAACTTTAGAAAGAAAGTCGGCCCTTCACTGGCACATCCATTCCTTGGAAAGATACATACGCAAAAACATCAATCCGATAGGGATGCGTATTCAGATATTTCCTATTTTAGAAAATATCTCCAAGGAATTAAGGGTCAATTGGGAAAGTAAATTGAATGATTGTTCAAGGAACTTAATGATATTACTGCAAGACGAATACAGATTACAATTAGAGACAATGAATGATGAAATTGGCTCCTTGTATGCTCGTTTGACCACCCTAAAAAGTCATGAAGACTATGCTAATTTGGAAACCAAACTAAAGGAACATTTAGAAACTTTCAGTAAACAAATTCTTATGAAAAAAGAAAAAAAATATTGGAGAGATAAAAATGCATTTAGTGATGGCCGTGCATACAAATGGAACTTAGAGAACAAAAAATTTAGGAATCCAAAAATGGGACGCAAGGATAGAAGGGGTCCATCTGAAAATACCTTTAAGTCCAATGAGGATTTATCTGACACACCCTCTAATTCGTCCTCCTCAGTTTCATCCCATACAGGCCGACAACTTGGAAAGAGGAAGGGCCTATTTCCCAAGCAACATGATATGGAAGGAGAGATCCATCAACTTCCCAAAAAAACTGCTATAGACATACAAATGGATAGAGGCGGTAAGATAGCAGGGCCTATGCCCAAAAGTTCAACAAGCGGTATTTTGAAAGTTAACCTCTCAAGTCGCACGAAGGGTGGTACCAAAAAGGAACAGGGAGCAATACCCAAAAATCAACGTACCCAATTAGACGATTTTTTAGATCGCAACCGGATACCACAAGGACCCCCCCTATTACAGATGGGGCTACCGGTGGTACCAATGATCCAAACAGGGATGGAACCTTCCCTATCCAAGGGTCAATCGAAGGAGGATTAAACATTATCAATCTTTCGTCACATATTTTGACTAAATCTGAATATGAGGTGCTTTCTTTTGGTTTATCCTTTTGCCCAGATAAAACTACCGATGCCTTCGAAGTAGTGAAAGACATTAATCTATTCGCGCGTAAATTATTTTACAAATGTCTTTATAATAAACAAACGAAAAAAGAGGAAGACTTACCGCCAAATCTAAAAGCAGCAGACTTTAAAGCACTTAGGGATCTCAATCTATTGTTGCTTGAAAGTGGTGCCTGGGATGATGCTGACGAGGACGAATTGGACAGTGTAGAGAGTGAGGAAGAGAAAGAGGGGGATATTATCTATGAACCCAAAAAATTTCAACGGAGGTCACACGCCTTTCCCCAGTTGAGCCAGAATCCCGCATTGGCACTGTTTGTTAAACAAACTACCAAGGATTTGGAAAGGTTAAAGGAGGAATCAGGACTACATAATTTAAACAGAGATCAGAGAAATGCATTGCTTTCTCTGAAGAATAATGGAGACATCACCATTACAAGTTCAGATAAGGGAGGCAACATTGTCATTATGAATAACACTGTCTATGAAAGTATGTGTTTGAAGATACTTAACAATCAACAATGTTACCAAAAAATCTCTCCCTCATTGGTGGACAGATATAACGAGGATTTTTATATCCTGGTGGACGAGTCTCTTAATGAAGGAGCAATTACTAGAGAGGTTTGGGACTTTATAAGAACAAGACACCCACGCCTTCCTACTCTCTATGCTCTCCCCAAGGTGCATAAGAACCTCAAGAACCCTCCGGGGAGACCCATTGTTTCGGGCAATGGCTCAATTTCGGAGGGCATCAGTCATGTGATTGATAATCATCTGAGGCCCCATGTAATGGATTTACCATCTTATACCAAAGATATGTAATGGAAATTTGTAAGTTCTGTATATAATTGTATTCTATTTTGTATGTATTGCACACTGCCCTCACTGTGCACACGGCACTAATAATGTTTTCAGTACATGTTTACATTCTTTTGAGTCCTGATTAGAATAAGCCTGCCTATGATACGTCCCTTGTTACCATAAATGAACAATTGTAATATTAATGTGATACCTACGTAATCATGTGTATAAAACCGCTGAATTGCATCATAATAAAGGAGAACGGTTATTTGGAAAGATGCTGAGCGTATCTTTTGTGTCTGTTCCCTACTGCAGTAGTTATTATTAATTTGGAACCACTAATCAATATGAGGATAGGAGTTGCCTATCTATAAATTTCCTGGACAGGTGGCGAGCTTTTCCCAGGAGGGGTTAAAAGGTGACCCTGAGTATCCGAAACGAGGAGCTTGAGACGTCTGGGAATTTCTGATAATCAGCCGGCTGAGGTAAGCCTTTTGCTTACATTTGAGTTATCAGACTTCCTTGATCGGTAAGGCATTTTCGGGACAAAGGGTACCTATCTTACTCCCCTTAATCGAACTGTATTGATTGGTGGTTATATGTTATGTTATCACTGTCTACTGTCCATCGGAGTGTTATAGATAAGAAAGAGAAGAATAGTGCTGTTCACAGGTATATGTAGTACATCTGCTAGAAAAAGTAGTTTAGAGGCAAGAGGGTATAGGCACACGTAGAGAAGACTGGCCAGTCATTATGGGCATTAAATTAAGTAAGGGATTGAATGAAGGGTAAGAGACCCTCAAAAATGCCTAGCGCAAGAGGAGCGCTATATATGAACCGAAGGTGCGGTTCCGCCTATACTGAGCCCCTAGATTAATGGTTAAAGTGGACATGGATCCACATTGGGTAACTGGGTTACCACCGAAGTCCACAGGGACTAAGAATCATGCAGAGTACACAGCTAGAGAAACAGCTATGTGAGCAGGATGGATCAAGGGTGACAATTAACACTAGACAGAAAGGGACATTTTCATGTTAAGTTGTGGGATTCATTTGGGGTTAGGCACTACAACTAGTAAAGTCAAGAAATAGAGAAATTAGAGTTAAAACAAAATATTTTATATGTTGTCAGAGAGGAAAGATGGGATGAGCACTATGGCTGCCCATCTGATCATAGAAGGTACAGTATTTGAAGTATGGTATTACAATACATTGGATGCAAAGGATATCAGAACAAAATAAGGAAAGCAGAAATTTATCAAGGAAGTATTTAAAAGAGTTAAAAGGATGTGAGAGAATGATATGCATGTGTTGTGTACAAATGGGAAAAATGTAGGCGATTTTAGAGAGATATTTGTGTATGTGTGTGAATGCTGGAACCTTTAGTTCTATCGCTTGTGTGTGTCATGTACGCAGATGTGACCCCCTCCTTTGTGCTCTTCTGAAAGAATGTAGCTGGGATGAGAGGTCGGTGATAAGCTGGAAGGACACCATGCCAATTTCAGTTTTTAGACAAAACATTTATAACTTTATGTGCCCGGTTAACGAATCTAATGAGAAACAATGTGATCACAATTATTTTTGAATCTGTTTTCCAAACATGGTAAAATGAAGGTTACATTTAACCGTGTATTACACAAATTGAATATCCTTTGATAGTGGAAACAGTGCATTTAATAGGGAATTAAGTAAAATTAAGTAATATGTCCCCCTTTAAGGAACGTTATCTGTGGATATATATATTAGGGTGTGATATTGAAATTATCATTTGAGTATTAATTTCTAATTGGAGTTTAACAATTTTATTAATAATATTGATATATTGAAATTGGTTTAGACAACCTTTGATTGGAAATGAAATCCAGGTTGATGGGGAATTTATAAAAATGGTATTAGTTTAGTTCAAGATAACAATTTTGTAATTTTACATTTATTGAGTGGAAAGAAAAAAGATTAAGATGAGGTTGTTAATTGGAATACAGCTGCCATAATGTTTAACAAAGCCAAGATGGATGGGATACATAAGAAGTTTTTCTACAAAAATTAAACCTTAAAGTCTGATAATAAATTGATGTGCGGTCCATGATGTGAGAGTAATAATAAATAAAAATGTAAATATGACAGACCCATCACATCAAGTCCACACACCCTGTTAGGATAGATCCCACCTGCAGCCAGTTGTTTTATAGTTTTTGATGTGGCTGAGCGCTTTCTGTTTGTTTTTATTTATTTTTATTTTGAATCCAAAGCAGAATGTGTGGATTGGGAAATGATGTGCCCCTTTTCCTTGTAAGTGCAGTGGGTATAAGCAGAAGAATATTTTGGATTTATGGACATCTCTGCATGACCGCAGGGTATTGTTATCATTTATTATAATATTACCAGGAAAAAGTTGTCTTTTTGAAACATGAAACTGGAGTTCTTACACAAACAGCGTGATAGAAAACAAGCCATTGTAATATAGTTATGCAAGCTGGACCCGGTAATGAAGGGTTCACTCCGATATATCAGAGCTGTACCTTTATGCAAAGGTGCTATTAGACAAAGTTAGACATTATTTTGGTCAAATATTAAATTTTTAATGGTCCGACATTTTGCGCAGCAAATATACAGCTAACTAAATGTTTGTCTAATGAAAGGTTTAAAATAGGAGTTTGTTTTGTTTGTTTGTATACAAATCTAACAATGAAAAATGTGTACATTTTAATCCAGCCACCTTATTGCCCCTATTGGAGGAGGCTGTAGACGGGGGAGACCACATGTGTTAAATTGATGACGTAGGAATCAGCTGCTGTGAGCCCAGTGCAGGACACACTCCCTGAAGACCCAGATATTTATATTTTTTGTAGAGTTATTCCCGGTTTTATACTGAGTATGCAGTTTATCACCCAGAAGGATACTCTGTATATAGAGTCATTGGATCCCTTTTCCCCAGCTCAAGAAGCAGAGCTCCATGTTTTAGCAAAGCCTGTGAGCTATAAAAAGAGTATATATTTATATAGATAGTAGAGAATTAGAGAGCTTTTGGTTCCATTTGAAGGGCCAGAAGTTTGTTTTTACTTCGGCAGGTAAACCAATCAAGCATGTTAAGTTAATTTGATCGGCTGTTTTCAGCCTTCCCGGTTCTTGCTGAGGTAGCCATACTAACATTAAAACTCACACATGGAAGCAGACCGACTAAGGATGCTGCATTTACAGCCCCGGACACTTGCTGGGTATGTGCAACTCACAGATTCCACCCTAGTTCTGGCCCAGTATAGCTGGGATTAATAATTCAACTTTAAGGACCCCAGAACGAGAAGAACAAGTGGTCCACAGTGGGCAACTTCTTATGAAACAGGACATTGGAAAAGGTGATCATTTATGTCTGCCAGCCACTCTTTTCCCTCCAGCTTGACACATGGACCGTGTCACCAGTCACAAGCAGTTATGGCTGCCTTAGTAAATGAGCGTGGGATAGAGCCAGGGTTCACCACAGTTGTTTTTATAACATACCACTTTTTGTTTTACCTGTTACCAAAGGTGTTACCAAAAGCTGAACATCCCTTCCAGAGATTACAAAAAGATATATCCAGTTTCCCAAGTCAGGATCTTATGACTATGCATTTTGTCTGTATGGACATGTTTTTTGGATGTCCAGTGGCCAATGCTACTGCAAAGGCCACAGTAAAAAGTGTTATCAGAAGTAGTTTGTAAGTACAGAGAGTAACAGAGGAAATCATTTTTATAGGAGAGTCCTTTCTAGAAGTTTTGAGGTTTTATTTTTACACTCCCTACTGTCTACAATGTAGCGGACAAAGTAGAGTAAGAAAACTTTTGCCTGAGTGTTTTCTTATAATTTATCAAGCCCCTAAGGGGATGTTGGACTCTCTCCCTATGGGATTTGGTTTGGGAGTGTGTTATTCACTTGCTTATATTTTGTCTCAGCAGCTGAAGTCCTCCATTCGGATCTCACAGAGAATGTTGCTGATCTTTTAAAGGTTTCTGACAAACTCATTTATGTGTTTTCTCCCCAATTCCAGATCCTAAAAGTTTGGAAGGATCTAAAACTAAAGCCAGGTGACTTGTGGATTGTTAAGAGACATTTATATATAAGGAAATGTTTGGAGACTCAATACAGCATCTATTTCATGTACAGTTTTGCAAAACTTGAAGGAAAAGTCACCTGGATCCACACCAGACACTGCAAAAATGACTAAATTAAAGAAATCTCTGAGTTTGATTTGTTTCCCTCTTGCAATAACAGTCTAGGGTACTTTATTGATTCAATTACTTTAATTGTAAGGGATATATATTTGAAAAGTAGTTTAGCCATGTTGAAGTCATATTTGTCTTTTGTACCTCTTCCATTTTATGTAGAATTGTCTGTGTTTACATATTGCTGATAAGTCAGCATACCAACATTAAGCTAGAAGGCCATTCTGGCCACAGGAGTGTACAGCCAGTACTCTGTAAATATGTCTTATCAATCATTTGTTTTTCACAATGAAAAGTCATTTTGTAATGAAAAAAGCTGCTCAGCTATTATTTTCTCCACAATGGAGTTTTTGCCTCTTTGGCCAGGACTACCTCCACCTAAGTGTGTGGAGGTTCCAGGTTAAAGGTGATAGCAGGTATGGTTAGTGATCAAAATATTGATCAAAAGAGGGGAGACTGTAATGGAAATTTGTAAGTTCTGTATATAATTGTATTCTATTTTGTATGTATTGCACACTGCCCTCACTGTGCACACGGCACTAATAATGTTTTCAGTACATGTTTACATTCTTTTGAGTCCTGATTAGAATAAGCCTGCCTATGATACGCCCCTTGTTTCCATAAATGAACAATTGTAATATTAATTTGATACCTACGTAATCATGTGTATAAAACCCCTGAATTGCGTCATAATAAAGGAGAACGGTTATTTGGAAAGATGCTGAGCGTATCTTTTGTGTCTGTTCCCTACTGCAGTAGTTATTATTAATTTGGAACCACTAATCAATATGAGGATAGGAGTTGCCTATCTATAAATTTCCTGGACAGATACAATCCATCTATTGCGTATCATCGAAGATCTGGTCATTCCAGAAACTGCTATTCTGGCAACGATCGATGTGGAGTCACTATATAATAGCATACTCCATGATTTGGGGATTGCGGCAGTGGATAGAGTGCTTAGGCAGAGAACCACCACTGACTGGAAATTTAATGCCTTTATCATACAGATGCTGGACTTTATCCTCCGGCATAATATCTTCGTTTTCAACAATTCCCACTACCTCCAGGTACAGGAAGTAGCTATGGGGACGTGTTGTGTGCCCTCATATGCGAATCTGTACCTGGGGGAGTGGGAAAAAGACTTTCTGTCCTCTGAACGTGCGTCTATGTACACCTGCCACATTTTAGTTTGGCAGAGGTACATAGACGACGTATTAATCATCTGGGATGGATCAGAGGCAGAATTAATGGATTGTCTTAGGTTCATGAATCACAATTGTTTTAATTTATTTTTCACAATGAGCCATGATTGGAAGGAAGTTAACTTCCTCGATATTTGCATTCAGAAATCTCCTAACGGGAATCTTACGAGCAAACTTTTTAAAAAAGAAACTGCAGGTAACACTCTGCTCCATGCAGATAGCTTCCACCCACCCTCTTTGAAAAGATCTATTCCTTACAGCCAATTCCTCCGCATCAGAAGGAATTGTACTGGTGAGGAAGACTTTCAATATGAATGTGACGAATTGACCAAGAGACTGCTTATTAGGGGCTACACCAAAAGTAGCCTTAAAAAGGCATTCAATAGAGTAAAAGCCAAAAATAGGAAGGATCTGCTTTTTAAACCTAAAAAGAAGAAAGGCGGGGAAAATAACACGCAAATTATTTTGCGATTTTCCAACGAATATGAAACGATCCGCAAAATCATTACCAAACATTGGTCCATCTTAACAGAGGATCCAATTGTTGGTAGTTTAGTTACACCCCTTCCATTAATTACCTATAAAAAGGCTGGGTCAATAGGCAGCATGGTCACACAAAGTGAATACAGGGGCAGTGCCAGGAAGGACCCTTGTAAAAATTTCGGTACTTTTCCCTGTGGGAATTGTTCACTTTGCCCGGTTATTGGACAGAGAACCACACTGACGCTGCCAAATGGGGTAGACTGAGACATTTTGCCTCCTGCCAGACTCGGGGGGTGGTCTACCTCATGCAGTGTCAGTGTGGTGCCTTCTATGTCGGCAAGACGAGACAGAAATTGGGTAAAAGGGTGGAGAGACATATGCATGATATGAAAATCTGCAATTTATATCTACTATTGGGACGACATGTAGCCAAAAAGCATAATTATCGACTCCCCAAAGTCAACTTCACAGTGTTGGACAGACTACATATCCCCGGAAGGGGAGGAGATTGGAATAAGGTTCTTCTACAGCGCGAAATGCGCTGGATTAGAAACCTTAGAGCAACGACCCCCCCGGGTCTTAATGAGGCTGAAAGCTTCAGGCCATTCCTGGAGGGTTACAGCTCCGGGAAAACCGATTGATCAATCTAGGTAGAGTTTGATCACCTTACTCACTTTACCAAATTTGATTGACTTTTTGATATTTAATAAAATTTTCTTTTTTAATTTTTTTAATATATTTTTTTTTCTCTTTTTTTCTTTCATTATCACCTGTTGGTCTCTCTTTTTTGGTTTGGGGATATTATGCACTTCTGGGAACAACTACGGATAAGGTATACGTGTTTTGGAGGATGTAAACATTATTCTTCATGGGGGGTCTTATCTGTTATTTATCTACTTATGTATTTCTATATTCATTCATTTGTAAATGGTGATGCTAACCCCAAAAGACTTGAATATCCAGGGATTTTGTTGTTGACCGGGGCTGAAGTTTTTCTAAAATTCTCTCTACCTGGCAGCCTAGCCTCTTGGGACGATGGGTGTTCCTAATCCTTCTTCGTAAAACCCCCCGTTTCCATCTATTGGGGGCCCAGGGTTTGGGACACCTGGATTTCCACCGATGGGGTATTTCCTTTCCCCGGAGGATGTCCAGTCTATGTCCCTGGAGGCTAGGTTTGTTGGCTCACTTCTTGGACCAGGTCTTCCCGGTCCTCAGTGGGCCATTTCTGCCAGTGGTTTTAGCCCTTTTATGGGGAAGCTTGGTTGTGGAACCCCCTCCTGGGCTCATTATACCCAGTTGGGGGTTTAGACCTTTCTCCCCGCCAATGGGACTTTTCCCTCTGGTGGTCCTAATGGCGTACCTCCAGGGTGGACCTAACTCAAGATACTAGTACTTTTGGGTGGGATCTCCCCTGGGGTACAAATATAGGGGATCTTTCTTCTCCTTTCCCCTGCAGTCATTAGACCACTTGCCATCTCCCTTGGGTCTGTTTAGGCACTCTGGGTTTTGCCTGAGGCGGTTTTTGTCTTAGAATGGGATTGAACTTTGTTCTCTTCCAGTATCTTTGACTCTTTTCCGGCATTTTTTCCCCCTGCCAACGTGGGCTGGCATTCCGACTGGCATGTTTAACCATCACATGTCCAGCTCCCGATGACCCTCCTTTTCTGGCCAGCCATGGGTTTGGTGTCTGGCCACGTTAAGTAGCAGTTGAGGATCTCTCCCCCTGATTGAGCTCGCCGGCGGCGACACACCTAGATGTCCGTTCACGGATGCGGGATGTGCCGTGCGCATGCGCGATCCGGTCACGTGGGATATGGTCACCCATTTGCATTATGGTCTCGGTAGTCTTCCTGACAGATCGCCAACGTCGGGCGGGACATTGCCATGATGACACCGGGCGGGTTAGATCTCACTGGTTCCTACTTAAGGGCGCCTGTGACGGCATTTGATGTATTCCCTCTCCGCAGCCGGTGCTGCAGGAGTGCTTTCTCCTACATACAGGATACTTATCCTGTTGGACGGGATCTTTGGAACTCTTCTGGAGACTTTGTCGGGTGAGTTTTTCAACTTTCACTGGCTGGGCTGGATGATTATTGACAGCCCAAACCATTTCTATTTGGATCAGCCCGATTTTATTTTCTATTTTGGGTCTTCATTTTTGTGTTTTTTCCTTAGCTGCCCATTTTTTGCCGATTTAAACATCAAATACAGCAATGAAAAATTGTATTTTTCAAGCCGTCTTGTAGAGAGATAAAAATAAATATCTGCTTATCCCTGGCATCCACCCTGGATTTAAAGATATATGGGGGAGCAACACCACATTTGATGCTATGTTTGTTAATGTAAGTGTGTTCACTTTATATATATATTTTTTTTATATTTATGTGGACTATGTATAGTATGTTAGAATTCTACTCTTTTGTACAATAAATTTATACAATTTTTACCATTTAAATTGTTGTTGCCTTTAAAATCCCATTCTAAGAGGTTTTTTGAAACTCCATGATATTGAGGCTACAATTGGCACAGGCTCACCAAATTTTGGCAATAGAAGATTGAAAAAATGTTGACTGGTCTGATGAGTCTCATTTTCGGCTGTGACAATCAGATGGCAGGGTCTTTTAATTTTGCATTGAAAAAAAATTAAAGCATGGATCCATCCTGCCTTGTATCAACGGTTCAGGCTGGTGATGGTGTAATGGTGTGGAGGGGATATTGTCTTGCCACACTTTGGGCCCCTTAGTACCAATTGAGTATCATTTTAACTCCACGGACAACCTGAGTATTGTTGCTGACCATGCCCATCCCTTTATGACTACAGTGTCCCCATCTTCTGATGGCTCCTTCCAGTTCTGCACTGAAAACGGTGCTATGAAAGCTGTACATAATAAAGTGGCCAGTATGTATGTGTAGATGTGTGTGTGTATGTATTTATACACACACACACACATTTTGTTTCATTATATGTGCGTGATTATACATATAGTATGTGTGTACATATATAATTTCTTTTACTAACTATACAAAATATATATATTTTTTCTCATTTAACCTAATTTTCATTTGTGGTGATCTAATAATAACATTTTTTTTTATTCTTATATATAACTGATCTTACTGAAAAAAAATGACGGTAAGTAACTTTTTAAATTTCCAAACCAAACTTATGTGTATAATGTAAAAGTTACATGGCTGTACTTCATATTGTGATTGCAAATAATTATATGAGAAGTCATTCATGAACTCGTTTAGCTGGGCTTCTCTCGTTTTCAGCAGAGTGTGGTCTGAAGTCCACTCTCTGCTGACATCACACAGATAAGTCCAGGCACCGCGTCATCCCGACTCTCGAAGTCTGGATGCGCCTGGTGCCTGGACTGATAGCCGTCTCAGTGAACCGATCCCCCGCCTGTTATATTTTTAATATCGAAAATTTTATTTGGCTTTATTATACTTTATTCATAATATAAATTCCCTATAATTGTATGACTGGCAGACTTTAAGTTAATAACCTCCAGATGGTGACTTTTGAACTGGGTTTACAAATATCTAGAACCTGTCAGGATTTTTACGGATATTGTAATATTTTATGTATATGGGAAGTGTATGGTTTCTGTAGACTCATATTAAGTTTTTGAGTTTAAATTCTACTGCAAGGTCCCTTCCCCCATTTCCTGTCAGATTTATGGGCAGTCTATGCTTTGAAGAATACCAGATCTCGAAAAGCTCATGTATCCACTCCCTTAACCCACACCTTTGGATGGGCGGAGTGTGAAGAGGGGTGTGTGTATTCTTTTGGCGGAAAATTTAGGGAATTGGTATTTATATGCAACAGTTTGCTGAGAAGAAAGCCTCTTGCTTGCTGCCTATCTTCCTCATCACATCTATCTCAGCACACAGACTTGTGTTCAGCACACAAAGAATTCTTCAGCAATTATACTTTTTATGAGTACATGTTCTGCTAAGAACTCTATTAATCTTTGAAACAAAAAACTATACTAGAAGTTTTAATCACATATGAAGCAACACATTCTTTTGTATCATTGTACTATTTTTGTAAGTATTATTTTTCTATTTTGGTGTGTACAATAAAACACACATTTTAATTTAAGCTGACTCAGACATAATTAAGGAAATTCGTCTCACAATCGTAATTTAAAGCTTATACCAGGGCTCAAAATTTCAAGTCCTGAGCTACTAGCCAGGCCTTAAGAGTTACTCGCCACCAGTTGCCCCACCAAACCCCGCCCCTAAATACGCCCCTTGTAAATGATCATATTTTATTCAGATCATACATGGTCATCCTAAATGTTAATTGGACTCAAACACTACAAGAGATGGTCAGATACTGCAGACCTACTAGTGGGGAGACGAGAGAGACTGCAGACATGGAAAGGAGAGGGCCAGAGAGACTGCAGAAATGGTAAGGAGAGACTGCAGAAATGGTAAGGAGAGGGCCAGAGAGACTGCAGACATGGTTAAGAGAGGGCCAGAGAGACTGCAGGCATGGTAAAGAGAGGGTCAGAGAGACTGCTGGCATGGTAAAGAAAGGGTCATCGAGACTGCTGGCATGGTAAAGAGAGGGTCAGTAAGACTGCTGGCATGGTAAAGAGAGGGTCAGTGAGACTGCTGGCATGGTAAAGAGAGGGTCAGTGAGACTGCTGGCATGGTAAAGAAAGGGTCAGTGAGACTGCTGGCATGGTAAAGAGAGGGTCAGTGAGACTGCTGGCATGGTAAAGAGAGGGTCAGTGAGACTGCTGGCATGGTAAAGAGAGGGTCAGTGAGACTGCTGGCATGGTAAAGAGAGGGTCAGTGAGACTGCTGGCATGGTAAAGAGAGGGTCAGAGAGACTGCTGGCATGGTAAAGAGAGGGTCAGAGAGACTGCTGGCATGGTAAAGAGAGGGTCAGGGAGACTGCTGGCATGGTAAAGAGAGGGTCAGGGAGACTGCTAGCATGGTAAAGAGAGGGTCAGAGAGACTGCAGGCATGATAAGGAGAGGGTCGGAGAGACTGCTGGCATGGTAAAGAGAGGGTCGGAGAGACTGCTGGCATGATAAGGAGAGGGTCAGAGAGACTGCTGGCATGATAAGGAGAGGGTCAGAGAGACTGCTGGCATGGTAAAGAGAGGGTCGGAGAGACTGCTGGCATGATAAGGAGAGGGTCAGAGAGACTGCTGGCATGATAAGGAGAGGGTCAGAGAGACTGCAGGCATGATAAGGAGAGGGTCAGAGAGACTGCAGGCATGATAAGGAGAGGGTAAGAGGGACTGCAGGCATGATAAGGATAGGGTCAGAGAGACTGCAGGCATGATAAGGAGAGGGTCAGAAGGACTGCAGGCATGATAAGGAGAGGGTCAGAGGGACTGCAGGCATGATAAGGATAGGGTCAGAGAGACTGCAGGCATGATAAGGAGAGGGTCAGAGAGACTGCAGGCATGATAAGGAGAGGGTCAGAGAGACTGCAGGCATGGTACAGGCACTGTGGATGATGTGATGGATGGCTCCCCCTCCCTCCACATCTCTGTAGAGGGAGAGATGTTGCAGATCAGTGTAAACAGCTCTAGGACCTGGGGGAGCATGTCCTCCCTGTACGCTTGTAGAATGTTATCCCTGTCCCCTCCCCCTGCTCTGAGTGTCAGACTCTGCTCACTTTCTCCCCAGAACCCTAACTCACATCATCAGCAGATCCCGACAGCACACAGGTCCCCTCATAGTCCGGCAAGTGAGTTCAGCAGTGTCCCAGTGCAGAGAGCAAGTTCTCTCCTGTCCCCTTCTATTATCAGCAGGAAGTACAGCACTTGAGGGGGAAGGAGGAAGTTGCATCTTCCTCCTCTGAATGCCGGGTCCTCCAAGCACCTTATTGGTTGTTAGGACGCTATCAACCAATCGTTTTGACAGGCGGGACTTAGGAGAGAACAGTGGAAAGCCAGTAGTTCCACTTGATTGGGCGCCTCTTCTCCTCCCCTAAGAAGGATCCTGGCTGCTGCTACTCGCAATTGCTTTAAATGTACTCGCCAAATGCGAGCAGGCGAGTACAAATTTTGAGGGCTGGCTTATACCATAATAAGCGATATTACATTAACTCAGCCAGCCAGTCAAGCATTCGTCGAAAGTTTTTTTTTCACTTTCTTCCTTTGATCAGAGGGGAAGAAGTGAATAACATAAATTAACTTTGCAAAGATTGAAAAGAACCTAGAGAAAATTATGATATTGATGATTGTGAAAGACCGGAGAATTTCAGACATACAGAAGTCTTGACAGACCAAGTGAATTCGAGTTCAGCGGGAAAACAGAAATGATTTATATTCGGTGAGTAGAAAATTAATATGGAATTTGTAGATGTTTTAGCTGATAAAAGTAATTGGAATTTACAGGTTTATCGAAACAGGTCTCTGATGCTGTTTTATGGAAATCAATGTATAATCAGGCAAACATTGACATTGAGAAAGATAGATACTCATTAGTTAAAACAAAGAAAAAATTACGTAATTCGGTTACGGTTACGGTTTTTAATACTATGGTGTTTGATATGCCAGGAAAAAAAATGCAAAGTGTAACATAAATTGCACAAACACAGAAGAATTTATATATTGAACAATTATTGACTGAAAAAGTTGAATTGGAACATAAAATTAATGCATTTTTGCAATCGTTTAAAGAAAACGAAAGCTGTATTGCTTTTTTGACTCAGGAAAAGATTGAACATGAGAATATAATAAGTTTACTTAGAAAGCAATTATTGGACACTCAGTCTTTTGCAAATGCTCCGTGTTCAACACATGTGACTATGTCAGATGTGAGAGTTAATGATGTTGACTCAGAAATTGAAACAGATGAGTCAATTGTTAGTATTTTCTCAGACAATGAAAGTGTGAAGTCAGTTGACTTCAATAATACTAATATTAAACAGAAATGTAAATTTTCGTCGCCATATGCTCAAAGAAAGGTTTATGCAAAAAAAGCAACACTTAAATGTTTTGTTTGCAAAACATAGCCAGGTTTTGTTTGATGGCTAATAACAAGATACAAAAGAGGTTGTATTATTCGAAAACTATGCCAAGGACTTACGAAGTCTATTCTATTAGATTGTGTAGTAATTTGAAGTATAGAGGCCATAATAATCAAACTTATTTCCCTTCTAAGACCCAAATGAAAAGATTGCAAACTGAAAATAGTCCATTAAGACAGGAAAGGTATCATTATGTAGCATATAACACTGTGAAAAACAATGTTAGCAGTCCTTAAATGAACTGCATGGATAGTAAGAATCTTCTGGTTAATGTTTCTTTGCTATGAATAAGGTTATGATTTGAGCTTCAGAGATTTGGTTTTGACGTTTGGAATATTATTGAGGACTTTGATATATTTTTAATATTTTCAAGGATAATCCTCTGGATTATTATTTTGTATTAATTTTTCCTTGTTATGATTATTATATTTTTTATTTTTGTCTTGTTCAGGCTAAACATTGAACATTGAGTGAGACTTTCACTCCAGCATATACAAGACACATATACAGCACGAACTGTTGTTACATTTACACACATATCGGATTTAATCTTCATGTTAAGAATAATCTATTTTTGATATTCTACAATTGATATTGTCCTTGTAACATTTTGTTAAATTGTAAAATTATCTTTTGTACAAGATAAGCAGTCTATCAAGTTGACCAAGAACTGAAAGGTTTATTTAACCACTTGCTTACCGGGCACTTAAACCCCCCTTCTATCCAGACCAATTTTCAGCTTTTGGTGCTCTCACACTTTGAATGACAATTACTCAGTCATGCAACACTGTACCCAAATGAATTTTTTGTCCTTTTTTCCACAAATAGAGCTTTCTTTTGGTGGTATTTGATCACCTCTGGGTTTTTTATTTTTTGCGCTATAAATGAAAAAAGACTCGGGCAGGTTTGGAGGGGGCGTAGGCACGTTCTGATGTGAGGGAGGATGAGTAGGCGGTGATCTGCCTGCTCCAGGATGTACTGCAATCATTCAGGTAGAGCTCTGACTCCTGACACCTGACACCTGATACTCCCTGCTTCCTACATTTCTACTCCATGTGGAAGCCGACACTGAGTTTGCTGAGATTGTTGATTTGTAGTGTGGTGTGGAGATGAGATGAGAAGCTGGGGAAGGAGATCATCTAAAAGCCGCTAAAGCAGCTAAATTTATTCACCATAATCTATCAAGGAAAGTGATGGCACAGAGGAGCAGAGAGGTGGAGGAGTGAAGGAGCAAGGACGCACTATATCCTATCTGCTTGTCTGGGTATGGACAAGCTTTGGTCTACCCCTACCTTGGCTGTTTGTTTCCTTTGCTGTTCCCCCTGCTGTGCCTGCCATACCTGAGGTCAAGACATCTCTGCATGCTGGGCTGTATGGGTGAGCGGAGGAGTTTCTGAGTAAATACAGGAGGAAAAAAAAAAAACACTGAATACCTGTTGATATCCCCTCCTGGCTTATAGAAATTTGAAGCAATCTGAAGCCTCAGCTAAAAGTTCACTGGCTCATGAGTGTGGCTATATGGCTATTAAATGCAATATCTGGGACATCAGAAGTCATGATATCAGCTCTTATCAGTAATAGTAGGCACCTGTCTTCTCTGGAGAAACAAGGAAGATAAAAGCAGTGGCAGCTGTGGTAAGTGTTTTATCCTCTCTCACTTTCTTCAAGGACTCTGTATACTCACTTTGTCTCTGGACTATTTAAAAGATTTGCTGCATAGTATTTAACACTACCTTATGCTGCCATATACTGCCATACATTACTAAAAACTGCCAAACTGCTAAACATTTAACTCAGCATTTTATCGCACTGATACTCTGCTGCCATATACTGCTACATTCTATTGCCATAAAAACTGCTAAATTACTAAACTGTTTTAGCAGCGTATCGCAATACTGTCAGATGTCATATATTATCAAAAACTGGCAAACTGCTGCTTTAAAAAAATAATGCACTGCTGTCTCTCTGCTACCTCTGCTAAATGTGATAAACTGTAACCAAATATTTTCTTGGACTGCTCAAAGACACGCTACATTGTTGCTACTGCTACATATAAAACCCTCATACAAATGCCATAAAATTATCTGGTTTTCTACCAAAGCCTGTTATATACTATCAAAAACTGGCAAACTGCTGCTTTAACAAATTAATGCACTGCTGTCTTTCTGCTATCTCTGCTAAAAGTGACAAACTGTAACTAAATATTTTTTTGGACTGATCAAAGACTTGCTACATTGTTGCTACTGCTACATATAAAACCCTCATACAAATGCCATAAAATTATCTGGTTTTCTACCAAAGTCTGTCATATACTATCAAAAACTGGCAAACTGCTGCTTTAACAAATTAATGCACTGCTGTCTTTCTGCTATCTCTGCTAAAAGTGACAAACTGTAACTAAATATTTTTTTTGGACTGATCAAAGACTTGCTACATTGTTGCTACTGCTACATATAAAAGACTTATACAAATGCCATAAAATGATCTGGTTTTCTACCAAATTCTCCAACTAAATGTGTTGGTTTTGATCTCAAAGACTGACACCAGTAATTGAATTATTGTTAATTTTGCTGTGGATACTGATAACAGCTAACTGGATAGTATTGTGGAATTGTTGATATTTACGGATATACAGATCTAAATAGTTATCAACTATAAACTGATGTGTAAAGTATCAATTGTGAATTGGATACTATTAACAAAACAACTGCTGACAATTTATAAACAAACTCGGCATGCTGATGGACTGTTTTATTTTTCACTAACTGCTGAGTGAAAGTTATATGACCAGAGTTTCAACGGCTGATGGTGACATGTGTCCTGCTTGTATATAAAGACATGTCTAATTGCCATTAAATAAGGGAA
Source organism: Lithobates sylvaticus (assembly GCA_028564925.1). Taxonomy (NCBI): domain Eukaryota; kingdom Metazoa; phylum Chordata; class Amphibia; order Anura; family Ranidae; genus Lithobates; species Lithobates sylvaticus. The sequence goes on from CM053033.1 coordinate 150,597,486, forward strand.
ATATTGAGGAATGAGCTAAAGGAGACTAATCATACCAAGCTGTTAGCATTGTGAACAGCTGATAAACTACTGCCACTCCTAAAAAGCTGCTAATGGACTTCATTCAACAGGGGACAACCACAATTTGTCACTAAACTGTTGAAATGATAAGTGTTTAAATGTAATAAATTGCTAACAGTTAGCTAACACAGTTCACTATTATCAAATGAACAAATGCTATGTGGCATGAACTATAACCACTAAAAACTTTACAGAGTTGTAGATCGATTGAAAGTTGATCCTGCCCCTCCTTCTTTTTTAAGGAGATTAGTGGAATATGACACGGCAAAGGAGGAGGGAACAGGAAGCAGAAATGGAGAAAGCATTGAAAACCCAGGAGGAGTCCTATACAGTAGGCCCAGATAAAAAAGAATCCATGAAAAGTCAGAAAGAGCTGAAAAAGGGGCCTATAGGAAACCTGGCTACCCAAGGAATAGACCCCCTCAACCCAGCAAAACTAATTTTGCAAGAAAGTGGTGAACCAGTGGTAAACTTGGACACAATGGAAAATTGGCAGAAGGAGCATGAAACAGTACAGACATCTCGAATCCCACGAGTTTCATGGGGGTTGAAGGGGAGATCGACTGCAAATACGTCTGGGATATCAATAACAGACCCCACTGGATGCACAGAAACAGCAGATGACGAGATGAACAGACAAATGGATGAAAAACAAATAAATAAAGACGTAAATATACGCTGTAGTACCCCAACCCCCCTGGTAATGGTGGAACCAACCTTGAGGGACGTTCTTATGGCAGTACAGGCTTGTAATAATTCACTGTTATCATTAACAAATCAGATGTTAGAACTAAAAGGAGACATTGCAACTATGAGATATGAGAATCAGAAAATATGTGAAAGAACTACTGCGGTGGAAACAAGAGTAGGAGAATTGGAGGACTCAATACCGTTGATAAAAAAGGATACACATTTGATAAAAACACAGACAAGGGATCAAAATCAAAGAATGGAAGAAATGGAGAATAGACAAAGACGCAATAATGTCCGCATACTAGGTCTACCGGAACAAGAAGAAGGCCAATCAGCTGTTACATTTTTTGAAAAATGGTTAATGGACATTTTCGGGGTGGAAGGCTTCTCTAAAACGTTTGCAATAGAACGAGCACATCGCATAAGAAGCCGCGCCCCTTCCACCGGAGATAGACCCAGGCCAATTATTATTAGATTATTGAATTGCCAAGATAGAGATAATATATTGTCTAAAGCAAGACAGAGAGGCAACATTGAGCATAAGGGCCATAAAGTATCCTTCTATCCGGATTTTTCGGTGGAAGTACAGAAGCAGAGGGCGAAATTTAAGGATGTCAAACGGCGATTATTTTCACTAAAGATTAAATATGCAATGTTGTTTCCGTCAAAATTACGTATTACAGATCGGGATGGAGTTCAATTTTTTGATACACCCGACGCAGTTAGTACATGGCTGGATGGAAGAAAGGAATAGCTTAGGCATAATTATTGAAGAGTAGATAAGATGGAGTCAGATGAGAGGGGGATTTTTCACCTTCAGAGTCTACCTGTAGTCTTTTTTTTTTTTTCATTTTTTTTTCCCAGGGAGGCGGGGGGGGGGGGGTTATTCCTCCTGCCCCACCTGGGTAGTTACATGGTACAGCCGTAACGTTGGAAATGGCTACAGTGGGCCCCCAGTATGGGTCCCGTGTGGACAAGAAGTATGTTGTTGTAGCTGATTCCCCCCCCACTAGGGAGGGACTTTCAGCTTGGGATGATAGTGTCCAGATACAGATTGAAGTCAGTTGGGAGGGGGGAGGGGGGGATGGAAGTAGTAGGATTTTATGGAGTGAAACAGGGTTGGGGAGGGGGGTGGTTATAAGGGTGGGTGGTGTGTGTGGGTGGGCTCCCCCATTTTTTTTTTTTTATATATATTTTTTTTTTTTTTTTTTTTTTTTCTTTTTTTTTCTTTTCTTTTTCTCTTCTTTTTCTTTTTGCTGCTCCTCCTCCTCCTCCTCCTCCTCCTCCTCCTGGCCTTCTCTCTCCCCCGTCTTCTATCCTTCAGGGATTACGGTTATACCCCAAAAAACTCTTACTCTTTATTCTTTATTCTTGTCTTTACTTTTTATTTTAACGCAAAATGACAAGTAAAATTAAAGTGATGTCTTGGAATGTCAGAGGATTGGGGGATAACAGAAAGAGAAGCGCGGTAAAAGAACTAATTGAATTCTATGATCCCGCAATAATCTGCCTGCAGGAGACACATAAGGGGAAGGAGGATGACAAAATGTTTGATAAATTTAAATATAAACATGGATTTCATGCTATATACTCAACATACTCCCGTGGAGTTAGTATTTTGATCTCAAACTCTATTAGGTTTACCTGTAGGCAGTGTATTAAAGACCCGATTGGCCGATATTTAATGTTGTTATGCTCCATAAATGATAGAATAATCCTCTTGGTAAATGTGTATATTCCCCCACCATATAAGGACGATGTGTTAAAAAAGGTTTTTGAAAAGATGGCGCAATGGCCTGATGTTCCTACAGTGATAATTGGGGACTTCAATAATGTATTAAATGAAGAGCTGGACAGACATAGCAACAAAAAGAGTAATGGAGGGGGAAAGACCACAAGATGGGCCAACCAGATACAAGAGATGGGTCTATCAGATGTATGGAGAGTAAGATACCCGGATAGTAAAGAATACTCATGCTACTCAAGTACATATAGATCATTATCCAGAATCGACATGGCTTTGGGAAATGGTCATTTTCTCCAATTAGTCAAAACAATTCAGTACGAATCAAGGGGAATCTCGGACCACTCCCCATTAACTTTGACTTTAGAGTGGACGGAACAGTTGATCCGGCCAATGTGGAAAGTTAATCCACAGTGGCTGTCCCTGATTCCAGAGAGTAGTAAAATAAAACATCTGCTAATGGGCTTTTTTGGAGATAATAAGGGCTCAGCTTCAGCGTTAATGGTGTGGGATACAATGAAAGCATACCTCAGAGGCTTAATAATTAAAGAAATATCTAAAATTAAACTAGCCACAAGACAGCGGGAGGAAGAGATAACCCAAAGAGTTAAGCAGACCGAACAAGACTACATATTAGATTCTAATGAGGAGAAATTTAGAGCATGGCAGGACGTACAGATGCTATATAAAAATTTGATTATAACTAAGGCCGAAAATACTAGATTCATGCAGAACCAAAAGCACTACGAAATGGGGGAACAGGTGGGTCATATGTTAGCAATGATAGCACGGAACCAGGAAGGCCCATCCAGTATAGTTGCCATTGAAGACGAAAAGGGGATAGTAAAGTATGATACAGAGGGTATCCAAAAGATATTTGTAGATTTCTATTCACGGTTGTATGAATCTGAAATCCTAAATGTAAAGGAAAAGACTGAACAATTCTTAGACAAGTTAACTATGCCCAAATTGAATTCAATGGAAAGAGAATCCTTGGATACCCCTATAACTATGGTAGAGTTGGAGGAAGCAGTGGGACAAATTCAAAACAATAAATCTCCAGGGATGGATGGACTCCCCGTGGAGATATATAAAATATACGGTCAGATCTTGATCCCAGAACTTCTTGAAGTACTGAATGCAGCATATATCACACGGGAACTCCCTAAATCAATGATGGAAACAATAATAATTATAATTTTAAAACCGGATAAAGACCCACTAAAGCCTGGTTCTTATCGGCCAATATCTCTCCTTACATCTGATGTTAAAATACTAGCCAAGGTCCTAGCAAATAGATTGTCTAGATACATTGATACTCTGATCCATAGGGATCAAACAGGCTTCATCCCCTCCAGATCAGCAGCCACAAACATTCGTAGGCTCTTTCTGAATCTACAATTACCAATGGATAACGGGGGAGCTGGTGCCATCCTGTCATTGGATGCTCAGAAGGCTTTTGACATGGTAGAATGGGAATATCTATGGATGGTACTGATTGCCTTTGGCATAGGCCCAGGCTTTATAACCTGGCTAAAAATACTATATAAAGACCCCAGGGCAAAGTTGAGGATCAATGACACTATGTCACCAGCTTTCCCGTTGTCCCGGGGGACTAGACAGGGTTGCCCTCTGTCCCCCTTGCTGTTTGCATTGGCAGTGGAACCACTGGCCGCTGCAGTCAGACAGTCTGCGGGGATAGAGGGATTCCAACGTGCAGGAAGAGAGGATAAAATAGCTTTGTACGCAGATGATGCCTTAATTTTCCTTAGTGACCCCACAAAATCCTTAGAGGAACTCATGAATCTTGTATCTGCATTTGGACAGCTCTCTGGGTTTCGCATCAACTGGGAGAAATCGGTGTTAATGCCGCTATATAATGTAAACACTTCTTTACCAGACTGTGCTAAACAAATTCAAATAAAACACAGAATTAGGTACTTAGGGATTGAGGTAACACGGAAAGTGGGGGATTATATTGACCTTAACCTTAGACCATTATTGACTAGGCTCAAAGATAAATGTCAGACCTGGTGCAAACTTCCATTAACCGTGATTGGAAGGGCAAATCTTATAAAGATGATCTGGGCCCCACAATTATTATATATTTTTCACAACTGCCCGATGTGGATAGCTGCATTTTGGTTTAAAAGGATAGAATCGCTTTTTCGCGAACTTATCTGGAAGAAAAAATATGCACGTATTAAACTAACAACTTTAATGCTGGCCAAAGATGAGGGGGGACTCGCTATTCCACATCCAAAAATTTATTTTTAGGCCTCACAAACCCAGCATTTCTATGGCTGGACAGAAGTAGATGAGAATGATCCGATACAAGCATTATTACTCCCACTGGGTAAAGGATACTCATTGATGTCCCTACTAGAGACAAAAACTTTTCAAAAAGATAAGAAATTCATAACAGGCGGACTATTTAATAAGGTATGGCTAGCAATAAAAAAGATTACTAGTATTGCTGGCTATACCTCCTATACACCAATATGGAATAACGCAAATTATGAGGAAGTACAGAGATTGGAGGGATTTGGGTTTTGGCAAACTCAGGGGCTGAGATTTGTGGAACAACTGTTTTGGAATGATAATATAAAATCATTTGCGCAAATATCTGAGGAATTTAGGATTCCAAGACAGAGGTTCTTTCAATATCTCCAGCTTAGACATGCCTTTCATGACCAGGCCCGTACATCTGTATTTATGCTTAACGAATCCAAAATAACAACACTGTTGAAGAAAAGGGACCAAAAGAAGGGACTTATATCTAAAATTTATGAGATAATGCAGAAAAAATTTGAGGAAGAGGTAGAGGTGCCGGCTAGGAAGCAATGGGAGCGAGACCTGGGAGCACTGACTGATGCTCAGTGGTCGGAGGTCTTGTCTGCGATCCCAAAGGTATCACTGTCGGATACTCAAAAACTAACACAAACCTTTATTACGCATAGATCATACTATACACCTGAGAAATTATTTAAGTGGAAACGCAGAGAGTCCCCTTTATGCCCTCGATGTAGTGGCGCACCGGCTAATTTAATACACATGTTGTGGAGATGTCCCAAACTCCATCGATATTGGCAGGATATAATCCAAAATATAAATAGTGTACTAGGAATAGAAATGCTATTAGATCCAAATCTATGCTTATTAAATATAGTGGCGGAACCAAATATCTCAAAAAATATCCATACCGCACTGACGAGAGGCCTATTTCAGGCACGAAAACTAATAGCCCAGAAATGGATATCTATATATCCTCCGACGGTTGAAGAATGGAGAACACAAATAAAAGAAACTATATTAAAGGAGGAATTTATTTATACACATAGAGGGAGTCGAGACAAATTTGATGCTATTTGGAAAAGATGGGTAGAGACCTGGGATAATGAAAATAAAAGATGAACCAACATGGGTAGAGGTTGATATTTGGAGGGGATGGGAGGATGGGGGGAGGGCTGAGGGGGCTGGAGGAGGTGAATACAGGTGGGGGCGGCAGAGGAAAAAATTCTCCCTTTTTTTTTTTTTTTTTTTTTCTTCTTATTATTATTTTATTTTAGTATTATTATTATTATTATTTTTTTTTTTTGTCTTTTTGGGGGGGGGGGTGAGTGGGTGGCTGGTGTGGCAGATGAATGCTAGAAGTTTATGTATCTGGGATGAAATGTATGCTTAAATGTATAACTTGTATTGTTAAGAAAAGAATTAAAATAAAAAAAGTACTGAATTAAAAAAAAAAAAAAAAGAAAAAAGACCGAAAATTTTGAAAAAAAACAAATTTTTCTTTGTTTCTGTGATACAATTTATCAAATTATTAATTTTTCTTCATAAATTTTGGCCACAATTTATACTGCCACATATCTTTAGTAAAAATAACCCAAATTAGTGGATATTATTTGGTCTTTGTGAAAGTTAGAGAGTCCACAATCCGTGGTGCAAATTATACAAAATTTATCACACCTGATGTACTGGTGACCTATCTCATTTCTTGTGACACTGATGACAGATGGCACCGATACGTGGCATTGATGACAGGTGACACTGATAACAGATGGCACGTGACACTGACAGGTGGCACTGATGACAGATGGCACTGATACGTGGCACTGATGACAGATGGCACTAATATGTGGCACTGATGACACGTGACACTGATATGGCACTGATGACAGATGGCACTATGTGGCACTGATGACACGTGGCACTGATGACAGATGGCACTTATACATGGCACTGGGGACAGGTGGCACTGGGGACAGGTGGCGCTGACAGATGGCACTGACAGATGGCACTGGGGACAGATGGCACTGGGGACAAATGGCTCTGGCAGATGGCAGTGGGGGCAGTGGGGACAGATGGCAGTGGTGGCAGTGGGGACAGATGGCAGTGGTGGCAGGGGGGCAGATGGCACTTTTTATTTTATTTAATTTTTTTCTCTACTTACGGCGGCTGCAGCCGTTCATCTCTCCCTCCTCACATGCTGTCTCTGTGTGAGGAGGGAGAGCAGCGCTGAGAGACGATCTCATATGTTTACATATGAGATCATCTCCCATTGGACACGCCGTTCGCGCTGTAAACGGCCGCTGTGATTGGCCGTTTACAGCGATCTGTGATTGGCTGTGTCCAAGGGACACGGCCAACACAGAATTTCCCCGCTGCGCGCTCGTGAGAGCGCACAGGGAGCGAGGAAAGGGGAGGACGTCATATGACGTCCTCCCGGGAATTGACATCCACGCCAAAGCCGTCATTCGGATGTCAAGTGGTTAAACCAAAATTAGATGTTGTTAGCACAAGTCTAAGACAGAAAGAAAATGGTGATTAAAGAATTGCCACATGTAGGGTCACACCCAGAGATGGTGAGATGCACGTCACAGGCAGAGCTAAAGTTTCAGGAAGTGGAACATGGAAAAGTAATTGGGAAGGTCTATTTGACATTTTCAAGGGGTAATGGTATTAGTTCAAATATCTTCTCAGTTCAGTGAAAAATGTGTATAAACAATAAAAATGTGGGTATAAAAAACGTTATATTCCGAGATAATGATGCTGCATTCCTTTTTTCAGGAATGAATTATAAAAATCTAACCTGGAGGAATCATGGATTCCAAAAATAAGAAAAGATGTCAGTTCAACAAAAGAAAAGTTTTAAAGAGAGAAAATGTATCATCATCACAGGATTCATCTTTTCCCTAGTGCCAATTTTATATGTGGTAAAATATATCACAAACTGTTTCAGTTATGCAGAGGTTAACAGGATTGAAGAATTACACAACAAAGATCTTGCATTATTCAGAAATAAAAGAGATGTAGACATTAGGGATGGGCCCGGTGCTCGATGCGAACCCACGTTCGCATCGAGCACCGGGCGTTCGCTCGCTCGGCGAGCCCAGAACTATTTTGGCCGCTCGCATCACGTTCGTGTGATGCGAGCGGCCCCGCAATGCATTGCGGCCGGCGCGGCCGGCGCAGTGCATTGCTGGCTGATGATTGGCCAAGCATGCACTGTGACCCCACATGCTTGGCCAATCACAGCCCCGGAAACTCGAAGAGCCATAATTGGCTACAGGCAGGACGCCTGTAGCCAATTACAGCTCAGGGGCTGTAGTACACGCCCCCCCCTATAAAAGGCCGCCACGCCGTCTGCGCCGGTCACATGCTGTTCCGGCGCAGATTGAGCAGGCTGATTCTGTGACACTCTGCTGGATTTAGTTAGGTAGAGAGATTCACTTACAGAGATTGAGTTAGATAGATTCAGTTACAAAGATTGATTGAGAAAGAGGGGCTTGTAGTGTGTTCGTGGCAGGCAGGCAGAGCTCCTATATTTTGTTACCAGAAGCACCTATAGGACTTGTAGTGTGTTCGTGGCAGGCAGGCAGAGCTCCTATATTTTGTTACCAGAAGCACCTATAGGACTTGTAGTGTGTTCGTGGCAGGCAGGCAGAGCTCCTATATTTTGTTACCAGAAGCACCTATAGGACTTGTAGTGTGTTCGTGGCAGGCAGGCAGAGCTCCTATATTTTGTTCCCAGAAGCACCTATAGGACTTGTAGTGTGTTCGTGGCAGGCAGGCAGAGCTCCTATATTTTGTTCCCAGAAGCACCTATAGGACTTGTAGTGTGTTCCTGGCAGGCAGGCAGAGCTCCTATATTTTCTTCCCAGAAGCACCTATAGGACTTGAAGTGTGTTAGTCCCATCACACAGAGATCATATATTTTGTTCCCAGAAGCACCTATAGGACTTGAAGTGTGTTAGTCCCATCACACAGACCTATATTTTCTTCCCAGAAGCACCTATAGGACTTGAAGTGTGTTAGTCCCATCACACAGAGATCATATATTTTGTTCCCAGAAGCACCTATAGGACTTGAAGTGTGTTAGTCCCATCACACAGACCTATATTTTCTTCCCAGAAGCACCTATAGGACTTGAAGTGTGTTAGTCCCATCACACAGAGATCATATATTTTGTTCCCAGAAGCACCTATAGGACTTGAAGTGTGTTAGTCCCATCACACAGACCTATATTTTCCTATAGCTCCAGGAGGATGCCCAACGATTCGAAGGCTCGGATGACGATACCCAGCTTGAGGAATCTGGCAGTACTGTTCCACCAGCTGCAGCTTACTGCCAGGTTTGCTCTAGTGGTGAAGAGGGAGGGGATGATGAGGTCACTGACTCCACGTGGGTGCCTCAAGGGAGAGAGGATGAGGAGGAGGACGAGGAGGAGGAGGATGCGGCGTCACATGTCCAACGAGGCAGGATGCCCCCTGGAGGCCAGGTAGAGGCCAGCACAGCAACTGTACAACACCGCAGAGCTCCGCCTGTGCAGGGCGCTGCCTCTGCACGTTATCAGAAAAGTTCTTTGGTGTGGGCCTTTTTTGAGACGAGTGCAGCAGATCGCACCACTGCTATTTGCAATATTTGTCTCAAGCGTATCTCGCGTGGCCAAAACATCAGCCTCTTGGGCACGACAAGCATGACCAGACATATGGCGACCTGCCATGCAGCTCGTTGGCAGGCACACATAAAAGACCCACACCAAAGAACTAAGCGGACCTCTCCTTGCTCCTCCTCAGCTGGGATCTCCATCCCCACTACACCTTCAGTCCTCTCTGAAAGCTGCTCTGAGAGGACTGAAGGTGTAGAATTAGGTGTGTCACAACCAAGTACTTGCAGTACACCGACGTCCGATTGCAGCAGGCAAATTTCCCTGCCCCAGCTGCTGGACCGTAGAAAGAAGTACACTCCCAGCCATCCACATGCCCAGCGGTTGAATGCTAGCCTTGCTAAATTGCTAGCACTTCAACTGCTGCCTTTTCAGTTGGTAGACTCGGCCCCCTTCCGTGAGTTTGTTCAATGTGCGGTTCCTCAGTGGCAGGTTCCCAAACGCCACTTTTTCTCGCGGAAGGCGATTCCGTCTCTCTACCGGCATGTGGAGGGCAATGTCCATGCCTCGCTGGACAGGGCGGTCAGCGGTAAGGTGCATATTACCGCTGACTCATGGTCCAGCAGGCATGGACAGGGACGGTACCTTTCTTTCACGGCCCATTGGGTCACTCTATTGGCAGCTGGGAGGGATGCAGGACAAGGTGCAGTAGTGTTGGAGGTTGTTCCGCCACCACGCCTCCAAAACGCGACTACTGCTACTGGTTGTGACACACCTCTCTCCTCCACCCCCTCCTCTTCTTCTTCCTCCAGTGCTCTGTCCTTGGAACCAGCGGTGCTCCGTAGGCGTACAAGGGGCTACGCAAGTACGCAGGCAAAAAGATGCCATGCCGTGCTTGCGCTGGTGTGTTTGGGGGACAGGAGCCACACTGGGCCAGAGGTTCTGGCAGCTCTGCAGGGGCAGGCCGAGAGGTGGTTGACGCCACGTCAGCTTAAGCCAGGAATGGTCGTTTCTGACAATGGCACCAACCTCCTCTCCGCCCTGCGACAGGGGCAGCTCACCCATGTGCCCTGCATGGCTCACGTCCTCAACCTGGTGGTGCAGCGGTTCTTGGGCAGGTTCCCAGGCTTACAGGATGTCCTGAGGCAGGCCAGGAAAGTCTGTGTGCATTTCCGCCGATCTTATAATGCCAGTGCTCGGCTGACTGAGCTGCAAAAGGAGCTGAACCTGCCCAAGAACCGCCTAATATGTGACATGCCCACCAGGTGGAACTCAACGTTGGCCATGCTGCAGCGACTGCACACGCAGCAGAGGGCCATCAATGAGTACCTTTGCGACTACGGCACCAGGACAGGGTCAGGGGAGCTTGGTTTTTTTTCCCCACGTCAGTGGAGCATGATCAGGGATGCATGCACTGTCCTCTCACCATTTGAGGAGGCCACGAGGATGGTGAGCAGTGACAGTGCATGCATCAGTGACACTGTCCCTCTTGTCCACCTGTTGGAGCATACGCTGCGTGGGATAATGGACAGGGCACTTGAGGCAGAACAGAGGCAGGAAGAGGAGGACTTCCTTGCCTCTCAAGGCCCCCTTTATCCGGACAGTGTTCCTTCTGTCCCACCCATCACACAGGAAGAGGATGAGGAGGAGGAGGAGGAGGAGGAGGAGGAGGATTGTGTGAGCATGGAGGTGGAGCCTGGCACTCAGCATCAGCAGCAGCAGTCTTTTAGGGATGATGTACAGTCCCAACAAACCAGTGGACTTGTACGTGGCTGGGAGGAGGTGGCTGGCGATCATGTCATCCTCAGTGACCCAGAAGACTCCGGACCGAATGCCTCAGCTAACCTACGCTGCATGGCCTCCCTGATCCTGCAAAGCCTGCGGAAGGATCCTCGTGTTCTTCGGATCAAGGAGAGGGACCATTACTGGCTGGCCACTCTCCTTGATCCGCGGTACAAGGGTAAGGTTGCAGACCTTATCTTGCCGTCGCAGAGGGAGCAGAGGATGAGACATCTCAGGGAGGCCTTGCAGAAAGGTCTGTGCAACGCGTTCCCAGAAACTGGGAGGCTACAAACTCCTGGTCCTGGGCGACGAGTTGCTGAGGCTTCGGTCAGTGGCAGAAGGAGCGGTGGGGAAGGTGGACGTCTGACCGATGCGTTCAGACAATTTTTTAGTCCGCAGCCCCAAGGTATGATCGGTTCCAGCAACCATCGCCAGCGTCTGATATACATGGTGCAGGAATACCTTGGGGCAAGGTCAGACTTGGACACCTTTCCCACCGAAAATCCTCTGGCTTACTGGGTCCTGAGGATGGATCACTGGCCAGAGCTTGCACAGTATGCAATTGAGCTACTGGCCTGTCCTGCCTCCAGCGTTCTTTCCGAACGCACATTCAGTGCTGCTGGAGGATTTGTGACTGATCATAGGGTGCGCCTGTCCACCGCCTCGGTTGATCGACTGACATTCATCAAAATGAATCAGTCTTGGATCACCACCAGCTACCAGGCACCTGAGGCGGATATAACCGAATAATTTTTAATGTCACATCCCTTCAAGACTGCCTATGCTGATGCTGAGTGACTGTCCTCTTATGTTCACTGACTATCCTCTTCCTCCTCCTCAATGATCCATGCCACCACACCAGTGCCTAAGGCACAATTTTTCAGCCCCTGTTTAACAGGGGCGTGTACTTCCAATTTTTTAAAAAAATGCTTCGCAACACGTGTGACTGCTGTGCTCCAAGTACAGTCTCTGTGAGGGGTTGCAGTGTTGTGGCACCAGCACCAGTGCCTAAGGCACAATTTTTCAGCCCCTGTTTAACAGGGGCGGGTACTTACAATTTTTTAAAAAAATGCTTCGCAACACGTGTGACTGCTGTGCTCCAAGTACAGTATCTGTGAGGGCCGGGTTGCAGTGTTGTGGCACCAGCACCAGTGCCTAAGGCACAATTTTTCAGCCCCTGTTTAACAGGGGCGGGTACTTACAATTTTTTAAAAAAATGCTTCGCAACACGTGTGACTGCTGTGCTCCAAGTACAGTATCTGTGAGGGCCGGGTTGCAGTGTTGTGGCACCAGCACCAGTGCCTAAGGCACAATTTTTCAGCCCCTGTTTAACAGGGGCGGGTACTTACAATTTTTTAAAAAAATGCTTCGCAACACGTGTGACTGCTGTGCTCCAAGTACAGTATCTGTGAGGGCCGGGTTGCAGTGTTGTGGCACCAGCACCAGTGCCTAAGGCACAATTTTTCAGCCCCTGTTTAACAGGGGCGGGTACTTCCAATTTTTTTAAAAAATGCTTCGCAACACGTGTGACTGCTGTGCTCCAAGTACAGTCTCTGTGAGGGGTTGCAGTGTTGTGGCACCAGCACCAGTGCCTAAGGCACAATTTTTCAGCCCCTGTTTAACAGGGGCGGGTAATTACAAATCTTGATCTAATAGTTCACAGCAGGGCCCATTCCTGCGCCCACCAAGAGTAACTATGAGGGCCTGCAGTCTTGTGGCAACACCGTCCACCACCACCGCCAAAGGCCCAATTTTTTCTGCCCTGTTCATCAGGTGCTTGCAATTACAAATCTTGATCTAATAACTCACAACAGGGCCCATTCCTGCGCCCACCAAGAGTAACTGTGAGGGCCTACAGTCTTGTGGCAACACCGTCCACCACCACCGCCAAAGGCCCAATTTTTCTGCCCTGTTCATCAGGTGCTTGCAATTACAAATCTTGATCTAATAACTCACAGCAGGGCCCATTCCTGCGCCCACCAAGAGTAACTATGAGGGCCTACAGTCTTGTGGCAACACCGTCCACCACCACCGCCAAAGGCCCAATTTTTCTGCCCTGTTCATCAGGTGCTTGCAATTACAAATCTTGATCTAATAACTCACAGCAGGGCCCATTCCTGCGCCCACCAAGAGTAACTGTGAGAGCTTACAGTCTTGTGGCAACACCGTCCACCACCACCACCACCCCCAATTTTTCTGCCCTGTTCAACAGGTGCATGCAATTACAAATCTTGATCTATTAACTCATAGCAGGGCCCATTCCTGTGCCCACCAGTCTTGTGGCTACACCAACATCTAATAGGGCAAATTTCTGCAGAGTATATACGCCAGGCCCCTACTTTCAAACATCCAACTTACAAACGACTCCTACTTGCAAATGGAAAGAGAAAACAGGAAGTGAGAGGAAATCTACCCCTAGGAAGGGAAATTCTATCCTGTTAGATTTAATTTGGGAAAAAGGTATCTCCTCTCTACTGATACTTTATCACCAATCCTTGTTTCAATTAAAACCCCACTTTTCGAAAAACATTTGTCATTGGGACGGAAAGTGAGGTGACATGTTCTGAACAGATGTGCAAAGACAGCAAATGTTACAGGGGTGATAACCCCTCCCTATGTTCTCCAAAAAGCTTAAAAATAGATTTTTTTGGGATGGAGCTACACTTCATAATGTACCTGTTCAGATTCTACTTAAGAACAAACCTAAAGCCGCAAGTGGTTTTAAATGGCTTCTTTTTTTCCTTTACAAATGTCATTTTGTGCAAGGACAGTTCTAAACACGGGAAACACATGCCACTTCACAGGCATACTTTAGACACCCCCCAGGTACCATATTTAAAGGAAAATTTCACTTTTTTTTTTTTCGCTTTATGCATCATTAAAATGACTGCTCCCGAAAAAACTTTAGTTTTTAAAAGTTCTTTTTGCATTGATATATGTCCCCTGGGGCAGGACCCGGGTCCCCAAACCTGTTTTATGACATTAACATGCATATTGGCCGTTGTAATTAGCACTTTTGATTTCGAACGTTCGCGTCCATTATAACTTATAGGGTTCGAAAATTCGCGCGAACTTTCGGTCCGTTCGAAGGTTCTGGTTCGAACCGAACCCGGGGGTGTTCGGCTCATCCCTAGTAGACATTGATATCAATACAGATGAACAAAAAGATAAAAACACTGATATCAATACAAAGGACAAAAAAGAGAGTTATTGATATTAATGCATATGATAAAAATCATGATTTTAGATATGTTGATATTAATACAGCAGAAGATTTGTATTGATTTGTATGCGTTGTGACAGCAGGCAGGTAAAATCACCTGGTTGTATCCAGGATGGAAAATTTGTATGCCCTAGATTCAGGCTTTATGCAGACTTATACCACTAGGGGGGAAGAGTTAATGAGCCCAGCTGAAGTAAGTGGGCTCATTAAGACCGCTACAAAAAAACCCCAGCATGCTTAGGGAGATGCTCCATCCTGGAACCAGTTTTGTGTTTGTATAGACTGGGGAGTGTGACTTCTGTTCTGTGCGGTGATTTAATGCCTGTGTGGCAAACCTCTACAACAGAGATAGGGACTGGTGCAGCACAAGGCTGCACTCAGTTGATAGACAGGGGATCTACATGTGTAGTTAGAGGTCAAACTGACCAGGATTTATTTTCATGTTTCTTTTTGTTTGGCTGCTATATTTTTCACTGCATGTAGCATAAATAAACCGCACCTTTGTTTTTTCACCTACAACGCTGTCTGCTGTGCCTGATTTTGTGTTGTGAACCCATCCAGGGGGTCACACACACCCGCTGCCGAGCTAACCCCTCACAGCGTAGGACAGGATCGCTGTTTTCAATTGTATTTCATTCATAGCAATAATATTAAAATCAAAGTTAAAATAGAATCCAAAACAAATTTTGTTAAAATGCAGGGATTTTATAGACTAAACAACAAAACCGGAATTTTTGAATGCAATATATTGTGGAGAAGTTTCTGATCTATATACTTAAAGCGTAATGATTCAACAATTTGGTCTGGAGATGTGGATAATAGTATGTCAATATCTGGGAAAACACTTTGGGGCTGATTTACCAAGCATTTGCGCCTTGAGTTGCGGCGTACGCCGCCGCGCAATGGCCGTTTTCGAATTTACAAAGCATTTGCGCCTGTAACTCAGCACAATTCCCCATTTACTAAAGTGTTGCCGGCGCACGGGCGGGCGCGATCTGTGTGCCGCTATAGACCTGGCGTACGGCATCTTCAACTCAGAAAATAAAAGAATCTGAAAGTGGCAATATTATGGGGGAGATGTGGGTGATGTGATGAAGTATAGATATGACTGTCCAACTAACAAACATGCCCAGAATAGAACGGAAAACTATCTTTCTCTGAGCAGGCTTGCTGCACCTGCAAATACACTTCTAACTACGTGAGGTCAATTTATGTACTGCGCATGCGCGAGCGGCATTTGCACCCGTTCATGTGCTCGGGTTCACTGCGCCGGCAAAATCTTAGTAAATGTCAAGCCACATAGGTTCATTTGCATAAGTTGAACGGGCGCACATCTCAACTTGATTTTTTTTTTTTTTTTGCGCTGGTTCACTTCTATGGGTCTTTAAAGGCTGTTTGAACACGGGTCATGTTAGCATTAAGAAATTAAAAAAATGAAGAAAAAAAATGCGTGGGGGTCCCCGAAATTAAGGGGAACCCTGCGTTAAAAAAAAATGGCGTGGGGGTCCCCCTAAGGCACCTTGTCCCCATGTTGATGAGGACAAGGGCCTCGTCCCCACAACCATGGCCGTTGGTTGTGGGGGTCTGCGGGCGGGGGGCTTATCGGAATCTGGAAGCCCCCTTTAACAAGGGGACCCCCATATCCCGGCCCACCCTCCTACAAAAGTACCCCTACCATTTCACCTAAAAAGGTGACAAAAGAGTTAAAAATTACAGGAGACAGTCTTTGACAATTCCTTTATTAAAATCTTCTTTCATATTCTTTCTTCTGGTCTTCTTCCTTTCTTCATCCTTCGGTTTCTTCATCTTCTTCTTCCATCTACTTCCATCTTCTTCTTCCATCTTATTCCTCCGATCCGTTTCTTCTTACTCCGGTGTTCTCGTCCGGCATCTTCCTCCACGGCGTCTCTTCTTCGTTATCGGGCCGCTCCACGCAATGGTAGGCTCCCGCTGTGTGATGCTTCTCTTCTTCTTCTTCATCTTCTTCTTCCTCCGATCTGCTTCTTGATCTGGTGTTCTCGTCCGGCATCTTCCTCCACAGCGTCTTTTTCTGGGCCGCTCCTCGCAATGGGAGGCTCTCGCTGTGTGATGCTTCTCTTCTTCTGTCAGGTCTTTTATAACGGAGGGTGGGGCCACCCGGTGACCCTGCCTCCCTCTGATGCATGGAACCTTTATGTTTTGTGTTTATTTGATTTTTTGGGGTTTTTTATTTTTTTTTTGTTAATTTTTTTGGGCTTTGTGTCCCTTTTCTTAAAATTGGCTTTGCTTCCTGTCACATAGCCAAAGAGGAAGTGAGAGTAAAACCATAACACTATTTTTAGTTCTTGGGGACACAGGTTACTCTAACTTGTGTCCCCATTAGGCAAATTGCAGTCTAGCACTTTGTTGTGTGCACCCCAAATTATTAGGTATTTTGGGGTTTAGGAAAGGCAAATCCTTTATGCAATACAAGTGTAGTTGCTGAAAATCAGAGGGGAAGCACTGGTGATTTTATCATCCAATCATGTAGAGGCAAAGATGCTGTTTTCTTCCCTTGCATGTTGCCCTCGGATCTCCAACTTGTAGTGCAAAGTCGATTTCCCTTTAGTAAAGAAACCTCAAGATACCTAATAATTTGGGCTGTACATAGCAAAATGCTAGAGTGCAATTTCCCGAATGGGGAAACTATTGAAATTGGCTTGTGTGTCCCCAAAGAAAGACACTGGTAGTGTTTTATCCTCACTTCCTGTTTGGCTTTGTGACAGGAAGTAAATAATTTTGAAGGACAAATTGTCAAAATTTGGGAGTTGTCTTCACCCTATCAGGGGTGTAGAGATCCCCCAACACTTCAAATCCCTCTGCACTCTATCCCCAAGCAAAAATCGGAAAGGATTTAACTTTGCAAAGACACATTCCTAAAATCAATTGTGATGCATGTTATAATGGCCCATTTAGACTTTTAATATAAAGTCATAAGTTGCCTTTGCCTCTAATCATTATTTTTGACCAGTCCTAGAAATCTACATCTGTTTTTCTATTAACCACTTGGTGTCTGTGCTATATCCTAATTATGGCCACAACGTGGACCTTCATTTCTGGGAGGTCATAGGACGTGCTCCCTGCAGGGCGCACTGAGACTCGGGTGATCGCAGTAAGGGCCTATCCTGGCCCCTTACCATGCGATTAGCTGTCAGCCTTTGACAGATGATCACATGATGTAAAATAAAGCTTGGTAATTGGTTATTTGTGTGAGCATTACAAATAGAGTCCTAGCTAAATAGATTCTTGAGAAATACATTAAATACAAAATCATATTTCTCCAAATGTAGTCCAGAGTGGACCCTAGCATTGATAAGATCATAAAGCTCACATTGGTTGTGGGCCAAAGACAATCCATAAGCCCTGGTTCACATTGGTAGTTGGGCACAATTTGACATGTCCAATTGGCAGCAATGGCATCGTCCTAATCAGTGCAATGCTGCATTTTCAGTGCGGAAACAATTGTTAAATATTTTATGGACTACTTTTTGCAATTTGGGGCTGTGATTTCTATTGATCTGGACTGACACGCTAGTGTTAAATTGTGCGAGTCCAGCTCAGCGATTACCTGGGCTAAATGTGCTTTGAACAAAACTAGCTCAGGTAAGCAAAGTCAAATAGAAACCGAAAATCTGATTTTTTTAAACAATAAAGTCCTGTAAAAATCTCCATTACAAATGTTTAAATTAAGATGGTCAGACACTACACAATCTGATTGTACAATCTCTGTCCAATTCAACATTAAGGCTCGGTTTCCACTATTGCAAACCCAAAGTCGCGCGTTGTTGCCGCGAGTTTGGCCGCAACTTGAAGCAATGGCTGGGTATTTTTGTGGTGTAGGTACCTCAAGTTGCATCAAAGTGGGAACAAAGTAGTGCAGGGACTACTTTGAGGTTGGTGCGACTTGAAGTCGCAGACTTATGAACGGTACTCATTGTAAATCATGGGGTACAACTTGTCATGCAACTTTTCAGTCCCAAGTCGCATGCCAAGTCGCAATAGTGGAAACCAAGCCAAAAATGAACATTGTAAATCACGCAACTTTGGGTTTGAAATAGTGGAAACAGAGCATTAGGCTAAAGCGGTAATAGGAAGATGCACTGGAAGAATTACTTATAATTGTAGAAAATCAAACAGGCTTGTGCACTGAATCGAATTCATGAAAGATCTGATTGCCCAGTTTATGGTCACCTTTAATCACTTGCCGACTGCTCACTGTATATATACATCATTTTTTTGAAGAGGGATATCTCGGTAACGGCAGCAGCTGCTGCCACAACCGAGATATCCATCTTTACAGTGAGCGGTCGTGTTTATGATAATGGTGGTCTCTGCGGCGGGTTCGCCGCGAGATCACCGTTATCGGCGGCGGGAGAGGTGCCACTCCCCCGGAGGCGATCGGGTCCTGCTGCGTGATGGGTATGGAGACGAGTGAGGCTAAGATGGCTATATCGTCTCTAAACGTCACTTCTGCCCATACGTCTTAAAAGAACATTTTTTTTAATGTCATTTTTTTAAATGACATTTTTTTTTTTATTCCATTTAAGTCTAAATATGAGATCTGAGGACTTTGACCCCCCAGATCTCATATTTAAGAGGACCCGTAATGCTTTTTTCTATTACAAGGGATGTTTACATTCCTTGTAATAGGAATAAAAGTGATCCATTTTTATTTTAAACCGTGTAAAAATTAATAAATTGAAGTAAAATAAATAAGAAACCAAAAAATAACATTTTTGAAAACACGCCGTCCCGACGAGCTCGCGCGCAGAAGCAAACGCATACGTGAGTAGCGCCCGCATATGAAAACGGTAGTCAAACCACACATGTGAGGTATCACCGCGATCGGTAGAGCGAGAACAATAATTATAGCCCTAGACCTCCTCTGTAACTCAAAAGATGCAACCTGTAGAATTTTTTAAATGTCGCTTATGGAGATTTTTGAGGGTAAAAGTTTGACGCCATTCCACGAGCGGGCGCAATTTTGAAGCATGACATGTTGGGTATCAATTTACTCGGCGTAACATTATCTTTCACAATATATATAAGAATTGGGATAATTTTACTGTTGTCTTATTTTTTTATTCAAAAAAGTGATTTTTTTTTCCAAAAAAAGTGCGCTTGTAAGACCGCTGCACAAATACTGTGAGAAAAAAAGTATTGCAATGACCGCCATTTTATTCTCTAGGGTGTTAGAAAAAAAATATATAATGTTTGGGGGTTTTAAGTAATTTTCTAGCAAAAAAAAATGTTTTAAACATGAAAACAAAGAATCTGAAAAACAGGCTTGGTCCTTAAGTGGTTAAAGATATGAAAACATGAATTTCTGTTGTTTAGAAACACTTCTCTGTTCTTTGTATTGTATTGAAAGATTTGGGTACAAAAAGAACCAACATTCAAAGATATATTAGAAGAACAAGAATTAGCTTAGTAACAAAAGGGGATAATTAAATGAGAACAGATACTAAGGCCGCGGGACAATCCGCCCGTGTATGGGCGCCTGCGGACTTTTTTCCTCCCAAAAGTCCGGCGGACTAAGTTTTAAGTTCAGACTTAAAATTGTCCGCTGGACTCGGCATTGCCTGTGTGCTAGTCCGCGGGACTTTAGAAATGAACGGACTTTCCTTCTACACGGAGGAAAGTCTGTTCATTTAGAACGGGACTAGCGAAGGCAGTGAATGCCGCCGCGCTAGCCCCCTCACCTGGTATGGATTTAAAGGGGAATCCCTACGCCGGAAAAACGCCCCCCAAATCCATCTCAGACCCTTATCCGAGCACGCAGCCCGGACGGTCAGGAAAGGGGGTGGGGACGAGCGAGCGCCCCCTCCTGAGCCATACCAGGCCGCGTGCCCTCAACATGGGGGGTGCCCTGGGAAAAGGGGAGCCCTGCGGCCCCCCCCCACCCCAAAGCACCTTGTCCCCATGTTGATGAGGACAAAGGCCTCTTCCCGTCAACCCTGGCCGTTGGTTGTCGGGGTCTGCGGGCAGGGGGCATATCGGAATCCGGGAGCCCCCTTTAATAAGGGGGCCCCCAGATACCGGCCCCCCACCCTATGTGAATGGGTATGGGGTACGATGTACCCATACCCATTCACCTAAGGCAAAAAGTGTAAATAAAAAAAAAACATTTTTTTTAAATATTTTATTGCACAGCTCCGGGGGTCTTCTTCCATCTTGGGGGGTCTTCTCGCCGGACTTCTCCGCTATCTTATGCTCTTTTACCTAGCTCTTTCACTAGCGGAGGAGCCCGGCTTTCTTCTTCATCGCCGCCATCTGGGGGTCTTGTTCCGACGTCGGGGGTCTTCAGGGGTCTCTTCTGTTCTTGCCGGGCCACCGCTTTCTTCTTCCAGCTCTTTTACGAGCGGTGGCCCGGGCTTGTGTTGTCGCCGCCGCGTTCTGCTTCTTCTTCTGCTTCTTGTTGTTCTTTCTTCTTCCGATGTTGACCCGCTGTCCCCGCCGCCTTCTGCTTCTTCTTCTTCTGCTTCTTGTTGTTCTTTCTTCTTCCGATGTTGACTCGTCGCTGTCTCTTCTTCTTATGACTCCGACGTGTTGCGCTTCCAGTTATATAGGGACAAGGGGCGGGTCACCTGCTCATGTCACATGGTGACCCCGCCCGCATATGATGTCACAGTCCCAGCATCCTCCGGGACAGCATCCTCCGGGACTGTGACATCATATGGAGGCGGGGTCACCATGTGACATGAGCAGGTGACCCGCCCCTTGTCCCTATATAACTGGAATCGCAACACGTCGGAGCCATAAGGAGAAGAGACAGCGACGAGTCAACATCGGAAGAAGAAAGAACAACAAGAAGCAGAAGAAGAAGAAGCAGAAGGCGGCGGGGACAGCGGCGACAGCGGCGACAACACAAGCCCGGGCCACCGCTCGTAAAAGAGCTGGAAGAAGAAAGCGGAGGCTAATAAGGGTCTGAGATGGATTTGGGGGGGACCCCCACGCCGTTTTTTTGGCGTAGGGATTCCCCTTTAAATCCATACCAGGTGTCGGGGCTAGCGCAGCGGCCTTCACTGCCTTCGCTAGTCCCGTCTACCTGGAGTCACGTTCTAAATGAACGGACTTTCCTCCGTGTGCGAGGCAAGTCCGTTCATTTCAAAAGTCCTGTGGACTTTGGCTAAAAGTCCGGGCGTGTGGGGGCAAGTCCACACGTTCGGATGCGCATACGCGGGTATGCGTGCGCCAGTTCAATGCGCCGGTTCGCACCTCTATGCACCGGTTCACACGCTCAATTAATGCTTTATCAGGCGCACTAATTAAGGTGTGAACCGGCGCAGCGCATTAGCCTCAGTAAATCAGCCCCTTTATCCCTTAGATAAATGTTATTACCGTTTTCAACGTTTCGTAAAAAATATTAGATCCAGAACATTTAAACATCATAGGAGATAAAAAAGGGGATGTTGTAAGAACATGAGATTTTTAAAATAACAAAGTTAGCTCAAATAAGGGTCAAAACTTTGTATTTCTATAGTCAACATGATTGTTCCAGAAATTAATATTTTTCCACAATCTTTGAAAATTATGGAAGATAAAGATAATTTGCATTTGATATGTAATACAAAAATATCTTTACCTCAAAATTCATTGTTAACTTGGAAAAGAAATGGTGAATTTTTGGGTAGTTTTCTTCATAGTTCTACTATCATAATTCATTAAGGAATTTTTGGTAGTGTGAATTGGATTAATAATACATTTTTTTATCAACAAATGAGTGTATCTTTGAATGATACTGGTATATATGAATGTTGCATATCAATAGAAAAATATCCGGTGAAATGTGCTAAGGCAAATGTTGTTGTAATGTCTCCAAGGAAAACTCCATGTGTTAATAAGAAAAGTGTCTCTGCAACTCCTTTTCAGATTAACCATTTCCAATCCAGAACTCTTTTGAGAGAAGGAAAGTTTGTCATTATTCTGTGGAACTTTAATGTTTCAGAATGGAAGATTTCTACAAGGTTTCCACAATGTCAAGGACATTTGGTTAATATGGAATTGGGTATTGAGAGATGGTTTGGAACTAATAATAGAAATCATAACAGAAATAAGCTTGGTATTGTTGAAGGTATTTTAGGAGGGATTGGCACAATCGGGAGTATAACAAATAGTATGGATATTAATACTTTAAATTCTGATCTAGAAACCACTGGTTTAGTGGGGAGTAATGGCATTAAAATACAAAAACATTTAAATCAGATTTTGGAAAATATGGTTATTAAAACAGCTAATGTCATGGGTCCATCTATTTTAAATCTTCAAAATATTACTCTTGACTTGATGACAAGTGAACAACATTCTCATATAGCCAGAGCATGTTTAGAAATCCAGACGGAATATTCCACTAATTTTAAAATAATTGCGCAAGCATTTCAGAGTGGAATAACTCCTTTTGGCATTTTACAGAATTTACCCAGAGAATATGTATATGCTATAAATCATACAGATTTATGGGTAAATAAATGTATAGGATGCAAACAGGATGTATGTTATAGTTCTTCTATGATTCCAATAGCTGGGAAAGAACTCATTTTGGTTCCAATCACTGTTTTGGGATTATCTGTCAATAATACACAATTATACTATAAATTACAGTATACATATTTTGCATTTAACAATGAAAATTCTGAATTGGAACAATTAGATCTGTAATCATGTTTACAATTCCAGTCTAAAGTTATCTGTTTACCTTATCAAGATAAAAGTATATTTCATTCTTGTTATCATAATCATACATTATGTTCAACAAGAATAGAAAAAGTTGAAACAATTTCTGAATTAATTACTCGTGTAGATAAAAAGGTTTGTTTTCAGATCATGTCAGATACAGAAAGGGTTAAAACTTTTTTCTATTCTTGTACAAATACAGAAAACCTAAATGAAGGTTTGTATTGTATAGAAGGAGACATTGATGCAATAAGTGTTACGGGGGTGGGAACAAATTTAACAAATATGTTTATGAAAAATATAAGTGCTCTTCCCACACAATATAATATATCCCAAATAGATGAATTTCTATGGGAAAAATGGGCAAATGTAATTCAAAAGGATAAAGGTTCATTGATGGCTTTGGCTAAGGAACTGCAGAATGCAGAAGTATTGTTCAAACATGAACAAGGTAATTTGCAAGAAATATCACATCAATGGTCAGAATTTTCAGGAAGTAATTGGTGGAAAAAATTCAGTAATAGTGTATCGATTTGGGAAAAAACGTTGATAACTTCAGCAGCAGGAAATATTTTATCACATCCTATATTTATTCTTTTTATTACTATTATTATGTTATTCCTTATATTCCAGTTATGTTTGATGTTTAGAATTAAAAAATTATATTATCGAATTAGAAGTGAAATTAGGAAAGGAGATGATTTATTGCAAAATAAGCTTAAAAGAAGAATGGGTTTTGGAGTTGCAAATTCAGTTACAAATGACAGAACATTTGGAGTTATTGGATCAAAGTCAGAGTGTTTGTGACATGAATGTTTGAATGGATTTATTGAAAATATGATTATTCATATTTCAGAGGGGAATGTTATATTCTTAATATCTGAAATTTAATTTGGCTTTATTATACTTTATTCAGAATATGAATTCCCTATAATTGTATGACTGGCAGACTTTGAGTTAACCACTTCCCGACCGCCCCATGTATATATACGTCAGCAGAATGGCACGTACAGGCAAAATCACGTACCTGTACGTGACATTCTTCCGGCGGTTGGGGTGTCCGATCGGAACCCCCTCCGCCGGCGGGGACGGTCGGGATGGCTCCAGAAGCGATGCGGCACGAGGGGACGGCCAGTGGTTTCTGGCCACCCCCTTGCGATCGCTCCCGGCCAATCAGATGCTTCCCCTTCCTGTGTAATTGTAAACACAGCAAGGGGAAGTGATGTCACGCTCCTCGTGTCGGTCTTTCTGACCGGGACGCCGAGCGGAGAAGACATCAGGTTAGTGCACCAACACTACACTGACACCAGGCACACATAGGCACATATTTCACCCCACTGTCACCCCCAGATCACCCCCTGCCCCCCCCAGTCACAGTGTCACTGATTGCAGTGATCATTTATTTTACTGATCACTGCATTTAGTGTCAGTGTGACTGCAATAACTGTCAGGGCAGTTAGTTTTAGGCCCCTTTAGGTCTAAGGTAGCCCCCTACCCCCCCAATAAAGGTTTAACCCCTTGATTGCCCCCTAGGTAACCCTTTCACCCCCTTTTGCCAGTGTCACTAAGCGATCGTTTTTCCGATCGCTGCATTAGTGTCCCTGGTGCCGCTAGGTTTTAACCCCTTGATTGCCCCTAGAGTTAACTCTTTCACCAGTGATCACTGTATAAGTGTCACTGGTGACGCTGGTTAGCCAGTTAGTTATTTAGGTTCCCCGTCAGGTTTTTATATAGCGTCAGGTACCCCCATATATTACCTAATAAAGGTTTTAACCCCCTGATTGCCCCTAGTTAACCCTTTCACCAGTGATCACCGTATAACTGTTACGGGTGACGCTGGTTAGTTAGCTTGTTTTTTTATACTGTCAGGGCACCCGCCATTTATTACCCAACTATCGGTTTAACCCCCTGATCGCCCGGCGGGTGATATCAATTAGGTTTTAGGGTCAAATAAGGTCTGCGTCGCCCCAGGTTAGTGCCAGTACCGCAAACACCCACGCGCAAAGCATACACCTCCCTTAGTGGTATAGTATCTGAACAGATCAATATCTGATATGATCAGATCTATACTAGCGTCCCAGCAGTTTAGGGTTCCAAAAAACGCATTGTTAGTGGGATCAGCCCAGATACCTGCTAGCACCTGCGTTTTCCCCCTCCGCCCAGCCCAGCCCAGCCCACCCAAGTGCAGTATCGATCGATCACTGTCACTTACAAAACACTAAGCACACATAACTGCAGCGTTCGCAGAGTCAGGCCTGATCCCTGCGATCGCTAACAGTTTTTTTGGTAGCATTTTGATTCAGTCGCCAGCAGCCTAGGAGCTTTTTTTCCTGTGAATCTCACTAGTGTACTACTAAATTTAGAGCCCAAAATGGCAAATCGCAAGTACACTAGTGAACAGGCCTACTTGTTTCTGAGTATGTCAGATAGTGAAGAGGAGGTCACTCATCTGTCAGAATCAGGCTCAGAATACGATCCAGTAGACGACAGCGGCTCCATGACAGATAGCTCTGGCGACGGAGGTGAGGTCCCTGCTAAGGTCAGGCGTACCCGATCCCGATCTTCTGATGTTGTTGAGGTGCAGGAACCGCAGGTCTCTCGTATGGAGCAGAGAAGTACTAGCGCCGCTATTCCTTCTGGTGAACTGGCAAGCACCAGCGGCCTAGTACACCCTGGACTTAGTCAAACCAGCACTGCAGTAACACTTGGTGACGTGGCGAGTCCCATAAGTGCAGTTCAAGCTGGCGAGGTGGCAAGCACAAGTAGTGTCCCGCTGCCACCAAGAAGAAGACAAAGGCAGGCCCGTCGATCACATAGTGTCCTTCCTGCAGAATTCGCCAATCCTGATTGGGTGCCCACCACTTCTGCAGGACCCGTACTTCCCCCATTCACTGGCCAACCCGGTATTCAGGTGGAAACAGCTGATTTTAAGCCATCCGATTTTTTATCGCTGTTTTTCACGGAAGATCTCTATAGATCTATTGTGGACCAAAGTAATTTATATGCTGGTCAATACATCGCCGCTAATCCCCAGTTGCCTTCCCTTGCCAGAGATTGGAAACCAATTACGGTTTCCGAATTTAAGTCCTTTCTGGGCCTTTCCCTCAACATGGGCATGCATAAATTCCCGACTCTGAGGACTTATTGGTCCACCCTCGCACTCCACCATATGCCCGTGTTCTCTCGCTCCATGTCCAGGGCACGATACGAACAGATCTTGCGGTTCATGCACTTCAGTGACAATGAACTCTGTCGTCCTCGTGGAGACCCTGAATTTGATCGGCTCTACAAAATTCGGCCCCTCATAAACCACTTCAACCAACGTTTTGCAGCCTTGTTTACTCCCAATCAAGTTGTCTGCGTTGACGAGTCCCTGATTAAGTTTTCTGGCCGCTTGTCTTTCAAACAGTTCCTTCCCAGCAAGGGTGCCAGATACGGGGTCAAGATCTACAAGCTCTGTGACAGGGCAACAGGCTATACGCGGAGCTTTTCGGTTTATGAGGGAAAAGATAGTCACGTAGAGCCGGAGAACTGTCCAGATTACATAGGGAGCGCTGGCAAGATAGTGTGGAACTTGGTGTCACCCTTATTCGGAAAGGGGTACCACTTGTACGTGGACAATTATTACACGAGCGTGCCACTGTTTAGTCATTTGTTTGATCATCAGATTGGAGCATGTGGCACCGTGCGACCTAATCGCCGGGGCTTTCCCCAGCGGCTTGTAGATTCCCCTCTTAGGCTGGGGGAGAGAGCCTGCTTGAAGTGTAATAATTTGCTCGCTGTGAAGTGGAGGGATAATAGGAATGTTTTCGTTCTTACCTCCCTTCATGCAGATACGACAGTCCAAATTCGTACGGCGGCTGGTGTTGTGACGAAACCCCTCTGTGTCCACGAGTATAACCTTAATATGGGAGGGGTGGACCTCAACGACCAGTTGTTGGCGCCGTACCTAGTTGTCCGTAAGGCTAGACGCTGGTACAAAAAAGTGTCTATTTATTTGTTCCAATTGGCTTTTCTGAATGCTCATGTGCTATACGGAGCTTCAGGCGGGAGGTTACCCTTCCTTGAATCCCAGGAAGAGGTTCTCACAGACCTTCTGTTTCCAGACGGTTCTGCACCTCACCATTCCCAACCAAATGCAGTTAGCCGGTTGTATGAGAGGCATTTTCCTTATGTCCTCCCGAGTACCCCTACCCAACGAGCCCCCCAAAAAATATGTCGTGTCTGTAGCAAGCACGGATGTAGGCGTGACACCCGTTATTATTGTCCACGCTGTCCTGACAATCCTGGTCTCTGCATTGGTGAATGTTTTGAACGCTACCACTCACTAGTGAGGTATTAGCGTAGGGTACAGCATTTCACAGGCTAGGATACACTTTCACAGGGTCTCAAGAATGGCATCGCATTTTGAGACCCGACCGTTAGTTAAAATTATAGTTACAGGGTCTCAAGAATGCCATCGCATTTTGAGACCCGACCGTTACAGTTAAAATTATAGTTATAGTTTAAAAAAAAAAAGTGTAAAAAATAAAAAAAAAAAAAAAGTACAAAAAAAAAAAACCCCAAAAAAATATAAAATAAAAAAACCAAAAATAGTTGTCGTTTTATTGTTCTCTCTCTCTCTCTCTCTCTCTCTCTCTCTCGTTCTCTCTCTCTCGTTCTCTCTCTCGTTTTCTCTCGTTCTCTCTCTCTCTCTCTCGTCTCTCTCTCTCTCTCTCTCTCGTTCTCTCTCTCTCTCTCTCTCTCTCTCTCTCTCTCTCTCGTTCTCTCTCTCTCTCTCTCGTTCTCTCTCTCTCTCTCTCTCTCTCGTTCTCTCTCTCTCTCTCTCTCTCTCGTTCTCTCGTTCTCTCTCTCTCTCTCTCTCTCTCTCTCTCTCGTTCTCTCTCGATTCTCTCTCTCTCTCGTTTTCTCTCTCGTTCTCTCTCTCGTTTTCTCTCTCTCTCGTGTTCTCTCTCTCTCTCGTGTTCTCTCTCTCTCGTGTTCTCTCTCTCTCGTGTTCTCTCTCTCTCTCTCGTGTTCTCTCTCTCTCTCTCTTGTTCTCTCTCTCGTTCTCTCTCTCTCTCTCGTTCTCTCTCTCGTGTTCTCTCTCTCTCTCTCTCTCTCTCTCTCTCGTTCTCTCTCGTTCTCTCTCTTTCTCGTTCTCTCTCTCTCTCTCTCTCTCTCGTTCTCTCTCTCTCTCGTTCTCTCTCTCTCTCTCGTTCTCTCTCTCTCTCTCGTTCTCTCTCTCGTGTTCTCTCTCTCTCTCTCTCTCTCTCTCTCTCTCTCGTTCTCTCTCTCTCGTTCTCTCTCTTTCTCGTTCTCTCTCTCTCGTTCTCTCTCTCGCTCTCTCTCTCTCTCTCGTTCTCTCTCTCTCTCTCTCTCTCTCTCTCTCTCGTTCGTCTCTCTCTCTCTCTCTCTCGTTCTCTCTCTCTCTCTCGTTTCTCTCTCCCTCTCTCTCTAGTGTTGCTCTTTTTTATTCTATTCTGCAATGTTTTATTATGTTTTATCATGCTTGCTTTTCAGGTATGTTTTATTGTTAACCATTTTTTTGTTTTCAGGTGCGCCATTCAGTTGCAGCGTGGATTTATTTATCTTGACAGCAACAGCGTTTGCTCCCACGATACATAAAGCCGCAACTCCAACGCTGTAGGAGGTGATTTCACCACCACAGTTAAAAAAAAGAGCATATATGCCGAAGCATGGGGGCAGCAGAGGGCGGAGGAGCGATTTTGCTCCTAATGCCACGTACATACGGTCGAAATTCCGACGGAGGCTTGCCCGTGGAAAAGTCCGACCATGTGTACGTGGCATATCTTTTTTGCAGGAGGATGCCCCCATGCTTCGGCATATATAAATGGTGCATGTATGCCCATCATTAGAAGTGGGTGGATGAAGGGAGGTATTCTAATGGTGGGCATACCCACCGCGCCATTGGGAAATTGGGAAAGCATTTTATCACACCGATCTTGGTGTGGTCAGATGCTTTGAGGGCAGAGGAAAGATCTAGGGTCTAATAGACCCCAATTTTTTCAAAAAAAGAGTACCTGTCACTGCCTATTGCTATCATAGGGGATATTTACATTCCCTGCGATAACAATAAAAATGATAACTAAGAAAAAAAAATGGAAGGAACAGTTTGAAAATAAAATAAAAAAGCTAAATAAAAAGAAAAACTAAAAAAAAAAAAAAAGCACCCCTGCCCCCCCTTCTCTTGCGCAAAGGCGAACACAAGCGTTGGTCTGGCGTCATATGTAAACAGCAATTGCACCATGCATGTGAGGTATCACCGCGAAGGTCAGATCGAGGGCAGTCATTTTAGCAGTAGACCTCCTCCGTGAATCTAATGTGGTAACCTGTAAAGGCTTTTAAAGGCTTTTAAAAATGTATGTAGTTTGTCGCCACTGCGTGTTTGTGCGCAATTTTAAAGCATGTCGTGTTTGGTATCCATGTACTCGGCCTAAGATCATAGTTTTTATTTCATCAAAAATTTGAGCAATATGTAATATGTAAACATAATAATGTTTAAGTGCATTAAAATAAAAAAAAGTGTGTTTTTTCCACAAAAAATGCGTTTGAAAAATCGCTGCGCAAATACTGTGTGGAAAAAAAAAAATGCAACACCCACCATTTTCCTTTCCTGTCGCATCTTCATGGCAGCATACACTCTGGGTTGTGACTCCGCCTCCACAACCTGATAGGACCACATAACTATAAGATGACGATACGGCCCCCGCCCCCGTATTCTCTGTGTATATGAATCCTCTTTAAAAATGGGTGGGATATTATATAAGTATACAATTTTCCGTTTTCCTGTCGCATCATGGCAGCATACACTCTGGGGAGTAACTCGCAGACAGGGTGGGTAATGCATCAATAGTAGTTTTTATTCACAAGGAATGGCAGAGTTGGCCTGGATAATAGACTTTCCAAAATTTACAGAAGACAGGCGGGCAGAGTCTACTTTATAGTGGGAAATAAAGGTATTCCTGGAGGACCAGGGGGCCGCCCTGCAGATGGTTTCGGCTGAGACCCTACAATAGGCTGCCCATGAGGTCGCCACTGCCCTGGTGGAATGTGCCTTGAGCCCGTCCGGAATCTGCGTGTTGCTTAACGAGTATGCCTTCTTAATCGTCTTCACCAGCCATGAGGCGATGGTGCGGGCCGATGCTGATTGACCTCTCCTGAAACCGTGAGGGATGATTAGGAGGCTTTCTGACTTCCTAATGGGCTCTGAGGCCGAGAGGTATTTGAGGATGTTACTCCTGACATCCAGGGGGTGCGGGTCGCCCTGGTTTGTAGTGAGCGCCGGCAGATAGATCTCCTGGTTAAAATGAAATGAGGATGACACTTTGGGGATGAAGCGGTCTGAGGGTTTTAGGACTACCCTGTCCGGGTAAACGACCAGATATGGATCCCTGGCCAGTAGGGCTTGCATTTCTGAGACCCTTTTTGCCGAGGTTATGGCAATCAGGAACGTCACCTTCAGCGTCAGGTCCCAGAGGGAGATGCCTTCTAGCGGAAAGAAGGGCTCTTTAGATAGGGCCTCCAGAACGACCGACAGGTCCCAGGCCAGGAACGAAGGTTTTCTGGGAGGCCTCAGCTTGAGACAGGCCCTCTGGAATTGAATGATAAGAGGGTCGTGAGCACGGTCAGGGCAGACAGGGCTGACACCTGCACCTTAGGTGCAGCCTCTCCGGACTCGGGTGGAGCAGTTGGCCTTGGGAAAGCAGGTCGGCTGACTGTGGGAGGGGAAGCGGGTCTGCTGTGCTTAGCTGTAGGAGGGTGGTAAACCATGGCCTCCTGGGCCAGAAGGGAATCACGGCTACTACCAGAGCTGATGACCTCTTGAGTCTCAGCAGAAACCTCGCTATCAAGGGGGTCGGGGGGAAGATGTACCCGAGGTGAAAGTCTCAGGGGTGGTGGAGACAGTCTGTCCCTTCTGCTGAGGGGAAGGGGACTCGTGACAGGAATCTCTGGCATTTCGCGTTCTCCGGGGTCGCTGCCAGGTCTATGTCCGGGGGACCCCATGTTCTGGAGATCAGGGCGAAGGCCTGCGGACTCAGGGACCATTCGTTGTTTGAGAGAAATCTCCTGCTGAGGAAATTGGCCGGGAGATTCTCGGTACCCGGGATGTAGGCCACTCTGAGGTCCAGGAGGTTCCGCTGTGCCCATTCCATAACGGGGAGAACCTCCCGCATCATGGAGGAGCTCTTGGTGCCTCCCTGGCGGTTGATATAGGCGACAGCGACTTTGTTGTCCAACCTCAGGAGGACCTGTTTGCCCCTCAGGGCCGAAGGCCAGGAGGGCCTGGAAGGCCGCCCTCATTTCCAGTACATTTGAAACGGTGTCCCGAACCTCGAATGGCCAGTGGCCCTGGACTGCATGATGTAAGTAGTGGGCTCCCCATCCCTCTAAACTGGCATCCGTGGTGACCACCTCCTGAGGGGGGGGAACAATGTGCCTGCACCTGTCCAAGTTGCTCGGCCGAGTCCACCATCCCAAGGACTGCTTGACCTCCTGAGAGATGTGGATGGGCTGAGACATGGACAAGCTGTTCCATTGGTGCAGGAACGAGATTTGTAGAGGCCTCGAGTTCCATTGGGCCCATTGTATCATTGGAATGGTAGCCGATAGGGAGCCTAGGAGGCTGAGGCACCCTCTGGCTGGTAGGGATGCAGCTCGGATGGCTCTCCTGACTTTCTGGGTCAGAGGGGGAACCTTCTCTGGAGGCAACTCTATCGTGTTCGACCGAGTGTCTAATACAGCCCCCAGGAAGACCATCCTCTGAGAGGGCTGGGGGTTGCTCTTCCCCCAATTTATGAGCCACCCTAGATCCTGAAGAGTGGAAATTAGGATTTCCTGGTGCTGGATAAGGGATTCCTGGCTGTGAGAGAGGAGGAGAATGTCGTCCAGGTAGTGGTGGACCCTCAGACCCCTCTCTCTCAGTGCCGCCACTACCGGGAGGAGGACCTTTGTGAAGGTTCTGGGGGCCGTAGAGATTCCGAACGGGAGGCACCGGAATTGAAAGTGCCGCTGGTTTATTGAGAACCGGAGGAATCTTCGGAATAAGGTATGGATTGGGACGTGAAGGTATGCGTCCTGGAGGTCCAGCATCC
This sequence comes from Lithobates sylvaticus, assembly GCA_028564925.1. Taxonomy (NCBI): domain Eukaryota; kingdom Metazoa; phylum Chordata; class Amphibia; order Anura; family Ranidae; genus Lithobates; species Lithobates sylvaticus. The sequence continues at coordinate 150,629,663 of CM053033.1, forward strand.
AATCCTCTCGGTTTATGGCCTGAAGGATGGATTGCAGGCTTTCCATTTTGAAAGACTCCACCCGGATGGAGAGGTTGAGCCTTTTGAGGTCTAGTACAGGGCGCAGGTCCCCTGACTTTTTCCTGACCAGGAATAGAGGGGAGTAAAACCCCCGACCTCTTTGGGATAGGGGCACCTCCACTATCGCCTCCTTTAGGAGCAACTCCTGGACGTAGTCCATTAGCAACGCCCTTTTTTCCCCGCGAGGCTGGGAGCTTGGTTGGACAGAAGTGGTCTTCCGGGGGGCGTCCCCGGAATGACCACCTGTGCCCGAAACGGACGGTAGCTACCGTCCAGGGGTCTCTGATGACATCCGCCCAAGCCAGCTGAAATTTTGAGAGCCTGGCCCCCACTACAGCTGGCTGGATGGACGCACCTTCAAAAGGACTTCTGGTTGGCGGACACAGAAGTCTTAGGTTTTTGGAACTTGGAGAAAGTCGCCTGGGGGTTCCTCCAGTTTCTCCGGTATTCCCTGCCTGGTCTGTAGGTCTTAGCATCCCTATACTTATCCGGCAGGTTGCGCCTGAAAGTAGGGGGCCTCTGCTGCCTCGGCTTCCTATCTGAGGGAATAAGCCCAGATTTTCCACCGGTCACTTTCGTGATCGCTGAATCCAGCTTTGCTCCAAAGAGGTTCTCGCCGTCGAAGGGGATACGGCACCAGTTTGATTTGAAGGCCGGGTCCGCTGCCCAGGGTTTCAGCCAGAGCGCACGTCGGGCCATTACCGAGGCCAGCATGGCCCTAGATGTGGACCTTATGGTGTCAACTGAGGCCTCTGCCACGAAATCCCCTGCGAGACTAAGTTCTTGCAGGGCCCTGACTATTTTGTCCTGGTCTGCGCCTTCCGTAACGAGTTTTTTCTTGGAGGCTGACCAGCTGGAGATGGCCTTGCCAACGGCGGCCAGTGCCACGGCTGGCCTACAAGCGCCTCCTGCTGCTAGGTAGGCCCTCTTGAGGTCTGTATCTATTTTCCTGTCTAGGACATCCCTAAAGGTTACCGCGTCCTCAATAGGGAGCGTCACGTGCCTGGCCAGGCGCATAAGGGATGCGTCCACTACCGGCGGGGTAACCAGGGGCTTAGCCTTAGGTTCTTTTATTGGGTAGAGCTTAGTGAGCCTATTATTCAGGCTCAGCTTCTTATCAGGCTTCTGCCACTCCTCCTTAATCAGGTCATCCAGTTCCTCGATGAAGGGGAAGGCCTCTGGATCCCTCTTAAGATTGGGGAAATACTTCTTCCGCTTCTGGGGGGCTTCCTGGGGTTCCTCCCAGTTGATCACTTCTTTGACGGACTTCACAAAGGGCTCAATAAGGGAGAAGTCAAAGCCAGTGGCGGCCTCCAGCTCCTCTTGCTCAGACTGGGAGTCTAGCTCTCTAGATGTACTGGGGGGGGGCTGGAGAGGTGCCTCTAACGGACATTTCTGTGTCTGGGGTGGACTGCGGGCCTGCAGCCGCAAGCTCCCTTGGCTCTTGATCTTTTTCCCTGGTGGCCTCCTCGAAGCACCTGCGACAGGCGAGCTTGTCCGGGAGGGCGATGGCCCCGCATATCCAGCAGGCTTTGGCAGCCGGTCGAGGAGGGGGGTCTGGCGAGTGACGTCTACGCGTTGACCTTCTGCGGTGGGAGTGGCTATGGGAGCAGGATCTGGAGCGACTCCTGTGGCTTCTTCTATGGCCTGAGTGGCTCCTTCTCCTGCTGCGGCTTGAGTGACTCCTTCTGTGCCCCGAGCGGCTTCTTCCACGAGAGGTCTCCCTGCTTCCAGATTTGGATGACCTTGAGGACCTGGCGGGGCTAACCGTTTAGGCAGCGTTAGTGGGTCCAGCACTCTTTTTCGATCTTCTCTACTTACCCAATCCTTCCCTCTTACCTATCACGTTGATGGTGATCTGCTGGGGCAGTGGTCTCCATAGAGATAGGAAAGGCAGCCTAGCAATGATAAAATAGGCATAGTAAAAGGAAGGAAAAGGGAGCAGAGAAGCAGAAGGAGAAAAGGGAGAGCAGCATTGCAGAATGCACAGAGAGGGAGAGAGGGAGGAAGCAAAACAAGCACTTACCTATTGGGGGTGAGCTGGGATGGTTCTGGGATACAGCTGAGTTGGTTCCTGCAGGAAAAACATCCAGGGAATGGGAAAGGGGATTTTTCCCTTTTGAATTTGGCACCGGGAGCGCCGTGCCTCTCGCGCATGCGCAGTAGCGCCGCGCGGCCATCTGCGCCATCTTGGATACTAGAAAAGGTATCGTACTGCGCATGCACGGAGGCGCCAGGACGCTTGCGCCGCTTGTCAAGGTATGTACAGTACACAGGGGGGACAGGGGAACTACAGGGCCCAGGAGAACCCCATAATCAGCGGCAGAGGAATGCCCAGCACAGTTAAAAAAGCAAGTGACATCAAAGAGGAGACCACTGCCAGGTACAAAGCCTGTTTATGGCTTTCAGACATATAAGGATAACCACATACCTTTAAGCCTGTTTAAGGCTTTGCTTCCTAAGGCAGTCGTGGCAGTGCTTTTAAAAACCTGTTTAAGGCTTTATTACAGCAGGCAGGTACAGCAATACCCCTGAGATCACCAGAGTGGGGTTCCTTCCATTTAGCTTCATTTAGAGGCTGTACCGGCAAGGACTTCCAAACCAGGAGAGGCTAGAACCTGGCTGGGGCGAAGCGGTAAGAGGGTGATCCGTGCGGTCCCAACAGGTGAATTAGATTATAAATTAGAGAATACGGGGGTGGGGGCCGTATTGTCATCTTATAGTTATGTGGTCCTATCAGGTTGTGGAGGCGGAGTCACAACCCAGAGTGTATGCTGCCATGATGCGACAGGAAATAACTTTAAAGTCCACAGCTACAAATAAAGTCAGGGGAAGGCAGATAAGCATAGCCATAATGTGCATGCTTGAAACATGTTGCGCTTTGTCAATGGACATGTTGTGGGTAAAGGAGGAGGGGGAGACAAACCTTTTGGATAGACCATTAAACCTTTTGGATAGACCATTAAACGTTGATTGTGAAGTGTGGTTGAGGAAGCAAGACAGTCAATCTTTCGCTGCTGTTTGATTTAAATAGCCCTCATTTTATTGGCACAGGCATCTAAGGCATCTAATGCCCCGTACACACAAGCAGAATTTCCGTCCGGTAAATCTTGGATGTTTTTTCCGACGGAATTCCGCTTAAGCTTGGCTTGCATACACACGGTCACACAAAGGTTCTCTGAACTTTCGGCCGTTTAAGAACGCGGTGACGTACAACACTACGACGAGCTGAGAAAGTGAAGTTCAATGCTTCCAAGCATGTGTCAAATTGTTTCCGAGCATGCGTAGGAATTTTGCGCGTTGGAATTGCAGACAAACGGATTTTCGGATAGGAACTTTTTCCGACTGACAAATAGAGAACCTGCTCTCAATCTTTTGTACGGGACATAAGGCATCTAGATAAGAATGCAGGAGGAGGACATGGTGTTGGGGAAATTTTATGAAGATGTATTGTCATAAGTGTCTCCCAGTGTTAGCACTCCCGCAGCCCGCTCTAAAGAGCTGATTGGGGCAGACTGACGCTGGTTGAGATCCATTTGGTAGTGAAAAGCTCCTTGGGGATGTAGAGAAGTGTTTGCGGAGTGGGGAAATGTCCGCCAGCTAAGGGCCCCTGTGCGATGCACAGAACGATTGTCTGGTGGGGGTGTGTTCGCTCTGCAAAGACATTATCGGTTTAACGAGTGTGCGCTCCTGTCGCCCCTGTATGCCTGATCAACATATTTGTGCCCCCATGAGTGTACACCTACAGATAATCTCTTGTCCACAAAGACAGTAGAATAGTCTGGGTATGCGTTGTTCTCTGAAACAATGCAGAATAGGGATTCCTATCAGCGGAAATATGGGAGCCTTTTGGGTTGTTATGGTCAGAGACGGAGTCCATGTTTGAAAGCCATGTGGCTTCGAAAAACATGCATGCACCCTGTCTCTGCTCAGACACACCCATAAGACTCCTGTAGTCATCGTTCATTGGTTGTTGTATTGGTTGTTGTATTTCCTGTGTTGAAAGTAATATCCTTATTTGGTCATGTCATTATTTCATCATTTCCTGTGATCTTATTTTGTATTGAGGAAGCGATTGGCTGTTGTAGCCATCGCTACCTGTTTGTCATAGCTTTTGTTATATCGGAAATAAAAGCAAGGTGGACTGCTCAGAAAGGCAGTCAGGCTGATGGAGCTGAGAACGTAAGTTGTGGTGGTGTCTCTTTACTTGGGAATGCAAGGGAAATGGAATGTGTGCTTAGGAGCACAGGAGATATGACTGTGTGCATAGCGTACAGCCAAATTTCCCTGACATCGCAGCAAGCCAATGGTAGAAGTGAACAGGGCCACCTTAGCATCGGATCAAGATGAGGGGCACGTTCCGATGCATTAGGGAGGCTCTGCTTTGCAAAAGAACAAATTTTTCATCTTTTTGAAATAATGGTACCCATGATTTTGATTGTGTGTGTGTGAGAATGTATGAATTGTATACAGTATGGTGTTTACCTGACTATATTGAAGTTGTGTAAGTAACTGAATGAGAAATGGAGACATTGGGGGGCACACTCTGGATACAAAGATCTCCTCAGGCAGAAAGACAGAGACCGAAAGAGAGAGAGAGAGAGGTAATTTACTAAGATGAATGCACTGCGTCGATTCATACCTTAATTTGTGCTCCAGATAAATTATTAATTAAGCGTATAATATACCGGCGCACGCGATAATAATATGCCATTGATAATAGTGCACGCCGTAATCATTAACAGTCACACTCAATTCACACAGGGGCAACACGACTTCTAGCGCGACTTGGGGCGACTTACAACGCTACTTGGGGCGACTTACAACATGACTTTAAGTCGCCCCCAGGCCAGGCGACTTTAATTTTAAAAAATTACATGGGTTCCCCTCCAAGAGCATACCAGGCCCTTCAGGTCTGGTATGGGTATTAAGGGGAACCCCTTGCAAAAAAAATGGCGTGGGGGTCCCCCTCAAAATCCATACCAGGCCCTTCAGGTCTGGCATGGGTTTTAAGGGGAACCCCGCGCCAAAAAAAATGGCGTGGGGGGGCCCCCTCAAAATCAATACCAGACCCTTATCCGAGCACGCAACCTGGCAGGCCGCGGGAAAAAAGGGGGACGAGAGAGTGCCCCCCCTCCTGAACCGTACCAGGCCACACGCTCTTAACATTGGAAGGGTGCTTTGTGGTCCCCCCAAAGCACCTTGTCCCCATATTGATGAGGACAAGGGCCTCATCCCCACAACCCTGGCCGGTGGTTGTGGGGGTCTGTGGGCGGGGGACTTATCGGAATCTGGAAGCCCCCTTTAACAAGGGGACCCCCAGATCCGGTCTCCCCCCTGTGTGAAATGGTAAGGGGGTACAAAAGCACCCCTACCATTTCACCAAAAAAGTGACAAAAGTGTTAAAAATGTCTTTGACAAGTCCTTTATTAAAGTCTTCTTTCATATTCTTTCTTCCTTCTTCCTTTCTTCATCCTTCAGTTTCTTCATCTTCTTCCTCCATCTTCTTCTTCCTCCGATCCGCTTCTTCTTGCTCCAGTGTTCTCGTCTGGCATCTTCCTCCATGGCATCTCTTCTTCGTTCTCGGGCCGCTCCGCGCAATGGGAGGCTCCCGCTGTGTGTCGCTTCTCTTCTTCTGACAGGTCTTATATAATGGAGAGCGGGGCACACCCGGTGACCCCGCCCCCCTCTGACGCACGGTTCCATGCATCAGAGGGGGCGGGGTCACCAGGTGGCCCCGCCCTCAGTATATAAGACCTGTCAGAAGAAGAGAAGCGTCGCACAGTGGGAGCCTCCCATTGCGCGGAGCTGCCCGAGAACAAAGAAGAGACGCTGTGGAGGAAGATGCCGGACGAGAACACCGGAGCAAGAAGATCGGAGGAAGAAGAAGATGGAGGAAGAAGATAAAGAAACCGAAGGATGAAGAAAGGAAGAAGGAAGAAGGCCAGAAGAAAGAAGACTTTAATAAAGGACTTGTCAAAGACTGTCTCCTGTCATTTTTAACACTAATGTCACTTTTTTGGTGAAATGGTAGGGGTACATTTGTACCCCCTTACCATCTCACACGGGGGGGAGGCCGGGATCTGGGGGTCCCCTTGTTAAAGGGGGCTTCCAGATTCCGATAAGCCCCCCGCCTGCAGACTCCCACAACCATCGGCCAGGGTTGTGGGGATGAGGCCCTTGTCCTCATCAACATGGGGACAAGGTGCTTTGGGGGAACCCCAAAGCACCCTCCTGATGTTGAGGGCATGTGGCCTGGTGAGGTTAAGGGGGGGTGCTCTCTCGTCCCCCCCTCTTTTCCTGCGGCCTGCCAGGTTGCGTGCTCGGATAAGGGTCTGGTATGGATTCTGAGGGGGACCGCCACGCCATTTTCTTTTTTTGGCACGGGGTTCCTCTTAAAATCCATGCCAGACCTGAAGGGCCTGGTATGGATTTTGAGGGGGACCCCCACACCATTTTTTTTTTTTGGCGTGGGGTTCCCCTTAATATCCATCCTAGACCTGAAGGGCCTGGTATGGAATTTTGGGGGACCCCCACGCATTTTTTTTTTTCTTAATGCTAACATGACCTGTGTGCAAATAGCCTTAAAAAAGAAAAGTGAACCAGCGCAAAAAAGTTGAGAGGTGCGCCTGTTCAACTTATGCAAATGAACTTGCGTGGCTTGACATTTACTAAGATTTTTCCGGCGCAGTGAACCAGAGCACTTGAACGGGCGCAAATGCCGCTTGCACATGTGCAGTACATATATTGACAAAGCACAGTTCCAAGTGTATTTGCAGGCGCAGCAAGCTTGCTCAGAGAAAGTTAATTTTCCGTTCTATTTTGGGCATATTTGTTACTTGGACAGTCATATCTATACTTCCGCACATCACCCACATCACCCCCATAATATTGCCACTTCCAGCTTCTTTTAATTCTGAGTTGACGAATGCTTGCGCCAGGTCTATAGCGGCGCACTGTTCGCGGCCGCCCGTGCGCCGGGATGCTCATAGTAAATGGGGAATTGCGCTGTGTTACAGACGCAAATGCTTTGTGAATACGAAGTTAAGAAGTCTGATTTTGGCGGGTTCAACAATTGCATTTCATGTGTTGGTGTTTTAGTGTGCCCCTTTTGTCATCGGACATTTTGTGGTCGCCGTGGGGTTGGTGGCTTGATGTTCATTTGTTGCAACTACTATTTTATGTTTTATGTAACTTTGGCGTTTTTGGATATATTGTTTAGTTAAATATGCCTATATTTTAGTATGGGTCCTAATTGATATAACTTGTTTGTCTGGGGATAAGTGTTACTATTGGTGTCTCATTTGTATAGTCAGTTTTTGTAGGGAGAAATCCTGGTTTGTGTTGGTTTCCTAAAATGTTTGTAAGTGTTCATGTGGTCTCTCAAATGTGTAGTTTTGTGGGGAGAAGTTTGTGTAGCTAGCTGAAGAAATTTGTTTTTTGGCGGGGAAAATGCGCCATTTTGTCGTGGCCTGGCTTTTCTTGTAGTCACCATGTGGCCATGTTTTGATTTTCGTTTGTCCCTGCTGCCATTTTGTGTACGCTGTGTTTGGGTGGAATTGCTATTTTGGTTTATAGAGGAGCAGTTTAAGGCACTGTTTACTTTTAAGTGAATTCAATCGTTTCAGTTTTTTTTTATTTTAGCAGTGTGTCTTTTTAAATATTTTGGAGTTCCTCAGAGGGCAATTCATTGTTTTGAGGCTTGTATTGTATAGCCTGCAGAGGAGGAGGGGGGCTTTGGTTGACCGTTTTGAGCCATCTTTTTACAGGAGTTTCAGTTTTGGCTTTTGATAGACAAAATATGAAACTAGGTGTAGCGAAATATAAAGATCTAGTCCCCAATATACTGTGAGGTTGATGGCCAGGATCTCTAGCTCCTAGAAGGGGCATTCCAGGAGAGGTGGAGACAGAATGTCTACTAATGTCTGAATAAGTAAATTGGGTTAAGTAGGGTCTGAGGCAGCTTTCCATTCACCTATTGTTCAGTGTGTTAATGAATCCACCTATTATCTGCTACGGGATGTAATTACACTCCTAGTCATGTGTTTTATTGTTAGGGGAATGCCCCTGGAAAATGAGTTAAGAAACCCCTTGAATGGAGAAGCATATAAATAGCCAGCTGAGGCTAAAATAAAGTTGTTCATTGACTCCCCGTGTGTCTTCCAGTTACTGAGGGGGGTAAAAGGTGGCCGTGGATAAGTTAGCACTTCCTCAGCTTCAAGGATTTCCCAGCGGACTTGAGGATGGTGGCAGCAGTGGGATTAAAGCCTTGCAGCAAGAGGAATCGGCGTTCGTGCAAATTCGGTCACACAAATGGAAGTGTGAATGGAGACAAACTATGCTGGATTAAAACGAGCAACGTTAAAGGATTTGCTGGAAGCAAGAGGGAAGACAGCCAGCAATAAAACCAAATCCGTGCTGATTGCAGAACTGACCGAGGGGGATCGGGCACGCAGTATGGCTACAGAAACCACGGAGACAGAGTTTGACCAAGAAGTGAAACGCAGGCTATCGTTTTATGGAGAAAACCCCTCAACAGAGCTGGTACAGGCAACGTTAGCCCAAGTAGATGCCTTTATCACAGCGAGAGAAGAGCGGGAGAACCAACTCCGGCTGGCGGAACAGCATACCTCTGAGAGACGGCTAACGAGTACACCGTCACCAGAGACAAGACTAAAAGTACCCCATGATGCCTTTAAAAAGTTTGTGGAAACGGAGGAAGAGATCGTTAGCTTCCTGCAAGATTTTGAAAGGCAATGCAAGCTGTACCAAGTACCCCAGACAGACTGGGTACGGATCTTAGCGGGTAAGCTGTCGGGCCAAGCTATAGCCGGGTAAAGAAAGTTATTTTGGCAAGATATGCCATCACCCCAGAAGCATACCGGAGACGCTTCAGGGAAACAAAGAAACAGGAGAAGGACTCCCACACCGAATGGGCTTGCCGAATGCAGAGGGCAGCCCTAGCTTGGCTACAAGCCAGTCAGGCAACCACAGCCGATGCGATCAACCAGCTGATTTTACTGGAGCAATTCTTTAATGGACTAAACCCAGAGGTACAGGAGTGGGTAAGTGTAATGGAAATTTGTAAGTTCTATATATAATTGTATTCTATTTTGTATGTATTGCACACTGCCCTCACTGTGCACACGGCACTAATAATGTTTTCAGTACATGTTTACATTCTTTCGAGTCCTGATTAGAATTAGCCTGCCTATGATACGCCCCTTGTTACCATAAACGTACAATTGTAATATTAATGTGACACCTACGTAATCATGTGTATAAAAACCTTCAATTGCGTCATAATAAAGCAGAACGGTTATTTGGAAAGATGCTGAGCGTATCTTTTGTGTCTGTTCCCTACTGCAGTAGTTATTAATAATTTTGAACCACTAATCAATATGAGGATAGGAGTTGCCTATCTATAAATTTCCAGGTCAGTAAGGGACCGCAAACCTACCACTCTCTCGGAAGCGGCCAGGCAAGCTGATGAATATCACAGGCCATCACAGACTAGCTTCTGACCAAACACCAGACCGATGAACAATAACCCAGGCCCACCAGCTACACAACGACCCAAGCTAATCCCTAGCCCCCCTGCAAATCGATACCTTGGGCGCATGAGAGTGCAGTGCCATTCGTGCAAGCGATTTGGGCACTATCAGAGAGACTGCACTCAGAACCAGGACCAAGCTGCATGGATTCGACCAGGCCCACCCCCTCCAGCACGGGCGGCCGCTCATTGCTATCACACGGAAGCGCCCCCAGACAACCGCGGAACTGAAGAATTGGAGGAACACTGGAGTATCCTACACGAGGCTGACCCTGTACAGGCTGCTACCGACAACAGGCAACACCATCGCCAGTCAGTACAGCTGAACATGAAGACTGCTCAAGGTCTACAAGATTCCGGCGCCACCCTCACACTGGTCAAACGTCACCTGGTTCCAGAGGCCGATCACAACGGGAGTTTCATAGCTGTGCGGGTTGCAGGGGGAGCAGTATCCACGGCAAGAGTACACCTGAACTGGGGTGCCGTCTCCGGTTTAATTAAGGTGGGGTTGATCCAGGAACTTCCAGCTGATGTCCTGCTGGGGAACGATCTTGGCCAGTTGACTTCTGCTTTTGTACCAGTCCCAGTCACCAACGAGATCTACCCTGTTACCACCAGGTCCCAGGCCCACACCACGGAAAACAGCACACCCTCAGAGGCTCTGGTAAGAACACTTCCCCGAACTGTTAAACCCCTTCCCTGGGATACCCCCGCAGCATTTGGGCAGGAAACCCGTAGCGACTCCACGTTACAGGTATATAGGGACAAAGTAACCCAGTCGCAAGCTGGATTAGAGGGAGAGAAATATTCCTGGCACCAGGGGTTATTGTACCGCGACTCCGAGAGGGTCGCAGCCGGATCCTTACCAGTCCACACCCGACAATTAGTGGTCCCACAGAAATACAGGAGAGAATTATTACAGATAGCCCACGATATTCCCCTGTCCGGCCACCTAGGGGTCAGCCGTACTAGATACCGGCTTACCCACACCTTCTTTTTGCCTGGCATCTACAAAGATGTTAGATAATACTGTCAAACGTGTGACACCTGTCAACGGGTAGGGAAACGGGGGGATCGCCACAAGGCCAAATTACAACCCCTACCCATTATAGAGGAGCCGTTTGGACGGGTAGCCGTAGATATTGTAGGACCCCTCGCCAAACCCAGCCCCTCTGGCAAAAAGTACATCCTGACAATAGTGGACTATGCAACACGGTATCCCGAGGCGGTGGCTCTGACAAATATACACGCAGTGTCACAGGTACTCACCTGGGCCGAAATGCTGAGAGCTGCTCCCCTTGCGACTAGGTGCACGATGCCCCTGGAATGGGTACAGAGGGCACCGGGCACAAAGATGCATGGGTTGCCTGCAGGTGGTGTGCAGTAGCGGTGTAGACCGTGTGTGGCTGAAGCTGCACTGGAAGTAGACACCTGGCAGGACCAAGATGAGGCAGAGGCTGTAGAGGTACCGGAACACACACTGGAGGATGATCCTGAGGTGCATACGTGAACTGGAAGTCCAGAAAGCCAGGCCGAGGGTCAAGCACAGGTAGTCATGCAGGAGGGTATCCAGAAGGCAAGCCAGGGGTCAAACACAGGTAGCAAGCAGAGAAAGTCCAGAGAGCAAGCCGGGGGTCAAGCACAGGTGATCAGGCAGAGGGATATCCAGAGGCAAGCCAGGGGTCAAACACAGATAAGTAACTAGAGAATGTCCAGGAGGCAGGCCGAGGGTCAAGCACAGATGATCAGGCAGAAGGATATCCAGGAGGCAAGCCAGGGGTCAAACACAGGTAAGTAACTAGAGAATGTCCAGGAGGCAGGCCGAGGGTCAAGCACAGATGATCAGGCAGAAGAATATCCAAGAGGCAAGCCAGGGGTCAAACACAGGTAACAGCAGCGGTGGTCAGAAGAGGTCCGGGTCAAGCACAGGTAGTCAGGCAGGTACAGGATACAGGGTACAGGATACAAAGGACTGGAGCCAGGGACTCAGGAAGTAGAGACAACAAACCAGCAATTTGTGAAGGAAGGGAGAAGGCCTCTTATAGGCCAGGTAAATGGTCAGGTGGGGTACCCGGACGAGTGCGCATGCGCACTCGCTTTCTGACAGAGCCGCGCATAGACGTGAGCCGCGCTGGGTGAGCTACAACACATACCCGAGCGCCGCAAACCCGCGCATGCGCACCCGCTGCCCCGCGTACCTGTGTGCACTGCCGAGAAGCTCTACCACGCGTGCGCATTCTAGGAACCCGGCGCTGGAGTATGGTATTTCTCTGACACGCGGAGACAGTGGCTAATGCGGCTCTTCTCCCGGATGGGCTTTCCCAGAGAGATAGTCTCGGACCAGGGCACTCAGTTTACTGTGGAAGTCACCCAGCAGCTGTGGAGACTGTGTGGCATCAAGTCAATAATAGTTCTCCCTATCACCCCCAGAAAAATGGCCTATGTGAAAGGTTCAATGGCACGTTAAAACAAATGCTCCGGACTTTCACGGACACGAGTCGGGACTGGGAATGATTCCTGCCACACCTTCTGCTTGCTTACAGGGAGGTGCCGCAGGAATCTACAAGATTCTCCCCCTTCTAACTACTTTTCGGATGAAGAGTACGGGACCCCTTGATTTAATCCGGGAACACTGGGAAGGAATGGAAGGGGAGGATGGTACCCCTGTTATACCCTATGTGTTGGAATTACGTGACCGCTTGGAGGAACTGACTCAGAAGGTGCATACTAACCTCCAGGCGGCACAGACTCACCAGCACCAATGGTATGACAGGGGCGCCAGGGGAGGTAGCTTTCAGATTGGCCAAAAGGTTTTGATTTTAAAACTGGTTCGCCACGACAGGCTACAGGCCGCCTGGCAGGGCCCATACCAAGTGGTAGAGAAGAGATGCGATACCACTTACGTGATAGGTCCTTGCTCGGGAACTGGGGGTAGACGCATGCTACACGTGAACATGCTCAAACCTTACTATGAGAGAATAGAGGATGTGGCTGCAATATGTGCGCCCGCCTTCGATGAGTTTGAGAACCTTCCTCTACCAGACCTTCTGGGGGAGGATGAGACGTGGGCCCTTTAGATGAGGTTCAGCTGGGGGAAAGGTTAAGCCCCCAAGAGCGCATCCAGGCTCGGGAATTGCTAGTCACGAAGGGAGCAACTGTCTCAAACATACCTGGATGCACGTGGCTGGCAATGCACCGAGTAGACACCTTGGAACAATCACCCCTCAGACAGACTCCCTATAGAATACCTGAGGCTGTCAGGGAGCACATGAGACAGGAGATACAAGAGATGCTCCGTCTCGGGGTTATAGAGCCGTCGGATAGTCCTTGGGCTTCTCTGGTGGTCTTCGTACCGAAGCGCGATGGAACTACCCACTTCTGTGTAGACTACGGCGACTCAATGACAAAACAGTATCCGACGCTTACCCAATGCCCAGAATAGATGAGCTCTTAGATCGAATGGCCAGAGGTCAATACCTCATGACCATTAATCTATGTAAGGGCTATTGGCAAATTCCCCTTGCCCCAGATGCCATTCTCAAATCGGCCTTTGTCACCCCATTTGGCCTGTACCAGTTTAAGGTCATGCCATTTGGGATGAAAAATGCCCCAGCCACGTTCCAACGGATGGTAGACCGGTAGACTGGCTGCTTGATGGCTTCCAGGATTATGCTTGTGCATACTTGGATGACATTGCGATTTTTAGTGAGACCTGGGAGGAGCATCTGGGGCATGTAAGCCGAATCAGAGAGGCCGGCCTAACTCTCAAACCAAGTAAATGTCTTTTTGGGATGGCAGAAGTGCAGTACTTGGGAGTGTAAGAGGAATTGTGCTGGGGAATAGTTTAGTTTGTGTGTTGTTACCATTTGTATCACTTTATGAACAGTCTCCCAGAAAGGTTGAATTTTACTACAATGCCACCATATATGCAAGAGAGTTCCAGTCTCAGTACAATATCTCCAACATATTGGGGAAAGTGATGGGTAAATTTTATGTAATTTAGATGGAGTATTATACCATCTAGATAATATTTTGAACGCATTCTCTTGCACGCAAACATTTAGGGAACCTTTATGGGCGATCGTATAAATAAATTCCCATTGATTGTTGGGTATATGTAGGGAGAGGTCTTTTTGCCATCGTTCAATGTTAACCTGGTTCTGTGGTGGATGTTGGGGGAATAGTATAGCATATGAAAAGGAAATTAGGTGACGTTGGGGTTCCGTTTTAAGGCACATATCTTCAAATGGGGTAATAGGTCTGGACCATTCTGCAACGGCTGCTTGCGAGTTCAAAAAATGTTTAATTTGTATAAAGGACCAATAGGGCAACACCTTAGGTTTGAGTATTTCGGAAAGGTCTGAAAATTAGAGAAGTTTATTATCCTTATAGAAATGCATGGTGCGAATGTTGTCAGACGGCCATAAATCTCTCAGATAGCAGGCCTTCATTCCAGAGGGAAACAAAGGATTCCATCTGAGAGGGGTTAAAGGGCCATTAGTATCTGAGATCTTATATTTAGTACACGCTTGCTTGAAGACACGTAATGTGGGTGAGATTAAGGGGTGGTCCTTATAGTATTTGGATATTTTTGGGAAATGTAACCAAGGGGTTTGAGCTAAGGGTATCGGGGAGAAATGATTTTCTATTCTGACCCAATCTTTAACTGAGGTATGGACATTCCAGTCTACAACTCTAGTAAGGTGACTTGCTATCTGATACTTACGAATGTCAGGTATTCCCAATCCTCCTCGTACTTTTGGGGAGGTAAGTTTACTATAATTTAGTCTAGGGCGAGTAGATCCCCAAATAAATTTCGTACAAATTTGTCTAAAGGATGTGAAAAAAGACGGTGGGATATGGACAGGTACTGTTTGGAGAATATATAGGAGTCTCGGTAGAACGTTCATTTTGATAATGGACGCTCTACCGAACCAAGAAAAAAGACCCGTTGACCATTTCTTAAAGTCTTCAGTAATGTTTTGCAACAAAGGCTGGTAATTAGCTGAATATAAGTCTGATAGTGAAGCAGTTATTTTAATGCCTAGGTAGGTTAGATATTTATTATCCCATTTGAAAGGAAAATTGTGCTGGCATTGTTCACATTTAGGGATGAGCCGAACACCCCCCCGTTCGGCTCGCACCAGAACCCGCGAACGGACCTAAAGTCCGTGCGAGCTTTAGAACCCTATTAGTTATAATGGATGCGAACGTTCGAAATTAAAAGTGCTCATTTTAAAGGCTAATATGCATGTTAATGTCATAAAAAGTGTTTGGGGACCTGGGTCCTGCCCCAGGGGACATGTATCAATGCAAAATTTTTTTTTAAAAACGGCCGTTTTTTCAGGAGCAGTGATTTTAATAATGCTTAAATTGAAACAATAAAAGTGTAATATTCCTTTAAATTTCGTACCTGGGGGGTGTCTATAGTATGCCTGTAAAGGGGCGCATGTTTCCCGTGTTTAGAACTGTCTCTGCGCAAAGTGTCATTTTTGAAAGTAAAAGAGCTATTTAAAATCACTCGCGGCTAATGTTAATTCACGGCTCCCGTAACACAGAGAACAGTGATTCATTGAAACTCATTCATAAAAAAAAGTCATTGATAAAAAATAAAAAAAATGAAAAAAAAAAAGCGTAGGGGTCCCCCCAAATTCAATAACCAGGCCCTTCAGGTCTGGGATGGATATTAAGGGGGATCCCAGCCAAAAAAAAAAAAAAAAAATGGCGTAGGGTCCCCCTCAAAATCCATACCAGACCCTTGAGGTCTGGTATGGATTTTAAGGGGAACCCTAGCCAAAAAAAATGGCGTGGGATCCCCCTCAAAATCCATACCAGACCCTTATCCGAGCACGCAACCTGGCAGGCCGCAGGAAAAGAGGGGGGGACGAGAGCGGCCCCCCCTCTCGCCTGAACCGTACCAGGCCACATGCCCTCAACATTGGGAGGATGCTTTGGGGGTCTAAGACCCCTAAAGCACCTTGTCCCCATGTTGATGAGGACAAGGGCCTCTTCCCCACAACCCTGGCCGGTGGTTGTGGGGGTCTGCGGGCGGGGGGCTTATCGGAATCTGGAAGCCCCCTTTAACAAGGGGACCCCCAGATCCCGGCCCCCCCCCTGTGTGAAATGGTAAGGGGGTACAAAAGTACCCCTACCATTTCACCAAAAAAGTGGCAAAAATGGTAAAAATGACAGGAGACAGTCTTTGACAATTCCTTTATTAAAATCTTCTTTCTTCTTTCTTCATCCTTCGGATTCTTCATCTTCTCCTTCCTTCATCTTCTTCCATCTTCTTCTTCCATTTTCTTCTTCCTCCGATCCGCTTCTTCTTGCGCTGGTCTTCTCGTCCTTCTCGTCCGGCATCTTCTTCCGTCGGCGTCGGCGTCGGTGTCTTCTTGGGCCGCTCCGCGCAATGGGAGGCTCCCGCTGTGTGAGGCTCCGCTCCATCTGACAGGTCTTTTAAAACGGAGGGCACCTGGTGACCCCGCCCCCCTCTGACATCATGGGGAAAGCCATCATGGAATTCCCCATGACGTCCCTGTGCGTCAGAGGGGGCGGGGTCACCAGGTGCCCTCCATTATAAAAGACCTGTCAGACGGAGCGGAGCCTCACACAGCGGGAGCCTCCCATTGCGCGGAGCGGCCCAAGAAGAGACAGAGACACCGACGCCGACGCCGACGGAAGAAGATGCCGGACGAGAAGGACGAGAAGACCAGCGCAAGAAGAAGCGGATCGGAGGAAGAAGAAAATGGAAGAAGAAGATGGAAGAAGATGAAGGAAGGAGAAGATGAAGAAACCGAGGGATGAAGAAAGAAGATTTTAATAAAGGAATTGTCAAAGACTGTCTCCTGTCATTTTTACCATTTTTGCCACTTTTTTGGTGAAATGGTAGGGGTACTTTTGTACCCCCTTACCATTTCACACAGGGGGGGGGCCGGGATCTGGGGGTCCCCTTGTTAAAGGGGGCTTCCAGATTCCGATAAGCCCCCCGCCCGCAGACCCCCACAACCACCGGCCAGGGTTGTGGGGAAGAGGCCCTTGTCCTCATCAACATGGGGACAAGGTGCTTTAGGGGTCTTAGACCCCCAAAGCATCCTCCCAATGTTGAGGGCATGTGGCCTGGTACGGTTCAGGCGAGAGGGGGGGCCGCTCTCGTCCCCCCCTCTTTTCCTGCGGCCTGCCAGGTTGCGTGCTCGGATAAGGGTCTGGTATGGATTTTGAGGGGGACCCCACGCCATTTTTTTTGGCTAGGGTTCCCCTTAAAATCCATACCAGACCTCAAGGGTCTGGTATGGATTTTGAGGGGGACCCTACGCCATTTTTTTTTTTGGCTGGGATCCCCCTTAATATCCATCCCAGACCTGAAGGGCCTGGTTATTGAATTTGGGGGGACCCCTACGCTTTTTTTTTTTTTGTTTTTTATTAATGAATGACAGCTCTCTGTGTTACAGGAGCCATCAATTCATTAGCCGCGAGTGATTTAAATAGCTTTCTTCCTGCAAAAATTACACTTTTTTGCAGGGAAAGTTCTAAGCACAGGAAACCTGCCCCCCTTCACAGGCCACCTATAGACACCCCCCAGATGTGATACTGCAATGCTGTTCTAACAGCATGCACACACATATCCCCAGAAATAAAGCACATATTGTTGTCAGCAGTCAGCAGCACACTGACACGCTGACACTGTCTGAAACATAATATGCGAGGCCGCCGGCGCGGCGGCCTCTTATACCGTGGGGCGTGTACTAAAGCCCCTGAGCTATAATTGGCTACAGGCATCCTGCCTGTAGCCAATTATGGCTCTCCTCGCTGCCGGCGCTGTGATTGGCCAAGCATGCGGGGTCACAGTGCATGCTTGGCCAATCATCAGCCAGCATTGCACTGCGCGGGCCGCAATGCATTGCGGGGCCGCTCGCATCACGCGAATTTGATGCGAGCGGCCCCAATAGTTCTGGGCTCGCCGAGCGAGCGAACACCCGGTGCTCGATTCGAACATGTCTCAAGGGGAGTGAGATGTTTAAAGCTGTAGACTTTGCAAGATTTATTTGTAAATTTGATATGGATTTAAAATGTTCTAATGTTTTAAAAAGGTTGGGTAGCGTGATCAGTGGTTCAGAGAGAAATAAGAGTACGTCATCTGCGAAAGCAGCTGTCTTATATGTATTACCTTTTATTTCAATTCCCTTAATGTTAGGATTCTCTCTAATATTCCTCAATAGGGGTTCCATAGTTAAGATAAAAATGAGGTAAAGAAATTTTGGCAGTATGCACATTTTCAGCAAGTTAAACCTTCCAAACCAAGAGTGAGTTTGCGGGGTCACAGTGCATGCTTGGCCAATCATCAGCCAGCATTGCACTGCGCGGGCCGCAATGCATTGCGGGGCCGCTCGCATCACGCGAATTTGATGCGAGCGGCCCCAATAGTTCTGGGCTCGCCGAGCGAGCGAACACCCGGTGCTCGATTCGAACATGTCTCAAGGGGAGTGAGATGTTTAAAGCTGTAGACTTTGCAAGATTTATTTGTAAATTTGATATGGATTTAAAATGTTCTAATGTTTTAAAAAGGTTGGGTAGCGTGATCAGTGGTTCAGAGAGAAATAAGAGTACGAAAGCAGCTGTCTTATATGTATTACCTTTTATTTCAATTCCCTTAATGTTAGGATTCTCTCTAATATTCCTCAATAGGGGTTCCATAGTTAAGATAAAAATGAGGTAAAGAAATTTTGGCAGTATGCACATTTTCAGCAAGTTAAACCTTCCAAACCAAGAGTGAGTCCCCTTGTGCCATGAGTCTAAAAGCAACTTTACCTTTGTTATTAGAGGGGGGAAATTCCACTCATATATGCAGGAAAGATCGGGCGGGATGTTAGTCCCTAGGTAAGTCAGGGTGGAAGACGTCCACCTAAACTGGAAATTGTATCGCATGGTAGGGAGCATACGTGGGGGTATTGATATTCCCATAGCCTCTGATTTAGAGCAGTTTATCTTTGTGACGGATCCTGTATTCAAGGTGTCCGCCGTAAATGCTTCCTAAGTCCTGGAACATGAGTCCAATGGATCTGGTTATAGGAACCCCCAAGAATTAGACAGCACTAGTTCTTGGAGTTCATCAGGAATCCTTTATTTGACATTTCACACACATATATATATCCAGATGACTAAAAGCTAACCTAATTAGCATGAGCTAATTATCTTAATCATTGCCCCAGACTAGGTGACTGAGAGAAGACTTTTCAGGGTCAGACTTTAAGGCTCCTAGTTAATTTGAATGACTATTCAACAGACATTCCATAAACATTAACACAGGGCTAATTAGCACAACATTGTGTGGAATACTCCTTACAAGCCAGACCAGCCTCATCTACACAACAGACAGGTGGCTTGAGTTCATGACATTAGCATCTGACAGCTTGTGTCCCATTCAGTCTATTGCTAATGCCAAATGCATATACAGAGAGTGTGTCTTAGGGGGGCCCGTAATCAGTTGGCAGGAGGCTCGCATGTAGTCCTCTCAAAAAGCCTGTGTCCCGGCTAGGTCTGTCACATTTCTCCCCTTTCGGCAGGAGACTAACACAGGAGGAGACCCCAGATGGGTTGACTCCGAAGTTAGTCCATAGTTCCAGTCCTCTAATGCCTGTACCCACACAGTACCCCAAACAAATTGTTTCAAACAGAGCACTCACCCAGCCAACCTCTGCCTCTCTCAAAGAACATATCTGCCGCTGGGGAGAGGCCTGGACTGACCCTTCTCCCTGGAGTCTTTTCAGCCGCTGGAGAGAAGACAGGGTGACTGGGCTCAGTCTGTCATGCTGTTGGGCATATGGGCCTACTGCCCAGCATCCCTGGGGTATACAGGTGGAGACTGAATTCCCATCCACCTTTACAGGAAATCTGTCCTGTGTCAGTTGAGGGCAGAGGCCAGCAGCGCTCTGTTCCGTTGCCAGCAGTTCAGCTGGGCGTAGGAGCTTCCCTACATCATCTGCTTCAGCTAACTGTTGGGGAGAGAGGCCAACTGCCCCAGCTCCCTGAAACACCGCAGCTGTTACCGGTGCTGGGCAGGGGTTGGTAGCACTCTGCCCGGTTGCCAGCACTTCTGCTGGTTTTCTGTTAGTGGAGACCACAGGCCCATCCACTGACACCAGATCAAGCTGCAGTTGTGAACTGCAGATTGCATTCTCCCCTTGGGTCCTGATCTGCTGCTCGGGAGTGACCACCACCTCCTCACCCTGGGCCTCCAGAACTGCCACAGGTGTGGGACAGAGGTCTTGGACCCTCTGTTCAGTTACCAGATCTTCAGCTGGGGAAGTTTGTTGTAACTCCATAGGTGCTGCTGGCAGAAAATCACATGTCCCTGTCAGTGTTGTGGGAGAAAGGCCGACTACCTCTTCTCTCAAGAAGGGCGAAGCCACTGTTGGTGCTGGGCAGAAGTTAGCAGAGTTCTACCCTGTTGTCAGCACTTCCGCTTTGGGGACGACAATCTCTGGAGTTTCCACTGCCGATTCTCTGGCATGCTGCTGAACGTGTTCTAGCAGTTTCATGTATGCCCTTTCCAGATGCTGTTCCTTCCTTAACAAATGGTCCAGATCAGGTTTAAGCTCTGAGACACCTGCAAGACCGAGCATAGCCTCTCTATATTCTTGCAGGTCCTCAAGGGTAGGTTCCCCTTCATCGCCAAACACAAAACGATCTGTAAGGCTCTCCCACAGCAATCCAGGGCCTCCAAAGTCATATCCCTCCGGAGAGCATTCTGTTGTCTCCCCTAAATATCCCTGCTCTGCGTGCCATTGCAGAGCCCGATAACGATTGTCCAGCTCTATCTCCTGCTGGACCAGCCTTTCCAACTCAGTCACCCATTGCTCCTGGGGCTGCTCTCCCAGGAATGTCATCCGCAATGCCCGTTGGTCACTGGCCCGTTGCTCTTGGGTTGGAAAGAACTTGCCTTGTTTTATACCAGCGAGCTGGAGGGCTCCAATCCACAGCTCCACCCGAATCTGCTGCCTGAGCTCCAGGTATTCCTCCTCAGACACAGTCCTTGTGTATGCTGCAAGGATGATCCGCAGCAGCCCCGGGAACTCTGATGCCAGATCCATATCTCCGATGGGGTGACCGAAGTCTTCTATCCTGATCTTGGATCCCGGTGGAGGTTTGGATGTCCCAGACTGCAGGAAGCACGATCCCACTGCTTGCCAACAATGTGACGGATCCTGTATTCAAGGTGTCCGCCGTAAATGCTTCCTAACTCCTGGAACATGAGTCCAATGGATCTGGTTATAGGAACCCCCAAGAATTAGACAGCACTAGTTCTTGGAGTTCATCAGGAATCCTTTATTTGACATTTCACACACATATATATATCCAGATGACTAAAAGCTAACCTAATTAGCATGAGCTAATTATCTTAATCATTGCCCCAGACTAGGTGACTGAGAGAAGACTTTTCAGGGTCAGACTTTAAGGCTCCTAGTTAATTTGAATGACTATTCAACAGACATTTCATAAACATTAACACAGGGCTAATTAGCACAACATTGTGTGGAATACTCCTTACAAGCCAGACCAGCCTCATCTACACAACAGACAGGTGGCTTGAGTTCATGACATTAGCATCTGACAGCTTGTGTCCCATTCAGTCTATTGCTAATGCCAAATGCATATACAGAGAGTGTGTCTTGGGGGGGGGGCCGTAATCAGTTGGCAGGAGGCTCGCATGTAGTCCTCTCAAAAAGCCTGTGTCCCGGCTAGGTCTGTCACAATCTTTAAGTTAGATAATTTCCCATATATCTCGAATTCCCTAAGCAGGTTTGGCAGGGACACTCCTGGGTTGGTAAGGGAGAAGAGCAAGTCATCGGCATAAGCCGATATCTTGTGTTGAGACTGCCCGACAGTCACCCCTTGTATATCAGGGTTCAGTCTGTGGCCAGGAAAGGTTCTAAAGATAGGGCAAACAAGAGAGGGGACAATGGGCATCCCTGTCTTGTCCCATTTGTTATTGGGAAGGGTTCCGACAGGACCCCATTTGCCTTTACCTGTGCTGTCAGGTTGGAATATATTCCGACTATCCTATTGAGCATTCCTTCTCCTAGACCTACGTGTCTGAGAACTGCAAACATGAATGACCAGTTCACCCGGTCGAAGGCCTTTTCGGCATTGGTATTTAACAATACACACAGGGTATTTGTGGCTCTCACAACATGTAGCAGGTTCAGCACCTTAGTGGTGCTGTCTCTTGCTTCCCTAGATAGGATATAGCCTACCTGGTGGAGATGTATTACTAGCCTGGTAGCTATGATCTTAGTATATATTTTTAAATCTACATTTAGTAGAGATATTGGTCTATAGCTACCGAAAGATGCTGGATCTTTCCCTTCCTTATAAATTACTGAGATATGGGCGCTTAAGGATTCTCTGGCAAACACAATGCCGGTCCCTATTGCATTAAACAACCTAAGCATGCGTGGCCCCAGTATTGCAAGAAGTTTTTTATAATATTGCAGGGCCTTCCCTGGCTTCATCGTCCCTATGGCCTGTTGGAGTTCTAACAGAGTTATCGGGATTCTAGTTCTTCCCGGGTTTTCGGTGTAAGTGAGGGTAGTTGGGACGACGTGATGTAGTTTGTCATATCTGCTTGAGATGGCGATGCTATATATTTTTGAATAAAAGTCTGCGAATTCTTGTGTGATGTGTGGGCATAGTTACTCTCTGACCTCCCGCCTTCGTAATGTGGGGGATATATGTATATAGTTTGTGTTCCCTGACCGTTTTTGCCAACAGCTTCCCACATTTGTCCCCTGATTCATACATAATTTTTCGACAGAACTGTATGGCCACCTTGGCCCTGTAGTGCAGGATGTCGGTGATCTGTTTCCTAATAATTGTCAAGTCCGCCTCAGAGGACTGTGTGGGGGCGTGTTTGTGCCTAGATTCTATAGTGTTCAGATTTTCCAATAATTGGGTGAGTTGTTTAGTACGTTCCCGTTTAATATGGGCACCGTGTTTAATGAGAATCCCTCTCATAACTGTCTTGTGGGCCTCCCATAGGATCCCCGGGTCATAGTCTGGTTGGTCGTTTTCTAGGAAAAGGTGGTTCAAAGCCTCAGTTATCTCCGTGAGCACCTCTGGGGTTTGCAGTAAGCTTTCATTGAGGTGCCAAAATTTGTGTTTGGGAGAGGATACGTCAAATAGCTTATAAGTCAAAAAATTGGTGCGTGGTCTGACCACGTCCTATTTACTATGGATGTATTTTCAACCGAGTGCAGTTGAGCGTGGGGGATCAGAAAATAATCTATTCTGGTATATACCTGGTGCATGGGCGAGTGAAACGTGTAGTCCCGTTCTCCCGTGTGTTGTAGTCGCCATATATCAATAAGTTGTGATTTATGTAATGTCTTTGCTATTCGTTTGAGCTGATTTGCTGGCATGGATGATTTGCCTGATGAGGTGTCTACAGAAGGGATCAATGGGGCATTAAAATCCCCACCAATTAGTAGTCCTGGAGTTTCTCCATAGTATGCTCCAAGAATGTGGCTTGCAGCTCGTTGGGGGCGTATATCGTTGTTAGCATTACTTGTATGTTGCCTATGAGGCCCTTGAGAAAAATATACCGGCCAGAAGGATCTATTAGTAAATCTTGGCATTGCCACGGGATTTTGCTAGATATCAGTATCGAGACTCCTTTTGATTTAGCTATTGGATTAACAGAGTGGTATGTCACAGGGTAATGTCTGTTGCGTAGATACGGTAGTCTATTGTGCTTAAAATGTGTCTCTTGGATAAAAGCAACATCCGTGTGGGACTGTTTCAGGTCATCTAGCAGGATACGTCTTTTTTTTCTGGCGTGTTAAGGCCTTTCGCGTTAAGCGATAGCACTTTGAGATGGTGTAAAGCCATGGCTAAGTAGGGGGGGTAGGGAGGGGGAGGAAGACTGGGGGTGGGACAGAAAAGGGGGAGGGGAGGTGTTGCAGGTTAAGGATTAAGGTAATGCAGGGGGGGGGATGGGAAGGGTGGAGAAGGGGGAGTAGTAGGAGGAAGAGAAAATGAGAATAGAGAGTGAAGAAACAGATGTAGAGGGCCGGGCCTAATGCCCTGTGTCCTCCTATAAACTTGCTATTTGCATATAATGCCTTGGGGGCTAAACCGTGCCCCTCAGAAGGATATGCTAACCTATTTGGGGGGTGAGTAGGACAAGGTTCGAGAGAGCAAGCTCCCAACCCATGTCTCCTGTGACGGAACGTCCCTACACTCCGCTTGAGTGTTTCCGTCTATATACTGCTTCCTAAGTCCTGGAGCACGAGACAAATGGATCTGGCTATAGGGACCCCCAAGAACTAGACAACACCAGTCTTGGAGTACATAAGGAATAGCTTTTATTTGAGATCTCACACAAATATATACAGCCAGATGACTAAAACCTAACCTAATTAGCATGAGCTAATTATCTAATCATTGACCCAGACTAGTTAACTGAGAGATAAGACTTTTCAGGGTACGTCTCTTAGCTCACTGACTATTCAATACACATTACCATATTACCATAAACATCAACACAGGGTTAATTAGCACAACAACATTGTGTGGAATATTCTTACAAGCCAGACTAGACTCATTTACACAACAGACAGATGACATTAGCATCTAACAGCTTGTGTCCCAACAGTGTGATTCAGTCTATTTCTAATATGGCATATACATATCCAGAGTCTATGTGTCTTGTCATGGACCTGAATCCAAGTAACACCAGCTCAGGGGTCCCCAGGCATACAGCTCACAAAGAGCACCGTTCCCCCAAATGCCAGGGCCCATAATCGCAAGGCAAGAGGCTTGCATTCCGTCCCCTCCAACAGCCTCTGTCCCGGCTAGGTCTGTCACATCTCCCATCCTGATAAAGGAAAGAAAGTAAAAGAAAAACACAGAAAAAATATAAAGGAGAAAAGGAGACTAAGAGCAGCAATTATGCAATCAATATACAGCCACAGTTATGGTATATATCTTGTTTATAGCTGCATCTTCACCTAGTTAGATCGGCTATTGCTCATGGGAGTTTGGGGTATTTTATCTCTGGTGTGCGGCCCGTAGTTCGGTGATGTACCATATTATGTTGGGTTAATCCCTTTGCCAACTTCCCATGGTAACCTTCTACATCTAAAAAGTGGGGGGCAGTTAGGTTCTACAACTGTTAACTAGGGATGAGCCGAACACCCCCTGTTCCGTTCGCACCAGAACCTGCAAACAGACCTAAAGTTTGTGTGAACTTTAGAGCCCTATTAAAGTCTATGGGACTCGAACGTACAAAGTGCTACCACTTGCTTACCAAGGACGTCATATGACGCCCTTGACTTTGAGTGGTGATATCTGAATGATGCGTGCAGCTATTGGCATCATTCAGATATCATTCTTTCTGGCCGGCTATTCTGTGCACCATAAGAATGATCATAGCGGCAGTTCCGCCGCCTGATCGTTCTTATAGGCAGCGGGAGGGGACGTCCCCCCCTCCCGCCGCCATCCGGTGCTTCTCCGGGCTCTCCCGTGCCATCGGGTGCCCGGAGAAAGAATAGCTCCCCGCCGGATGACGAGCATAGAGATTTCCGGTGACCAGATGGTCACCAGTCATCCTTATGACCGTCGGAGGACCGGGCGCGACGTTATGACGTCACGCCCGGTACCCGGAAGTAAACAAAGCCGCGATCGCGGCTGTCAGCATGAGATCGGTAAAAAATGTTTTACCGATCTCATGCTTTCCAGCCTGGAGGAGAGATGTGGGGTCTTATTGACCCCACATCTCTCCATAAAGAGGACCTGTCACATACATTCCTATTACAAGGGATGTTTACATTCCTTGTAATAGGAATAAAAGTGATCCAAAATTTTTTTTTTTTTAAAAGTGTAAAAATAAAAAAAAATTAAGTAAAATAAAAATAAATAAATAAATAAAAAAAAATTTAAAACGCCCCTGTCCCCTGTAGCTCGCGCTCAGAAGCTAACGCACATGCAAGTCCCGCCCACATATGTAAACGCCGCTCAAACTACACATGTGAGGTATTGCCGCGTGCGTTAGAGCGCGTGCAACAATTCTAGCACTAGACCTCCTCTGTAACTCTAAACTGGTAACCTGTAAAAAAAATTAAAGCGTCGCCTATGGAGATTATTAAGTACCGAAGTTTGGCGCCATTCCACGGTTGTGCGCAATTTTAAAGCGTGACATGTTTGGTATCTATTTACTCGGCGTAACATCATCTTTCATATTATATAAAAAAATTGGGCTAACTTTACTGTTTTGTTATTTTTTAATTCATGAAACCGTTTGTTTTTTTTTTTTTTTTTTCCAAAAAAAAAGGCGTTTGAAAAATTATTGCGCAAATACCGTGTGAGATAAAAAGTTGCAATGACCGCCATTTTATTCCCTAGGTTGTCTGCTAAAAAAAACGTACATATTGTTTGGGGGTTCTGAGTAATTTTCTAGCAAAAAAATGATGATGTTTACATGAAGGAAAATAGGCCAAAATAGGCCCGGTAAGAAAGTGGTTAAAGGCTTATATGAAAGTTATTGTCATAAAAAGTGGGACATGTATCAATGCGAAAAAAGTTTTAAAAACTGCAGTTTTTTCGGGAGCAGTGATTTTAATAATGCTTAAAGTGAAACAATAAAAGTGTAATATTCCTTTAAATTTCGTACCTGGGGGGGGTGTGTATAGTATGCCTGTAAAGGGGCGCATGTTTCCCGTGTTTAGAATTGTCCCTGCACAATGTGTCATTTTTGCATTAAAAAAAGTCATTTAAAATCACTCGCGGCTATAATGAATTGTCGGCTCCCATAATACAGAGAACAGTCATTAAAAGTCATTGATAAAAAAAAAAAATATGCGTGGGGTTCCCCCCAAATTCAATTACCAGGCCCTTCAGGTCTGGTATGGATATTAAGGGGAACCCCGAGTCAAATAAAAAAGAATTACGTGGGTAACACGCCGGCGTAGGGGGAGGAGCCTCGGCAGCGGCGGTGACACAGGCCGCATGGAACGCCGGCGGAGGACGAGAACCGGGGAACGACAAGCGGAGGTGAGAGCCCGCTCGTATGCCACCTAGCCCGCTGGAAAGCGTCCCCCTTGGGGCCACCCCTGCCGCCGGTCGTCCCGCGCAATAGACACTCCGCTCCCCACAATAGCGGCACATCGGAGCCTCGACATCCAGACCCCATCCTAAGGGGAGAAATGGTCCGGCCATAGATCCAGCCGCCTGGCCGCCTCACCCCACCAGGAAGCATATTGCTCAGTAGGAATTCCCCCAGCAACCACGGTGCGCTTAGGCGCCCGAAAGAGAGAAGAGTGCCGGTCTCTCCACCTCAGCTGCCTCCCTGCACGCACGTCCGCAACAACAGGTACCTAGAGGGGATTTAGAGGGGCATCCTCTCTCAGGTATGGACTTTATTTACTTTTGATACATAAATGTATGCCTACAAAGATAAAGTCATTCGGATTCCTTCAAGGCTCTGCTAAATACGGATTAAGTTTTGAATGCCACCCCTTCCTTAGCCATGGACTGTTCCACTTTTTCTCTGTGTTCTTTTTTTCTGTACTCTTTTGTATACTGATATGCCCTTAACCATAAAGTTAAAAAGTCATAAAGCTAACCCGACTATTCCAATATTGCTAAACATCGCTATGTGCCTGGATAACCTGATTACAACGGGGATTCAAATGTGATTATTGCTAAATACTATACTGCACTAATAAACATTATTAAATACAAAGGCTCACAGTCAAAAGTGGTTGAATCGCAATTTTAGCGTTACAAGGCTTCATACAATAAAGAGGTCCCAGCATAAGCAAGAAGGGGCGGCGGTTGAAAGATTCAAGTAGATAAAGAAGTATAGGGAAGAGACTATACACAAAGCGTGCAGGGCAGGC
This sequence comes from Lithobates sylvaticus, assembly GCA_028564925.1. Taxonomy (NCBI): domain Eukaryota; kingdom Metazoa; phylum Chordata; class Amphibia; order Anura; family Ranidae; genus Lithobates; species Lithobates sylvaticus. Next base: position 150,657,170 of record CM053033.1, read on the forward strand.
CACGTTACCTAGATACATGGATACGGAAGTCTTGGAATACTCAAGACCGAGATAAAGCAGCTTTTCATCAATAGGATACCCCCTGTATGCCCCTACAACACACATTTGGATAAAAAGGCATTTTTTTTTTTTTTATAAATACCTACACATTACAGGGTAAGGAACGTAATGCCTTTCTCCCTAACGGACTGACAGTTAAATATGAAGGGGAGGTCGCAGAGGGGTACTGATCCCAAAACCCCTAAAGAGAGCTTGAATTCCAGCTCTATCCAAAAATATCTCAAAGACATCAGCCTTAAAAGCCCCGAGATGGAAAAAAAGCAACTAGGGGCTAAGGAAAAAAAGAAAGAACAGGAGAAATTAAGGGCAGAACAGGCGGAGATATCTAGACTGGAGCTGGAACAAGACAAGCTTGGGGCGGCTGAAGATACCCCAGACCAGAGAGACATTACACAAATCCCTACAAAAACAGACATGGCTGAGATGTTCTCCAAACTAGAGAATGCTATTAAGCTGGAAATCCTAAATGTGAGAGGTGACATGTGTGCCCTGCTAAAAAGAGTGGAGACAGTAGAGGAATTTATAACAACACAAGCACAAGAAAATCTGGAATTAAGAACACAGATGGGGCAATTACAAATGAACCAAAGAGATATTATCTATAAAATGGAATATATGGAAGATCAGAGCAGAAGGCAAAACCTAAGGATTAGGTCCCTGCCTGAACAGAGAGGCGAAGACCTAAAAGAAAAAATGTTAAAACGTTTTAAACCCCTGTTGGACAGGGGGGAAGACTCTGAGCTAAGAATAGATCGGATCCACCGTATTAGGAAACCCTTTGCTATGGGAGAGGAAATACCGCGTGATGTCCTCATTAGATTCCACTCCTACGAAGATAAAGCGCAACTATGGAGCAAGATCAGAGGAAACCCTCTCAAATACGAAGATAGTGAATTACAGGACTTCCCCGATCTTTCCGCAGGTACTCTTGCAAGACGAAGACAGATGAAGCCTTTATTGACTAGCCTAAGGGCCTTGAACATGAAATACACGTGGGGATTCCCTACAGCGTTGAATGTTGTCAAGGCTGGGAGAACATTTCGCCTGAAGTATCTCGATGAATTACAGAATTTCTGCCAAGACTTGGGGATTCCTACCCCAACAATGCCAGCCAACCGGAACTAAAATAATAAACCCCGGCTTTATGGGGAGATGCGGGGTGGTGGGGGGAAAGGGATTAGAAAGAGGGTGAAAGAAAGGGGGAGAAGAAGGATGGAAATTGTGTAAGAAAGGGAAGGTGGGGGAGAGAGGGAACTCTTTTTTTTTTTTTTTTTTTCCCTTTTTCTCCCTCACATTCCCGCGCAAAAAGAGCTGGATTTATATAAACATAGATGTGGGCGGAGGTGGTGAGGGGTGGTGGGGACCTCGGGGGGGCCATGCGGCCCTAGTAGACTCCCCCCCCCTTTTTTGTCTTTTTTCTTTATGGGAGGGGGGACTCTACTGTGAGCCGCCAATACCGTAGCTGCACCCTGAAGGCGCAGTAGACAGGGGAAGCCTCACAGAGATGCCTCGCTGTTTACAAGGGGTCGAAATTAGACCCAGGGGGGGGAGAGGGGATGGGGAGAGGGGAGGGAAAAGGGGTGTGGGTCTGGGAGGTGAGGGAAAAGAACAGGGGGGGAGGTGGGGTGGGAGGGAGGGATTAAGGATGTCTCAGCCAAACAGGATCAGATAAACTGGATCGGAATGCATAAATTTTATCAAACCAAGGTACTACATCTAGGATCATGTCGGATAGCGACTTGAAGCTTGTTACATATAACGTGAAGGGGCTTAACTCTAAGGTCAAGAGACATAAGATCTTGAAGGAATTAAAGTCATATCAGGCACAGGTTATCTTTTTACAAGAGACCCATATACCCCAAGACAGCAGCACTAGAATTCTCTCTTATGAATATCCGCTGTGGTTCCAAGGTGATACACCGACCAGAGGGGCCAAGGGGGTGGCCATAGGGTTTGCTAGAGGAATCAAATTTGAATACACGGATAGGCTGGTAGACCCCGAAGGAAGGTTCTTGTTTTTAAATGGAAGAATAGGCAATAAAAAATTAACACTAGCAAATATATACAGTCCAAATAAAAATCCGACGGAATTTTTATTACAAATGTTGAGACGCCTAACAATATTCCGCACGGGTGAAATTATTCTCGCAGGAGATTTAAATTTCGGTATAGAACCTAAGATGGACTCCACGTCAAAAACACGCTCCCTGAATACCCGCCAGCGAAAAACAATAAAACAAAAATTGAGGAATGCGCAGCTAATTGATGTCTGGAGGGTGCAGCACCCAGATATTAGAGACTACACTTTTTTTTCTCCTGTCCACGGGACACATTCCCGGTTGGATTATTTTTTTGTGGAACATAAATTTTTGGATCAGATACTAGAGTCTCAGATTGAGATAGTGACCCTATCAGACCATGCGCCCTTGTCGATGTCTATCAGACTCACGGGCACCCCAAGGAGTCCAGCCTCGTGGAGCCTCAATGACGGCCTACTAGCAGAGGCCGCCATGGAGGATACCATCAGGAATGAAATAATATCTTTTTTTGAAATAAACGACAATGGTGAAACCCGTCCGGCATCACTGTGGGAAGCACACAAATCTTATATGAGGGGGATCTTTATTTCAATTGGAGCAGGAAAAAAAAAAAATATTAAGGAGCATAGAGAGAAACTGAGAGAAGAAGTCCGCAACTTAGAAAAAGAGCATAGGAATGAAAAAACAAGAAGACAAGATACTTTTCATAGATTACTGAATAAAAGAGAAGAAATAAAAACGGAAATGGACATAGAAGCTAGGAAATGGTTCCACAAACTAGACGCGGACCGCCACAGGTGGGGTAACAAAAGTAGTAAACACCTAGCAAAAATGCTAAAAAACAAGAGAGAGATTAATTACATAGATAAGATTCAAAGTAAAACGGGGTCAATGGTGAATGTTACCAAAGATATAGCCACTGAATTCAAACTTTATTACGAATCTCTCTATGATGTAAAGCCACAAGGGCAGAACACACAATCCCAGCTAGAGGATTCTAGGAATTTTGTTAAGAACAGCGCGGTCCCTGCTCTATCACTAGATGACAGCTCCCATATGGATAGGCCAATAACTGAACAAGAAATAGCTGAGGCGCTGAAGAGCTCCCCAACTGGCAGAAGCCCGGGCCCAGATGGATTTTCACTGACTTATTATAAGAAATTCGCAGATATCTTAATCCCTAGACTCTGTCAGTTTTGGAACCAGTTGGGAGGAGAATACGGAATGGACAAAGAAGCCTTAATGGCTTCAATAACACTTATACTAAAGGAAGGGAAAGATAAAACACTTTGTTCGAGTTATCGACCCATCGCCTTATTGAATACAGACACAAAGCTTTTCGCGAAAGTCCTGGCGAATAGAATTAAAACTAAGATGCCGGACTTGATACACCCAGACCAAGCGGGATTCGTGATGGGAAGGGAGGGCAGGGACAACGGGATAAGGGCACTATTGTTGATGCAGGCAAGTAGGAGGGCGGATGTCCCCAGTCTATTCTTGTCGATGGACGCCGAAAAGGCGTTCGACAGAATAGACTGGGGACATATGTTTACAACACTAGAGGTCATGGGAATGGGCCCAAGGATGAGGAGTTGGATCAAGATACTATACAACTTCCCACAAGCGAGGGTGAAGGTGAATGGAGTCCTGTCATCGGCCTTCACCATGAAGAATGGTACACGCCAGGGATGCCCTTTGTCCCCGCTCCTATTTGTTTTAGCCTTGGAGCCTTTACTCTCAACAATTAGGAATATGCCCGATATCGGAGGGATTAAGGTGGGAGACGAGGAGCACAAGCTGGCCGCATTTGCGGACGATGTGCTCTTCTTTCTCACAACCCCCCGGATTACTCTACCTAACTTACTTAAGGTTTTGAACACATATGGCCAGCTGTCCAACTTTAAAATCAATACCGCCAAATCGGAGATTCTGAACATTAACCTAAAAAAAACAGAAGTGGCCCAATTAAAAGGGGAATTCCAATTTCCATGGAGGGAGAGCATCAACTATCTAGGGGTTAGATTAGCAAATACACTAAGAAAAATATATTTGATAAACTATATTCCCTTGTTGGACCAGATAAAAAACGAGACAAAAAAGTGGACAATGAAATCGCTTTCATGGGTTGGAAAAATCAATGCCGAAAAAATGATCATTGCCCCGAAAATAAATTACAAGTTTCAAATGCTTCCATTAGCAATCCCCAGAGCGTACTTTGGGACCCTAAAAAGCATTATCTCGAAATTTGTCTGGTCCAACAAGAAGCCTCGTATCGCAGCAGAAATCTTGACAAGAGAAAAAAAACTGGGGGGTTTGGCTTTGCCGGATTTTGAAAAATATTACAACGCTATAGCACTCACTCGGGTTATAGAATGGACAAAAGAAGGGGGAAAAAAAAGATGGGTAAACTTAGAAAATACACTTAGTAACACTAATTTAGGACACGTGATATGGAACCCACCGGAATTTAGAGCTACAGGTTTGGAAACACACGAGATTACACGAATCACATTGAAAGCTTGGGACAAATTGCACAGAAACAACAGATGGGAATACAACTCACCATTGATTTTTTTTAAAAATAATATTTATTTTGAGCCAGGAAGAAGTAAAGTATGGGGTAATTGGATCAAAAAAGACGACGCACGATTAAGGGATATCACGAAACACGGTAAATTAAACACTTTTCACGAATTAAGACAAGCGCGGGATCTGCTGTCGATTGATACCTGGAGATATGCCCAACTGAAGCACTTCGTAGAGAAACTACCCCAGCCAATTAGAAGCGGGGAAGACTACACTGAAATTGAGAGGATTTGTTTGCGTTCATCAACTAAAAATAATATCTCCTTTATATACAAAATCCTTATAAGAGAAGGCTCAAGTGGTGTCCCTCCGGGTGTCAAAAGATGGCAAAAAGAATTAGGATCTTTTTGCAACAAATCTAGATGTGATAAAATTTTTAAGTTAATGCACGGGGCAGCGTTAGATATAAAAACCATTGAAGTAAACTATAAATGTATTTCCGGCTGGTATATAACCCCAGTCAAGACGAGTAAATATCAGAAGGACAGTTCCCCCGAATGCTGGAGAGGGTGTGGTGACATAGGCTCCATGGCACACATATGGTGGGATTGTCCCATAATTAAAAAATTCTGGCGATCAATTCTTGAACTGATTAAAAATATCACAAAGCAGAACATACCCGAAGAGCCATGGGCGGTACTGTTCCACGGGAACGATATCCCCCTGAGGCAGTACCAAGCCTCCCTAGCACCCATTCTCCTAGATGAGGCAAAAAAACTAATTCCGAAAAAATGGAAGAAAGCTGAGAGTCCTCAAATAGGGGAATGGATAGCACGAGTGAACATACAGCAAAGATTAGGAAAAACAGAACCCAAAGGTGTGGAAGGATCGGTAGAAGAGGAAATGGAGGGGAGGTGGGAAAGCTGGAATAAATTTAAAAACTCGTGGAGATACTATGAAGAGATAACTCAGTAAGGAGAAAATCCACCCTCGCAAATCTTATTGAATAGCCCAAGTTAGGGGGAGAAAGGGATAAGGACGCCTAAAAAGAAACATGATGACTTGGATCCCTATAAGTGAAAGATAGAAGTAGTTTGTAGCTTGGTTTACTCTTTTTTTCTGGTTTGGTTGGGAAGGGGGGGGGGGGGGGGGTGGTAAATACCAATTAGATTGTTACAAGGCGGAGACATGCCTTGTCTGAACCTTGTGTATATGTATTCATATGTGTGTAAAAAAAAATTTTTTCAAAATAAATAAAGATTAAAAAAAAAAAAAAAAAAAAAAAGAATTACGTGGGGTTCCCCCTAAATATCCATACCAGACCCTTCAGTTCTGGTATGGATTTTAAGGGGAACTCCACGCCAAATTAAAAAAAATGCAGTGGAGTTCCACCCTAAAATCCATACCAGACCCTTTATCCGAGCACGCAACCTGGCAGGTCGCAGGAAAAATGGGGGGGGGACAAGAGAGCGCCCCCCCTCCTGAACCATACCAGGCCACATGCCCTCAACATTGGGAGGATGCTTTGGGGGTCCGTGACCCCTCAAAGCACCATGTCTCCATGTTGACGAGGACAAGGGCCTCATCCCCACAACCTTGGCCGGTGGTTGTGGGGGTCTGCGGGCGGGGGGCTTATACGAATCTGGAAGCCCCCTTTAACAAGGGGACCCCAGATCCCGCCCCCCCCTGTTTGAAATGGTAAGCAGGTACAAAAATACCCCTACCATTTCATAAAAAAAGTGTAAAAAATAGTTAAAAACACACAGACACCGTTGAAAAAAGTCCTTTTATTAAAAAAAAAAAAAAAGATTCCAGCGGTGGTAATCCACTCTTGCTATCCAGCGATGGTTGATCTCTTCTCCGGGGTCCAGCGATGGCTGATCTCTTCCGATGACGTCCAGCGCAGTGCATCCTGTCTCCATGGAGACACTGCGGGAATCCCATCTTAGCTGAGGAGGATCGGGCCACTCGTCACCTGACCCCGCCACCCTCTGACGCAACGCAAGGGGGAAGCCCAGCTTTTCTATTGCGTCAGAAGGGGGCGGGGTCAGGTTTGCCGGGTCCTCCTCAGCTAAGACCTGGGATTCCCGCAGTGTCTACGTGGAGAAACCCAGGCTTCCCCAGTGATGTACGGGTGACCCTGCCCCCCTCTGATGTAACGTAGGTTTCCGTTACATCAGAGGGGGCGGGGTCACCCATACGTCACTGGGGAAGCCCGGCTTCCCCCTTGCGTGGCATCAGAGGGGGACTGGTCAGGTGGCGAGTGGCCCGGTCCTCCTCAGCTAAGACGGGATTCCTGCAGTGTCTCCATGGAGAGCTCTCTCACCCCCCCCTCTTTTCCTGCGGCCTGCCAGGTTGCGTGCTCGGATAAGGGTCTGGCATGGATTTTTGGGTGGAACTCCACGCCATATTTTTTTTAAATTTGGCGTGGAGTTCCCCTTAAAATCCATAGCAGACCTGAAGGGTCTGGTATGGATATCTTTTTTTTTTATTTAATCTTAAATCTTTATTAGAAAACTTTTTCTTGCAGACATTTTTATTTACAATATACTTATCCTTTCTATACATATATACCTTTCCTCTATTACCCCCTATATTCTCTCTTTGCCACCCGTCCATACCCACCCTTACTATGCCCACCTCGTATCTCATCTATCGGTTATCTTTTAAACTTAAAAACATGCACAGGCCTATAGAGAATTTTAGGTAGCTTAGTAAGAAGACGTTCCTAAGGGGTCTTAATATTAACACCCCACCTCCCCTTACTTTCTTTATCCCTCCCGCACTCCTTCTAACTAATATTATATCCTTCCCACCCTCCCCCCCCTCCACCAGTATTACCCAATCTGTTTTTTTCTAATGACTATTATTTACTCATAATCCAAGGTTTCCACATCCTATCGAACTCTATTTAAGGTTACGTCTTTTCACATAAGCTACCCTCTGTTTAGGAAGGGTTTCATTTACCAATTCTAACCAGCTTTCCACTGTCGGCGGGAATTTTGATTGCCACCACAGAGCAATCAGTTTCCTAGCTTGAAACAAACTCCTCAAAATGACCACCGTGATACTCCTCTTTTCCCTTTGCTCCTGCCTATACCCCAGAATACACACCATCACCTCCTTTTTTAGCCCCATTGCAAACCTTTCATTCAACGTCTGAAACACTCCCTCCCAATAGCGAAATAATTTAGGGCCTCTCCACACCATGTGTAGGAGATCCCCAGATCCCTGGCATCTAGGGCATCTATCATCCACTCTTTTACCAAATTTGAACAATCGCTTTGGAGTATAATAAGCCCTGTTTAGTAGCATTAAATGTGATATCTTCTGGGATGGTGAGACTGATACCCATGGACTCATCTCTAGGATTCGTTTCCACTGCTCTTGCGGTATCACCCCTATATCCTGTTCCCATGTAATTTTTACTAAATCAAGTTTCACATTCTTTTTAACCATTTTACTTATTTGCCCATATATTTCCGAGATTAGGCCCTTTGTAGGGCCCATCCGGGATATGCGTTGCAAGAAGGGGGTGTCTTCCCATTGTATGGGATGGCCACTAAACTGGGATCTCAAAGCATGTGCTATCTGTAGGTATGTGTAGTGTGTATACTGTGGTATTTTAAATTCCCTTTTTAACTCCTCAAATTTTTAAAGAGTATTTCCCATGTAGAGTTGTCGCAATCTCTTTATTCCCCGCTTTTCCCATTCTTTGTTCCTTCCTATCAAGAGGTTCTCCTGCAAATTATAGTTATTCCATATAGGGGTATACTCTTTTAATTCTCTATAGTTAAATCATTTTTTAATCACTTTCCATATCTTAGTAATCATCCTGATTGTCGGGTACTTATAAAGAAAAGAGTCCGCTTCCAATGCCTCCACTATTGTGTCATGCTTTGTCTCTGTCAACAGGATTTTCCCATTTGGGGTTCCTCCGTTCAACTCCCCACAACCCATCAGTTGCTGCAATTGTGCCGCCCAGTAATAATACTGTGGGTTAGGTAATGCTACTCCCCCCTCCCCTACAGGTAGCTGCAATATACGTAAGCGTATCCTGGCTTGTCCCCCCTTCCATATCAGTTCTCTAAACAAACTTTCAATTTTATTAAACCATTTTTTTGCAATCCACACTGGTGAATTATGTAATACATACATCAGTTGTGGTAACCACAACATTTTTATCAGGCTACATCTACCTGCCACCGAAAGTGGCAGTCGCTTCCAAACATCAATTTTTTCCCTGAATTTTTTTAAGAGAGGTACAAGATTTTTATTAATATATTGGTTGGGATCTATTGTGATAACTATCCCTAAATACTTCAAAGCTTCTACCAATGCCAGCTGAGGGAATCCCTAAAACTGTTATTTCCCCTGTTGGGTCTATTGGGAGCAGCTCCGATTTACTCCAATTAATCTCTAGCCCCAAAAAACTGCCAAATGTCTCTACCAAGCTCATTGCCCCCGCCAATGATTGTCCAGTATCTCCCAGGAACAGGAGAATATCATCCACGTATAACGTGATTCTTTCTTCACCTGCTTTCCTCTGAAATCCCATTATCTCAAGACTTTTTCTTATGGAAATAGCCAGTGGCTCCATTGCCGAGACAAAGGGCATCCCTGCCTTGTTCCTCTTTCCAATATTATCCTATCTGAAAGTTTATTATTAATTTTTCATCTGGCTGTGGGCCCATCATAAAGCATTTTAATCCAGCCTATCAGTGAGGGGCCAAATCCAAATATCTCCAACACTTTCCAGATATATTGCCATTCTATGGTGTCAAAAGCTTTTGTAACATCTAATGACAATTTAGCTCTTGCTCCCCTGTTTTCTACTGGCGATTGTAGATTTAAAAAAGTCCTTCTGATATTTGTGCTAGTAGATCTATTGGGTATGAACCCCGCCTGATCAGGGTCGACCAATCTCTGGATAAGCCCATTCAGCCTAGTTGCCAGTACTTTTGCCAGAATTTTTGCATCTGCACAAAGGAGGGAGATCGGCCTGTATGCCGCCACATCCAGTGGGTCCTTCCCCTCCTTGTGCAATACAATGATTGTTGCCTCTAACATTGAGGTGGGCAAGCGCCCCAATTCACTTGCCCCGCCCAATGTTTTTAGCAATTCCGGGATCAGTATCTCTCCATAATATTTATATGTCTCTATTGGCAGCCCGTCAGGGCCCGGAGACTTTTGGTTGACCATTTCCGACACTGCCTGCTGTAACTCCGCAAGCGTTATCGGGGTCCATTATTCCCTCCCTTCCTTTCTTTTGGGATGTATATAATTTTTGATAGTATTCTTTAAAAACCTGTACAATCTGTAGGGGATCTGAAATCTCAACCTGTCCTGCGGATCTGATTGCCGTGATCATAGATGATGTCGAATTGGCTTTTACCAACTGCGCCAGCATCCTTCCCACAGTTTCTCCCTCCATAAAGGAGGCTTGACGTTGTAGGAGGAGTTTTGTCTCTTCCCTCTGTATATTTACCAATTTATACTCTTGCTGTTTAGCCATCCAGACTATTTTCCTCTCCGGGGTCGGGTCTATTATATATTTATTCTCCGCTGTCATTACTTCACGCCTGATATTTTCCTCCTGGGACCTTGCCACTTTATTATGTTTAGCTATTTGCTGAATGAAAACTCCTCTTTAAAAAGCCTTTAACGTGCCACATACTATACGGACGTTTGCAGTACCTTCATTATTATCTATAAATTCCCTCAATTTGGAAGGGATGTCACTTGAGTCTTTAAGTAACTCAAACCAGTGTGGATTTATTTTCCATTCTTTCTGTATTTTTTGATCCCCTAGTTTTAATGCTATCATTATTGGCGAATGGTCCGATATCCCCCTCGGCCAATATCTTATCCCCTCCATAAGCTGTAACATTCTATCATTTCCTAGTCACTTTATTTGTTTGCTTTTGTCACCTTTTACGGACTGCACCAATTCACATATTGGATTTCCACTGAACTACTTTAGAATCATCTTTGGTTGAACGTTTTTCTTTTTTACAGGTTCTTTTGGACAAACAATAGATGCTATTTATATTCACATTGCACTTTTTCACTCATGTGGTGATGTTTTGGTAGCATGTTTTTGTGTTGACATTTTTTGTGTATCTACAGCATATTTTTTACACGTTTATTTCAATAGCATCGTTCAATGTCACAATAGTACGATTAACTCATGTAATTCTTTAAGCGCAACTTTTTACATACTTTTTCCTATCATTTCCTAGTGCCATGTCTATCCTGGATAATGTTGAATGTGTGGAAGAATAACAGGAATACTGCTGGACTCCCGGATTCTGTACCCTCCATAGGTCCACTATACCTACCTCTGTCAACAGGCGACTTAACCTACTCCTTTCTATAGAACCTGCCTCACATCTGATAGGGAACCTGACGATCCTGCCATCCAGCACCTCATTAAAGTCCCCCACTACTATAGTTGGAATATCTTGCTTGTCTAACAGAAATTCATTTAATTTCAACATGACATCTATTTTGAAAGGTGGTGGGATATAAATATTCGCCATCACTATCGCTTTATTGTTAATGGAGCAAAAAAAAAAAATGTAATGACCCTGCTCATCTATGCTAGACTGCCTGCAGGAAAAGTTCACCCCTGTTTTCACCAGTACACTTACCCCTCTGCTATAAGAACTATAGACTGAATGGTACTGTATTTGATATTTTTTTTCCCCCTGAATTTGCTGGGATGTATCTTTAGTTAGATGTGTCTCCTGCAGGCAGACCAGCTCCGCCCCATACTTCTCCATCATAGAGAATACCACCGCTCTCTTCCCCCCTGTACCCAGACCTCTTACATTCCATGAACCCAACCGTAATAACTTAACCTGCATCAAGAACTCTCTCTGTTATATATTTCTTACGGATGACTGGTTTAGTATCTAATTTTCCTCTATTTTCCTCACCGTTGTGTGTCATTAATTTAACTCGTGTTTCCCTCCTTCTCTTAATACATGAAAAAAAAAACAAAGAGAACGTGACAATAAGTGTTCTTATTTTGGGTTATTTCTAACTTCCAATCATTATATATAGTGCCTCTCTCCCTTTTCTTCATTATTAAATTTTGAAATATACTGGTGTACCCTCCCCCTTTCTATTCCCACCCTCCCTCCTCCCTCCCTTCCTCCACCCTCCCTTCCCCACCTTCCTAGGTCTCCCCCTAGGGGGGTTACAGTGACCATTACCCACACTACTTGCACCGCCATCCAACACACCCATACATTTCCTTCCATCACTTTGCCACCCATTCACTGTGCGTAATCCGCCCTCTCTCCACTCCCTCTTCCATATTCCACATAACATGATTATATCGCCTATATCACCTTTGTACATCATATATTATATTTCATCCCCCCCTCCCTCCCCCCATCACAACCCATCATCCTACCCCCCCAGTCAAGACGTTTTGAATAGTTCCTTGTTTTCTTCCAACAACCACTTTTCCACCCCAGCCGGGGTCTCGAAGATCTGGCTGGTTCCTAATGCAGTTACTCGTAGCCTTGCGGGGTATAGAAGAGCATAGGAGATTTTAAGTTTTTGTCGTTTTTTTTTTTTAATCTGGATGAACTCGGCCCGTCGTTTCTGTAGATCCAATGAAAAGTCTGAGTAGAACGAGATTTTTGTACCATTATAGATACTTCCTGCTTCTCTAGATTTACGTAACAGCGTAATCGAATCCTTATAGTTCAGAAATTTCATGAATAAAGTCCTGGGATAACCCCCTGCTGGGGGGGGGGGGGGGTCTACAGGGTACTCTGTGTGCTCTCTCTATGCAAAACATTGTTGAAAAAACAATCAACCATCCTTCTAAAAACTCAATAGGGTTAGTGCCCTCACTTTTTTCCGGTAGTCCCACCACACGTACATTGTCCCTCCGACTCCTATTTTCCAATTCCTCCATCTTGAACTCTTGCCTATGCAGCTGTACTTTCATATCTTTAAGCTCTTTTATTAATGGTAGTATCTCATCTTCAATCTGGGAGACCCTCCCTTCCAACACGGTAGTTCTTTCTGCTGTTCTTTGTACATCAAACCTGACCATATTTAAGTCCTGTTTAACCCCTTTCATTTGTTCACATAAATGTTTAAGTGATTCATTACATTATTCAATACAGATTATCTCCTTTGGGGTACAGGTTGGGGATACAATATTGTATCAAGCAAGCAAGTTAAAGCAGCCTAGTCCCCGTTAAGGCTACCAAGAAATCCTGCCGCCATGTACCCCCACCCACCCTTGTAACCTTGCAGCACAACTTTTATATTTCAAATTATTTCAGATTATACCGGGGGTTCAATAAAGCACTGCTATATTTGACTTCCGGCACACAGACCCCTGACAAGATAAGGGGGAAGGGAAAATAGAAGGGAAAACAGAAAAGGGATATATGTATATGTCACTGTTTAAAAACGGATATCTCCGCCACAGATAGTTTCACAGATGGTTTCACCTTCGGCAGGCACAGTCTCTAAAATCATTGCCAGTGATATTCACAGGTACCCATATGCTGCAGCCTACATCAACACTTAGTAATAAGTATTACTTTCACCTGGGAAACAGTCCTCCTCTTTGTAATGAATCACAAAGCTGCTGGCCGGACACCTATATTTCTTTCACAGTCCATGTAAAATCATGTATATTCATGTATATTTTAGACAAGATATTTAGTGTTCAGCTTTTGCATACGTTGTCTCCTTTTGCTTTTGGTTACTCACGCGTCCAGTCTTCCCAGCAGCTGAGCCCTGCACCATAGTCCGGGGAAAGATGAACCAAACATCCCATACATCATTCTCACTACATTCTGTAGTATAATAGGGGCAGTATCCCGGGGCTTTCTCAGAGTTTCCCCGCTCTGTATAGCTGCTTCTGGCACTGCACCGCACCGGCTCAGGCTCCCCCTTCTCCTCTCTCACCAACAGCGTGTTCTCGGCGTGTGACGTCACTTTCGGGGATTCCCGGCCCCGCTCGGCTCTGCACCAGGTAACAGCAGGTCCCGCCGATAATACCGCTTAGGCTGTCATTCAGGGGGGTCGTGCGGCTCACTCCTTCTCCTTGCCTGAGTTTGTGCTTGCGCTGTAAGGGAGAATCTTGCACAAGTAGAGCGCTGCTACTGCATATCAGGCTGCATATCAGGCGGAGCAGACAGAGGACGGGAGATCACACAGCTGATCCCACTCAACTCATCTCACACACATCTCGCACGTCCGGTCACACCCCCCCTGGTATGGATTTTTAGGGGAACCCCACGTAATTTTTTTTTTTATTTGACCCGGGGTTCCCCTTAATATCCATACCAGACCTGAAGGGTGATTTGGGGGGAACCCCACGCATATTTTTTTTCTCTTATCAATGACTTTCAATGACTGTTCTCTGTATTACGGAGCCGACAATTCATTATAGCCGCAAGTGATTTTAAATACTTTTTTTCCTGCAAAAATGACACGTTGTGCAGGGACAGGTCTAAGCACGGGAAACATGTGCCCCTTTACAGGCATACTATACACACCCCTCAGGTACGAAATGTAAAGGAATATTACACTTTTAGTTTCACTTTAAGCATTATTAAAATCACTGCTCCCGAAAAAACTGCAGTTTTTAAAACTTTTTTTTGCATTGATACATGTCCCCTGGGGCAGGACCCAGGTCCCCAAACACTTTTTATGACAATAACTTGCATATAAGCCTTTAAAATTAGCACTTTAGATTTCTCCCATAGACTTTTACAGGGTGTTCGTGGCTTTTCTAATGTGCCGTGAACACCCCAAATTGTTCGCTGTTCGGTGAACAAGCGAACAGGCAATGTTCGAGTCGAACATGAGTTCGACTCGAACTCGAAGCTCATCCCTACTGTTAACTGTTAACCCTGGATCTCTTTATTGTGAGGCATCCCAAGCGGGTACATTATGAAGTTCCACATGCTGACATGCCTAAGAAATCTTAGATCGTTTCACTTAATCTAAACGTAATACAACACTATATTGTCACTATATGGTACTCTGCAATGTTTTAGTCCTTGCAGCCTTGATCTAAAGTATGCATCACAATGAAATAGATTCTAAACTCCATTGCAGAGGTGTTTGATCTGCTCACCTGGATTCAGTGACTTCAGTCATATTAGAGTCAGTTTGGCCCCTTTCACACTGGGGCGGGGAGCCGCGGTGACGGTAAAGCAGCGCTATATTTAGCGCTGCTTTACCGTCGTTTTAACCGCGGTATTCGGCCGCTCGCGGTGCGGTTTTACCCCCCGCGAGCGGCTGAAAAAGGGTTAAACACCCCCCCCGGGGCGCCGCCGTAGCGGCGCTTTGCGGCGGTATTGCCGCGGTTTTACTGTGGTTTCCCATTCAAATCAATGGGAAGGAGCGGTATAGGAGCGGTGAACACACCGCTCCTATACCGCTCCAAAGATGCTGCTAGCAGGACTTTTTTTGCCTTCCTGCTAGCGCACCGCTCCAGTGTGAAAGCCCGCCGGCTTTCACACTGGAGTTAAAGGGGCCGGATTTTTTCAGGCGGTGAACAGGCGCTATTTTTAGCGCTGTACCACCTGAAAAACGCCCCGGTGTGAAAGGGGCCTTTGAGTACCAAAGTCTGGAACTACATTAACTCTGCAAGGTGGAAGTTAGACTGCATATCTAGGATCTAAAAGACCTCAAGAGGTCTACTAGTAATACCCAGTGTCAGAAACCAGAGGTACCTCCTGTACATTGTCCAGGTTTTCTTATTCGCATCTAGGCAGCCAGTGTATCCGGTCCTCTATAGCTGGCGTAGTCTATTCTGATGTCTGTAAGGCTGTGGATATTTTGTTCACATATCCCATTCCTCTGGGATGTGACCTTCAGGAAGTTTGAGATAGCAGAATGTCCTGATTCTCATGCACCTCAGAGGAGCCAGTGTCATTTTATCTCTGTATGCAGGGGTGTCTGTGAAGGCTATGTCCCTGTCATGGAGCCATAGCAGACCTTTTCGCAAGGGTTCATATTAGAACCGGGCCAAGCATCTAAGGTTGGGGATCTGAGTATCGGGGTACAATCCCTTATCGGGTTACTAGCGGCAGGTAAGTACAATAGGTCAGATCAGGGCTGATTACAAGTCCGGGAGCAACTGGTGTCCCGTCATTTCCAATCGGGTCCACGGCTGTCCCTCCAGGGAGAGAAAACACTATGGGTAGAGCCGCCGTGCGCCCAAACACATGTCGGGGGGCAAGTAATCTGGGTCAGTGTCACCCGGGGGTGAAGAGGGGGAGACAAATAAGTGTGTTAGCAGGTCGGTCAGGCATAATTACCATGTATCCTTCAGCTATACTTCACGGTTTAGGTCTCTAGGTCTTCGGCGGCTCCGTTGCTGTCTGGGCAGTGGGTCTCATCAGTGCCCCTGCAAATTACCGTGACCCTGGGCTCGAGGTAGAAGGGCGAGCCAGTTTGGTACCTCAATAGGATCCGCACCAAGGAAGGCAAAGTGACCTGACAGTGATTCCGGCTTGTGCACAGTGAAGGACCTTTGGTCTTTCCGGAATGTGATAGACCAGGGCTCAAAATTTAAAGTCCTGAGATACTAGCCAGGCCTTAAGAGTTACTCGCCACCAGTTACCCCACCCAACCCCTACCCTGCCCCCCTCTAAACTCGAATTAAATTACAACGTAATTATAACCCCCAGCATCGGTGTCAGTGGACGTTATAATAACCTCCAAAACAGGTATCCGAGGCTGTGGTAATAACTCTTAGCATTGATGGCAGCGGCTGCATTAAAATAAAACAGCACTGGTATCAGAAGACGCATTAGTAACTCCCAGCATTGAAGTCAGTGGACCAGTGGCAGCTGGTGCTCAAAAATTTCGGGGGGGGGGGGGGGGGGGCCAAAAAACTGAAAAAAAAAACAAAACATCAATTGCAGCCACTGTGCCATCAAACGCAGCCACTGCGCCCATCAAACGATGCCCGTGTGCCCATCAATTGCCGCTACTGTGCACCATCAAATGCTGCCAGTGAGCATTGCCCTGCACTTACCTGTTTTGCAGTGGGTCAGCGGCAGTGTCCTGCACGCTCCTTGAGGTCTTCTTTGTCCTCTCTATCAGGCATCCAATCACAGTGCCTGATGTTTCAGCCAATCAGGTGACAGATAACAGACCTGAGCACCTGATTGGCTGAGAGGCAGTTCAGTGTTAGCAAAGCGAATTCCTTTGCTTTGCTAACACACAGCTGAGTGAACAGCGAACGCACAGCATTGCGCCCGCTGTTCACCTTTTTGGGCGTCTATTAGAGCCTACGGCTCTAATCAGGCACTTCCAAAAAACACCCCCGCCACTGTAATTCAGTTCCGGCACCCAAAAAGTGGCCAGACACCCGAATAGCGGATGTCAGCGGCGACCATAGATAGATTCAGGCAATGCCTGAATCTATCTTTGGTGATAAGAGAAGTGCCAGGAGAGAGGGGGCGGCGCTCCTGCGCCCTTTATGGATGCACTGCCACTGCAGTGGACGCATTAATAACCGCTAGCACAGGTGTCAGTATTAATATCCCCCTCTCCTACATTGATGGTTAGTGGCATTGAAATGTAACCCCTCCAATGTGGGGGGAGGGGGTTAACTTTCACTGACATTACCACAAATGCAGAAGGGGTGGTGGGTTAAAATGTCACTGCCATGAGGACCAATGCAAGGTGGGGTGGGGGATGAGAAGATTAACATTCACTGCCATGAAGACCAATGCATGTGGGGGGGGGGTAACTTTCACTACCACTGACCCCCCCCCCCCTGCATTGGTGGACATTGCAATGCTAACACCTTCCTCAATTTCAGCCTGTTCCGGTCCCGTTGCCCTAACGC
Source organism: Lithobates sylvaticus (assembly GCA_028564925.1). Taxonomy (NCBI): domain Eukaryota; kingdom Metazoa; phylum Chordata; class Amphibia; order Anura; family Ranidae; genus Lithobates; species Lithobates sylvaticus. The sequence continues at coordinate 150,674,648 of CM053033.1, forward strand.
TCTGGTGCTGGACAGGGAGCCGGAACAATGAAAAAAGTTGTTAGCTGAGCTTACCTCAGCACACACTCGCTCCTTATAAGTTCACATGACCCTCTTTCAGGAGTGCAGGCATCATGTGGATGGGTGGACAATCCAGGCAGGTGGGTGGGTGAGCAGGCGGTCTGTTCTGATAGATGGACAGGCGAGTGGGTGGGTCAGCAGGCAGACAATTCAGGCAGGTGGGCAGGATCTCAGAAGACTGCTGCATCCCCATCCCACAAACAACAACGAGCAGCCAGAGCATGAAACTGCCAGTCTTGAAGCTGGAGGGAGGGGGAGCAAAATCCTCCCTCCAGCAGCCATCGGAGCCTGCACTGTGTGGTGCTCGGAATGATAGGAGAGACGGCAGCGTCACTCTTATCGTTCATTCAGGCAGCTGGACACTGTCACACTCATCTACTCTCAGAGCCCCCTCTCCACTCGCCCCCAGCTAATTTTCACTCGCAAAATGCGAGCAGGCAAGTGAAATTTTGAGGGCTGTGATAGACAATGGGTATCCCCAGCAGTACGTTGCTCCTCTACAGCGGGCTAGTTCCAAGAGTGGCTTCAGTAATCCCTGTCTCTGAAGGGTGGCACGGGAGAGGTTCGGGAGTATTTTAATTGTTACTTCATCAAATTCTGGGTTGTTAGCCTCCCAAGATTTCCGGATAATGTCCTCTTTGTGTATGTGATGATGTAGTCTGCAGACTACATCCCTTGGTCTGGCGGGATCAGTTGACTTTGGCCCCAGTGCCCTATGGATCCTGTCGATTTCCAGGCGGGTTGGTAATTCAACTCCCGCTATACTGTGGAATATAGCTGTTGCTGTGTCCGCCAGGTGTTTTGGGCCAGTCGCCTCTGGTAGTCCCCGTATACGCAGGTTATTCCTGCGGATTCGGCCTTCTATTTCTTTGAGCCGCAGTTGCTGTTCCTATCAGTGCTTCCGTTTGCGTATCCTGGGTCTCTTCCATCGCCACCACCCGGCGTTCTAAGGCTGACAGGGAGGTCTCACCTCTAGTAAGTCTAGAGGAAAGTTCCTTCACCACCATTTTCACCAGGGCAAGTTCTTTGCGGTGGGCAGCTTCTACCATTCCTATAAGGACTGTGATATCCGCCTTAGTGGGGAGTGCTTGCAGTGAAGAGCGCAGCTCCGCATCTACCCGAAACGGTTGAGAGGCTGTTCGTGGGTTCTCCTCAGTGTCAGGGTGAAGATTCGGAGGAGAGCCGAGGTATGGGTCAGTGAGCGGAGCCTCCATACTTAAGTCTAGAGGTAGCTCAGTCTTCCTCCATGTCTCCACGTCCCGCCGCCATCTTAGTTCCCGGCTAGTGTTGGGAGAGCTAAAAAAATCTTTCAATCTCACTCGGTTGTGGAGTTTGAACCGTGGGTCTAGTAGATCTCTTATTTCTCTTTGTGGATCTTTTTCTCGAGGTGTACATATTGTGCTGTATTAGCAGTAATCATCAGATTGGGTGGGAGACGGCCGGGAGCTCTGTGAGTTCATGTCTCTATCCCTCCATGTCCAGGCCATGCCCCCCCTTTTCAGCAATTTTATGTATCCACAGGAAGTTGGTGGGAGGATCCTATGACAAAAGCAAATGAGATTTGTGCTTGGAAGCACAATGGAAAACACTTTGGATTGTTTTAAATTTAATTCCAGTTGTTTTTGTGAAGGTTTATACTGTAATACAGTTTTGGGTAGAGAGCAAACAGGAGGCATCCAAGTTATTGTAATATCGAGGTACAGAGAGAAGCCACATTGTTTTGTAAAGAAAGCAGGCATAAGTGCTATGTGTAGTTTAGTCTGGCAATGCAGTGTACGGTTGTACAGTGCAATGCATTTATGTATGCATACACTGTGAGGGGTAGAGATCTAATTCGGGGGTTGATCTGTGGTTGTTGACAAATTATTTGGCATAGTTAATAAGTGGTTGTTAAAAGAGTGGTAATCTGTAGTTCTGTGCCAAAAGTGTTGGGACAACAAGCCATAGAGTTGACGCCTCGGTTAGGGTTTCTAGTTGGGGACTAGACCAGATATAGTGGTTGTAGTCCGTCGATCCACCGTAAAATGCACTGGGCGGTGCTCTCCTAAATAGGATACGATAAGCCGATTCGAATCGCCATGGGCACTTGGAGGTCCATGCAAGGGAAGGAATGTGAGGCTTCCCACAGTCAGACGGCTGCACAGTACATAAAGCCTAGTTTTGGGGAAAAGGCCATTAAACCCCAAAAGGATTGACATAGGTGGTCCAAGGATACTATTTTGGGTATCCCTCTGGAGTTGATGTAGACTGCGACTTCAGAAATCTGTAATAATGAGTGAGTTGATGGATGCGTAGTGATTGTGTGATTAAAAATTCACAGGCCTGTTTTTGGACTTTGTGTGGCCGGTCCATGCAAAGATTTCAAGCTGCTCTTGTGTTTTTCCTATTGTATTTTTTTTTCTATCGCTAAAAGAGTGAAGGCAGCATTCCATCTGGTTGTTTTGTTTTTAAATTTTTGTTTTGGGAACTATGAAAATATCTCCCCCACATTTTTATCTAAATGTTTGTCTCATTGTTTGTATGTAGTAACAAGAATATGTTTGAACCTACCGCGACAGCCCTCTTACGTGTCGCGGGTGTTGTATTTTAGTAAGAACGTGAATGTAAGGGTTACAGAAGGTTTAGTTATTATCGGTTTTGAGGAATGTCATTGCCAATTTACAATGTACACGAATGTTGTATTGTTTATCATTCTTTGCAGGTTAAATATGAAGGATAGAGTAATAACTTTTGTTTCTAAGTATCTTTGCAGGTCCAAGGAGTTTCTGAAAGTGTATGTACATAGAAAGTAGGTGTATAAGCCCCCGTACACATGGTCGGAAATTCTGATGGAAAATGTCCGATCGGACCATGTTGTCGGAAAATCCGCGTGTGGGCTCCATCTGACTTTTTCTGGATCTCAAATTTTCCGACAACAAAATCCAATCACGCCAATTCTGATCGTGTGTAGCCTAGTCCAGGGTTTCTCAACCAGTGTGCCGTGAAGAGTCCCCAGGTGTGCCGTGGCAAAATGACCCCCAATATAGGCAGCTAATCATGTCTCAAATGCTGGCCACTGGATTAAGCTCTATTAATACAGCGGTGCCGGTCCGCTGTGTAAAGCTCACTTCTCCCGCCGCCACAGGCACTCGGGAAGCTGTGCGGGCTGTGCAGGGCTTCCGACCGCGTCTAGCCAATCGATTACGTCATCGGTTGCTATGGGAGGGTCGGGCGCACGCACTGCTCACTGTGACTTGTGAGCCGCGGATGCCAGAGTGAGTGGCTGGCGCGCTTTTCCCTGAGGGCTGGAGAAGAACAAGAAAAGGTAAGTATTGTACCTGTAATTATCAATGTGTAATATTTTTAAATGTGAATGTGTGAATATTTTTAATTGCAGGCATGGTGTTTAGATAAAAAAAAAAAAACCGATATAACACTTGTTACAATTAGGGCATTTTCACATTGACTCATTCCATTGCAAGCATGGTGATATGATTTTTTTTTAAATGTAATATAATATACATGGGCTATGTGGGTTATTCTTGATAATGATATTTATGACAATACTGCAGTTTGGCCACAGTGCAGGTGTAGCGCAGGGTACCTGTGGTTTCTCATAAACTTCTATTATGTAGTACATTTTTGGTACATTTTCTGAAAGCACACCAAAATGAGGGACACAATAGAAGTCTATAGGAAACGCACATCAAAACCGCAGGTCTCCTGCGCTAAACCTGCACTGCGGCCAAACTGCAGTATTGAAGTATAGTTATCAATATCAATAATAACCCACATAGCCAATGTATATTATATAAAAAAAATTAAAAATCACCATGCTTGCAATGGAATGAGGTAATGTGAAAGTGCCCCAATTGTAACAAGTGTTATGTAGTTTTTTCTCCAAAAGGCCACAATTCATAGTTGCAGATTTGAAATGGTTTTCCGGGGTTATGGCTGAAGATATCAGCCATAACCTTGGTATTGTTTTTTACAGCCAGTGGCTGGCTTTCTCATGAAAGCATTCCAAGCGGCTCTTAAACCACTCCTCAGTGTCAGGGTGAAGATTCGGAGGAGAGCCGAGGTATGGGTCAGTGAGCGGAGCCTCCATACTTAAGTCTAGAGGTAGCTCAGTCTTCCTCCATGTCTCCACGTCCCGCCGCCATCTTAGTTCCCGGCTAGTGTTGGGAGAGCTAAAAAAATCTTTCAATCTCACTCGGTTGTGGAGTTTGAACCGTGGGTCTAGTAGATCTCTTATTTCTCTTTGTGGATCTTTTTCTCGAGGTGTACATATTGTGCTGTATTAGCAGTAATCATCAGATTGGGTGGGAGACGGCCGGGAGCTCTGTGAGTTCATGTCTCTATCCCTCCATGTCCAGGCCATGCCCCCCCTTTTCAGCAATTTTATGTATCCACAGGAAGTTGGTGGGAGGATCCTATGACAAAAGCAAATGAGATTTGTGCTTGGAAGCACAATGGAAAACACTTTGGATTGTTTTAAATTTAATTCCAGTTGTTTTTGTGAAGGTTTATACTGTAATACAGTTTTGGGTAGAGAGCAAACAGGAGGCATCCAAGTTATTGTAATATCGAGGTACAGAGAGAAGCCACATTGTTTTGTAAAGAAAGCAGGCATAAGTGCTATGTGTAGTTTAGTCTGGCAATGCAGTGTACGGTTGTACAGTGCAATGCATTTATGTATGCATACACTGTGAGGGGTAGAGATCTAATTCGGGGGTTGATCTGTGGTTGTTGACAAATTATTTGGCATAGTTAATAAGTGGTTGTTAAAAGAGTGGTAATCTGTAGTTCTGTGCCAAAAGTGTTGGGACAACAAGCCATAGAGTTGACGCCTCGGTTAGGGTTTCTAGTTGGGGACTAGACCAGATATAGTGGTTGTAGTCCGTCGATCCACCGTAAAATGCACTGGGCGGTGCTCTCCTAAATAGGATACGATAAGCCGATTCGAATCGCCATGGGCACTTGGAGGTCCATGCAAGGGAAGGAATGTGAGGCTTCCCACAGTCAGACGGCTGCACAGTACATAAAGCCTAGTTTTGGGGAAAAGGCCATTAAACCCCAAAAAGATTGACATAGGTGGTCCAAGGATACTATTTTGGGTATCCCTCTGGAGTTGATGTAGACTGCGACTTCAGAAATCTGTAATAATGAGTGAGTTGATGGATGCGTAGTGATTGTGTGATTAAAAATTCACAGGCCTGTTTTTGGACTTTGTGTGGCCGGTCCATGCAAAGATTTCAAGCTGCTCTTGTGTTTTTCCTATTGTATTTTTTTTTCTATCGCTAAAAGAGTGAAGGCAGCATTCCATCTGGTTGTTTTGTTTTTAAATTTTTGTTTTGGGAACTATGAAAATATCTCCCCCACATTTTTATCTAAATGTTTGTCTCATTGTTTGTATGTAGTAACAAGAATATGTTTGAACCTACCGCGACAGCCCTCTTACGTGTCGCGGGTGTTGTATTTTAGTAAGAACGTGAATGTAAGGGTTACAGAAGGTTTAGTTATTATCGGTTTTGAGGAATGTCATTGCCAATTTACAATGTACACGAATGTTGTATTGTTTATCATTCTTTGCAGGTTAAATATGAAGGATAGAGTAATAACTTTTGTTTCTAAGTATCTTTGCAGGTCCAAGGAGTTTCTGAAAGTGTATGTACATAGAAAGTAGGTGTATAAGCCCCCGTACACATGGTCGGAAATTCTGATGGAAAATGTCCGATCGGACCATGTTGTCGGAAAATCCGCGTGTGGGCTCCATCTGACTTTTTCTGGATCTCAAATTTTCCGACAACAAAATCCAATCACGCCAATTCTGATCGTGTGTAGCCTAGTCCAGGGTTTCTCAACCAGTGTGCCGTGAAGAGTCCCCAGGTGTGCCGTGGCAAAATGACCCCCAATATAGGCAGCTAATCATGTCTCAAATGCTGGCCACTGGATTAAGCTCTATTAATACAGCGGTGCCGGTCCGCTGTGTAAAGCTCACTTCTCCCGCCGCCACAGGCACTCGGGAAGCTGTGCGGGCTGTGCAGGGCTTCCGACCGCGTCTAGCCAATCGATTACGTCATCGGTTGCTATGGGAGGGTCGGGCGCACGCACTGCTCACTGTGACTTGTAGGCCGCGGATGCCAGAGTGAGTGGCTGGCGCGCTTTTCCCTGAGGGCTGGAGAAGAACAAGAAAAGGTAAGTATTGTACCTGTAATTATCAATGTGTAATATTTTTAAATGTGAATGTGTGAATATTTTTAATTTGAAAAAGAAAAAACTGCGCCAGGTAAATAAGCTAAAAAGTCTATACCCTAATAGAAACAGTCCAATCAAAGGCTGTTAGAACATCACTAGTGCATAAAAGACACAACAGTAATAATACTCTGAAGTAATGGTGGTGGATAGTAAGGTGATTGGCAGTGGCAACATATAGCCAAAAAAGTCCTGGATTATAAATCAAACTAGGGACCATATACATATGGATCTGTGTGAAAGTGTGAACAGTTCATGGGGTGAGTATTGTCCTAGGATGAATTTCTGAGGCTGGGTACATCAGACTAAATCTCCTGTCACACCGCTGTGCTCCACACCACACGAGAGTGCCACCACCAATACACATTACCCTTACCAGATGACAGGCAAGGTAAAGCCTTTCAAATTGAGCCCATAGACAGATCCTGACTTCAAAAAGGAACGATCGAACTCCAAATCAGAAAAGAAATCCCAGCATCTGCCAATCACACCGGAACCAGGACCTCAGACCAGACCCAATGGATAATCAGATCCAGGCTAGCACTCGGCGGTGCATCCAAATATGATCAAGAAAAACAGAAAAAGGCAGACCATAGCATAATACGTTTTTAAAAAACGATAATGAGTAATTTATTCGTAAAATGTACTCACATAAGCACAGGATAAAAGAAGCACATAAAACTCCACATGGAGTGACACAGAACGCCGGCCGGCATGTAGTGGAAACGGACCCTTCCTCCTTCAGGAGCGTTGAACGTGATGACGTCACTGCACGCCTTCCCAGAAGCTTTTCGTCTTACAAGACATTCTCAATGGGGATAGGGCCGTGCAGTGGGTCATGTCATTAAATAGGAAACGCCTCATTGTGGGAGGTGAGGGGACGGAGAGAGAACTCCATCTTAACTCAGGGAAAATTTGCCCTTAGATGACAAACTTTATGAGAGAAAACGGTGTATTGCTTAACCTGGTCACAACTAGAAAAAGAGATCAGTTGCTACCCAGGAGGAACAAAAGTACATGGACATAAATAATAAAGTGTAAATATATGATAGCAAATATATGTAACCCGTGACGGTGTGTGTTTGGGCATATATTGTGAGCTAAAAAATTCTTATATATATCCATTAATGAACCTTTGCGGCCATTACAGTTACATTAGGTCAAATAATGGAAGAGAAATATATGGTGACTTGGTCTCCAAATTACATTTTTTAAAAAATTAAACTAAGATATAATATTTCATAAATCCAAAATCGTGAAAAAAAGGGGAAATATATATATTCCTCTCAAATCTGCAAAACTCGTGAAAAGAAAGCCACACTAAATAATAAGGAAAATACCCTGTCATCTATCACTTGAATGCGACGAGCATGGGTATCCTCATGGTTAAAACCATAATAATGTGTAGTGACATAATAGTTTGTTAGATAATGATATCTAGCTTTTAGAAAGGAAAACAGTGTAAGTGAAACAACGTGAAATATATAAATAATAACATTGGACCAATCTCAATCTACCAGGGGTTCCCCAGACTCAGAAAGAGGAGGAGTCCGTTACCAGCATACCCTAACAGGCATAAGGTCTGATGGCACCATATTTCGGGGCTCAAAATTCAATAACATAAATATCATTGACTACTAAATTGCAACCAATCCCTAAACACCACCGAAAGTGTATAGGTTAGGAAAAGGGGCAAAAGGGAAACAAAAGGGGGGAGGGAGGGGGGGGAAAACCAAGTCTCTATGTTTGGGGTGAGAAATATGCTCCTGAAATAATAATAATAGGAGTGGTTTAGAACACAGACAATGTTCTTACTCACAGGAGGCTGTAGTTATAGAAACCAGTTTCTAGAGGAGAAAAATGGGGCACGATCTTAATCCCCGAACTAAGGTGGCCATGACAAACCCAATTACATCTGTTTCAGACAAAATGGTTTTGAACAGTGTTTACATTGTTTACATTATTTGAGAACATACAGGTATCTTCTAGATCGATTAAGCATTGTTAATAAATGCATTCACGTCTGTCTCAATGTTCATTCCGTACGGGACATAAGTTTTTAGTCGGTGAATCCAGGCCATCTCCATTTTCGAGATTTCCCTGACCAAAAGGTCACCTCTCCAATTGGGCTTATGTTTATCAATGCCCAAGAAGAGTGTATTAGAAGGATCCCTGTTATGTACTAGACGGTAATGGTTTGAGACAGAATGATTTTTGAAGCCTGAAATAATGTTTGTAATGTGTTCATTCAGGCGTACTTGCAATGGACGTTTAGTCCGGCCCACATACTGCAAGCCACACGGGCATTGCAGTAGATAAACCACTCCAGTGGAAGCACACGTAATACACGGTTTAATCGTGAATGTCCTTTGTGTAGCTGTAGATAAAACAGAGGTGATCCTTCTGGATGGATTAGAGTTAAACCGGCAGACTCTACAACGTTTACATTGATAGAATCCACTCAGATGATCAAAAAACCCTTTGCTTCTCACTGGTGGATTGAGAACGTTTGGAGCCACTTGGCCCTGCAGAGACTGTGCACCCCTGAAAATGACCCTTGGTTGCGGTGGTACAATACTGCCAAGAACGGTATCATTGGTGATAATGTGCCAATGTTTCTTGATTAATTGCTTTATATTATTATGTTGTATGGAGTAGGTCGTAATGAATGGTACAGCCGGGGCTGTCCCCGGTGAGTTCACAGGGGCCTTCTCCATCAACAGTTCTCCTCTGTTTTTAGCACTTACGTTCTTGAGTGTTTCCCGGAGTTCACCCTCTGAGTAACCTTTCTCAATAAACCGACTGACCAGAACCTCAGCCTGAGTGAGGAACTGATGGTCCTCAGAGCAATTTCTCCGGAGTCTCAGAAATTGACTCTTAGGAATGGCCTTTAGCCAAGTGTTATGATGGCAACTCCCGATTGGAATGTAGGAGTTCCTATCGGTGGCTTTAAAGAAGGTTGAAGTAGAAAAGACCCTATCTCTAATACTGATGTTCAAATCGAGATAGTGGACATCAGCTTGGCTGGCTTCAAATTTAAGAATGATTCCTCTTTGGTTGACATTGAGGTCATTCATGAATTTTTCCAGATCTTCGTATTGGCCATCCCACAGGAGGAGGATGTCATCTATATACCTAGCCCAAAGGGCAACTTGAGGTATATCCCGGGAATAGATGACATCCTCCTCCCATTTGGCCATAAATAAATTAGCCAAACTGGGGGCATATTTTGCACCCATAGCTACTCCGGTATCCTGTCTGTAGAAGTTGCCATCAAACCAAAAGTAGTTGGATGATGCCGCAAATTTCAACAGAGACATAAGGAACTTCACTTGCTTATGGGGAAGGCCTGAGTCCCTTTCGAGATAAGTCTTTACAGCATCGAAACCTAAATCATGGGGGATGATGGTATACAAAGAATTAACGTCTATGGTTGCCATCCACATCCCACTCGTGGGAGACTTCCCCGACAAAAGGTTGATAATATGTTTGGAGTCTCTCACGTAGGAGGGCATGGACCGTACCAGGGGCTGTAAATAAAAGTCTATATATCTGCCCACCCGGGACGTGATGGAATCGATACCACTCACAATGGGGCGTCCCGGGGGGCAGACAGGATCCTTATGTAACTTAGGGAGGTAGTAGATAGTCGGTGTTCGGGGGGCTTTCGGGATGAGAAACAGCCTTTCTTTGGCAGTGAGTATCCCCTCATAGAAACCCTCAGCTACCAAAGCCTCGAGTGCCCTAGTATATTTCAACTTGGGGTCACTAGTTAAGGGGGTGTAGGTGTTAGTATCACCAACAATTCTAGACATTTCAGCCAAATAGTCCGTTTTGTCCAGGACTACAATCGCACCCCCCTTATCGGCTGGTCTCACCACCAGATCCTTGTTCTGGCAGAGTGATTCCAAACCTTCTTTTAAAGTTTTACTCAGCTTGGCTCTCTTAACCTCCAGGGCATCTAAATCCCTAAGCAGCACATCCCTAAACACACGGAGGGGTGGTGCTAACGCACCTGGAGGGTTGAAAAGGGAAGCATTCCTCAAACCGGAGTGTGTAAACTCACTGGTTGTGACCTGACTATTTTGGGGAATTCCGGAAAAATATCTTTTTATGTTAAGTTGCCTCACAAAGATATGTATGTCCATGAACGTCTGGAACTTGTCCAGACGTCTGGGAAGGCGTGCAGTGACGTCATCACGTTCAACGCTCCTGAAGGAGGAAGGGTCCGTTTCCACTACATGCCGGCCGGCGTTCTGTGTCACTCCATGTGGAGTTTTATGTGCTTCTTTTATCCTGTGCTTATGTGAGTACATTTTACGAATAAATTACTCATTATCGTTTTTTAAAAACGTATTATGCTATGGTCTGCCTTTTTCTGTTTTTCTTGATCATATTTGGATGCACCGCCGAGTGCTAGCCTGGATCTGATTATCCATTGGGTCTGGTCTGAGGTCCTGGTTCCGGTGTGATTGGCAGATGCTGGGATTTCTTTTCTGATTTGGAGTTCGATCGTTCCTTTTTGAAGTCAGGATCTGTCTATGGGCTCAATTTGAAAGGCTTTACCTTGCCTGTCATCTGGTAAGGGTAATGTGTATTGGTGGTGGCACTCTCGTGTGGTGTGGAGCACAGCGGTGTGACAGGAGATTTAGTCTGATGTACCCAGCCTCAGAAATTCATCCTAGGACAATACTCACCCCATGAACTGTTCACACTTTCACACAGATCCATATGTATATGGTCCCTAGTTTGATTTATAATCCAGGACTTTTTTGGCTATATGTTGCCACTGCCAATCACCTTACTATCCACCACCATTACTTCAGAGTATTATTACTGTTGTGTCTTTTATGCACTAGTGATGTTCTAACAGCCTTTGATTGGACTGTTTCTATTAGGGTATAGACTTTTTAGCTTATTTACCTGGCGCAGTTTTTTCTTTTTCATATTGTATTGTGTTTATCCCACTATCCTGCAGCCGGGTTAGGTATTATTTATATTTAGTATTTATTATTTTCATTTGCTCCCTTTCCTTAAACCCTTTCCCCTTCCCCTCCCCCCCTAGCTCTATTTTGGTGAGCGCGGTTTTTTCTGTTAACCATTTGCTTCTGATATTATCACTGCTGCTTAAACCACATAGAGAAAACACCCCCCATTTTCAGAATGGACATCTTTGAATTTAGGGCCACTAAGGTCGTTAATATAGAGGGCGTCTTTGAGGCCTATAAAGATGATGAGGGTGACCTAACTGCCACCTTCACCCGTCTAAAAAATCTAATGATCTCAGAAAATCACACTAAGTGGGACATAGCCTACTTGGAGACCTATATACGAAACCTTATGGTACCCAGGAGCCTTCGATGGGATATAGCACCCCAGAAGGGAGACACGGACTTGGAAGAATGGTTCAAATATTTTAACCAGTCCGGTATCTCTTTTCTCCGCTTCCTAGTTGAGAGAAAGACTGCTAAACTATCAAAATTGGACGATGAAATCAAGCTTATCCAAACCAAACTAAACCCTGTTAAAGAGGGAGATGAATATAAGGAGAAATCAGGAAACCTTCTTAAAGTACTAGAGAAAGAAGATAGGGACCAGAGGTTGAAAAAGAAGAAAAAGTTTAATAGAGATCTTGCCGACTACCAAAATAACATTGTCTTTAATTGGCAAAAAAAGATTTTGGATGATCTGGCAAAGACAGCTTCTTCAGAAATGGATACCTCTGCACCCCCCTCCCAGTCATTAGGAGTGGGATCTCAATCTACACAATCCACCATTCCCAAACGGGTCCAGTCCAAAAATAAAACAGGAGGGAATTTGAGTTCGCAGTCTCCTAGGAATAATATCCCTCGAGGCAGTCTGCCTCATGCGAACCAAACATACCCCTATAAAGCCTCTAGGCCCACTTATGGTTCTGTGGATCCAAAGATATACCCTCCAGGTCCCCCCTTGAAACAGAGAGGTTTGACCCCCAGGGGTAGAGGTTGGAACGCAGGGAACACTAGGGGGAGGGGCCATGTATACGAACAGAGAGGTGGAGGGACCCATACCGACCGTATGGAGGGTTGGAAGCCTAGTGCCCATGATTACTGGGACTCACAACCACCCCCGTGGTACCATACAGAGTCAGGATGGGACCACCATATCCCTCTACAAAAATTCCTTTTACCCCCTTGGAGAGCTGGATACTTCCAGTATGGACCCTTCTTTTGAGTATCCCTTTGAACAAAGGCCAATACCCACTTTTGGTCCCCCTAGTAGGATTCCAGGTAGACCAGTGGGCCCTCAGGCCCCTCAGACACCTGGCCTACGAGAGAGTTGGGGTTTTTACAAACCCACACAAGGACAAAAAAGAATGGGAGAAAGAGAAGAGGAACCAGAGGGGGGAGGCGGGTCAGATCAACTCAAAAGACCTCGGATGTAGCGGGACTAGGTATTTTCAATCTTAGTTCCAAAACCCTGTCACAACCAGAAAAATGTTTACTTGACAAAGGCCTCAAATTTGCCCCTCCCAGACGTCTGGACAAGTTCCAGACGTTCATGGACATACATATCTTTGTGAGGCAACTTAACATAAAAAGATATTTTTCCGGAATTCCCCAAAATAGTCAGGTCACAACCAGTGAGTTTACACACTCCGGTTTGAGGAATGCTTCCCTTTTCAACCCTCCAGGTGCGTTAGCACCACCCCTCCGTGTGTTTAGGGATGTGCTGCTTAGGGATTTAGATGCCCTGGAGGTTAAGAGAGCCAAGCTGAGTAAAACTTTAAAAGAAGGTTTGGAATCACTCTGCCAGAACAAGGATCTGGTGGTGAGACCAGCCGATAAGGGGGGTGCGATTGTAGTCCTGGACAAAACGGACTATTTGGCTGAAATGTCTAGAATTGTTGGTGATACTAACACCTACACCCCCTTAACTAGTGACCCCAAGTTGAAATATACTAGGGCACTCGAGGCTTTGGTAGCTGAGGGTTTCTATGAGGGGATACTCACTGCCAAAGAAAGGCTGTTTCTCATCCCGAAAGCCCCCCGAACACCGACTATCTACTACCTCCCTAAGTTACATAAGGATCCTGTCTGCCCCCCGGGACGCCCCATTGTGAGTGGTATCGATTCCATCACGTCCCGGGTGGGCAGATATATAGACTTTTATTTACAGCCCCTGGTACGGTCCATGCCCTCCTACGTGAGAGACTCCAAACATATTATCAACCTTTTGTCGGGGAAGTCTCCCACGAGTGGGATGTGGATGGCAACCATAGACGTTAATTCTTTGTATACCATCATCCCCCATGATTTAGGTTTCGATGCTGTAAAGACTTATCTCGAAAGGGACTCAGGCCTTCCCCATAAGCAAGTGAAGTTCCTTATGTCTCTGTTGAAATTTGCGGCATCATCCAACTACTTTTGGTTTGATGGCAACTTCTACAGACAGGATACCGGAGTAGCTATGGGTGCAAAATATGCCCCCAGTTTGGCTAATTTATTTATGGCCAAATGGGAGGAGGATGTCATCTATTCCCGGGATATACCTCAAGTTGCCCTTTGGGCTAGGTATATAGATGACATCCTCCTCCTGTGGGATGGCCAATACGAAGATCTGGAAAAATTCATGAATGACCTCAATGTCAACCAAAGAGGAATCATTCTTAAATTTGAAGCCAGCCAAGCTGATGTCCACTATCTCGATTTGAACATCAGTATTAGAGATAGGGTCTTTTCTACTTCAACCTTCTTTAAAGCCACCGATAGGAACTCCTACATTCCAATCGGGAGTTGCCATCATAACACTTGGCTAAAGGCCATTCCTAAGAGTCAATTTCTGAGACTCCGGAGAAATTGCTCTGAGGACCATCAGTTCCTCACTCAGGCTGAGGTTCTGGTCAGTCGGTTTATTGAGAAAGGTTACTCAGAGGGTGAACTCCGGGAAACACTCAAGAACGTAAGTGCTAAAAACAGAGGAGAACTGTTGATGGAGAAGGCCCCTGTGAACTCACCGGGGACAGCCCCGGCTGTACCATTCATTACGACCTACTCCATACAACATAATAATATAAAGCAATTAATCAAGAAACATTGGCACATTATCACCAATGATACCGTTCTTGGCAGTATTGTACCACCGCAACCAAGGGTCATTTTCAGGGGTGCACAGTCTCTGCAGGGCCAAGTGGCTCCAAACGTTCTCAATCCACCAGTGAGAAGCAAAGGGTTTTTTGATCATCTGAGTGGATTCTATCAATGTAAACGTTGTAGAGTCTGCCGGTTTAACTCTAATCCATCCAGAAGGATCACCTCTGTTTTATCTACAGCTACACAAAGGACATTCACGATTAAACCGTGTATTACGTGTGCTTCCACTGGAGTGGTTTATCTACTGCAATGCCCGTGTGGCTTGCAGTATGTGGGCCGGACTAAACGTCCATTGCAAGTACGCCTGAATGAACACATTACAAACATTATTTCAGGCTTCAAAAATCATTCTGTCTCAAACCATTACCGTCTAGTACATAACAGGGATCCTTCTAATACACTCTTCTTGGGCATTGATAAACATAAGCCCAATTGGAGAGGTGACCTTTTGGTCAGGGAAATCTCGAAAATGGAGATGGCCTGGATTCACCGACTAAAAACTTATGTCCCGTACGGAATGAACATTGAGACAGACGTGAATGCATTTATTAACAATGCTTAATCGATCTAGAAGATACCTGTATGTTCTCAAATAATGTAAACAATGTAAACACTGTTCAAAACCATTTTGTCTGAAACAGATGTAATTGGGTTTGTCATGGCCACCTTAGTTCGGGGATTAAGATCGTGCCCCATTTTTCTCCTCTAGAAACTGGTTTCTATAACTACAGCCTCCTGTGAGTAAGAACATTGTCTGTGTTCTAAACCACTCCTATTATTATTATTTCAGGAGCATATTTCTCACCCCAAACATAGAGACTTGGTTTCCCCCCCCCTCCCTCCCCCCTTTTGTTTCCCTTTTGCCCCTTTTCCTAACCTATACACTTTCGGTGGTGTTTAGGGATTGGTTGCAATTTAGTAGTCAATGATATTTATGTTATTGAATTTTGAGCCCCGAAATATGGTGCCATCAGACCTTATGCCTGTTAGGGTATGCTGGTAACGGACTCCTCCTCTTTCTGAGTCTGGGGAACCCCTGGTAGATTGAGATTGGTCCAATGTTATTATTTATATATTTCACGTTGTTTCACTTACACTGTTTTCCTTTCTAAAAGCTAGATATCATTATCTAACAAACTATTATGTCACTACACATTATTATGGTTTTAACCATGAGGATACCCATGCTCGTCGCATTCAAGTGATAGATGACAGGGTATTTTCCTTATTATTTAGTGTGGCTTTCTTTTCACGAGTTTTGCAGATTTGAGAGGAATATATATATTTCCCCTTTTTTTCACGATTTTGGATTTATGAAATATTATATCTTAGTTTAATTTTTAAAAAAATGTAATTTGGAGACCAAGTCACCATATATTTCTCTTCCATTATTTGACCTAATGTAACTGTAATGGCCGCAAAGGTTCATTAATGGATATATATAAGAATTTTTTAGCTCACAATATATGCCCAAACACACACCGTCACGGGTTACATATATTTGCTATCATATATTTACACTTTATTATTTATGTCCATGTACTTTTGTTCCTCCTGGGTAGCAACTGATCTCTTTTTCTAGTTGTGACCAGGTTAAGCAATACACCGTTTTCTCTCATAAAGTTTGTCATCTAAGGGCAAATTTTCCCTGAGTTAAGATGGAGTTCTCTCTCCGTCCCCTCACCTCCCACAATGAGGCGTTTCCTATTTAATGACATGACCCACTGCACGGCCCTATCCCCATTGAGAATGTCTTGTAAGACGAAAAGCTTCTGGGAAGGCGTGCAGTGACGTCATCACGTTCAACGCTCCTGAAGGAGGAAGGGTCCGTTTCCACTACATGCCGGCCGGCGTTCTGTGTCACTCCATGTGGAGTTTTATGTGCTTCTTTTATCCTGTGCTTATGTGAGTACATTTTACGAATAAATTACTCATTATCGTTTTTTAAAAACGTATTATGCTATGGTCTGCCTTTTTCTGTTTTTCTTGATCATATTTGGATGCACCGCCGAGTGCTAGCCTGGATCTGATTATCCATTGGGTCTGGTCTGAGGTCCTGGTTCCGGTGTGATTGGCAGATGCTGGGATTTCTTTTCTGATTTGGAGTTCGATCGTTCCTTTTTGAAGTCAGGATCTGTCTATGGGCTCAATTTGAAAGGCTTTACCTTGCCTGTCATCTGGTAAGGGTAATGTGTATTGGTGGTGGCACTCTCGTGTGGTGTGGAGCACAGCGGTGTGACAGGAGATTTAGTCTGATGTACCCAGCCTCAGAAATTCATCCTAGGACAATACTCACCCCATGAACTGTTCACACTTTCACACAGATCCATATGTATATGGTCCCTAGTTTGATTTATAATCCAGGACTTTTTTGGCTATATGTTGCCACTGCCAATCACCTTACTATCCACCACCATTACTTCAGAGTATTATTACTGTTGTGTCTTTTATGCACTAGTGATGTTCTAACAGCCTTTGATTGGACTGTTTCTATTAGGGTATAGACTTTTTAGCTTATTTACCTGGCGCAGTTTTTTCTTTTTCATATTGTATTGTGTTTATCCCACTATCCTGCAGCCGGGTTAGGTATTATTTATATTTAGTATTTATTATTTTCATTTGCTCCCTTTCCTTAAACCCTTTCCCCTTCCCCTCCCCCCCTAGCTCTATTTTGGTGAGCGCGGTTTTTTCTGTTAACCAATATTTTTAATTGCAGGCATGGTGTTTAGATAAAAAAAAAAAAAAAAACCGATATAACACTTGTTACAATTAGGGCATTTTCACATTGACTCATTCCATTGCAAGCATGGTGATATGATTTTTTTTTAAATGTAATATAATATACATGGGCTATGTGGGTTATTCTTGATAATGATATTTATGACAATACTGCAGTTTGGCCACAGTGCAGGTGTAGCGCAGGGTACCTGTGGTTTCTCATAAACTTCTATTATGTAGTACATTTTTGGTACATTTTCTGAAAGCACACCAAAATGAGGGACACAATAGAAGTCTATAGGAAACGCACATCAAAACCGCAGGTCTCCTGCGCTAAACCTGCACTGCGGCCAAACTGCAGTATTGAAGTATAGTTATCAATATCAATAATAACCCACATAGCCAATGTATATTATATAAAAAAAATTAAAAATCACCATGCTTGCAATGGAATGAGGTAATGTGAAAGTGCCCCAATTGTAACAAGTGTTATGTAGTTTTTTCTCCAAAAGGCCACAATTCATAGTTGCAGATTTGAAATGGTTTTCCGGGGTTATGGCTGAAGATATCAGCCATAACCTTGGTATTGTTTTTTACAGCCAGTGGCTGGCTTTCTCATGAAAGCATTCCAAGCGGCTCTTAAACCACTGGAACGCTTTCAGAAGTGGCGGGAGGGGATGTTTTTTTTTTTTACAGTAATTGAGCGTGCTTTGTACTTGCCGGTTTCCGAGGCTGTGGAGGCTCGTTGTGCAGCGCGCAGCCCTGTGCGGATGCGCCTTTAGGTTCGGCTGTGTTCAGTAAGGTTCCGAGTGAGCCCGGAGATTACAGAAGGGGAACGTGATGTCACACGCTGAGCGCCGGCCACTGTGGAGGATCGACGAGAGGGGACGGAGGAACTGCTGGTGGCAGCTTGGAGTTTTTTTTTTGTTATAGCGCCACAGCAATTTTACTGTACAGCCCGGACCGGGCCAACCTTGTGAGACCTCTAGGTGCTTGGCTATTTGTGAGATGCCCCCCCAGGATCAGTCTGGTACGAATACATGAGAACATATGAAACTTATGAGATATATCTACCGGCTGGGAAGAGATCAGGTGCTGGTAAGAGAACGTGAAATTGTGCCTACTTAAAACAAACTGCTGATTCTGTTGACCCTGATATGTACCAGTGACTCTGCATGAAAACTCTAAGGGGGGCTGGAACAGCTTTCAGGACATGAGTAAAAGTAAATTGGAGGGATGTTAAAGGCATTAAAGCACTGATTAAAGCCACAGAAGGAGGGGGAAAAAGGAAAGAGAAAAGGGGGCCATATAAAACAACTACCTGGTAAAGGATCTTACTGTGGGATAGTCGTGTGCAAAACTGCGGTGACTGTGGTGATTATTGGAGTCATATGGACTGTTACTTCTCTTAGCATACCCTGTATTACCCTGCATTGTTCTCAGGCGGCCACCTATGGCAGATATTGGCTCAAAGGCATAAACTGGATACAAAGCAAAAAGGTTTTAATATTTAATATTGGCCTATATTATACAAAAGTGTTCTTATTTTGTGACATAAAGGCATAGGACTTCCGGTATTTTCCTGTCCTTTCCCCCTCTCTCTCCCCTCCCATTGCTTCCTGGATTTTAAGCAATACCCTCCATTGTGACCTACTTTGCGCCTCTTTACTCCGGACTCTTGTTTTTTTTAAGATAACACTTTGGAAAGTTAATAAGTGTCGTTATAAGATATTGCTTCTCCTTCCCTGACTACCTCTCTCGTCATTATTGTTTTATCAACCATGCAACACTTACGCTCAGCTAAGGAGAAAACCTCCCAAACTCAGCAACAGGCAGTAGCCGCATCTGCATCAGCGGCAGCGAGGCTAGAGCAGTATGCGCACGCCCCAGCACAGACCCCGCCTAAAAAGGGGGTACAGGCTAAAATACAGCAAGGTGCACCCACAGATAGAAAAAGACTGGGGCAATTAAATAATGCCTCGCCAGGGACAGCCAAAGGTTCCAATGCTAAAAATATAGCAGGTGGGGTGGTGGCAGTAGACTCAGCTGGAGTGGACGGAAAAGAAAACCCTATTGAAATTGCTGTAACAGGTTTATCCTCTGAAAGAGAACCAACATTAAAAGATGTATTGCTGGCTGTAAACATAACTAACGGCTCAATTAAAGAACTATGTGACGAGATAAGAGGAGTGAAGGAAGATGTGATTATATTTAAACAAGAGCTGGAAAAAATTGGGCAAAGGACATCAGAGCTGGAAGGGAGAATAAGCCAATTAGAAGATGATACCTTCCCCTTAATGGCAGATGTAAAAAATATGAAAGAACAAATATCAAGACACACTTTAAAACTGGAAGAGATGGAGAATAGGCTCCGTAGAGACAACGTAAGGATGGTGGGTCTTCCAGAGAAAAGTGAGGGGCTGAACCCCATGGAATTCATGGAGAAATGGCGAATTGATCTTTTTGGTAGAGAGTTCTTCTCAGCTACGTTTGCCATTGAAAGAGCCCATAGAATTCCTTTCAGAGCCTCCCTAACTGCGAAGTTCCCTAGGCCACTACTGTTTAAATTCCTTAATTAATAAGATAAGGTGTCGCTACTGAGGAGAGCAAGAGAAATAGGAAATATCCTCTTCAATGGAACTAGAATTTAGTTTTATTCTGACTTTTCTCCAGAGCTCCAGAGACAGAGGGCAGAATTCATATAGGTCAAGCGTTCTCTCCAGAGGGTTAAAATACCCTATGCCCTTATGGTACCCGGCAAGACTACGGGTGACAGCATGGGTGGAGTCGCAGATTTTTAATTCCCCAGAGGCAGTGGAGAGATGGATGGAAACAAAGAAAGAAAGACTTGCAACTATTTGAGGATGGGGGGGGGGGGGGGGTGAAATGTCTAAGATCTACTGTATAGTAACAGGGGGTGTTGTTTTTGGGGTTGGAGGGTGGGAGGACACACAGGGGATACATAGAAAGTAAGAAAGGGATATGTGTGAAAGGGAAAGTGTGGCAATGTTAGAATGGGTATTGGTCGCCTATAGCCCCTTAGGGGAACACCTAGGTAGGTGGAAAAGAAAGGGGGGAGGGAGTGGGAGGTGGGGAGGGAAGAGGGTAGATAGGATTTAAAAAAAATATTATAAACTTAAAGAAAGGTGCACAACACAAAATATAAATACACTAAATAAAGGAGTGGCACAAATCTCACTAAAAATTAAGAAAGAGGGGGGGGGCGTGGCCGAACGGAGACCTGAGTGGATGTGCCTGGGGTGAGCTCCCGCAAATAGAGGGCACACACGGAGCCTCCCCCGTCCACCTGCACACTACCGACCCCATCGGGGGCCCTTAACATCTCCCAGACTGCCAGGTCTCAGTGCGGGATCGCGGACGCGCCATTCGCGGAGCTCCGGCCGCCCGGCAGGATAGGCCGCGGCTTCGGCCTACTGTGGAGAATGGCGGCCATCTTGCTCCACCCGGAGACCGGGCCGGCGCCATCCCCGGCGGATTAACCAGCCCTGTGACCGATCTACAATCTCCCTGATCACCGGAGACATCCAGCCTGCCACCTGGGGCCCGAATTAGCCACTGTGTCACCCTGGGAAACCAGCCGGAGGGACCTGGTAAGAGACGGCGGCCATTTTGGTACACCCGACGGCCTCTCCTGGGCCCAATCTGACCCCATCCACCCCCAAGATCAAACCAGACTGGCCAATAGAGATCCCCAAGGGGATATTAAAGGAGCATCCACCCCTACCTGGCCCCATTTTCAGCCTTGGCCCTGGGACTGGTGACCTAGAGTGGCGGCCATCTTGCTACACCTCAGCAGCCCACACCTTTGGGCCCCAGCCTAGCCTCACTAACCCCCGGACATCCTGACCTAGCAGACTGTGGCCATTGGCGGGGACACCCACAAACATCTACCCCCATCAGTACGCGGGCTGCAGAAACGGCCCCAGAAACCACGAAAGGCGGCCATCTTGCTCCACCCAAGCTGCTGTACACACACATGCTCCTGGTCCCCCTCACCCCTATGTACCTGAACAACTACCTACACAGCCACGGAAGTAGTCCAGCAGGGTCAGCGTCCACCTTTGGCCCCCGTCCGTACAACTCTGCAGTGAAATGTGACGATCATGTCTGGCTAAAGAAATGAACTGCTGAGCACCGTGACCGCCCGTAGCAGACAGGCTATACTTCAGCCACCGCACATCCCTGGAAAGCATGTCCACGCACAGCTCTCGATCTACTGAGTCAGCGGACCTACAACAGGGCACAATCCAGCGATACCTGCTCCGCACATCTCAGTCCGATCCCCGCACTCCCAAAGACAAGATGGCGCCCGCTCGAAATCCAGGGAAGGGCAAGCCTCCTCCCCCTGTTCAACCGGCGACGGACAGCGGCGAAGAATCAGATGAACCCCCGGCCAAACATTCAGACCCTCCAACTGCAGCGTCCGGATCTGGCACCTCTATCACCCCGCATCCAGACACAGGCCCTAGAGACGTGGCTCATCAAGCCTCAGGAGAATTACCTAGATCTGAAGCCTCATCCCTTCTGGCGGCCTTCCGAGCGGAGTTTGAGTCCTGGGCGGTCAAAATGGAGACCTCACTCCACAAAGATCTCCAGTCCCTCCAACAGCAGGTCTCCACCAATCAGACAGAAATATCTGCTCTAACTGACACTCAATCTGATCATGCAGCCCGCATCACATCCCTCGAGCGGGCCTCCAAAGAACACCTGCACCGCATTCGACAACACCAACTACGCATAGAAGACGGTGAAAATCGGAGCCGCAGGAATAATATACGGCTACAAGGCATACCGGAGGCCACGGCGGGTACAGACTTGAAACCTTCTGTCACTGCCATCCTCAACCTAGTCCTGGGAAGAGAGGCCGCGTCCCCTATTGAAATAGACCGGGTGCACAGAGTGGGGGGACCCAGGAGAGAACATAGTGACCGCCCACGCGACGTCCTCTGCAGAGTTCACTACTTCACCCTTAAAGAAGAAATAATGCGCAAGGCATGGCGTTTGGGTCCCGTGGATTTTGATGGTTCTGCCATCCACCTATACCCAGATCTCTCTCGCAACACTCTACAGATGCACCACATGGTCCGCCCACTGCTGGACATGATACGTCAAGCAGGAGCAACCTACACATGGGGACACCCCTTCAGCATCAAGGTGACCAGGGCCGAACATAAATTTGTCCTCTCTGACCCAGATCAACTCCCAGCCTTTTTCAGCTTTCTGGAGCAAGACCCAATTGATATACCGAACTGGCTGGACCCGCCGGACGAACGTGCCAGGGTACAAACATGTGACCCTCTCCCGCAAAGACGCAGGCATCCGAGGTATGGATCACACTCTATTGACCCTAGACCACGTCATCCTACCTCTCCAGAAGATTAGATAGATTCAAGCAACTTCTTGGACTTCTCTCAATGCTCACCATATGACTAGCACCATCCCAGTACAATACCTATCTCCTGTCTCCTGGACTGGCCGAATTTTTCTTTTTTGAGGAAGCTGTTTTTTTTTTGTTTTCTCTCCCATTTTACTTGCCCCCTCGTATATTCCACCTGACCACCACAGGATATGCCACGATAGGAAACGGGATGGTAGGCTACATACCCTAATGCCTCCAGACAGGTGGTGCACCAACATGGTGGGCCCTCTCCCTGCCCTTCGCCAATGTAATGTAACTGGCTGGGGTTCGGGAGAGGCAATGGTACAGCAAGTTTTTATTGTTTGATTTAGCTATGCAAATGTTGAGTTTCTAACATGTTTTACTGCACCGGTCTAATCTCTAGGTGTTTAGTGGTAATGCCCCACCTGGATACGGGTGGAGAGGCCGACAGATGGACCGACCTGGTCTTCGGTCTCCTACCACTATCCACGTGGGCTCCTTTAGTCTTCTGTTTACGGTCTCTTATACACCGAATAGTTTCACCCTAAACTGTTTTCAGCATTGTTACACAGATTTGTTCTGGGGGCCCCCTGTTGGGGGTCTGCAGATAATATGCGTTTAAAATGTTTGCTTCCTCCCCATGAGATATCTCATGGACTGATGTCTCCCCTGTGAAGGAGAGCGGCTGGGCTGGTATGGAGCTATTTGCCCATGCCGACCTCCGCCCTCTTTCACAGAATATATGATGTGTGTTCTGCTGCTCAAATGTTTTATTATACTGATGTGCTTTAGTAAAGCTATACATGCCTGTTCTGCTACTGGGCCCACGGCTCAGATTCTCCCCCTCGACCCTCCACCCTCAATAGGCCGGGCACGAGTTGTGCCTATTTACGTGATTTCTCACGTGGTGTCCTGTTTTAACGGACCCCTTAGATTTTCTAGGCTCCTTACATAGGTGTCCTCCTTACTTAGTCTTTGTCCTGGTATACTCTTTGCCACCTTACAAGTTCCCCCTCCCCTCTCCTCCTACCCCTACTGTCTATAATCTAACCTCCTTTTCTGCATTCCACTATGGCCCACACAGTACTATCTCGTCCTCGCCTGAAATATTGCTCATACAATGTAAATGGCCTCAATATTGCATCCAAGAGAGGACAAATCCTCTACCAAATGCATAAACAACAGGTCAATGTATTACTGTTACAGGAAACTCATTTCCACACAAACTCTACCCCTTCCTGCTCCAACAGGTACTTTAACAGATGGTTCCACAGTACAAACCCCTCTCAGAAAACTAAAGGCGTCTCTATTGCCTTCCACAAAACGCTTCCGATTGACCTGATAGACCAGCTTTCGGACCCCCAGGGAAGATACGTGTTCGTTAAGTTCTCCCTATGGGGCACCAAATTCACTATTGCCAACCTTTACCTACCAAACACTAGCCAAATATCGACTGCTCTGCGGTACATGAGGATCCTGTCAGAATTTTCAGAAGGTAAACTAATCATAGGTGGGGATTTTAACGCCCCCCTGGATTCACTCTTAGACTCGTCGACCTCTCGCTCATCCATCTCCTTTACTAAGCTAAGGGCATTCAAACGGGCTATACACGACCTCCGTTTAATCGACATCTGGAGGGTTCTGTTTCCAACGAATCGCAACTATACCCACTTCTCACAGGTACATCATTCTTATAGTCGTATCGACTACTTCCTTCTTGATCATAGCTGCTTAGATTGGTCACCTGAATGCGAAATAGACTCAATGGTCTGGTCTGACCACTCACCTATTTACCTGACGCTATCGATCCCTTCTACGCCAGTAAGGGAATGGACATGGAGGCTGAACGATTCCCTTCTCGCAAACCCTGAATGTTCCCACAAGGTTTCAGAAACCATTTCTAATTTCTTAATGGATCATGCCTCGGACACTACCCCGCTACCCTTACAATGGGAGGCACTTAAAGCTGTCCTGCGAGGGATCTTTATTCAGATGGGGACCCGCTTGAAAAAGGCTCGTTCAGCCGCAATAACCTCAGCAAATCAAAAGCTCCGGGACCTTGAGACCCAACATAAACGAGCCCCTACTCTGGCGACTCTTACAGAGGTCTCAATGGCCCGATCCCAACTCAAGGATTTATACGAGGCCTCAGCTCGTACCTATGCAGACAGACTTGCCTTCCATCAGTACCGATTCCGAGATAAATGCGGTAGACCGTTGGCTCGCACCCTTCATCCAAACACACCTTCCACATTTATACCTCATATTCGGGCCCCTTCTGGAGAAATGCTAAGCGAACCCTCCAAGATAACACAAACATTCAGAGATTTCTACCAATCACTTTACAATTTACCGTCTGACACCTCCTCTAGCCCAACCCACATTCCTGCGCTTGACAGACAGTCCTATATTGAGGAAACTGGGCTCCCTACATTAGACGGCGATACTGTAGAAGAGTTGGAGCATGTAATTACAGCGGATGAGGTAGTAGGAGCGATAGTGGCCACTCCATCCGGTAAAAGTCCAGGTCCCGATGGTTTCACCCCTAAATTCTACAAAACATTTGCCCCCCTACTGACCCCCTTTTTGACTAAGGTGTTCAACTCACTATCGGAAGGCTCAGTGTTTCCCCCACAAACGCTAGAAGCCCACATTACCATTATCCCAAAACCAGATAAGGACCATACGTTGTGCGCAAACTATAGGCCCATATCACTAATTGGAGTGGACTTGAAAATATATGCCAAAATATTAGCCACTAGATTACAGCCGCTGCTCCCCCGACTTATACACCTGGACCAGGTGGGTTTTGTAAGTGACCGCGAGGCAAGGGACAATACCCTGAAAACCCTGCTTCTTACCGATTATGCCCGCACCCATGATATCCCTCTATGCCTCTTGACGGTCTATGCCGAAAAAGCATTCGACCGGGTCGACTGGCAATTCCTTCAGATGTCTCTGAATCAGATAGGCCTGGGCCCCAAAATGCTATCCCGAATTATGTCCCTTTATTCCTCACCTTCCGCTAGAATTCGGGTAAACGGTTCATTGTCAGCCACATTTGCCATCCACAATGGGACACGACAAGGCTGCCCCCTATCTCCCCTTCTTTATGTCCTTGTCATGGAACACCTGGCAATCGCCCTACGCAACAACCCCAACATCTCAGGTGTATCAATAGGCCCCTCTCATTCCAAGCTGGCACTCTTCGCGGACGACCTATTATTGTTTGTAACCCAACCCCATCTATCCTTACCACATATAATGCAGGAATTCACAAGGTTTGGCAAGCTGAGCAATTTTAAAGTAAACCATACTAAATCAGAAATCCTGAACATCTCACTGTCCCAGGAGGTCCTCCGCCAAGTCTCCACTAGGTACCCGTTTAAAACAGGCTCCACCTCCATCCGTTACCTCGGAATCCAAATACCCACGGAAGGATCCCAATTATTCGCTTTGAATTATGCTACCCTTCTGCTTAGAACCAAGACGGACCTCTCAAACTACGCAAAGAAACACCTATCGTGGCTAGGTATGGTGAATGCCCTAAAAATGGATGTCCTCCCTCGGTTTCTCTAACTGTTCCAAACAATTCCCATTTCCATACCCTCCTGGTTCTTTAAGAAGCTCCGCCAACTACTCTCCTCCTTTATCTGGGGAGGGGCTCGTCCCCGGATACGATATGAGACTCTCTCGCTCCCCAAGATTCGTGGCGGAGCTGGAGGTCCGGATGCCTCTATATACTATAGAGCAGCTGTGCTCACGTGTATACTTAACTGGTTCCATCATTCCCCCACCAAACTATGGGTACAAATAGAGAGCCATATCAACCCAATAGATCTCTGCGCCTTACCGTGGACGCCTAACGAATTTCTGAAAGAGGTACCCCTGAGCGACCTCACCCGACAAACCATACAAGTCTGGACCCGAATGAACTCCTCCAAGACCCTATCTCCTCTGAAAGGACCCATGACTCCACTGTTTGGGACTCCGGCCTTTCCGCCGGCCCTAAAGGGAATGAGTTTTGGACCTTGGCGTAAGGAGGACCACAGACGACTTGCCCAAGTCCTACGATCAGACTCTTCTCTGACCCACGACGTTCCCTCCGACCTGTCTTCTCATGCCTCGACGCATTGGCTGCAGAGACAACAGGTGATATCCTTCATTCGCACCTTCCCATCCCTGCCTGATATACTTACCGACTTAACAGACTTGGAGAGCATGCTGCTCCAGGCTACCCCCCTACACATGTGGTCTCTCAATTATACTCTCTCATACAAATGGCCTATAATCCTGACCTCCCCCCATACACACAGGCCTGGAGAGAAGACTTGGGTCACTCTATTTCACCTGTAGACTGGCAAAAGTGCTTCATTCTGACTTACAAAATATCCTTAGCCTCCAAAGCTCAAGAAAAGGGATTCAAGTTGTTGACCCGTTGGTACAGATGCCCCTCGACTTTACACCGGATAAACCCAGCGCTTCCAGATACCTGCTGGCGTTGCTTGACCTCCAAAGGAACCTTACTCCATATCTGGTGGGAATGCCCCCCTGTGAGGAAGTTCTGGCAAAAGATCCTTGACTTGTACTGCAGACTCATGGCGACATCAATCACACCCTCTCCTGAGGTAGCTCTGCTATCTCTGCTCCCAGGACCGCTTAAGTCAGTCAAGAAAGACGTTCTGCGTCACTTTTTGGCGGCTGCTAGAACGGTATTGCCCAGACATTGGAAATCTACGAGCATGCCTTCCCTGGGGGATTGGGCAATTGAAGTGGACCGAATCAACAGTCTGGAACGACTGTTGTCGCAGGAAACGGGTAAAGAGGAACAATTCTCCAAGACCTGGACCTCGTGGTCTATGTTTCGATACTCATCAGAATTTATTCCATGGGCCATGGAGGATTGCACCGGCGCACCTGTGTAACCAGAGTGGAATGTCTCCCCCCTCAGTCCTGAAATTCTTTGCTATCCTGTCCCCTCTATCCCCACCCTCTCTCTCCCTCTCTCCTTTCCCCTCTAAAAGTCGCAGTATTACCCAATTATTTAATCCACAATCTCTAGTCTCATCAGACCGAAATGGTGGCGCACACAGAGCTCCCCTCCCGGAAAGAGCGTGTCCAATATAGACGCAAAAGCCCTAGCCTACCTGTAATGAGTGGGCACCACTCACTGAGTAGATAGTGGTGCTCACGTACCCACAATAACCTACAATAAACGCCGTAGGTATACAGGCTTGTATATCACATTAATTCAACAACAATTACCTAAACCATTAGAAGGTTTGACACCACTGTACCAAAAATTTCATTTGTATCTGTTTATGTGTTACTGAAAGACATGTGTTTATTGTGTCATTGTTTTCTACCTCAATTTTCTATCTCAATAAAATAAGATTGAACTAAAAAATTAAGAAAGAGAATACTTATAAAAAAACTTATTATAAATTTGAAGAAAGTTGCATAACACAGAATATACAGACACTAAATGAAGGAGTAGCACAGATTTTACTAAGAATTAAGAAAGCAAGTTTCTATACAATAGGATACATGAATGGAGGAACCTATCGGGGAGGGAGGATCTGTATGGCCCTTTCCTTCCCTTTTTGTTCCTACTTCCTCTGCTTCTTTTTTTTTTTTTTTCCTCTTCTTCTCACTATTAGACAATGGGGATAAAAGACTATGGGAGCAATGGTTGCTCCGTAAACTTTTAGCGGTATGATAGTATGAGGGGGAGATCACATATTGATAGTGGCTTTTTGTAGAGGAAAGGGGTAGTATTAGAGGATTACGGGTGGAAATGATAATAGTTGTAGGGGTGGCCCTAAATATGGGCATTTTTCAGGCTGTCTGGTGTCAATGCGGCAATGTAAGGTGAAATGACAGTGGTGAATGTAGGAACATGGAATGTTAGGGGACGGGGGACTCCGGCCAAGAAAGCAGCCGTGCTTGCTGTAATGGAGGGGTGGGGAGTAGAATTGATCTGTCTGCAGGAGACTCACCTCACTAAGCATACTGCCCGGGCCCTACAGAATAAGAAATACCAATTTCAATACCATTCGGTATATTCTACATATAGTAGGGGGGTTAGTGTTCTGATAAGATCCGGAGTGAATTTCTCCTGCAGACAGATTGATATTGATGAAAATGGAAGATATATTTTTCTGTATTGCACGATTGAAAATGGAGCATATGTGATTGCTAATGTTTATATCCCGCCGCCATTTAAAATTGATGTGCTGCTCAAATTGAATGAATTTTTACAGGATAAAGGGGAAACCCCAGTATTGGTATTGGGTGATTTTAATGAGGTCTTGAATAATAAACTAGACAGGTTCCCTATAAAGATATCTCCGGATACTGTGGAGAGAAGTAAATTAGGTCAGTTTATAGATGAACTGGGCTTGGTGGATATATGGAGGGTTCGCAACCCTGAAGTGCAGCAGTACTAATGCTACTCTGCTACGCACTCCACACTCTCCAGGATAGATTTAATCCTGGGGGGTGTGGGTGCGGTGCCGAGGGTGGAAAAAGTCAATTATTGCCCAAGGGGGATTTCAGATCATTCCCCAATAGTAATGACAATGAAAGTGGGGGAAAAAAGAACACGGGGGGAATGGAGGATAAACCCAGGATTACTGGATCTGATTAAGGAATCAGATGAGACCTTGCCTAAAATAAAGAAATTCATAGCATTTAATAAAGAGTCAGCACCATCTGGTATAATATGGGATACATTGAAAGCATTTTTGAGAGGAGTTCTGATACAGCAAGTGGCCAAGTTCAATAGAAAATCGTGTAGTGTAGTGGAGGAAAAAGCGCAGAGAGAAATGTTGGAAGCCGAAAATTACTTTATAGTAGATCCAACGCTGGAGAATAAAAAAACTTGGATAGACAGGCAAAGGAACTATAAGCTAGTTATCATGGAAAAAGTCGAGACTAGAAGGCTCCTCCAACGGCAATCCGCGTTCACAGAATGGGAAAGTGTAGGAAGGATGTTAGCACAAATAGTAAAAATAAACTCCCCTACCTCTGTTGTTCAGGCTATTAGAACTGAGGGTGGAGAGATTACAACCAATTCCATAGGGATAGTCCAGACGTTTAGGAGTTTCTATGAAAAATTATATACAGCACAGAAGGTCGGGATGGAGGGTGCAATGGAGGATTTCCTGCGGGAATTGGAGATTCCCTCAGTGACCCAAGTGGAGAGAGAGGAATTGGAGGCTTCAGTTACTTTGGCAGAGCTTCAGCAGGCAGTAAATAGTATGGCAAATCAAAAATCACCGGGCCCTGATGGACTGCCTGTCGAGATATACAAAAGGTACGGAGAGATTTTGCTCCCTGCACTGCTAAATACACTGGAGGAGGCCAATAAGGAAGGAAGGTTATCTACCTCAATGTTAGAAGCTACCATTATAATCCTACAGAAAGAAGGGAAGGACCCCCTAGATACTTCGGCTTATAGACCAATCTCCCTGCTGTGTTCTGACACTAAAATTTTGGCCAAAATACTGGCGAGTCAGCTGAGCAAGGTAATTACAAGGCTGGTTCATCCGGACCAGACAGGTTTTATAGCTGATAGATCTACAAGCATTAACATAAGAAGAGCTTTCTTGAATCTGCAAAGTCCGGTGGTGAACGTAACAAAAGCATTTGATAGTGTGGAGTGGGGATACATTTGGAGAGTGTTGGAGAAGTTTGGGGTAGGTCCTCTGTTCACCAGGTGGATAAGATTGCTCTATGATAGGCCAAAGGCCAGGTTAAAAATGAATAATGAACTTTCAGAGGAAATCGAGTTGGAAAGGGGGACGAGACAGGGGTGTCCCCTGTCTCCTCTTCTTTTCGCGCTCGCAATGGAACCGCTAGCTATTGCTATTAGAAACAGCATTGAGATAATAGGTTTCCAAAGGAAGGGGGGTAGGGAGGAAAAAATTGCTTTATATGCAGATGATGTCTTATTGTTCCTAGGGGACTTGGATCGATCTCTAACTAGAGCAATGAACATAGTGGAGGACTTTGGCAGGTTTACAGGACTTGAGATAAATTGGAAGAAATCAGAACTACTCCCAATTAGTACAAATATGGAAGTTAGAATACCAGGAATGCCCCAATTGGAGGTAGTTAATGCTTTGAAATACTTGGGAGTGGTCCTGACGATGGATCCTAATCAATATGTGAGGCTTAATCTAGTACCGCTATTGACCAGGTTCAAAAAGAAGATAGCAGTTTGGAAATACCTCCCCTTGTCAGTTGCGGGTCGATGTGCTCTCATAAAGATGATCTGGATGCCACAGCTCCTGTATGTGCTACACAATGCCTGTGGGTATGCAGGAGATGGTTCCGGAAAATCGAAACCCTCTTCAGGGAACTTATCTGGAAAGGGGGTCAGGCTAGGATCCCTCTCGGTACCCTGCAGCTCCCAGTAAAAGAGGGGGGTCTTGCGGTGCCCCACCCGGAGCATTACTTTATGGCGGCTCAGCTTCAGCAGCTGTTGGGTTGTGGGGTTCCGGGAGGAGGCACCCCGAATTTGGAATTAATGCTGGTGGGAGCGGGCCATGATACATTAATAGAAACACTAGAGTCGGGCTCATTCGGTCATGAATACCCTACCACAAAAATAGTAGGAAAAATTTGGACAACAGTTAAAAAACAACTAC
Source organism: Lithobates sylvaticus (assembly GCA_028564925.1). Classification (NCBI taxonomy): domain Eukaryota; kingdom Metazoa; phylum Chordata; class Amphibia; order Anura; family Ranidae; genus Lithobates; species Lithobates sylvaticus. The sequence continues at coordinate 150,705,847 of CM053033.1, forward strand.
ATTATAAAGGGATGATTGACCAAACACCCCTGTGGAATAATAAGAACCTCAAAGAGATTTACTTGATAGGCAAAATTAGGGATTGGGAAAAAAATGGGATTAGGAAATTGAGTCATCTATACAGAGGTAATACACTGAAAACATTTTTGGATTTAAAGCGAGAGTTCAATATATGACATTATTCTCTTTTCTCATATTTACAAGTGGAGCATGCTCTTGGGGCACAATTTTCAGAACAACCATTAACCACTTCAGCCCCGGACCAATTGGCAGCCAAAGGACCAGGCCCCTTTTTGCGATTCGGCACTGCGTCGCTTTAACTGACAATTGCGCGGTCGTGCGACGTGGCTCCAAAACAAAATTGGCGTCCTTTTTTTCCCACAAATAGAGATTTCTTTTGGTGGTATTTGATCGCCCCTGCGGTTTTTATTTTTTGCGCTATAAAACAAAAATAGAGCGACAATTTTGAAAAAAATGCAATATTTTTTGCTTTTTGCTATAATAAATATCCCCAAAAAATATATAAAAAAACATTTTTTTTCCCTTAGTTTAGGCCGATACGTATTCTTCTACATATTTTTGGTAAAAAAAATCACAATTAGCGATTATTGATTGGTTTGCGCAAAAGTTATAGCGTTTACAAAATAGGGGATAGTTTTATAGCATTTTTATTAATATTTTTTTTTTTACTAGTAATGGTGGCGATCAGCGATTTTTATTGTGACTGCGACATTATGGCGGACACATCGGACATTTTTGACACATTTTTTAGACCATTGTCATTTATACAGCAATCAATGCTATTTAAATGCATTGATTCCTGTATAAATGACAGTTGTAGTGAAAGAGTTAACCACTAGGGGAGGGGAGGGGTTATGGGCTCTGACGTGTGTGTTTTTTTACATTAGGGGGCGGGGCTGACGTCTGACGTCATTGATCGGCTTTCCCGATGACTGGGAACAGCCAATCAATGACAGGCAGAGTAGGAAGCGCGGGGAGAGGTTTGTTTACACAAACCTCTCCCCGTTCTTCAGCTCCGCTGGTCCCGCGGCCGGGGTCACGGAGCTCCCGACCGGGTCGCGAGCGCGCCCCACGGGCAGGCATTTAAAGGGCCACGTACAGGTACGTGGTTTTGCCTGCCCGTGCCATTCTGTAGATGTATATCTACATGAGGCGGTCGGGAAGCGGTTAATATGGCAAAAAATGACACTCTTTCAAAAGATTTCGCAGATAGGATCAACCAAAGGGCTGATATCAGGGTTATATGAATATTTGGGACAGGAAATAGATTCAAGGGGGAGACTTGAAAAGGTAAAAGTAAAATGGGGAAAAGATGTTGGCTTAATAACGGATGTACAGTGGAAGAGAATCTTGGAGAAAGGGTCAAAGGTGTCAGTGTCACCCCCGCAGAGTATATTACATTTGATGTTGATTAATAGAGCATATTATACCCCCAAGCGGTTGTTTGGTTTTGGCAGAAGGGCCGACGACAATTGTCCCAGATGCCAAAAAACAGGAGATCTCATCCACATGTTGTGGAAATGCCCCAAATTGGTTCACTATTGGAAGGGAGTGACTAACAGTATAAGTAGGATATTCGGAATTAAACTTGAGCTGGGGCGCGGAGTCTAAGAGCCAGCTGGTGTTCACCAGAGCCTCGAGTGGTGAGGATGGACTGGGCTGCAACTGGCTCCAGGTCGCGACCCCCAGGGTCCCCCAGCTCACACCCACAGTAGGCAACAGGAGGACAAGGAAGCAGCAGGCTGGAACGACAAGGATAGTAAGGGGATAAGGCAGAGGTCAGGGTAAACGGGAACAACAGAGTACACGCCAAAGGTTCAGGGTCACAGGCAGACAGGGATGGTCGGGGACATGCCAAAGGGTCAAGATCACAAGCAGACAGGAATAGTTGAGAACACGCCAAGGTCGGTAACAGAGACAAACCTAGAGCACACGACAAGCAGGAACCAGGAAGCGAACACACCACAGATACACAATGGTTGATCAGCACCACTGGCTTGCAGTGCACAGGTTAATATAGGGTTCCCTGATAGGGCCTGGGGTGGAGCCATGCTTAGAGGAGAGGTTATAAAACCCACCAGGTGAGAGTGGCTGGCCTCTTAGTTGGAACACATGAGGAGAGGTAAGCAAACAGGGAAAGATTACTGCATAACCATGACACTCGTGAGCTGCTCTCTGGGTGTTAAATGGAAGTGTGGTCACTAGTGTATGATATATAAAATAGTGAGATAAAAATGTATAGAAGTCACGAAATTAAGAATGTATTCTTTGCTATGTATGGTGCCTTTTTTTATCGATAACCATGTATATATGAATAATTTAATAAAGAATAAATAAAAAAAAAAAAAAAAGTAAAAGATACAATTTTTTTTTAATCTTTTGCTTTTGAAGGTAGAAGGAGAGATATGAGGTCTTTTTGACCCCAGATCTCTCCATAAAGAGGACCTATCATCATTATTTCTATTACAAGGGATGTTTACATTCCTTGTAATAGGAGTAAAAGTGATATAAAAAAAGTGTAAAAAAAAGTTAAACAAGACACTTTTTTTAAGCACCTGCCAATCCTCTGTGCTCGCACACAGAAGAAAATGGATACGCAAGTGGCACGCGCATATGTAAACAGTATTCGCACCACACATGTGAGGTATCACTGCACATGTTAGAGGCGAGTGCAATAATTCTAGTGCTAGATCTCCTCTTTAACTCGAAACATGTAACCGGTAAAGGTGTTTAAAGCATTGCCTAAAGAGATTTTTAAGTACCATCGTTTTTCACAATCATAAAGCGTGACATGTTAGGTATTTATTTACCCACCGTAACATCATCTTTCACACTATACCCAAAAATTGGGGTATATATTGTTTTGTTTTAATTCATTGAAGTGATTTTTTTACAAAAATAAATGCGTTTGCAAAACCACTGCACAAATACAATGTGGCATAAAAAATTGCAACGATCAGACCCTAGTGTGGTACAACGCACTGAACTCTGTACTCTGCATTACAGAATACATAACTCAGCGGCTACAAACTACTGAAATGTTTAGCATGGATCGTTTTTTGCAAAGAAAGGCTCCAGTACCCAGCTCTGATTTGGAGCCATCAACTTCATCATCCACAAGTACCTCAGCAGAGAGGGTAGTGGAGGCCAGCATCAAGACAAGGAAAAGACAGTATGATGACAGTTACCTGTCATATGGTTTCACCTGTACAGTGGTTTTTATCATGCCCTGTCCCTATGTGTCTGATACGTGGTATGAAATTATCAAATGAAGCAATGGTTCCAAGCAAACTTAAAAGACACCTGACAACAAATCATCCATCACTAGCCAGCAAGGGACCAGAATATTTCATTTGTTTGAAAAGTCATGATGGAAAGTGCAAAAGTGTCAGAGAAAGCACTGGAGGCTAGCTATTTAGTGGCAGAGATAGTAGCTAAAGCTAAAAAGCCACACACAATTGCAGAAACAGTCATTTTGCCAGCATGCACAGCTATTGTCAACAAAATGCTAGGTCCACAAGCAGCAAAAGAAATTGCAAAAGTTCCACTGTCTGACAGTACGATTGGAAGGCGAATCAATGACATGTCTGCAGATATTGAAAACCTGTTTTCTGAAAAAAATCTGATCTACTGGGAAATTTTCCTTACAAGTTGATGAATCCACTGACATAAGTAGGCATGCTCAGCTCTTGGCAAATGTTCGATTCATAGATGAGGACCATATCAGGGAGACTTTTTTTTTTTGTAAACCAATACCTGAGAAAACAAGTGGAGAGGAGATTTACCATGTGACGGAGTATCTTAAACAGGGCGGATTAAGCTGGAAGAACTGTATCAGTGTCTGCACTGATGGCGCTGCTGCCATGATGGGTAGTGCCAAGGGCTTCATTAGCAGAGTCAGAGTTCAGAACCCAAGTGTGCGAAACACTGCTTTCTTCACAGGGAGGCAGTAGTTGCAAAGACCCTGCCAAAAGAACTGTCAGATGTACTGGATGGAGCAGTGAACATTGTAAACTATATCAAAGCACGGCCCTTAAAGACATGTCTGTTTTCAATTCTATGCGCAGAAATGGGAGCAGAGCATCATAGCTTGTTGTTACACACCGCAGTCCGCTGGCTTTCATTGGGAAAAGTCTTGGACAGAGTATACGAGTTAAGAGAAGAAATAAGAACATTTCTAATAGGACAGAGCTCTGCATATGCAGAATTAATGGAAGACATGCAATGGTGTGCAAAACTTGCATACCTGGCCGACATTTTTAGACATCTAAATGAGTGCTAAAATGCAAGGTAAAGAAGAAAATCTTCTCACCTCGTCTGACAAATTACGTGGCTTCAGATCCAAGCTGACACTCTGGCGCTCCTTTGTAGAACAGGGCAGCCTTGAGATGTTTCCCCTGTGCAATGCACATTCAAATGGCAGCACACTTTCTGATCTTATCTCTCAACACCTACAAATTCTCGACAAAAGATTTAGTCACTATTTTCCATCGGAAGCTTTTGCAGAGTTTGACTGGGTCCGTAACCCTTGGAGTTCATGTGCATTGGATAGCTCAAAAGTCTTGCCACTAGCGGCACAAGAGCAACTGGCAGAGATCAGGGAAGATCGCACATTACAAATAAAATTTCAAGATGTGGCTTTGGATAAGTTTTGGGTATCATTGAATAGTGAGTACTCAGTAATCTCAAGTACCCCCATTGCAATTCTACTACCCTTCTCAACTATGTACTTGTGTGAACTGAGATTTTTAAGCCTAACCTGCATCAAGAACAAGAGAGCGACTTAGGGCCATGGACCAGGAGCTGCGTGTCTGTCTCTCATCCATTCCTGCCAGAATAGAGCGGTTGTGTGAATTGTCCCAGGCTCAAGTATCCCATTGATGTAAGACATAACAATAAAAAATGTTCACATTTTTGGTTTGGTGTGCCTCGAGATTCTGTCAGATTTTAAAGGGTGCCTTGGTTCAAAAAAGGTTGAAAAACACTGGCCTAGTCCGACGGACAAAGTGCCACGCATGCTCAGAAGAAATTCTGAGACGGAAGCACTCGGTCAGGTAAAACTTGCGAATGCAAGAAGAATTACGTTTTTTAGCTGATCATATTCACACTGACTTCTCCAAAACATATTTATTTATTCTTTTTCCTGATTTCATGACTAGAATATTTTTATTCGTCAGATCTCCAGAATTATTATTTTTTTTTAATTTTGTGGTTGCATTTTTTTATCAAGATCTCCTTTATTTGTCATTTTGCTCATCTTCGTAATTTTTTTGGTGTGTTTTGTGTGTCTTAACTTACCCCCCACACCATTATTATCTTTTTATTTTATTGTTTTTTTTTTGTTTTAATCTCTAGGAGGTTGTTTGGTGTTGGTGCCCCTTGTTAATTTGACTTTCTGAAATATGTAATAGCAAAATTGGTGGCATGAGGAGCACATATCTGAGGGAGAACAATCTGGTCCAGAAGTCCAAGCGATCAGGAAGATCAGATGACATCTATGTCCCCAGGATGTTGTCAGACAAGAGGCTGCATCTTCTGTCAGACCAGACTGAACCCAGGCCATCCCTCTCTGGTGTTCCTTAGGCACTTCCCTCCAGACTTCCTTCCAGGCTGTGGCTCTGATCTTCTAGTTGTGGCAGGAGGTGGAGGAGGAGGAGGGCAATGGTCAACCTCCCGGCTGCCACTTGCCACAGCCTCCTCCCGGCTGCCACTTGCCACAGCCTCCTCCCTGCTGAAGTCTTCCTGTGTATGAAAATGGGACATAGTTTTAGTTCTTTGTTCATCAATAACATTATTTTCAGCTCATGACTGTTGCAAATTGAATGTTAATAAATTGAACAGACTATCATTCTGAGCCCAGCATTTTTTCATTCTTGTCCCAATCCTTTTTGGTCACTACTGTCTATTGATATGTCAACCACTTTGTAAAATCCCAACTTAATTGAACAATAATAACATTTAGTTAACATCATTAAATGTACGACAAGAAATATGTTCAACAATGCTATACCTGTCTCAAGCTGGGCCCCTCCACATGTTGCTGCCTGGAAGGCCCAGGTTGGACATCGGAAGCCTCAGCTGGGGGGGAAGGAAGCCTGGAAAGCCAGTAGAGTGATGGCATGGGTTCCCTCGGGTCTGCCAGAAAATTTTGCCTCTCGTAGAACAACATCCTGGGGACATAAATATCATTTGGATCTCCTGATTGCAGGGAATTCTTGAACTTCTTGCGCTCCCTCAGATATGTGCTCCTCAGGGCACCAATTTTGACCATCACATAGGTGATGTCTGCCGTGGGGACCATGATCTTAAAGAAACCAAGTAGTTTCTTCAGCGCTGCCTTCCTCTTACTTATGTCATTATAATCGGGGTTTGAAATCTGCCACAGGCAGGGCAGCATCCTGAGCTCATCAATAACGAGAACTTTGAAAAAAGGGATTTTTAAAGGATCCATAGTATTTTCTGCAAGACACAACACAAGACAAACCATAATAATGTCAGGCTAAACTCTCCTAATCTTGTCCCAAAATAAGCCTCAATCTAGAAGCAGTATAGGCTAGTCATGTACCAAGTTCAAATTGTCAATTCGTTAGCACGATCGGTGCTCTCTCCCTCTGCTAACAGACCGTACGTACGACACACGCGTGCAACGTTTTATATACAGTGCGCATGCGTGAAACTCCGCCCGCCCCTGATGATCTTTCTCGTCTATTCCACGCCCCTTCTCTTTACGACGCAGTGGGGAGAGCACATGGCGGAGACACAGCAGGTGAGCACTAATTATTCCAGCAACGAGGAGGAGGAGGAAAGGCCAGAGGCAGAAACGTCCCGATCCTGGAGGAGAAGATTTAAGGCCTCAAATATGTCTTTTGGAGAGATGTTGGAGATGGTGGACATATTGAAGAGGAGCGACTATGATGGGAAGTATGGGCCTTACCCCAGTCCAAATGTCAGAAAGGACAAGATCATGGCTAAAGTTGTGAAGAGTCTGCAGAAGAATTTTGGTGTACGACGATCCAAGGATCAACTGAGGAAACACTGGTCAGACCTGAAACCTAGGGAGCACGATCAGTACAGAAAGATCAAGCGAGTTCTTCAAAAAAGTAAGTAATTTTTGTGTGTTCATATTATTATTATTGCTTGCATACTGCTCCATGTGCTTTGTTTTAATGTTGTACAGTTGAAAATGGCCACTCTCATGTTCGTGGGTTGAATCGTTCGTAATAAACCTCAATCGATTGCCCACTTATAATACGATGTTTTTGGAAGTTGCAGTGAACTACATTTATTCATTTATAGTCAAAGGAAGTTTGTTGTCTAGAGGGGTTTGTAATAAAATGAAATGCAAACTTGATTCAGTGTAAAGGAGAGGACACTCAGCAGTGGCGGAAGTACCAGGGTCGCAACAGTCGCATTTGCGACTGGGCCCTGGTGTTCTGCCACTGTGGGGGGGCCCCCAGACAAGCACAATAGACTTCCGGTCCGGCGCCTGATGTAACGGCTCTAAGGAGGGTGAGCTCTAACACCGCTGGTAATGACTTCCGGCACTTGGCTTCAGTGAGTGGCTCCCAGCTTGTGTGAGAAGTTTCAGGTCCCACATGCTACGATTACTCTGTATGACAGCTGCATCTCTCCCTCGTCCTGCCTCACACATGGACTGAAACACCCTTTCCCCTCCACCTCGGCTCAGATGTCACAGACAAGAGGAGGGGGAGGAGAAAGGACAAAGTATCAACGGGACGGGACGTGCTGTTCTCAGGTTTGTACTGACTCTGAATGCTCGGCACTTGCAGGGTAGGGGGGTCAGAGAAACAACACAGGGAAGGAGGGTCAGAGAAGGGAGCTAGGTCAAAGAAGGATAGTTTCTGGGTGCTTTGTGAAGTTTTGTACTGGATGGGTACAGTGCAATGTGCAGTATGCAACTGATGGGTACTGCTGTACAACAAGCAGCATGCACTGGATTTGTGCAGTGTGACATGCAGTGCACATTGGATCAGTTCAGTGTGCACTGGAGTGGTATAGTGCAACATGTAGTGAGCACTGGATGCGTGCTGTGCGATGTGCACTGTGCACTCAATGGGTGCCGTGTAATGTGCAGTGCGCACTGGATTTGTGCAGTGGATATGCCATGTGCACTGAGTGGGTGCATTGCGCACTAGTGGCACAAAGTGCAGTGTGCTCTGGATTTGTGCAAGTTGTCAGAGAAGGATACCTGCAGTGATTTTTTTGGGGGGGATAAGAGGATGCTGTATGTGCAAGGGGGCACTTTGGGAGCAGAGAGAACTTGTGCTAGAAGGGGGGTTGAATAAAAAATATGACCCCCCCCCCTTCTAGCACAAGTTCTCTCTGCTCCCAAAGTGTCCCCTTGCACATACAGCATCCTCTTATCCCCCCAAATCACTGCAAGTATCCTTCTCTGACAACTTGCTCCCTCCCCCCCCCTTCAAAGAGAGGCTGGCTGCTATTGAGAGGACAATCATGGTTTCTGGGATCCCGGGTACCTCGCTAAAGATTTGGTGTAATCACTCCTGGACTCAAGGCCAGTTCACACAATGAATCACAAAGGAACACACTGCATTCTTAAGCGATACACATGCCTTCCAGGTGCTGTGCGATTTCAGCCCTTTCATTTGAAAGGGCTGAAATTGTGTTGGTCTGCACCAAAAGCTGTGCATTTGCTACTTTACAAAACGCACTGCAACTGGATTGAATGGTACTGCTGATCATAAATCTGGTGCATGCAAACACTGCATTTGCAACCTGCATTTGGGGAGTATTTAAGTTGACACCTGCTGCAGATCGCTTTGGCAGTGCATTTTGAATGCAGTGTGGCAAAGGCACACAAAACGCATGTTTCCCCTCAAGGCATTCTGGTGTGAACAGACCCTTAGTCCAGATACACAGGATTTAATTTGTATCTCAGGAAGGTCTCACCAAAACTGGGACAGTTGAGAAGTATAGATTTGTATTAGAAGGGGAGAGGATTTGTGTTTTGGGGGGTTTGTACTGGGAAGGGGGATTTGGGTAGTAGGATTTGTAACAGAACTGGGGAGAATACTTATGCTGGCATGGGGGAAGAATTTATGATGGGGGGGGATTTGACACAGGATGGGGGAAGGGGTTGTACTGGAAGGGAGGACCTGGGGGAGGGGATCTGTGCTAGAAATGGCAAGAGCATTTTTGCAGAGAGGGGGATTGGGTGGGAGTGGATTTGTAGAGACGTCCTTGCACCCATCACAAATACAGGCGTAATGTTAAGGTGGTTCCAGCGTGGCTGTAGACAGTGAGGGTGGGGGGTTGCATTGTGGAGGGGAAAGGGGTGGCAGGGCATCAAAAAGTACCTTCGCCTGTGTATCCAAAATTTCTTCCATTGGCCCAGCTGGTACTTATAACCGCTGCCCCCGCCACTCCCCACCGCTGCTAGCCCAATGCTGCCACTCTGACCTTTCATCCTCCATCAGTGTCCCCAATGTGAGCCACTTGCTGTCAGAGCTCTCCTCCTGCACCACTGCGGGTCCTATTTCTGGGGTCAGCAACGGATATGCTGGTTCTCCTGTCATGGGTGATCTGCTCAGGGTCCGCTCACTGAGCCTGTCAGTAACATCCTTTTTAAAAGCCTTTCAGATGCTGGGAGTGCAGGTCTTACATGCCAGTAAAATCTATAACATTTTATGGCAGTATCTAAATACAGGTGGAACACAGTGACAGAACTACCATGGTTACAAAGGTTGCACTCGCGATTGGACCCTGGTGTTCTGCCACGGTGGGGGTGGGCCCATCTTGGGCCCACCCCCACCATGGCAGAACACCAGGGTCCATCTTGGCAGGAAGGAAGAGACCATAATAAAGGGCCTCGGGACCGTAGGTCGGGGGCGGAGGGCCCTTCATGGTTTCTTGCACCGGGGCCCTGAAGGTTGTAGTTACGCCTCTGACACTCAGTAGCTGTTTACACATCTGGACTCTGGAGCACTAGTGCTGGGACACCAGAACACCCTTTTTATTAGGGTGTCCCACACACGTGCTCCAATGGATACTATAGGGGTGTCTCCATCTGACAAACTTTCACCAAACAGGTAATAAGTATTCCAGCTTTAGAAAGTGTCAAAAATAATGTTTTTCTGCTTTGAACTCGGCCAAAAAACACAATTGTAGGACACTTCTAAGCAATGTTTCAGATTCCTATTTCTGCCCTCAAAGATCTGTGTGCTAAGTATTCCATTTGTACATTCTCATAGGGGAGCGAACTCGGGACGTCTGAGGACACCAGGGACCCCACACCTCCCAAAGAAGAGGAAATACCAACACCAGAAGCAGAGGAGGAGGAGGAAGAAGAGAAGTTGGAGAAATTGAAACCAGAAATTGAGTGTCTGAGACCACAGCTTCAGGTAAGCTAATCAATGTATGCCTGCATATTTATAATATACAGTGTTTTTTTTGGTTTATTTTTAGGTGATGTGGATGTTGTGGAAGATATATCGCATTTTACCAGTGAAAGTGCACACGTCCTCATCGGGGAGATAATGGTGTGCAATCGGGATTTAGATGATATCAAGAAAAACATCAATGATGTTCAACAAAAAATGAAGTACATCATTGATGTTTTAGGGAAAATGTGAAACACCACAAACTAGCTAGCAGACATTTTCTGGGTTTCAACCACAACATTTTTACGTTTGAAAATTGCAAAATTTGGAAGATGCACACAGTGTATCAACATGTGCTATCTCCCATCATGGGGGATCAATGTACACGTTTTGTGGGTGCAACCCCTTCCTTGCTACTAAAGTGGCTGAGCTGAAGGGGTTGCACCCCCAAAACACGTACATTGATCCCCCATGATGGGAGATTGCACATTTTTACATTCTAGGCATGGGTTCTTGAAGACAATGCCCAGTTTGATCCCCAATTTGTGTGCATCTTCTAAATTTTGCTTTTCCAGGGGTGACACCCCATGTGATGAAGGCAAGATCAACACAGTTTGGACATACTCATGTCTGATTTTGTCTTCACTTTTCTTCAAGTTCTTGTGTTCTGTATGTTCTGCTTTGATACATGCCTGTTTACACAAAAGCGCCAAGTTATATTAATGTTAGCAAATAATGTTATCGACACCAAATATGTTGGTTTGTTGTAAAAGCCATTTTGAAAGGCACATGTGAATGTGCTTGAAGTAAAATTTTACAGTATCAACAATGTGTGGCTTCCTTATTCCAAACCCCAAAAGCAGTATTTGCAGTAAAAGTGTTTTCTGTGGCAATGGGTGTTATTTACTAAAGGCAAATCCACTTTGCACTCCAAGTGCAGTTTCAGGTGCACTTGTAGTGCATTGTGGATTTGCCTTTAGTAAATAACACCCAAAGTGCTTTTTATTTAACCACCAATCACGCGATTTTCATGACTCCACACATTTCTGTCATGGTGCTGAAAAGGAGTAATCTTTTGGTCAGTAATGCTGATAGGGATAGGGACAATTGTAGACACTCACTCAGGTTGAACTGGATGGACTGATGTCTTTATTCAACCTTACTAACTATGAAACTATGAATGCACTACATACCTTAACTAGAAAAACTAGCTGTATGTATCAGACCCACAACATTAGAAGATTATTTTTAGGAAGAAGAGACTGTCACCTCATCTCGCCCAGAAAGTGGGCTTACACTGTTGAAGATAAAGGCCCAAAAATAAACCATTAAATAAGCAAGGAGACACCAAAAACAAACCCAAGCAGTAAATGAAAACAAATCTTATTTCAGTTTAAAAGAAAAAATTATTTAAAAAAGCCTCTCAGACATTGTCTGGTATAATGGCCCCCCTACCCACAAAGTACTCCATATATCTGGTTCTGACTTTGCAGGCGTTTTGGGGGGGCAAGCCAGGATGGACAGCTTCTTAGGGCCGTCAGGTTAGCATTTTGGGGTAACTCAGCATCAGGGCCAACTGAGACCACATAGTTTGTTGAATGTTTTTTCAAAAAATTGAGCAGAATGCAGCAGGAAAGCACAATGTGATTCAGTTTATATTCCGCCATGTGGATGGATGAGTGTCAAAAAGAGGTGGAACCGGCTGGCCATTATCCCAAAAGTGTTCTCCACTACTCTTCGGGCTCTGGACAGCCGGAAATTAAAGACCCTCTGGTCCGGGGTGTGGGTCCTCATGGGGAAAGGCCACATCAGATGTCTTGACAGCGCAAGCGTCTCATCCGCGACAAACACGAAGGGGAGTCCTTCTGCATTCTCCTCTGGAGGTGGCAAGCCCAGACTCTGGAGACGCCAGTAGAATTCCGTCTGCGCGATGACTCCACCATCTGAGATCCGGCCATTTTTCCCCACGTCCACATACAGGAAGTCATAGGTCGCTGACACCACCGCCAACATCACAATACTATGATACTCCTTGTAATTATAATAGTAGGACCCCGAGTTGGGGGGTGGGACGATGCGGACATGTTTCCCATCAATTGCACCTCCAGTTGGGAAAGTCCCAACGGCTGGCAAAGTGGGAGGCCACAGTCTGCCATTCCTGTGGCGTTGAAGGAAACTGTGGAGTCAAACAAGAAGAAAAATTGTCTTTTTGCACATAAACATTGCAAGCAGATTAGACACAAACATTTTGGAACAAGATCAGTCTAACATTTTTGCAAAACAGTATTTAAAAACCAAAGTATAGGGTCCCCTTAGCAGATTCCTCACCCCCATCACTCCCCCCACTTCTGATGGGCCATTGCCTAAAACTAGGGAGGGATGTATTGAACAGGTAACCCTCTCAACTTCATTGAGAGCTGAATGCATAAATAATGTGTGATAGTTTGGCCAAACCCTCCTTACTTTACACTATTGGCAGCCCACCGGACAGGTAAGAAGTGTCATAATCCCAAAAATAAAACACAAAATTTTGACATTCTGCTATTACCTATCAAGATAATAATATTAGTAAAAAAAAAGAAAAAAACATTTTGCATTTGAAAGTATTGAGGCAGGCCCTTGCACTACATGCTTTGCTGAATTTAACAATAATATGACCACTAAAGAGGTAGGTATAGTGTGTATTGGGTTTGGCAAAGTCAGCAGATAGAGGATTTGTATCAGCTGACCTAGCCGTTGGGAGAGGGGGGTTTCTAATGAGTTTGGCCCACCAAAAAAAAAAACTTGGGGACTCTGCATAAAGTTAAACACAAACATAACATTTGTGGATATTTTAGGGGGTGTTTAGGGGAAACCAATACTATAGAGCTGACAAATAGGTGTATATGGGCCCAGAAGAGCATGCTGGGGAGGTAAGTGAAGGCAAAAATGCATGAAGGACAAAAAAAAACAAGCTTCCAGCATGCATGAGAACAAAGGGACACAGCATATTACAGCATATTGCAATCCTGGTAATTGGGGAACGAGGAAAGAAATAAAATACATTAGCAAACAGTAAATACATAGAATGTGATGTTAAAGGAGAAATCTTACCTTAATATAGTCCTTCTGCAGGACCTGTATGATGGCAGAACTGGTCTCTGGAATAATGATATCCAGAGCCTGGGGGGGAGATGCCTGTGGAGATCTTGAGGTCCTGAAGGCTTCTCCCTGTCGCCAAGTACCTCAACGTGGCAACTAGCCTCCGAAGTGATGGCTTGCCTCATGCAGGTATCCTGCCTGCTGATATAAGGGGTCAGCAAAGCCAACAGACGGTGAAAAACGGGGTCTGTCATCCTGAGAAAGTTCCTGAAATCATCAGGATTATTCTCCCAGATCTCACGAAGCAAAGGCATGTGCGAGAATTGGTCACGCTGGAGCAATCAATTCTTGGTCCATGAACTCCTCCTCGCCCTGTTCATGGACTGGGCTTGTGTCAAAGCTAAAAGCCCAACACCAAGCCCCTGCACAGCACGAACTCTACGACGAGTATATACACGAAACATGGCTTCAAAACGGTCGGCTGGTCAGAACGGACTAACAGAAAGCACCGATAAACAGCAAGGCCTGAAAGAACGAAATGAATACCAGAAACGAGCAGACAATAAGCCGTGAAAATCAAAGCATCCTTTATCAAGAAGATATCAAGATATAGGCCGCAAGGACAAACAAATGCGAACTGACTACACGCACTTATAAACAGATACGCACCGACAAGCACAAACTGTAGAGCAGTAACGATCTGAAGCACAAGTCTGAAAAGCGCGAATCGTCTCTAGCCAAACCTCTACTAACACGCGGTAAACACGGAATCAGCAGAAGGGGCCCAACGGGTGCCGGACGTGGTGCTGAACTTCCCTTTTCTAGTCCCGTCGTACACGGCTTACGTCACGGCGTTCTTGACGACCGGAAATTCCGACAATGTTGTCTGACCGTGTGTGCGCAACACCAGCTTCGGACAAAATCCGACGGACATGATCCGACGGATTTGGTCATCGGAATTTCCGAATGTGTGTACGGGGCATTAGAAGGTAAAAGTATCATAGGCTATTTCACAGTTTTTTCTGCACCATTCTAAACCATGCATGTCTTCCTCCAGTTTGTAATGAGGAGGAAAAAAAGGGGGGATGAGAGTACTGAGAATGACAATTTTTCAAACCAATAATACTAACCGCTCTAATTCTAGCCAAGTTTGTGACAGGTCACTGGGTCGTTGTAAAGATGCTTGAAGGACGGGACAACTAGGTCCACACCAGCCACTGCAATAAGCTGCTCAACTACACCAAAGGATGAGGAGTATCTTTGTTTATTTATATTTTTAAAGTGTATTTTCCAACTAGCTAAGAAAGCTAACAGGACACATGTTTGGGTCTACTTTGAGTCTCCACCGAGCTCTAGTGCCCCAGCGATGACAGCGGTACATGATATATAGGATGTTCATATTGGTATGAGGAGCTTTGACAAACTAGTAAAATCCAAACAGACACTTGTCAATAGAACTTAAAAATACATTTTTAGAGGGTAAAATTAATTATAATTTTAAGAATTGTTCTGGTTCTTGCCAGCTTTGGTATCAGGATAACTAGGTAGCCCACAAGTGTGCTTCAATTTTAGTTTGGTAATAAGGTAAGAATGACAGGGACAGCTAGAAGGAAATTTCTTACCAACCTCTACCAGGTCTTGGCATGGTTTCCTGCTTGTACACGGTGGGGGCTTGAGCTTCTGAAATGATTGAACAATTTCTCATCCATTGAGGATGGGATGTTTTCATGTAACTGTTGAAGCTACAAGGAAGTTCCCACAGTCTAAGGGGGGTTTCTGGGAATTCATAAGTAAAGATTGTTATACCTGGATCGGGAATACTAGTGACAAAGTTCAGGCCCATATGGATAAGGCTTAGATCCCTGCAAGGCAAAGCCAGAGCTATAGCTAGTGAAGTTTGAAGTCCTTTTAAGGGTCTGGGAATCTTTGGGGATTACATTTTTTATTTTGCAGCGGACCATAGTTGAAGAAAATAGGAGTATATTTACTCATGTTATTTTTGTTTCTATTCCTTCTATATGTCGTGATGAGGCGCTCCTGTTGCCCGATTGGACACGTGACCAGAGCCCAAGCAGATGACCAAACCATCCTCGATGAGATGCTCTGAAGCCCAACCCACGTACAAGACAGAGGATCCCAGACCGACCATCGATTACTACAGCTCACTATGTCGTCTCTCCTGAAGAACAGAGTCTACATATCAAGCCGTGTTTTCCTTTTTATGGACTCATATGGACTGTAAGGACTGATTAAATTTCCAGGAGTAAGAAGATCAGGATTCATCGAGGGACACATGAGATCATAAGACAAGAGGAGGGACTGTTGTGGAAATTTTATAAAGATGTATTTTAACATGTATTGTCAAAAGTGTCTCCCAGTGTTAGCACTCCCACAGCCCGCTCTAAAGAGCTGACTGGGGCAGACTGACGCTGGCTGAGATCAGTTTGGTAGTGAAAAGCTCCTTTGGGATGTAGAGGAGTGTTTGTTGAGTGGGGACATGACCGGCAGCTAAGAACGATCGTCTGGTGGGGGTGTGTTCGCTCTGCAAAGACATTATCGCTTTAACGCTCCTGTCGCCCCTGTATGCCTGATCAACATATTTGTGGCCCCATGAGTGTACACCTGCAGATAATCTCTCGTCCACAAAGACAGTAGAATAGTTCTGGTATGCGTTGTTCTCTGGAACCATGCAGAATAAGGATTCTGATCAGCGGAAATACGGGAGTCTTTTGGGTTGTTATAGTCAGAAACGGAGTCAATGTTTGAAAGCCATGTGGCTTCTAAAAACATGCATGTACCCTGTCTCTGCTCAGACACGCCCATAAGACTCCTGTAGTCATCGTTCATTGGTTGTTGTATTGATTGTTGTATTTCCTGTGTTGAAAGTCATGTCCTTTTTTGGTCATGTCCTTATTTCGTCATTTCCTGTGATCTCATTTTGTATTTAGGAAGCGATTGGCTGTTGTAGCCATCGCTTCCTGTTTGTCATAGCCTTTGTGATGTTGGAAATAAAAGCAAGGGGGACTGCTCAGAAAGGCAGTCAGGCTGATGGAGCTGAGAACGTAAGTTGTGGTGGTGTCTCTTTACTTGGGGATGCAAGGGAAATAGAATGATAGGTAAGGTACATTATATCATTAGACGGAATGTGTGCTTAGGAGCACAGGAGATATGGCTGTGTGTATAGCGTACAGCCAAATTTCCCTGACAATGGGATAAGGGGTGAAATTTAGGAAGGCATCCCTGTTGACATGAGAAGTGCATTCACTAAACATGCATTCACTAAATGTGTGTGTGTCCATAATGACTTTTAAAATTGTCAATGTTCTTGAAAGGTAGAAATTATCTTTCAATGTAAATCATTTTTTTTTTTTTTTTTCAAAGGATGATGCAATACTGCCTCAGATTGAAGTTGAAACCCCCTCTGTCAGCAGTTTTACCAACTCAACATGGGAGGAGAGAGTAAGCATTATTAGAAATAGCTTGATGTACCATGAAGTATACCGTGTGTAATTATAAAATTAAATAAAAAATTAACCATGGTGAATTACTATCAAACTTATTTTTTATTTAAATTATAAAAAATAACAAGCAATCTATGTGTAACTGTGCTAAATCAAAAGAAATACAATTTTGGCAAACAGAAATCAATATTAAATGAAAAATCGTAATAAAATACTTACCTAAAATAATACTGCATAGAATGCATTAAGGTGAAAAAACTTTTAACTTTACAACCCCTTTAAGGAGTTTAGCGTTCCCAGAGTTCCTCCTTACATTAGAGGACAGGGTTCACCCCTGGAGAATCAGAGGACAGGGATCACTGCTGGAGAATCAGAGGACAGGGATCACCGGCAAGTCATTTGGCAGAGCTCCTTTCCCATTCCAGCACTGTAAACAGCTCCCCCCCTCCCACAATACACAGGGCTGAAATCACATTCCTTTACACACAGTCTATCAGCCTTCACAGTGTGTATCTGGCTTTTATGTTGCCATTCTGACCTGGGAAATCCCCTGATCGGAACGGCAGTGTAAGTTGCAATAGGCAAATACACCCTATGCAGATCATGGCTGACTGGCAGTCTTGTGAAGGAATGTGATTTCAGCCCTGTGGAGGAGCAGCAGTACAGAATGCTGTACTGGAAAAGAAGCTCAGCAGCGGGCATAGCATCCAGGGCAGAGGGGGTGGTCAGGGGGTGCAACGCCATGTGACATGAAATCTAGAGCCTGCAGCCCCTCAGGGGCTCCTCAGGAGGTGTTAGGGGATTTGTTTTAGCAATATCTGAAGGTTTCTCTGTCAGTGTTGGAAGGTGTTGGGGGAAGTTCTCCTCCCAGAGGTGCGTGTCTTTTCCCCAGTTGTCAGGGAAGTGGGGTAAGTGGACATCCCTGAGTGGGGGGCTACAGAGAATCCCAGCTAGTGACTAAAGACACTGAGCAGTGTCTTACCTCACCAGTGACACTCTCCCCCTTATAAATCGCTGAGCTCGGTTACCATTCCATGTTGCCACTAGGGATGAGCTGAACACCCCCCGGTTCAGTTTGCATCCAGAACATGCGAACGGACCGAAAGTTTGCGCCAACATTCGAACACCGTTAAAGTCTATGGGACTTGAACGTGAGAAATCAAAAGTGCAAATTTTAAAGGCTAATATGCAAGTTATTGTCCTAAAAAGGGTTTGGGGACCCGGGTCCTGCCCCAGGGGACATGTATCAATGCAAAATAAAGTTTTAAAAACAGAAATTTTTTCGGGAGCAGTGATTTTAATGATGCTTAAAGTGAAAAAATAAAAGTGAAATATTCCTTTAAATATTGTACCTGGGGGGTGTCTATAGTATGCCTGTAAAGTGGTGCGTGTTTCCCATGTTTAGAACATTCCCTGCACAAAATGACATTTCTAAAGTAATAAAAGTCATTAAAAACTGCTTGCGACTGTAATGTAATGTCAGGTCCCATCAATATGGATGAAAATTATTGGACGAAAAACGGCATGGGTACAGGCCCTTTGGGTCTTGTATGGCTATTAAGGGGAACCCCGCACCTAAATTAAAAAAAGAAAAGACGTGGGGCCCCCAGGCCCTATATACTCTGAACAGCAGTATACAGGCGGTCCCCGGGGTTAGAAACAAGATAGGGACTGTAGGTTTGTTCTTAACCACTTAACAACCGGCCCATAGCCGAATGACTGCTACAGGGCGGTTGCTTAACTCTGGGAAGGCTTACAGTGACGTCCTCCCAGAATACCGCTCTCATGCGCGCACTCGAGAACATCATTGCGGCCGTTTACCATGTGATCGATCCGTCAAATGACGGCGTGATCACATGTAAACATTTTATGACGCTGGTTCCTCTCTCCTCTCTCTCGGATCGGTACAGTGTGAGTGGAGAGGGGGAGGGATCGGTGGCAGCAGCGCTATGGGTGGGATCTGTAGTGCCCACAGCGCTGCTCTGCGGTCATCACCTATCCATCCATCCATGCTCAGCCATCCCTCCATACCCTGCAATACCCAGCAATACCCTGCCATACCCTGCAATATTCTGCGATGCCCTGCCATACCCTGCAATACCCTGCCATACTCTGCAATACCCTGCCATAACCTGCAATATTCTGTGATGCCCTGCCATACCCTGCGATAACCTGCAATACCATGCAATACACTGTGATACTCTGCAATACCATGCAATACTCTGCAATACCCTGCGATACTCTACAATACCCTGCGATACCATGCAATACTCTGCGATACCCTGCAATACCATGCGATACCCTGCGATACCATGCAAAACCCTGCCATACTCTGCAATACTCAGTGATACCCAGCCGTACCCAGCCATGCTCAGCCACACTCGGCTGTACTCAGCCTCTGTATGTGGCCAGGCTGTGGAAGTCTCACACATGTGGTATCGCCGTAGTCAGGAGGAATAGGAGAATATATTTTCGGGTGCCATTTTTGGTATGTACATGCTATGTGTTAGAAATATTGTATATATGAACAACTTTGTGTTATAAAAAAAAAAAAATGTGTTTTAACCACTTCCCGCCTGCCGGCCGTCATATGACGTCCTTGACTTTGTGTGGGGATATCTGAATGATGCCTGCAGCTACAGGCATCATTCAGATATCAGCTTTTTCAGCCGGCGATTCTGTACACCATAAGTATGATCATAACGGCTGTTCCGATGCTTGATTGTTCTTACGGGAGGCGAGAGGGGACGCTCCCCCTCCCGCCGCCCTCTGGTGCCTTTAACGACTCACCGCTACGATCGAAGCCAGGGTCATTTTTTTTATTTTAGGCTTTCCAGCCTAGAGGTGAGATGTGGGGTCTTATTGTTAAGTCCCGCCCACATATGAAAACGGTGTTCAGACCATACATGTGAGGTATCGCTGCAAACGTTAGAGTGAGAAAATTAATTTTGACCTAGACCTCTGTAACTCAAAACATGTAACCAGTAAAAAGTTTTAAAGCGTCGCCTATGGGGATTTTTAAGTAGCAAAGTTTGGCGCCATTCCACTAGTGTGTGCAATTTTGAAGGGTGACATCTTGGGTATCTATTTACTCGGCGTAACTTCATCTTTTACATTATGCAAAAACATTGGGCTAACTTTACTGTTTTGTTTTTTGTAAAGCACAAAACTGTTTTTTTTTTTTTTTTAAACGCATTCGAAAAATTGCTGCACAAGTACCGTGCGAGATAAAAAGTTGCAACAACTGCCATTGTACTCTCTAGGGTCTTTGCCTATGGGGATTTTTAAGTAGCAAAGTTTGGCGCCATTCCACTAGTGTGTGCAATTTTGAAGGGTGACATCTTGGGTATCTATTTACTCGGCGTAACTTCATCGCCTATGGGGATTTTTAAGTAGCAAAGTTTGGCGCCATTCCACTAGTGTGTGCAATTTTGAAGGGTGACATCTTGGGTATCTATTTACTCGGCGTAACTTCATCTTTTACATTATGCAAAAACATTGGGCTAACTTTACTGTTTTGTTTTTTGTAAAGCACAAAACTGTTTTTTTTTTTTTTAAACGCATTCGAAAAATTGCTGCACAAGTACCGTGCGAGATAAAAAGTTGCAACAACTGCCATTGTACTCTCTAGGGTCTTTGCTAAAAAAACATATATAATGTTTTGGGGTTCTATGTAATTTTCTAGCGAATAAATGATGATTTTTATATGTAGGAGAGAAATGTCAGAATTGGCCTGGGTGCTCCCTGCATGTTGGGCCTCTGTATGTGGCCACGCTGTGTAAAAGACTCACACATGTGGTATCGCCATACTCGGGAGTAATAGCAGAATGTGTTTTGGGGTGTAATTTGTGGTATGCATATGCTGTGTGTGAGAAATAACCTGCTAATATGACAATTTTGTGAAAAATAAATAAATAAAATAAAAATCTTGATTTTGCAAAGAATTGTGGGAAAAAATGACAACTTCAAAACACTCACCATGCCTCTTTCTAAATACCTTGGAATGTCTTCTTTCCAATAAGGGGTAATTTGTGGGATATTTGTACTTTTCTGGCATGTTAGGGTCTCAAGAAATGAGATAGGCCGTCAGTACTTCAGGTGTGATTAATTTTCAGATATTGGTACCATAGCTTGTGGACTCTATAACTTTCACAAAGACCAAATAATATACCCCAATTTGTACTTATTTTTACCAAGGATATGTAGCAGTATAAATTTTGGCCAAAATTTATCAAGAAAAATTACAAATTTGCTAAATTTTATAACAGAAACAGAAAATCATTTTTTTTACAGAATTTTCAGTCTTTTTTTTTTTTATTGCGCAAAAAAAAATAACGGTGATTAAATACCACCAAAAGACAGCTCTATTTGTGTGAAAAAAAGGCCAAAAATGTCATATGGGTACAGTGTTGTATGACTGAGTAATTGTCATTCAAAATGTGAGAGCACCGAAAGCTGAAAATTGGTCTGGTTATTAAGGGTGTTTAAGTGCACAGTGGTCAAGTGGTTAAAGCGGTGTTCCGGCCCAAATTATACTTTTTAAATAAAAATACCCCTGTAGCACTGACCCCCGAAGGAGCTGCTAGTTTGAATTGGGCCTGCACTCTTCTGAGAAACCCCCCTAACGTGACTCTATCCCCTTGGCACAGCTGTGGTGCAATGCAATACAGTACAACATAAGACAGTATAAGGTACCTGTATAAATCCCTCAGGATCCTCTGGCTCCACCTGGTGGGGAAAAACAGTACACCACACAACTGTAAACGTAACCAGGAATACTTTTACTGAAGGCATACCAAACAGGTGGTTACAGGGATTGCACTGTCGCCCCAACGTAGGACGTCAGTACAATATGAATCAACAGGCAAATACAGTAAGCAATATATATATATTCTATTTATCTAGACCTGGGAGCTCCCACTACTTAAAGTTTTACGTGAGGCCCTACTTAGAGTACTTTCTCCTTTATCTTCTTTCTTTGCTAGCTTAAGTGGTTCCTCAGGTATTTTTAATCCAAAAAGGTAGGTGGCAAAGTTAACTTAGGATGCTCCAGGTATAACTCCAAGAACTTGTAATCACACTTGGGTGCTAAAGTGAAGTAGGCCTCAAGCCTGCTCAATGTCAGTTGCTCGGTTACACCTCCGTGGAACAGATTCCAGCAAGGCCTATGAGTGAGTCTAATGCCCCATACACACGGTCGGATTTTCCGACGGAAAATGTCCTATCGGACAATGTTGTCGGAAATTCCGACCCTGTGTAGGCTTCATCGGACTTTTTCCATCGGATTTTCCGACGGACAAAGTTTTATCTCCTGCTCTCAAATTTTCCGACAACAAAGTCCGATCACGCAAATTCTGATCGTGTGTAGCCTAGTCCGACGGACAAAGTGCCACGCATGCTCAGAAGAAATTCTGTGACGGAAGCGCTCGGTCAGGTAAAACGACCGTTCCTAATCGACACAGCACATTCGTCACGCTGCAATGTTAAAATGTGTTTAATGCATTCTCTTTTTCTTTACAATGCAAGAAGAATGAATTTTTTTAGCTGCTCATATTCACATTGACTTCTCAAAAACTTCTTTCTTTATTCTTTTTCATGATTTCTTGGCTAGATGTTTTTTATTCGTCAGATCTTAAGAATGTTTTGTATTTTTTTTTTTAGGATTTGTCATTTATAGTGGGTTTTTTTTAAATCCAGATTTCCTTTATTTAATTTTTTGTTTTTGGTGTGGGGGGGGGGGGGGTTGTGTGTCTCAACTTATCCCAACACCATTATTATCATTTGTATTTTTAACCTAAATTCACTAGGAAGTTGTTTGTTGTTGGTGCCCCTTGTTAATTGGACTTTATGATTTGTGAAATGTACCTGCCTACTCACAAATAAACTGTCCTTTTTGAAAAGTAAAACACATAGGCAAGGATTTCTTGAAATCAAAAATACCTTTATTAGGTGTCAGCAACAAACAAAAGAGGAAGGCAGCGATGGAGAAACTTGGGAAATTTGCAAAGCCTTTGACCCCCACGGCAGACATCCTTTTTTTATGTTCAAAAATTGGTGGCCTGAGGAGTACGTATCTTAAGGGAGTGCAATCTGGTCCTGAAGTCCAAAACTTCCGAAACTGCAGCAGATGCCATCTATGTCCCCAGGCTGTGGTCATACGAGAGGCTCCATCTTCTCTCAGACCAGACTGAATCAAGGTCGTCACACTCTGGTCTTCCTTCCACGCTTCCTTCCAGGCTGTGGCTGTGGTGCTGGAGGTGTGGCAGAAAAAGGAGGAGGAGGAGCAGGGACACTGTCGCAAACATGTGTTGCTGGGGTCATTTCCCCAGCCACCCCCTTATTCAGTATCTTGAGGATGACCTCCTCACACATGCTGCGTTGCCCCGCCTCCATCTCTTTGAGCTCAGTGGCAGCCAAGGAGGCAAAGGCCTCTTCGTAGGTGGGTGTGGCACGTAGTGCCACCGAAGCCTCCCTTATGAGCCGGATCGCTGACTCCCCCACATCCCCCCCCCTTTCTGGGCCTTTTGTAGAGAAGGTGGAGGGGAGGGACTTGGGATACAGTCAGGCTCCTAGGCCTGCCCACCTCTTGGCTGCCACTAACCCCTGCCTCCTCCTGACTGCCACATTCCACAGCCACCTCCTGGCTGAGGTCTTCCTGTGTATGAAAAAGGGACATAGTTTGAGTTATTTGTTCATCAAACACACACAAGTTTCATCTATTGACTGTTGCAAAATGTTTACAAATTGAAAACCATACAATTCTCAGCCCAGCAGTTTATATTCTTGCCCAAAATGTCTCCAACACTACTGTCTGTTGATATGTCAAACACTTTAGAAAATAAGCAATTGGGGATCCTGAATTAAGTGAACATCATTCATTTTTCAACCAAAAAAGGGTACAAAAATACTATACCTGGCTCAAGCTGGGCTCCTCCACATCTTCCTGACTGGAAGGCCCAGGTTGGTCCTCGAAAGCCTCATCAGGCATCAGAATGCATGGAAGGAAACGTGGAAGGAAGAGTCGAGAGTGACTCCCTGACATCAGCCTGGTCTTTGAGAAAATGGAGCCTCCCGTAGTACCAGAGCCTGGGGATATATACCTCATCTGCTGCAGCTCCAGATGCTTGGGACTTCAGGACCCTATTGCGCTCCCTGAAATAGGTACTCCTCAGGCTGCCAATTTTGGTTCTTAACTTATCAATGGTTGCCGTGGGGATCACCGGCAATACAAATTCCAGAAGTTTCTTCATCGCTGCCCGCCTCTTTTGTTTGTTGCTATATAGTGGGTGCTTAGCCTGCCACAAAAGGGGCATCTCCCTGAATTTATCAATGAAGAGGGGGAGGAAGCTGACCTCATTGAAGCCCTCCATATTCTCTGCAAGACACAACACCAGACAAAACACTAAATAATGTCAGACTAAACTCTCCTAATCTTCTCCATAAATAAGCCTCAATGTATAAGCAGTCTAGGCTAGTGATGTACCAAGTTCAAATTGTACCTTCGTTATAGCGATCATCTCGTGCGTCAGCTCTCTCTCCCCTCTGCTCACAGATCGTCGTTACGACACGCGTGTGACGTTTTACATACAGTGAGCATGCGTGAAACTCCGCCAGCCCCTGACGATCTTTCTCGTCTATTCCCCACCCCATATCTTTACGGCGCAATGGGGAGAGCACATGGCGGAGTAACAGCAGGTGCGCCCCAAATATTCCAGCAACGAGGAGGAGGGTGAGGAAAGGCCGGAGGCAGAAACGTCCCGATCCCGGAGGCTAAAATTTAAGGCGTCAAATATGTCTTTTGGAGAAATGTTGGAGATGGTGGACATATTGAAGAGGAGCGACTATGATGGGAAGTATGGTCCTTACCTCAACCCAAATGTCAGAAAGGCCAAGATCATGGCTAAAGTTGTGAGGAGGCTGCACAATAATTTTGGGGTACAACGATCCAAGGATCAACTGAGGAAACGCTGGTCAGACCTGAAACTGAGGGAGCCCGATCAGTACAGAAAGATCAAGCGAGTTCTTCAAAAAAGTAAGTAGTTGTCGTCTGTTCATCTTTTTTTTTCTTGCTTGCATACTGCTCCATGTGCTTGGTTTTTCAATGTTGGACATTTGAAAATGGCCACTTTCATGTTCGTGTGTCCATTCGATCGTACTCAACCTTGATCGTTCGGCCACTTATAATACGATGTTTAGTGAAGTTGGAATGAACTACATTGTTTCAGGCCTGTTTTTAGTCAAAGGAAGTTTGTTGTCTATAGAGCTTTTTTCAAGAATGAAATGCATATTTCTTCAATGTAAAGGAGAGGTGACTCAGTAGCTGTTTACTCATCTGGACTCTAGAGCACTAGTGCTGGGACACCCAAAACCCCTTTTTATTATGTTGTCCCACACATGTGCTCCAGTGGATACTATAGGGGTGTCTCCATCTGACAAACTTGCAACCAAAAGGTAGTAAGTATTGCACCTTTACAAAGTGACAACATTAATGTTGTTGTCCTTTGAACCTGGCCACAAACCACTATTGTACGTCACTTCCAAGCAATGTTTCATATTTCCTATTTCTGCCCTCATAGATTGGTGTGCTAAGTATTCATTTTGTACATTCTCATAGGGGAGCGAAGACTCGGGACGTCTGAGGACACCAGGAACCCCACACCTCCCAAAGAAGGGGAAATACCAACACCAGAAGCAGAGGAGGAGGAGGAAGGAGAGATTGTAGAAGTTGGAGAACTTGTCACCACAACAGGTGAGTGTCGGAGACCACAACTACAGGTAAGCTAATCAATGTATTACTGCATCTTAAAAATAGCCATCTTTTTTTGTTTGTGTGTTTTTTTAGGTGATGTGGATGTTGTGAAAGAAGAATCGCATTTTACCACTGAAAGTGCACACGTCCTCATCGGGGAGATAATGGTGTGCAATCGAGATCTAGATGATATCAAGAAAAACATCAATGATGTTCAACAAAAACTTAAGAACATCATTGATGTTTTCGCGAAAATCTAAAAAACGCACAAACTAATTATCACACATTTGTGGGTGTTTATCCCAAAAATGTTAACGTAATAACTGTGCCAAACTTGGAAGATGCACACAGTGTGTCAACATGTGCTAGCTCCCATCATGGTGGATCAATGACAACGTTTTGGGGGTGCAACCACTTTACTAACTACTAAAGTGGGTGAGGTGAAGGGGTTGCACCCCCAAAACACGTCCATTGATCCCCATGATGGGAGATTGCACATTTGGACATTCTAGGCTTGTGTTCTTGCATCAAATGCCCATTTTGATCCCCAAATTGTGTGCATGCTCTAAATTTACCTTTTCCAGGGGTGACACCCCATGTGATGAAGGCACGATCAAACACACTTTGAACATAGTCATGTCTGATCTTGTCTTCACTTTTCAAAGTTGAACTTTGTAAGTTCCTATGTTCAGTATGTTTTTTTTTGCTACATGCCTGGTTTACACAAATGCGCCATGTTAGTAAACATTGTTCTAAAGACCAAAGATCTTTTGAGTTTACCAAAGCATTTTTGAAAGGCACTTGTGAATGTGTTGGAAGTAAAATTTTAACATCTAAACAATGTGTGGCTTCCTTATTTCAAACCACAAAAGCATTATTTGCGTCAAAAGTAAATGAATTTGGTGCCAATGGGTGTTATTTACTAAAGGCTAATCCACTTTGCACTGCAAGTGTAGTTTCCGGTGCACTTTTGCAGTGCACTTGTAGTGCATAGTGGATTTGTCTTTTGGAAATGACACCCACAGTGCTTTGTAATAAAACACGTATCACGCCATTTTCAGGAATACACACATTTCTGTCATGGTGATGAAAAGGAGTATTTTTGGTGTCAGTTATGCACTACAAACCTTACCTAGACAAAATATTAGCTATCACACACACAACATGAGAAGATTCTTTTTCGGAAGAAGAGACTGTAACCTCCTCTTGCCAAGAAAACGGAAAATTGTATACTCACCTTCCGTAATTTTCCTTTCCTGTTGCATCACATGGCAGCATACACATATGGGGTTGTGGCTCCGCCTCCGCCTCCGCAACCTGATAGGACTGCGTAGCTATTAAACCTTGAGAGGGCCCCCGCCCCAGTATTCTCAGTATCTAGATACCTCACCTCAGTGGGTGGGCATTTGTATGCTGCCATGTGATGCAACAGGAAAGGAAAATTACGGAAGGTGAGTATACAATTTTCCGTTTTCCTGTCGCATCATGGCAGCATACACATATGGGGAATAACTCGCAAACTGGGTGGGTCTGAGCAAAACAAGGTTTATTTACAAGGAATTGAGGAATTGGACTGTATGATTGCCCTTCCAAATTCTGCCGTGGACAGCCTGGCGGCGTCCACTTTGTAGTGTGACATAAAGGTGTTTTTTGAAGACCAAGTGGCTGCTTTACAGATTGTTTCTGAGGAGACCTTACAGAAAGCTGCCCAGGAGGTCGCCACTGCCCTTGTGGAATGTGCCCTTAAGCCCTCAGGTACTTGCGCTTGGTTAGACGAGTAAGCTCTTTTGATGACCTTTACCAGCCAAGCTGCAATAGTGCGAGAGGTTGCTGCTTGGCCTTTCCTGGCACCATATGGTATGACTAGGAGATTCTCTGCTTTCCTCAGGTTACTGGTCATTGAGAGGTATGCCAGGATATTAGTTTTTATATCAAGCGGATGCGGGTTTCCCTTGTTCTGTGGCTAGAGTGGGAAGACATATTTCCTGATTAAAGTGGAAGGAGGAAGCCACTTTGGGAACAAAGCGATCCGAAGGTTTCAGAACCACTTTGTCTGGATAGATGGTTAGATATGGTTCTTTTCCTTTAAACCTAGCTAGGAGTGGAGCAAGGTTATTTGCTACATATGTTTTAGGATCTCGTGTAATGATTACACCAAGGTATTTCATGTGGGTTACTACTTGCAATCGTCTGGCTTCTTGGGGGAGTAACCTATCGAGGGGGTCCACTGGCATTAGGGTAGATTTACCCCAATTAATCCCTAATCCAGAGAATTGGCCAAATTCACTGATTTTACCCATGGTTTGCTTCAGAGAGTTCTGAACGTCGCCGAGGAGGATAAGCAAGTCGTCTGCGAATAGGACTACTTTTTCCTCCTCCATACCTCTTTTAAAGCCCCTAATCTCTATACAGGAGCGAAGAGCTATAGCCAGAGGTTCGATTGCGAGGGCAAACAAAAGCAGGGACAGAGGACATCCCTGCCTCGTCCCCCTTAACAGTTGGAACCTTGCGGAGTGTTCGTTGTTGATCCTCACCTTAGCCTCCGGTGCTTTATACATCATTTTTACCCATTTAGAAAATGTTGGCCCGATTTGAAACTCCCTCAATATCCTCCACAGGTAGCCCCATTCCAGTGTATCGAATGCCTTAGCGGCATCTAGAGATAAAATCGCTCTATGCCCCTCATTATCCGTTGGGATTTGTAGGTTTAGATACACTCGTCTAATGTTTATATTTGTGGATCTGCCAGGTATAAATCCTGATTGGTCAGGGTGGACGAGTTCCTCTATCACCCCGTTCAATCTGGACGCCAAGATCTTGGCCAAGATCTTGGCATCCAGATTAAGCAGGGAGATCGGTCTATATGAGGAGGGATCTAATGGGTCTTTATTTTCTTTTGGTATGACTATTATGGTTGACTCCCTCATAGAAAGAGGGAGATCCCCATTAGCCAGTGCCCAATTGAATGTCTTCAATAGCTCGGGGAGGAGGATTCCTCCAAAGTGGCGATAGACCTCAACCGGTAGGCCGTCCGGCCCAGGAGATTTCCGGGTCGACATTGCCTGTACCGTATGTTGTATCTCCTCTAATGTGATGGGGGCATCCAATTTGCTCACATTGTCCCCGGAGAGACGGGGAATAGTCAGATCTTTAAAAAACCCTTCCATTACATCACCCGTCTCTTCGTGGTCAGAGTTATAAAGGGTTTTATAGTAGTCTTTAAAACATTCAACAATTTCTGGAGTGTTAGTGGTTGATCCCTTTGTAGTCGTATTAATCATTGGTACCAATGATGAAGGTGAATTGAATTTAACCAATTGTGAGAGCATTCGACCCACACATTCCCCCTCCCCAAAACTAACTTGTTTTTGAAACAAATGTTTTTTCTCCGCTTTCTCCATCATTATCCAGCGATAAACCCGCTTTGCCTCTGTCCAAGCCCCAAGGTTCGCTACTGATGGGTCCTTGATGTATTGTTCTTCCAGCTGTGTCACCCTATGAGCTGCCTCCATCTCCTTCCTACTTGACTCCTTCTTAATTCTTGAAATCTGTTGGATCAGGAGTCCCCTAAGAAATGCCTTTAGGGTATCCCAGATGACCCCCTGTGGTGCTGTTCCATTATTTAAATCTATAAACTCTGTCAGAGACCTTGTAACTTCCTGCGGTTCCCCAATAAGCTCCAACCATACTGGACTAATTTTCCATTCCCGAGGTTGCCTCTCCCCACCAATCCCCAAAGAAATTATCATCGGGGAGTGGTCGGAGAGACCCCTCGGTAGATATCTAGGACTGTCAGATACAATGACTGCCTCATCGTTGCCCAAAATCATATCAATCCGAGAGAGCGTAGAGTGTGTAGGGGAAAAACATGAGTAAGCCCGCTCTCCCGAATTCTGTATTCTCCATAGGTCCTTAAGACCCATCTCCCCCATTATATTGTCCAGTCTTCTATCCGCCAGTCCTCTCCCTTGGTTTAGTTGTGGGAGCCTATCGAGGTATTGGTCTATGACCATATTAAAATCACCCATCATAAAGATCGGGCTATCAGGTTTATCCAATACATAATCTGCTAGGTCGTAGAAAATATCTAGTTTGAAAGGTGGTGGGATATACACACCTGCTAGAACAAAAGTCTGGTTCTCTATTTTACAGTGAAGAAAAATGTATCTCCCACATTTATCAATCTTTTTCTGAAAACAGTTGAATGCTACACCATTCTTGACAAAAATACTAACCCCCCTTGAAAAGGACGTATGAATAGAATGATATTGGATTTGGAAATCTCTCCACCCCAGTTGGGGAATGGAGGTGTTTGAAAAATGTGTTTCCTGTAGACACAAGATAGAAACCCCATGTGCCCTTACTGTATTTAATATTGCTATTCTTTTCCCAACGTCCCCCATACCCCTTACATACCATGAGCAGAGTGTAATAGCTTTCTTATTTAGCCGTGTATTACTAGCCATAGACAAAGAAGTGCAAGTGTCTATTCATTATATTACTGTGAAATCTAACTTTACTTTGTGCATTACTTTTAAGTTCCTGTCTTAACTCAGTGTTATAAAAACAATCGTGACAACTGTTAAAAGTGTTCAAAATGAATAAATATATTAAGTGTCTATCTTTCCCCTTAGAGACATGCCTCTTCCATTCATCCCTATCTATTACCCATTCATTCCGTCTTTTGAAACCTACCCCCCAACTACCCCATATGTACCATCCGTCATCTTCTAGTTCCTCCCTCCCTGCCTTACTAGGCCTACCCAAGGGCTTACTATTGTGACCTATCCATACATTCAACATACTTAATACAATCCCCTTACCTCCCTCCCTTTCCCACCCTTCCACCCTCCCTCCCCACTCCCCCCCACCTCCACCAACACAGAAAAAAAAAAGACCTACAATAACAACAAAAAAATCTTGAGAACATTTTGCCGGTCCCCTCCAACACCTTGTAAGTAGGGGTGTCCTGCTCATTGTTCCCACCCTTTTAACCCCTCTCCCCTCCCCCCCCCAGAGCAGTATATTAGAAGTGTAAATCTACGGGTCTACCTAAAGGGCAGGCCCAAAGTGTATCATACAGAAAATCACAATTTGTAAATAAACAATGTCCCCATTCCCCCGTGGTCAAAATGTAAAGCAGAAGCCGTTCCTCCCTGTGAGCCCCTCCCTCACGTTATTTCATTGTGAGCAGCCAACCACTCACTCACCCCTTCAGGTGTATCAAAAAATGTGGTCCCCCCGTTAACTGTCAAGCGCAATCTAGCCGGGTAGATCAATGCGTATGTTATATGTGCCTGGCGTAGTTTACGTTTGATTTCAGTAAATCTGGCTCTTCTCCTCTGAAGTTCCGGTGAGAAATCCGGATAAATAGAAATCCTAGAGCCATTATACATCATATCCCCCAACTCCCTTGCTCTACGCATAATAGTCACCTTGTCCTTGAAGTGTGATATTTTAGCAATCAGGGGTCTAGGAGGGGAACCGGGATGGGAGGGTCTTGCAGGTATTCTGTGCGCTCGTTCTATCGAAAAAAAGGGAGAGAACACTTCTAAACCCATTGTATCCTGGAGCCATTTTTCCAGGAAAGTTGTTGGATCTGGACCCTCACTATGTTCAGGGAACCCAAGGATTCGTACATTTTTTCTCCTTATCCTGTTTTCCATGTCATCTATCTTGGTTTCCTGCTTACTTAGTTGTCCTCTAATAGCTGCTATTTCACTTTTGAGAGGGTCCAGGTCATCCTCTATAAGGGCAACTCGTGTCTCCAAGGCTGTGGTCCTTCCCTGGACTGCCTGTATATCCTGTCTAACTAATAGGAGATCCGCCTGGATTGATTTTAACTGAACCATCATTTCGGTCAGGGAGTCTCTACATAGATTGACCACCTGTAAGACTTCATTTAACGTTGGCTCAGTGTGTGTTGGACCCCCCCCCCCCTACCAATGATCCCTGGGCCATTTCAGGTCTCTGGTCCTGTCCTATCACCCCCGTTTCCACCACTACAGGAGGGTGATTTTGCCCTCCAGTCTGGTTCTGGCCCTGGCCCTTTCTTACCCCCGAGGTCCCCACCTTGGGTTGAGCTTGTTGTTGTTGGTTATTTCTGGGAGGTGTGTGTGAACCTTGGCCAGGAGTGTGGGCAAACTTTTCGAGTTTAGCAGCTGCTTGACTCGCTTGACTTGCTGCCTGGCTAGCCTTGGTGGTGCGTTGGGTTGGCATGTTCTATCCCAAGGAGCGCTTTCTTCTACCACACGAAGGGAAAGGGGAAAAAAAAAAGGAAAAAAAAAAAAAGGGGGGGGGGAGACCCCAGGAACAAGGGGTATGGGAGGCAGATAGATGGAGATAGCGGGGTGGTATGGACCAGATTAATATACCGAGGTTGTGGCACAATTATAGCACATAATAGCACATATTAGCACAATTAATGACCATGACCATGACTATACCCAGGTTATAGTACAATCAATCGCTATAACAGCAACCATCGCCTTTGTATAATCTCCCCGTCCCCCTAAACACAGTTTCTCCTCCCACCGTAGGTCCACCTATTTGCCAATGTAATACAATGTTCCCGCAGATAGACCAAATCCCCCCAAAAAAAGCAAAGAAAAAGGAAAAGAAGATTTTCCCCCTTTTTTTTTCCCCAACTGGGACAGGAACTAGGATTAAACCCGGGGTGGATGGAGGGGAGTGTATACCCAAGAGTCTAGGCCAATGCCAACTAGCTCTCCCCACTGGTTTAACTTAGGGTTTTTTTTTTCCTTTTTTTTTTTTTTATCCTCCTTGGTATGAGTGTCCAGCGGAGATAGAGTCCTTTAAAGCTATCGAAAGTCAGATCAGTTTTGCTCAGGTTTATTCCTTGGTATGGATATCCAAAATACAATCCTTAAAGATGTCTATTGTGCAGACCAACAGAGACCATACATGGGAGGGGGAAAGGGGGTCAGATAGTTCAGACAGTTATTCACCAGTTCTGGCCACCAATCTTCAGTAGTAGTGTGGTGATGTAGTAGTGTGGTGATGTTACAGCCCATAGTCAGCGCACCCCATGCCCCACACGTCCCCACGTCCTCTCTTCTACGTCTGTTGTCCAGGCCAAATAATAGGTTTTCTCTCCTATTCAGTCCTCTCGGTTAACCCCTTTTTTAAAAGAACTCGTCTTTTCAGATACTGGGGATAATGTATGTAGCTGGGGTTTTTTTTTTTTTTGGAGAGAATACAAGGGGGTATAGGAACTTCCCCTGGCTTGGTAGGCAGCGCTAGAGTCTGTGTTGTAGAATCTGTGTTAGCTATGTTAGATTTAGCTCACTGCTGTATGCAGCCCCAAGCGGTTTGTGTAGAGAGGTAGAGGGGGGAGACTATTATGTTGAAGGGGTGTAGCTCCGGCTACCACAAACTCCCGCAAAACTCCCCCTGTAGACAAGGAAGTTTATTGTACCCCCACTCACTTTTCAGGAGACTTTCGCCCCATTCATGGCCGCCACAGTGCCATACAGTCCTCCAATCGATCGGGTCGGGTCGGGTCCTGGAGCGTTCTAGCGTCGGCGTGCAGAGAGGAGGGTGCCACCCCTTGATTCCACTCACTGGTCAGTCCATCGTCCGGGTCCCGCCTCCCTGAAGCGGTCCGCTCAGGGGATACGCTCACTCAGAGCAACGGCTCAGTAATGAGGGACGGATCGCACACCAAGGAAAAAGCAGGGGAGAAGTGCGATCGGTTCAGATCTCCTGCACATCCATACTCCCTCTCAGCTGGGCTCTTCGGCCGGCATAGGTAGTTATAAGCGGGGAGCGGGATATCCCATTCGGGAAGCTGCTCGTGGAGAGGCACAAGGAGGAGAGGAGAAGCAGCTCTCTCACTCTCTCACACACACACCCTCCTCCATCCGGTCACGCCCCTCTGGAGGAGGTTCCCTCTCTCGTCGATGGGCCGGTGTAACCTAATCAAAATGATCTTGTTGCCACAAGCCTTGTATATTTTAGCTAACTCTCCAGTTTGGGTTTATAAAAAATGGTTCTCTAGGATGGATACTATATTTAGAGAACTGATTTGGAAGGGAAAGGCGGCACGAATTAGCTTAAAAACTCTCCAATCCCCGACCAATGAGGGGGGAGTGGCACTCCCACACCTCTTTAGATACTTTTTAGCATCCCAACTACAGTATATGAGGGACACTGGGGTGGGGAGAAACCTTCTTCAGATTTGTCTAAAAAGACAAATTGTTGAAATTATGGAGGCAGGCATGACGATACGGGGAATCCCCACCCTGGACTTAATGAATAAGGTATGGGTAGCGGCCAAGGGAATACTGGGATGTAGAGGCCATACGGAACATTCACTGTTGTGGAAAAACAACAATCTAAGGGAGGTACAAAAAATAGGATCAGTGTGGGAGTGGGAACGAAGAGATATAAAATACCTACACCAGCTATATACTAATGGGCAACTAAAAACCTTCCAAGAGCTTAGACTAGAGTTTACAATACCAAGGAAATCTTTTTTCCAGTATCTCCAACTTAGGCACGCACTTACAGCACAATTTGGCGATTCGCCAGTAGAATGGGGGGATATATCAACACTAGTGAGACTAACGCAAACAGAGTCAACAAAAGGCCTCACTTCAGGGATCTACGCGATTTTACACAAAGAAGCAAGGGGCTCTCAGGATACCTCTGCTTGTAGAGACAAATGGATAAGAGATGGGAGCAATATTACAAGCTCCCAATGGGCTAGGGTCCTTGAGTTAGCACCCTGGGTCTCTCTCTCCCCACCCCAAAGAATGTCGTACCTGTTTCTTCTATACAGAGCTTACTTTACTCCTAAAAAACGTTTTTGCTTTGGGCGCAGAACTGATTCCTCCTGTCCTAGATGTGGAAGGACATGTTTTGGAGGTGCCCCAAGCTATACCGCTACTGGATGGAGGTAATAGAAACAATAACACAAGTCTTTGAAGTCTCTATTGAGGATGAGCTTGAGACTTGTGCCTATTCCAGGCGCGCAAACTTATTGCCCAGAGATGGCAGGCATCTGTACCCCCATCCAGTAGAGAATGGGAGCAAGCTGTGAACACTATGATATTAAAGGAAAAAACGCTTTACACAAGACAGGGATGCACTGGGAAATTCAGAAAATTGTGGAAAAATTGGTGTGAAAAAAAAAATCTTGACACAATATAAATACAGGAACACTATTGTAATTAACAACGAGACATGTGGAAGGTTGGATGAGGGATATGAATGTTTAGGATATGCCTACAAACAAAAGGGGGGAAAAGAGCTAATGGAGAGAGCTATTTGGGAGGAGAGGGAGAGCGTATATACTACAGGAATGGGCCATCCTTTCTTGTGGCGGGGCTTCGTTTTCTCTTCCCTCTTGTTTCTCTTTTTTTTTCTCTATGCACTATGCTTGCTCTTTAGTTATTTTATATGTACTGTTATGTATAGAGTTTTATATTTAAATTTGCATCCTCTCCCCTCCTGTAAATGTTGGAGGAGGAGGGGTATCTTCACTCTTCACTCTCCCAGTGTAAAAATATGATAATGTAAGATGTGAGAATGTAATGAATATGATGTATAATGAAAAAACGATAAATAAAAATATAAAGTTAAAAAAAGATATGGTTCTTTTGCCATTAGAGCGTGCATTTCTGAAACTCTCTTACCCGAGGTGATTGCTATCAGGAAGGTGATTTTTAGTGTCAGATCCCATAAAGATATTTCTTCCACTGGGAAGAATGGTTCGCGTGCCAGGAAGTCCAATACTACCGAGAGGTCCCATGTTGGGAAGGTAGGTTTTCTGGGAGGCCTTAACTTCAGACAGGCCCTCTGAAACTGAGCGATGAGGGGCTCTTGCGCCCACTTTACGCCTGTCATGGCGGATAGGGCTAACACGTGTACCTTTAGGGTATTTGACCCAAGACCTTTGTCGAGGCCTAACTGCAGAAATTCCAGGACTTGTGCAATTGTTGGGGATGATGGGTCCCAGGCTTGCTGCTGTGCGATTATGAGGAATTTGGCCCAAATTCTTTTGTAGGTATTATTGGTGGTGGCTTTCCTGGCTTGGAGGAGGGTGTTTATCACTTCCTGCGAGCAGCCCTGCGCTATAAACCTAGACCTTTCAATCTCCATGCCGTCAGGTGTAGTCTCTCTGGGTACGGATGGAGGAGCCGTCCCTGAGAAAGTAGGTCCGCTGACATCGGGAGCGGCAGTGGCTCTGCTGTGTTCAGCTGGAGAAGGGTTGTGAACCATGGGCGTCTCGGCCAGAAAGGGAGGACTGCTATCACCGTGGATCCTGAATTCTTTAGTCTGAGTAGAAGCCTCGGAATAATTGGGATTGGTGGAAAGATGTAGCCTAGGTGGAAGTCCCAGCTGTGTTGTAGACAGTCCGTGCCTTCTGCTGATGGAAAGGGAACTCTCGTCAGGTACCTCTGGCACTTCGTGTTGGTTGGAGATGCTGCTAGGTCTATGTCCGGTGCCCCCCATGTCTCGGTTATTAGGGAGAAGGCTTGTTGGCTTAAAGCCCACTTGTGATTGGATGTGAACTCTCGGCTCAAGGTGTCGGCCACTTGGTTCTGGGCTCCTGGTACGTATGCTGCTCTCAATCCCGATAGGGATAGTTGGGCCCATTCGAAGACTGGACAGACTTCCCTCAGCATCGAGCGACTCCTGGTGCCGCCCTACTTGTTGATGTAGGCAACTGCTACACGATTGTCCATCCTCAGCAGGACCTCTTTCCCCCTCAGGAAGGGACTGAAGGCGGCTATTAGGGCTTTGAATGCCTCTCTCATCTCCAATATATTGGACACTATGTTGTGTGTTCTGAATGGCCAGCGGCCTTGGACTGCATGGTGACCGTAGTGTGCTCCCCAGCCCTCCATGCTGGCATCCAAGGTGACCACTTCTTGAGAAAGAAGGACTATGCTCTTGCTCCTCTTTAGATTGTGCGACCTGGTCCACCACCAGAGTGATTGCTTTACTTCTTTTCGAATCATGATTGGCTGAGTCATTGACACGCCATTCCATTGTTCCAGAAAGGATATTTGGAGGGGTCTTGTGTTCCATTGGGCCCAGCGGATCATTGGAATAGTCGCCGACATAGTCCCCAGAACACTGAGGCACTCTCTGGCGGGGACCGAGGTGGCCCGAAGTATCCTTTTTACTTTCTGGGTCAGGATGGGGATCTTTTCCCCCGGGAGCTCTACCGTGTTGAGGCGGGTATCTAACTCGGCCCCTAGAAAGATCATCCTTTGGGTGGGATTTAGGTTGCTTTTCCCCCAGTTTATCAACCAACCATGACACTACCTGCCTGGAGTTTGCATGTTCTCCCTGTGCCTGCGTGGGTTTCCTCCGGGTACTCCGGTTTCCTCCCACAATCCAAAGACATGCAGGTAGGTTAATTGGCTTCTGTCCAAAAAAATAAATAAATTGGCCCTAGTATATGAATGGGGACCTTGGATTGTGGGCTCCTTGAGGGTAGGGACTGATGTGAGTGTGCAATGTACAGGGATAGGGACAATTGTAGACACTCACTCAGGTTGAACTGGATGGACTGGTGTCTTTATTCAACCTTACTAACTATGAAACTATGAAACTATGAAACCACCCGAATTTTTGCAGGGTGGAGACAAGGATCGTCCGATGTTGAAGGAGGGAGACCTGGTTGTCCGCCAGCAAAAGGATGTCGTCCAGGTAATGGTGTACTCTTATGCCGCGTACACACGATCGGAATTCTCGTCAGAAAAAACTGACGGTTTTTCCAACGGAATTCCGATGGAATTCCGCTCAAGCTGTGTTGCCTACACACGATCACACCAAATTCCGACGGTCAATAACACAGCGGCATAACACACATTCGACAGCACTATAAAAGGGAAGTTTAATGCGTCCGAGCATGCTTTGAATTGTTTCCGAGCATGCATCGGAATTTTGCGTGTCGGAATTGCCTACACACGATCGGAAAATCCGATAGAAAGGTTTTCCGTCGGAAAAATTGAGAATTCTCAATTCAAAGTCCGTTGGGAATTCCGACAGAAAAAGACCGTTGACCATACATACACGGTCGGAAAATCCGATGAAAAGCTCCCATCGGAAATTCCGACCGCGTGTACGCCGCATTAGGCCTTGTTCCCTTAGCAGTGCTATTACAGGAAGTAGAACTTTGGTGAACGTCCTTGGAGCAGTAGAGATCCCGAAGGGGAGACTTTGGAACTGGAAATGCTACCGGTTCACCGCAAAGCGGAGAAACTTTTGATATGAAGTATGAATTGGGATGTGAAGGTATGCATCCTGCAAGTCGATGGAGAGCATCCAATCTCCGATATTTATGGCCTGAAGGATTGACTGTAGACTCTTCATCCTGAATGATTTGACTCGGATTGACCGGTTTAGGTTTTTCAAGTCCAGGACGGGGCGAAGATCTCCTGTCTTCTTTTTTACCAGGAATTGGGGTGAATAGTCCCCTTTCCCCCTCTGTAGTAGAGGGACTTTTATTATGGCCTGTTTCTGTTCGAGGGTTTGGGCATACTCGGTCATTAGCAATCTTTTCTCTCGATGTTGGGGGTTTTGTTATGCAAAACCGGTCTCTTGGCCGTTTCTGGAATCTCCACCTGTGGCCTAACTGAACAGTGGCTACTGCCCATGAATCCTTTATTATTTCCGCCCATACCTGCTTGAACTTCATGAGCCTGGCTCCCACTATAGCTGGTTGGGCGGACACACCTTCAAAAAGGTTTCTGATCTCCCGTGGTAGGGGTCTTAGGTTTTTGGAGTTTGAGGAAGGATGACTGGGGGTTTTTCCAGCTCCTCCTATATTCTGTCCCAGGTCTATAGGATCTAGCCTCCCTATACTTGTCGGGGAGGTTCCGTCTGAAGGCTGGTGGCCTCTGCTGTTTTGGCCTCCTGTCTGAAGGGATCAGGCCCGATTTTCCGCCGGTGACCTTTGAAATGGCCGAATTTAATTTTTCCCCGAAAAGATTTGCCCCGTCAAAGGGGATTTTACACCAGTTGGTTTTTGAGGCCGGATCTGCCGACCATGGTTTCAACCAAAGTGCCCTTCTGGCCATCACTGAGCTTAGCATTGCTCTTGATATGGACTTTATTATGTCTACCGAGGCCTCTGCTACAAAGTCGCCTGCGAGGGAGAGCTCCTGGAGGGCGGAGATTACCTTCTCTTGCTCTACTCCCTCCGCTACCAGTTTCTCTGCATTAGAGGACCAGTTGGAGATGGCTCTTCCGACGGCCGCTAGTGCTACTGCGGGCCGACATGCGCCCCCTGCGGAGAGGTAGGATTTTTTAAGATCGAGGTCGATCTTTCTATCCAGCACGTCTTTAAACGTAACCGCATCCTCGATTGGGAGGGTTACGTGCCTAGCCAGACGCATCAAAGAGGAGTCCACCACAGGTGGGGACATCAGGGGGTTAACGTTAGGCTCTTTGAGAGGGTAGAGCTTTGCCAGTCTATTGCTGAGGCTGGCTTTTTTCTCTGGCTTTTGCCATTCTTCTTTAATTAGGTCCTCCAGCTCGTCAATGAACGGGAAGGTTTCTGGGTCCTTCTTGAGGTTTGGGAAGTATCTCCTCCCCTTTTGAGGGGTTTCTTTTTCCTCCACCCAATCGATTGCTTCCTTTACTGATTTAATAAAGGGTTCGACCAATGTAAAATCAAAGCCAGTGGACATCTCAATGTCATCGTTATCCGACAGAGGATCTGTCGTTTTTGGTGGAGAGGGAGCGGAGGACGAGATGCCCTGCATAGATCTGCTCGTTTCAGGCCCTGCGATTAGGAGGGGCGACTCTTTGGCTGGTTCACTCAGCTCCGGATCTCTGTCCCTGGTTGCTTCGTTGAAGCATGTGCGACAGGCCAGCTTTTCTGAAAGCGCTATTACGCCACAGATCCAGCAGGAGTTCCCAGGTGGACGCAGACTCTGTGCGTGTGAGGGGTGCCTGCGTGTGGGAGTCCTCCTATGGTAGGAATGGCCACGGCGAGAGTAGGATCTTGATCGGCTCCTTCTGCGACTTGATCCACTTTCTCTACGTCTTGAGCGGCTTCTGCCACGATCCGAGCGGCTTTGTCTATGGCCTGAGCGACTCCTTCTTGAGCGTCGTGATGACCTGGTAGGGCTGTTCAGTTTAGACAGCGTTAGTGACAGGCTCTCTTTTTCCTCTTCTTACTTACCCGTCTTCACCTCTTACCTAATAGGCTGGCGATTGTCTGCTGGGGCAGCGGCCTCCATGAAGGGTGATCTGTTGGTATAGGGAAGCCAGTGTGTAAAGGCAGGTAGAGAGGGTGCAGTAGTAAGAGGGAAGGGAGAGCACTAACCTTTAATGCAGTGTCAGATGGCAAGGGGGGGTGCAGCTGGAGCGAGTTGGTAGACACAGGGAGTGATTTGTGCACAACACAGTCCAAAAAAATCGCTCTTTCTCCTGTGCAAAGCAGCCACAGGGAAAGGCGATTCTGAATCACATTTAAATTTGCCGCCCCGACGCGGTGACGTCATTCTCGCGCATGCGCAGAAGCGCTACGCGCATCCCGGCGCCGTTTTGGAGCCTGGCAAAGGCTATGGGCGAGAGTACTGGCCGCCCGCGCATGCGCGGAAGCGCTGAGATGCCCGGGGGGCTGGGCAGACGGCGGGATGAAGGTACTATAGAGCCCAGCGGGCCCAGGGTTTGTGACAGGCATGCCACAATATGTTATTAACTGGGACAGACATAATA
The DNA here is from genome assembly GCA_028564925.1 of Lithobates sylvaticus. Lineage (NCBI taxonomy): Eukaryota > Metazoa > Chordata > Amphibia > Anura > Ranidae > Lithobates > Lithobates sylvaticus. The sequence goes on from CM053033.1 coordinate 150,746,226, forward strand.
TGCATATAAGACAGCGCATGTAAGAGGGGAAAAACACAGTGCAGAACCCAGGAGCAGCCACAGTGCAGGAGACAGATTGGAGGCCGCTGCACAATAAACCTGTTTAAGGTTTGTTTGGATAAGAGTGTTTTAACATACCCCTGAGACCATCAGAGTGGGGTTCCTCCGTTAAGCTCGTTTAGAGGCTGTACAGGTAGGACTTCCACCCAGAAGAGGCTTGAACCTGGCTGGGGCGATAGCGGTAAGAGGTGCTGTATTTTCGGTCTTGTCAGGTGAGGGAAAAAAAGGAGAATACTGGGGCGGGGGCCCTTTCAAGGTTTAATAGCTACGCGGTCCTATCAGGTTGCGGAGGCGGAGCCACAACCCCATATGTGTATGCTGCCATGATGCGACAGGAAAGTGCATTCCCACTGTTGAAGATAAAGGCCCAAAAAGACCACAAAAAATAAGCTATAACACACCTACAAGAAACACAAGCAGTAAATGAAAACAAATCTTAGTTCAAGTTCAAATAAAAATTTATTAAAAAATGCCTCTCACACATCGTCAGGCATATCAATGGCCCCCCTACCCACAAAGTCCCCTCTTATAGCTCCCGCGGACTTCGCGGGCATTTAGGGGGGGCAAGCCAGGACGTGCAGCTTGAAGGGCTGTGAGGTTGGCATTGGAAGGCATGTCGACATCAGGGCCAACGGACACAACATAGTTGGTGCTATGTCGCTTTAAGAAGTTGTGCAATATGCCGGAGGAAAGCACAATGTGGTTCAGTTTATATTCCGCCAAGTTGATAGCTGTCAAAAAGAGGCGGAAGCGGCTGGCCATGATCCCAAAGGTGTTCTCCACCACTCTGCGGGCTCTAGACAGCCGGTAATTGAAGACCCTCTGGTCTGGGGTGAGGGTCCTCATCGGGAAGGGGCGCATCAGGTGGCTTGACAACGCAAACGCTTCATCCGCGACAAAGACGAAGGGGAGTCCTTCAGCATTCTCCTCTAGAGGTGGCAAGCACAGACTGCCACCACCATCTGAGATCCGGACATTCTTCCCCACGTCCAAATACAAAAACTCGTATGTCGCCGACACCACCGCCAACATCACTATACTATTAAACCCCTTGTAATTATAATAGTATGACCCCGAGTTGGGGGACAATGCAGACGTGTTTCCCATCAATTGCACCTCCGCAGTTAGAAAAGTCCTAACGGCTGGCAAAGTGGGAGGCCACAGTCGGCCATTCCTGTGGCGTTGAAGGAAACTGTGGAGTCAAACAAGAAAAAAAAATTAGTCCGTTTGCACATAAACATTGCAAGCAGATTAGACACTAACATCTTGGAACAAGATCAGACTTAAAATTTAACCAAGAAAGTATTTGCAAACAAAAGTACAAGGTCCCCTTAGCAGATTACTCACCCCCCATCACTCCCCCCACTTCTGATGGGCCATTAACAATAACTAGGGGTTTGGGGGGGATTGGACAGGTAACCCTCTCCACTTCATTGAGAGCCAAATGGCTCAATAATGTGTGATAGTTTGGCCAGACCCTCCTTACTTAACACTATTGGCAGCCCACCGGAAAGATAAAAGAAGATTCCTAATTCCCCCCCAAAAAAAAAACACAAAGGGAAGCACATTTTGACATTCTGCAATTACCTAGAAAGCTAATAATAGGAGGAAAAAAAAAATTAAACCTTGTAAAGTATTGAGCCAGCCCCTTGCACTACATGCTTTGCTGAATTCATCCCTAAATATGACCACTATAAAGAGGTAGGTATATAGTGTGTATTGAGCTTGGCAAAGCCAGCAGATAGAGGATTGGTATCATCTGACAGAGCAGTTGGGGGAGGGGGGTTCCTAATGAGTTTGGCACCAAAAAAACCCCCCAAAAAAACGGGACTCTGCATGAAGTAAAACACACAGAAAACATTTGTGCATATTTTAGGGGGTGTTTGGGGGAAACCAATACTATGGAGCAGACAAAATACATTGCTTAAGTGACTAGGCCATAGGTGTATATTGGGCCAGAGGAGCATGCTGGGGAGGTAAGTGAAGGGAAAAATGCATGAAGGAGAAAAGGGGCACAGCATATTAGAGCATATTGCAATCATGGTAATTAGGGAAGGAGGTCAAAAATACAAGACATTAGCAAACAGAGCATACATAGAAGGGAATAGTAAAGGAGAAATGTTACCTTAATATAGTCCTCCTGCAGGACCTGGATTATAGCAGAACAGGTCTCTGGAATAATGATTCCCAGAGCCTGGGGAGAGATACCTGTGGAGAACTTCAGATCCTGAAGGCTTCTCCCTGTCGCCAAGTACCTCAACGTAGCAACAAGCCTCTGCTCCGGAGTGATGGCTTGTCTTATGCAGGTATCCTGCCTGCTGATAAAAGGGGTCAGCAAAGCCAAAAGACGGTGAAAAACGGGGTCCATCATCTGGAGAAAGTTCCTGAAATCATCAGGATTATTCTCCCGGATCTCACGAAGCAAAGGCATGTGCGAGAATTGGTCACGCTGAAGCAACCAATTCTTGGTCCACGAACTCCTCCTCGCCCTGTTCATGGACTGGTCTTGGGTCAAAGCTAAAAGCCCGACACCAAGCCCCTGCACAGCACGAACTCTGCGACGAGTACGTACACGAAACATAAAAAAAAAAAAATATATATTGTAAGTGCAATATTCCCTTTTCCTTTTTAATAAATTCTACACAGAGATACGCTATGGATTTTTTCTCTCATTCTATGTTCTTCGCCTGACTGCCCCTGAGCCCGTACCTCTTATCCTGAGTAACCAGTTAATGCCCTTGGAACCCTTGGCCGGGATTAAGCCACAAGCTAGTGTAACCTCTGTAACAGGGGGTCGCACAATCTGGTAAGGGTCAGTGTGTTTTGACGGTGGAGGTGCTTTTCTTTCTCTCATCAGATCACCCCTTCCAGTTGATGTTTACTGAATAAGATCACTGCGGAATTTTTGGAGTCTTTGTTGTGTTCTATTTGTTATTGCCGAATCACACAGGCTTCTTTAAAGAAAGACTATTACTAAAGACTGTTTTTGGTTTATAATTTTTCTGTCACTATGGACTTTTTTTATTGAACCGGTCACCATTTATATGTTCTAGGAGGTGCATATCCATTATCCTAGCTGAGTTTGCATTCACAAATAATTGGTACACTTTTGTGTTTTAGTCAACATATATATGATTGTTTGCAGCGCAGTTGTTTGTTTTTTTAGTACACGAAACATAGCTCACAAACGGTCGGCAGGTCAGAACGGACAAACAGAAAGCACCGATAAACAGCAAGGCCTGAAAGAACGAAATGAATACCAGAAACGAGCAGACAATAAGCAGTGAAAATCAAAGCGTCCTATATCAAGATATAGGCCGCAATGACCAACAAATGCGAACTGACTACACGCACCGATAAACAGATACGCACGACAAGCACAAACTGAAGAGCAGTAACGATCTGAGTCTGAAAACTGAAAAGCGCGAATCGTATGTCACCAAACCTCTACTAACACGCGGTAAACACGGAATCAGCAGAAGGGGCCCAACGGGTGCCGGACGTGGTGCTGAACTTCCCTTTTCTAGTCTCGTGGAAGACGGCTTACGTCACGGCGTTCTTGAAGACCGGAAATTCCGACAGCGTTGTCCGACCGTGTGTACGCAACACCAGCTTCGGACAAATTCCGACGGAAATGATCCGATGGAAATAGTCATTGGAAAATCCGAGCGTGTGTACGGGGCATAACTGCGCGCAATAATAAACGGTGGGCGTAACCCGCTCACCAACTGGATCAGAGTTTTGGGTGATGACTTTGGTCCGGTAACTGCAGCTTGCTTCAGTTCAGACTGGGCCAGGTGCTCCGCGTCGCCCCACTGACCGGATCCGGTCCTCCTTCGACAAGCGTCTCTGAACCTTGTCAATCCGATCACCAGCTCTCAGGCTCCGTCAAGTCACCTTGCAAACAATCCGGTTTGCAATCTGCGGTGAATGCCTCTGTATCCGAGAAACCTCCTCACAGATCCGCACAGGCAGGCAGCGTGGTCCCAAGAGACCAAATATGGCCGCTGCAGTCCCTTTTATATCCTACCCAGCATGCACTGTAGATGAGTGTTCATGGGTAGGTCACACAGACTCCGGGGTAACAAAGGTCAGACTTCTTATCCAAACAACAGTACTTCCTATAAAAGTATTTCGTGCTTGTAATCACCATATCCGTGCATTACCAGATTTTGTCAGTAGATGGCTCTAAACACTGAGCCATAGCAATGTCCACAGATTTAACATTGACATATGCATAACCACGTTAATAAACAAATATGTCCCTGCTACACACTCCCCCTACTTGATCTCTTTGGTCCCCAAAGAGGCTTTGTACCTTAGCATCTATGTGGTTATATAAAACTGACAGAGGAGCTTCCCACCAGTTATCGTATGATGGGAAGCTATCCTGTGCACTCACAGCTGATACTACCATGTCAGGTACAGATGTGCCAAGGGGTGAGGTGGGGTTGTCTCCTACTAAATCAGTAGTAGGGAGACCAGGCAGTTCAGAGTTTCTTTTACTGACGAACTGTGCTGACTCAGAGCATTTGCCCAATGTGTCATAAGTTAGTCTGCGGGGTGGGGAATGTCTCTCTTTGCTCTTGGAACTTTTGGGGGTTTCCATCTCCAGCTGGCAAGTATCTTCAATCCCCTTCTCAGTGTCAACAGGTGGAGAGCAACTAGGATTATCCAGTTCTTCAATAGAGTCAACTGCGGGCACAAACTCTGGAGCCTCTGCTCTGAGAGTTTCAGTATAGTCTTCCTCTGCTTCGGAAAGAACATCCGTATCTGTTTCTGGAGTCTCAGTGGGCCACAACCAACTCATCCCTATTTCCTCATCATCTTCTTCCAAGGGGTTTGACTGAGATCTGGTTGTCGGCCTACTAACTTCACTGGATGTGGATGGGAGTTCCTCCTCTGTACTTGTCCTAACCGCCTCTGTGAGGGGCAGCAGGTGATTCCGGTGCTAGGTTTTCACTGGTCCAGTGCTCCCTTCTGGTTTGATTTCGCACACTGGGATGCCTGGAAGTTTTCCACACAATACATAAGGCTGCGATTTCCAGCGATCGGCCAGCTTATGTTTTCCTGGGATGCCTAAGTTTCTCAGCAAAACCCGGTCATCTACTTGAAGATCTTGAATCTTTACCCTCAGATCAAAATTATTTTTGTTCCTGCTCTCTCTGGACCTGGAGGTGGCTTGGGCCTGCTCATAGGCAATTTTCAAGTTCTTTCTCAGCCTGTCCACATACCCTCTATGAGAAGACTCTGAAGTATTATTCAAAGAGGTTCCAAAGGCCAGATCCACTGGTAGCCGGGCTTCTCGACCGAACATCAATCGATAGGGTGAGTAACCCGTGGCATCACATTTGGTGCTATTATAGGCATGGACCAATGTAGTGATGTGTCTACTCCAGTGGGGCTTCTATTCTGCGGTTAACGTGCCCAACATATTCAAGAGGGTCCGGTTGAACCTTTCTGGCTGGGGATCCCCTTGTGGGTGATAGGGGGTGGTCCTCGACTTCTGTATGCCCAATAACTCCAACAGTTATTTTATTAGTCTACTTTCAAAGTCTCTTCCCTGATCTGAGTGTATCCTTTGAGGTAATCCGTATTGGACGAAGAACTTTTCAACAAGAGTCTTTACCACCGTGATTGCTTGCTGATCTCTAGTGGGAAAAGCCTGGGCATACCGGGTGAAATGGTCTGTCACCACCAAGATGTCCCCTACTCCACTCAAGTTGTTTTCCAGACAGAGAAAGTCTATGCAGACCAGGTCCATTGGGCCCTGGCTTTCCAGATTGCCCTCTGTGGCAGAGTCTTTCATTGTATGCACCTGAGGCAGGAATGACAGTAACTCTCCACTTCTTTCCTCATGTGAGGCCAGTAGAATCTGTCTTTTACTAATTGTAAGGTCCTCTCCACTCCCAGGTGACCATGGTGGTCATGTAAGGCAATTAGTACCCTTTCTCTGTGCTTTTCTGGCAAGAGCAGCTGCCACTTTTCTTCTGGATCGTCGGAAGGGCCCCTTCGGTAGACCACTCCCTGTCGCAGCTGAAACCTATCCCATTCTTTTAGCAACAGACGGGCTTCCTTACAAGGACTCTTCTGGAGTACATCAGGCTGTTGACATTCCAATGCCTTCCTCACCAGTCCACACAATGAGTCTTCCTCTTGGTCTTTCCTGAGATCCTTCTTGGACAGCTTGGGAGACATCACAGTAACCTCTGGGGACTCCTGCTGCAGATACTCCTACATCTTCGGCTCGGGCCCCACCCTTTCCATAGTGACTTGTCCCCTCACATAGGGCTCTGACTCCTTCAGGAGTGAGCTGAATCCAGTCTTCTGGGGAACTCAGGGGGTCATGAGGTCTTCTGGATAGGGCATCCGCACCTCGGTTACCAACTCCTGGTCTGTACTTCAGGCTGAAGTTGAAGGCCGAAAGAGCCACAAGCCATCTGTGGCCAGTGGCATCCAGCTTGGCAGTAGTGAGCAGGTAGGTGAGAGGGTTGTTGTCCGTCTTCACCACGAAGTCAGCCCCATACAGGTAGTCCTTTAGCTTGTCTACCACTGCCCACTTCAGAGCCAGGAACTCCAGCTTGTGAGTTGTATAGTTCTTTTCAGCAGGAATCAGACTTCGGCTCACATAGGCGACGGGTCGCAAAGAGCCATCGTGCTCTTGGTAAAGCACTCCCCCCAGTCCGTCTCGACTGGCATCTACATGCAGCTCGTAGGGCCTGGTAGGGTCTGCATAGGCCAACACCGGAGCAGTGGTGAGGCTTCACTTCAGTCGCTTAAAAGCCTCCTCACACTCTGGGGGTCCACTGATCCTGGATGGACTCTTTTTTTTTTCCTGGGCCCTTCTTTCGGCTTCCCGGACCGTTCTGGGTCTTCACCAGTCTCTTCCTGGTTCTTCAGGAGCTCAGTGAGAGGATGGGCTATTTTTGCAAACCCTTCCACAAACCTTCTACAGTATGAGCAGAACCCTAATGCCGCGTACACACGAAGGGACAATCCCGCGGGATTATCCTCTGGACTGAAGTCCAGCGGATAATCCCTTCGTGTGTGGGCGCCGGCGGACTTTTTGGCGCCAAAGTACGGCGGACTAAAGTTTGAAGTTTTGTTTTCAAATTATCCGCTGGACTTGGCAGTCCAGCGGATAATCCCGCCGTTAGTGGGCAAGTCCGCGGGACTTTTGAAATGAACGGACTTGCCGCTCATCGGCAAGTCCGTTCATTTAGCACGTGACTTCAGGTTACGTAGCTAGCGTAGGCAGTTACTGCCGCCGCGCTAGCTCCGTGACCTGGCATGGATTTAAAGGGACTCCCCACGCCGAAAAAACGGCGTGGGGGTTCCCCCCAAATCCATGTCAGACCCTCATCCGAGCACGCAGCCTGGCAGGCCAGGAAAGGGGTGGGGACGAACGAGCGCCCCCCCCCCTCCTGAGCCGTACCAGGCCGCGTGCCCTCAACATGGGGGTGCCCTGGGGAAAGGGGGGCCGTGCGGCCCCCCCACCCCAAAGCACCTTGTCCCCATGTTGATGAGGACAAGGGCCTCTTCCCGACAACCCTGGCCGTTGGTTGTCGGGGTCTGCGGGCGGGGGCTTATCGGAATCTGGGAGCCCCCTTTAATAAGGGGCCCCCCAGATACCGGCCCCCCACCCTATGTGAATGAGTATGGGGTACGATGTACCCCTACCCATTCACCTAAGGTGTAAAATGTAAAGTAAAAAAAAAACACCCACACTTTTGAAAAAATATTTTATTGCACTGCTCCGGGGTCTTCTTCCGTCTTGGGGGTCTTCTCGCCGGACTCCCCCGCCATTTACCAAGCTCTTTTACCGAGCGAGGGGAGTCCGGCTACCTTCTTCGTCGCCGCCGCCGTCTGGGGGTCTCGATCCGCCTTCGGGGGTCTTCTTCCGTCTTGGGGGTCTTCTCGCCGGACTCCCCCGCTCTCTTCTGCTCTTTTACCTAGCTCTTTCACGAGGGGGGGAGTCCGGCTACCTTCTTCGTCGTCGCCGCCGTCGTCTGGGGGTCTCGATCCGCCTTCGGGGGTCTTCCGGGGGTCTCTTCTGTTCTTGCGGCGGTCGTCGTCTTCCGCGCCGCCGGCGCCTTCTCCTTCTTGTCCTTCTTCTTGTCCTTCTTGTTCTTCTTCTTCCGATGTTGACCCGTCGCTGTCTCTGCCCGGAATGCCTGTGCCGATCTGCGCTCGGACTTATATAGGGACATGGGCGACAGGGTCACATGCACATGTCACATGGTGACCCCGCCCCCTTGTGTTGTCACAGTCCCGGAGGATGCTGGGACTGTGACATCGCAAGGGGGCGGGGTCACCATGTGACATGAACATGTGACCCTGTCGCCCATGTCCCTATATAAGTCCGAGCGCAGAGCGGCACAGGCATTCCGGGCAGAGAGAGCGTCGGGTCAACATCGGAAGAAGAAGAAGAACAAGAAGGACAAGAAGAAGAAGGCGCCGGCGGCGCGGAAGACGACGACCGCCGCAAGAACAGAAGAGACCCCGGAAGACCCCCGAAGGCGGATCGAGACCCCCAGACGACGGCGGCGACGACGAAGAAGGTAGCCGGACTCCCCCCCTCGTGAAAGAGCTAGGTAAAAGAGCAGAAGAGAGCGGGGAGTCCGGCGAGAAGACCCCCAAGACGGAAGAAGACCCCCGAAGGCGGATCGAGACCCCCAGACGGCGGCGACGACGAAGAAGGTAGCCGGACTTCCCCCGCTCGGTAAAAGAGCTTGGTAAATGGCGGGGGAGTCCGGCGAGAAGACCCCCAAGACGGAAGAAGACCCCCGGAGCAGTGCAATAAAATATTTTTTCAAAAGTGTGGGTGTTTTTTTTTACTTTACATTTTACACCTTAGGTGAATGGGTAGGGGTACATCGTACCCCATACTCATTCACATAGGGTGGGGGGCCGGTATCTGGGGGCCCCCTTATTAAAGGGGGCTCCCAGATTCCGATAAGCCCCCGCCCGCAGACCCCGACAACCAATGGCCAGGGTTGTCGGGAAGAGGCCC